>JAVKLA010000093.1:23360081-23397050 GCA_034782735.1 Sagittarius serpentarius | reverse complement strand
CGCCGCCCGCCCCGCGCCGCTCCGCTCCGCGCGGGGCCGCCGCGCCAACGCCGCAGCCGGGCTTCTCCCCGGCGCTCACACACCCCCGCACGGCGGGGCGGAGCGGAGCGCAGGTCTGCCGCCCCCGCCGCGGCCCGACGAGGAGGGGGAGCGCGGGACGCGGCGGAGCGGAGGCGGCGGGCGCCGCCGGACCCCGCCGCCCTTGCGCCCCCTCAGCCACCGCGCCACCTACAGACCGCGGGCAGGAACAGGGACCGCCGCCGCCGCCATGTTGTTTATAGGCGGCTCATAGAAACGCGCTTGGCGACCGGGGGCGCCGCGCGGGGGCAGCGGAGGACACAGCTACGGAAACTCCGTAGCGCAGGAAAAAGCCGCGGTGCCGGCCAGGCGGCGCCGGGCGTACGGGAATCGGGGTTGTCCGCCGCGCTCTGCGCAGTCGCGCTGGTCAAGGGCGAGCCCTGCGCGGCGGACGCGCCCCCGCGGCGCCTTCGCTCGCCGGGGCGGGGGACAGCGCTGGGCCCCGGGGGTGGCGGGGAAGCTCTACGGCACCACCTTCCGCACCCCCGTGAAGGGATGCTTCCGCCGGCCGGGATCTCTCGCCTCCCTGCGAAGTCGTGCCCCTTGGCGAGCGGGGAGCGGCCTGCTCCCTGGCCGCGGAGGGGCAGGCCGGGCCGGGGCGTGGCAGCGAGTAAATTACACGAGCAGTAAATAGATAACTGTGGTGAAGGGACCTCGGGGTGGGTACCGGCACGGCACTCCCGCTCCTCCGTCATGCCGGGCCGGTGCTGCAGCGGCCCTGTTGGCAGGGACTGTGCTGTCAGTGGTTCCTCACGCCTCCCCGTCGCTTCATCACGGCTTCAAGTCACACTCTTAACGAGGAAAATACAGAAATGATGTGTAAAAGCTTAGTCCTGTCTCTGTTTCACTGGCAAAGCCGGAGTGGTGCCAGGGCCTGTGTGATGGCAGGTCTTGGCCCTTCGTTCGGACAGGTCTCGGGAAGCCTGAGGTAGTTCCTGCTGTCACAGCCTCTCTGCGGTAGCCCAGGCTTGCTGAAGCTTTGCTGTAATAATACAAAAAAAAAAAAAAAAAGTCATCTTCAGAAGATGTGCTATGTTGAACTGGTTGCCATACAACATCTAGACTAGATATAATACAGCATTTGTCTGTGGGGTGCTGACCTACCCCTTGGCTTGCTGTGCAAAGGTATGGGAGTCCTTCCACGTGCGAGGGGTGCCATGTTTCTGTATGCTAAGCTATGTAAAATTTAAGCCCTTCAAACCATTAGCTGCCAGACGAAACACATTGCTTTCAGACCACTTTAATTTTGTGTCTGGAGAAGAGTTCTCCTCCCAGCTTCAGGATCAAAGGAGTGTGAATAGCATTGCAGACCACTTGAAACAAATCTTCAGAATTGTTTTTCAGATGGAGGTTAAGCCACGTGATAGTTTTTCTCAGCATTGGCATTACACAAGTAGCTCCTGCAGGTTGGAGCTGCAGTACAGATCTCTATAAGCTGCATAAAAGCAAGAGCATAATAGGTACTGCGGAGTTAATCTAGCACACTGAAAAATGCTTTCCCATTTTGAAGGAACTGGCAGACCTGGAGTTTATTAGGTTTCATTAAGAAATTGCTTTGTCTCCTTACCAAGTTAAATACGAGAGCTGGTTTTCCAAAAAGTTCCTTCCTCACTGTGCTTACTTCCCAGTTGCTCTCAGTGGTTTGCATGAATAAGCGGCCTGCTGCACTTAAACAAAGCCCCCCAAACACTCACTCATCTTTTCCCTTTACGTGCCAAGAAATAACATAATGATAGTAATTGCAACAACTTCAGTACAAGCAGCTATACACCCAGTGGCAGTCCCCAACTGGAAGTAATTGGCACAGCTGTTTTATGGAGCTGTGCCAACGTGAAACATGGAAGGATCTGCTCCTTTGCGCCTGCAGAGGGAGATGAAGCAAAGGGAAATAGAAACGTAGGAAGGCAAGTATACAAACAATTTCATAATGCTTTTTTTTCAGTTCCATTGAGCTATAAAGGCCTGATTTTTGATAGCTTCAAAAACACTGAAATAGCCTTCTACCAGGATTATTTCACAAAAAAGCTAATGCAACATCAAAGACATCAATTTTTACTGTCCATGCTGTCCTGTGCTATTTGAAGCTGAAGTGTTCTGTTGAACTAAACTAATTCAGGTGAATATTTTGACCCACGACAATTATGAAAATAGGCACAAAAGTACTGGTAAAAAAATTTCTTCCTATTTTTATAAGGGAGTAAAAGGACCACATACTGAAGGAGAAGCAAACACATTTTCCTACTTCTAACAAAGGCAGCATACATCTGGTGCCTAGGGTTTGTAACTAAAAGTATTTCAATATAACTAATAGATCCATAAGGCAGTCAAAGATGGGAAAGGCATGTCTAAACTGGCTTTCAATTTGCTAGCACGGATGGGTGCTAGCTGAGTGCAGCAGTGCTGCATGTAATGAGGCAATGCATGTAAACCCTGAGATCATTTGTTGCCAAAGTGATAAACCAGGGTAGAGAGCAATGGAGCAGTCAGAAAATGGGATAAAGACAGTCTGTCTTCTAACAGACAAGATTTGTGGGATATACAATGTACAAAATTTTGCAAAACTAAACAGAGGTATGCAAATGCCGTTTTGCAAGACTTCACAAATTTGTTGGCCAGATGTCCTGGAAGCCAAAGGGCCATGCACACTCAATGCCTTTATTTTGAAAGTGTTTGCAGGCTTTTTGTTTGCATCGCCTTCCATAAAGTTTCCAGTTCTTTCTTTGAGGCTGATAATGCTTTTGCTTACCTTAGTGGTTGCTTTTCCATCCTCAACTGTTATTACGTTCCCTCCTTTATCCTTTCAAGGACCCTTTCCTCGATTTTTTTAGTCTCTTCTGAGCTGCTTAAAAATCTTAAATCATATGGTGCCAGCTACTTCACAGTATTTTCTGCTAAGTGGGGGAAAGGCAAAGTTCAATGAAAAACTGTTGCTTATGCCGAGTACATGCTGCCCAGGCCTACACATCCACCCTGGTTCCTGGATGAGTTTGCAGCCTGCGCTGGACCCCACGCTGGCATGCTGCGCTGCTGGCTCAGATAAGCATATGCACACCGCAATAACACCCCTGAATGACTACAGGGGGGACACAGGCAGTACGTGACCCTGAACATATTTTCTTGTACTTATGGGAGAACAATCCTGCCTTAGCAGGTTGATCCTTTCAACCAGAAGAAGATCTTTTTGACAACTTATTTTAAAATTTTCACAGATATATTTATTCTATCCAAAGAGTTTGAGTTGTCAGGAAGGGGAAAAAGTCAACAGCACATCTCTGTGCAATGACGTGGCCAGGCACAGACTGCCACTAGGAATGACAGATGGAAACAAACCAAATGCTAACATTTGTTCACAAATGATTAGTAAATGCTTACAAGTAATAGATACACTTGCAGATACTGGCATTTGGGAGTGATGCACAAATGAAAAAAATAAAAAGGGCTAAATTCCCTGGCTAGTATTTTCATGACAAATAATTGAGTGTACCTCACATGTTCCTCTGCAGTCAGAAGTCAAAATGCAGCCAATAGCCAAAATCAGCTCTGGTTTAATTCAGTAATATTAGAGGTGCATTTGGCTCATTATGGGTTTTTCCCTGGCTCTCAAATGCTTTACTAGTGTTTGCAATCAAAGAGTATCAAAGATTCCTGGTGCAAACTGGCATTTCAGGAATTGAAGTGACCTGTGTCCTTTAGGAAAGGTAGGCTGAATTTCCTGTTCAGTTGGTGATATACTCTCATCACACAGATATACTGTGTCTCTTTCTTTTATTGAGTAGTACTGTTTCTTCCTCTTCATACTGTTTGAAGATCTCTTACACTTCCCAGTACAAAATATTTGGATCATTTAACAGATGTGTGCTTTGTGAGATGGACCTTGAGTGGGCACAAGGGGAAGCACAGAATGGCTGAAACATCAAAAGGGGAAGCAAAGGCTGGAGACAACCCATTTCCTCTCTATGGGAGTAGGAGAGAGATAAATGGTTGGGAGTTTTCCAACACAACAGGTTTTCAGCAAAACATTTCAGTTTCGACAGAAAGACCTGATTCATTGAAATGGAAATGTTTTACAAGGAAGCATCTTTTTCAGTGACCTTTCAACAGAACTCAGGCAAGATGCCACTGAAATCCACCTGTTACTCTGCCGATTCAGTTGGAAAGCTCGCCACACTTGCCACGTGAATCATCAAAATCAGAGACTGCATGGCTTCTGGACTCCCCAGCCAGCTAACTCCCGAGCTGCTCTACCTTCCTGTGCCACCTGCTCACATCACCCATTAGGGAAGATGGAAGTTCATGTCTACCCACAAGTCATGACTGTTCTGAGACTGCACAGCCTCAGAGCTTGTGAGGGATGACCCCAGTCTCATCTGACCTCCCCTGTTGGCAGCCATCCATTTCACTTGAAGTTGGACTAAAGTATAAATTTGGGGAATTTTGTCCTAAAGAATCCAAATGATTGTGAATCCGTCTGCCATGGCTGACAAGCTAGTCCAATTATGTTTATTATTCTTGCTGGGAATGGGAAATTATGTCAAACTTGAGCTTGTCTTACTCTCTCTTTCAGTCCCTGCATCATATGCCTTCATCTGCAAGAGAGAAAAGCCCCCTCTTTTCCAGGAGCACATGTGCAAGGTGCTCTCAAACTCTCCTGTGCTAAGTCCACATTATTTCCCCTATGACTAACATTAAATGAACTAATAAGCTCTCACTTACCCTTTGGCTGTCCTCCAGTACTTACTTGGAAAGCCCCATTTTTTAAAGAGTTTATAAACATTAAAAAAGTGGTGCGAAGAACTCCTCAGGTAATTCATCTGAGGCACTTACATGCAAGTTACTCAGCAGTTGTTTTGTCTTGGCAGATACTCAATTATATCTTTCTCTTTGGCAAATCGTAAACTTTTGATTGAAGCTACCTCATCAGATGGGATGCCTCCAGCTTGGGCATTCTTAGTACAGAGAAGGAAGAGGTAATCAGCAGTTCTGTCTTATCTGCATCATTACATTTGCATTTTGGGTTCCTTGTCATCACTGACTGGTGTAATACAACATCTGTACCAGCTAACTGTAAAAGGCTCATGGACACTGGTGCCTAGGCAACAGCTGATCTTTTAGGTTAGCGATTAACTCTTTCTTGTCTGCCTGAATAAGCTGAATATTACATTACTGCTTGCCATGGTACAGGATCTTTGGGTTGAAAGCAATCATAAGCCTCTATTTTAGAAACACTATGGCTATTTTAGTGTTGTCCAGAGGTTATCTGTGATAATGCACTGTATGCAAACACTGGAAGAGAGACACGGCAAGAGAAAAATTCACAAAGTGAAGGGAATGAACTTGGTGACCATGGAACTTAGTAATAAGGTTTCCGTTTCTTCTCTCCAGAAAGTTGGTGTTGGTTATTCAATCTTTAAACTTCAGTTAACTTCACTTAAACTCTTACAAGATATAACAGTAGCATGATCTTTCCCAAGGTATAGCAAGGGACAAAAGTTAAGGCTAGACGATAACCCTCTATCTTTGTCAAGTCTGATCTGGAAATTATTTTTAAATGAGATAGAGGCAGATATTAGATACAGAATTTTACCCGATTTCTATTCAAACTGGAAATAAAAAACAAGTATGCCATGCTAAAGAAGGTTCAAATGAGGAGGCAGTATGTAATCTTTAATTCAGAAAGTTGCTTCTGTACCTTTGTCATCATATGACCTATAAAACTGTAAAATACTGTTAGAATTACGATTTCTGTTTAGCGTGGCTTAGCAACTCTTTGCTTACTTACGGGTTAACAAGCTAGCGTGATTTCTTTAAAAAAGAGAACATTCCTGAACTGAAGTGTCGGCGGGAGAGCACACGCACATAATTTCCCTGTGCTCGAGTGGGCTCGGCCGGAAGGAGCGGGGCCGGGGCCGGGGCCGGTACCCGGGGCCGGGGCCGGTAACCGGGGCTGCAGCTCCCTCCAGCGCCGGTACGGCGGCGTTTCCAGCCGCGGAGCCGCCCTGGGAAGGAGCCGGCCGCGGCGGAGGCAGCATCGCACACGGCTGCACTCCAGGTTCCTCACAGACGTGTTTGGCACCGTAGAAATTCGTAGATTTTGAGCTTTAAAGATAATAAATGTGGGATCAGATCGTGTATACAATAATTTGCATGAGTATCCTGGAAACCGATAGGGCAAATGGGATAGACAAAACTAATCATCTCCTATGTTAGTTTGGGCGGGATTAAGAGCTGGATGCTTGAAGACTGTTGAGAATTTCACATCTTCCATGCAGTATGTGGTATTCCCTTTGTAATGTCTAAATGGGACATGTACAGTGCCTGCTCCTTCCAATATCTTGGTTAGCTAACTCTCGTCGTGTTTCCTATTTACGCTAACTTTTATAAATAGAAGAGATGTCCGAACAACTTACAGAGGTCTTGAATCTCCCAAGGAGGGTACATATGATGGTAACTAAAACCAGAGGGCTGAGCCGGTTACTGCCTCCACCCACTGAATGGTGCTGTTCTTGCCAATGAGTCTGCTCCTTTCCTGCCACGCTTTTCGGGCTGATCTGGAAGATAAACCAGCTCTGATTTTAATCTGTTGCTACAAGCCTATGGGAACCCAAAGTGGAGGGGGAGCCTCTCCCACAGTACTAGTGGGCCTGTTCCTGCAGCAGAGCAAGCCCCGAGGACAAGTGTCCCCAAATCCCCTTCCTCATGTGCAGCTGGAGCCGGGCATGGATCCACCTGGGGATCTGTAGCACAGGCACGGATGTGTCCCCAGCTCAGCACCTGGCTGAGCAGTAGCTGTTGGGTGCTGTGTCAAACAGGCAGGTACCTGGCTTCCCAGGCTCAGCCTTCCCTCTTCCAGGGCTGCTTTACTTTCCCTTCGTGGGAAACGTCCCAGGGCTTTCTCCCCTGGCTCCTGTAAACACCCATCAGTTCCAAACCCAGCTTTTCCACTTTTGCAAGATTTTCTTAACTTTCTCACATTGCTATCAGTTGCAAATTTCCCCTTGGACACTACTATAGACCCACTGGCTGCCTTTCAACAGCTTGCCTTGAGTAGCTGTGAGAAGGAGTAGAGATAAGGAACACCATGCTGTACTGTAGCAGCCACAGACCAAAACCACAGAAGGGAGAGAAAAACTCCCAACAAGACCCCAGACTGTGCTTAGTGTCAGCATAGGCCCATCACACACACATACTGAAATGTTCACCATACCTCGGAGGAACACACCTGAGGTTTCACAGCAGCTTTGGGGGAAGACAGCAGCCCTTAGGACATACCCTCAGGCAGTGTGGACTCTGACACCAGAGGCTCCCTGCGTGCCAGCAAGAGGCAGTGATACACACAACTCATGATCTTCCAAGAGCACAGGAGCGCTTACGGGTCGGATGGGTGCCAAGGGCATCCCTGCACTGTGCAGCATGGATGCCATTCGAACGCCCCAAACGGCTGGCACGTGGCTGCAGACAGGGCACTCCAGTGCAGGTGGCACCAGCGTACTCCCCAAGGGCCTTTAAAAAAAAAAAAAGCACAAATATAAATAAATAAGATCTAGATGTGGTTTACGGATACTGGCTAGCTTCTTTTACAGAAATGCTCATACTCACTCAAAACTTGTTCCTTCCTAAACAGTGTCTATTCTAGTAAAACCTCCTCGTCCAACATAAAGGGCAAAAACCTCCCCTTGGTGTGCGTGGAACAAAATAAGTGATGCAAACACAACTAATGTCATGGCGACTGTATTTACTTAATAAATGAACAAATAATGCTGCTTTCTTCTGTCAGCTTCAGACGACATGTTCACCAAGTGGTTAATAATCACATTTTCTGCCCTTGCCCCACACAAAATCCCTGTATAGAAAAAGAACCAGAACACCGCAGTGTTTGACTCTAGTGGTAGAAACTTTATAAAAGCAAAGCATTGGTCTAGATAATAGGACTGATATATCTGACTTTGTCCTGAACAATTCTCTTTCAAGAAATGTTTCCCCTTTGTACTTTTTCTGCAGTTATTCTCCTTAAAAAATTAATTTTCCAACGGTTTTCACAAAGATCTTCACCTCTATGTAATCTCTAATAGGGTCACACTCACTGGAGACCCTGAGACACATAGTAAGGCCGTAGAGAATCCTGTAGTTACAAAACACTTTTCATATATAAATGAGAGATATTAAGCCAAACAGCTGTACCAGGTCCCTGTATAAATTATTACAATTCTTTAAACTGAAAACTTTGTCTACTGAAAATAAATCTGGAAGTGTTTTTCTTGAGACTAGCTTCAGCTCCTGGCTCTGTTGGTCAGTGCTGGTAGTGTGAGCAGGACATCACTTTCCTTTTCAGTCTGAGCAATGAAATAGGCTCATCCCGGTCTTCCACCCTACACCGCTCTGCCTGACCTCTCTGGAAAAAGAAAAGGGGCAGAGGAAAGCTCTTGCAGAGCTTCCTGTGAACCCTCTGTCCAGCAGAAGAGGCAATAAGGAGGCGTGTGTAGATCGTCCCCGTGCCGCAGGGGTGCCTGCTGTGGCAGGGTGTGGAGGGGAAGCCGGGCGAGGACGGCCGTGCTCCCTCCAAGGGGCTGAGCTGGCAGTGGGCAAACAAGGAAACCGGCTGTGCTTACAGCACAGATCCCACATTTTCAGCTGATATTGCAGAATTTGCTGTTATTGAGTATAGAGGTGTCTGATTTGCTGGAGAGCATTGCAGGAGTACAGGCTCCTTCCCAAGAGAGTGGTGCCAAGTTATAATGTCATTTGTATTCAGCCAAGTAGTTCTATTTATAATAACCTTTCAGGTGACCCAATCGTATACTTGGTAAAGCACTTCTAAAGAAGGAGATTACTTTCTATCTTTCCAGGGTATGAAGTAGTGCACTATATAAATACTGCAGCTTAACTACTGTCTATTTTGAATGCCAGTTAGGATCAGGTAGTCTTATATGCTCCTGAGTTTTAGCAGTTTTTATTCAGGACTTCAAATTTGCATCAGGCTGAAACTTGGCATGTAAGCTGTCAGCATAGATGCTAGTATTATTCTAAAAATAGAGTATGTTAAGGCTTTTAAAGGTGTCAAATAGCTTTCTTATGCAGTGGTTGCAGACGCTTTAGTGTTCTGGCTCTTTCAACTATACAAAAGCTTACAGTATCACCTCCCTCTCTCCTCCATTCTCCAACGTTACAGTGAACAGTGAGGAAATAAGAAGACAAGTAATTGCACTGGAGTAATAACCCAAGGATGGTGTGCCCTGGAAAGAGGTGTAAGTAACACTCATTTTTGGTGAAGCAGAACTATCTTCATGGAGTCACCATAAAGGAAAAAAAATTGAGACAACACCTGAAGTGAACATGTTACCCAAAATGATGACATATTGCTTAACAGCACAGTGAAAGGGAAGACAAAATCCTCAGCACTATGGAGGTTGCCTAACACCTCCATTTAGACAAGGAAGAACCTCCTCCCAGGGATCACTGCCATTTCCTGCTCCTCTGCAGTAATCACTGCAGAGAGCTCTACATCCACCATGATATTTATTGAGTGTGTGTATTAAAGTCTAAGGCATCACAATTCAGAAAACTTGTAATACTATAGATCACTTATGTTCAGTGATCTGCAACACTGTTTGAGTGGTAAAAAACTGCCCCTCTTAGAATAAACCAACCCAAATGTATATCCACAGGTGAACCCATTTGCTTCATTTTGCACAGGCAAAGAAATGCCCTCTGCCATATCCTGAAGTTACTAAACCTGAGTTCTGGTAGACTAGAAAATAAAACCAGGAGATTATAAAACACAGGACCTTTCTTGCAGAATTTTCTGCCAACAGCTCCAGGAGAGGGTAGATTGATGTAAACATGACATACACCCTGTTCTCTTTCTTTTGTAAGTGCCCTGAAAGACAGGATGGGAGAGGTAACAAAGCTAGGGAGGTCCTGCCTAGTCAGAGATCTGTCTCCAGCACAAGTTTCCATTTGTACCAAATGGAGGCAAAATACACATAATTATCTGCAAACATGTTTAAATAGAAATAGTCTCTCATATTATGACGTGTAGGTTTTTGTTAATTTTCTACGTTTTAAGAATACTTACAGGATGCAAAGATTGTGATCAGGTTTCAGCTGAACTTACTCATTTAACATGATCTTCAAATTCATAGCTGTGTTTTTTCCAGTGAGCAATTTACTCTTGGTAGAAGCACTTGTGCCAATACAAGTCAATGTGCATGACTACTTCTTTATTCTACCCCTCTTGGGAAGGCATGCTCTGTCTGTTTATAAAACAAAGAGAATTTGCCACAATGGTTACAGACAAATATTTAGAAAAGTTTACATCCTTTCATTCCACTGAATCCAGCTAGACCCAAATATGAATAAAGACCAGTCACAAGATTATAAGCTTGAAGCATTTCTTCATACATAATACATATTGAATACTCAATCATTTTTTTTTCCTCTGAGGAATGGTAGAATTTCAACACTCATTTGCTATACCTCTTTTTAAAGGTTTTCATCAGTAATTTCTCCTCTAAAATTTCCTCCATATAATGTTCAGCTGTATCAAAATAAGAGATAATGATGCCATATCAAGCTCTATTTAGTAACCAAGATTTAAAAACACACCTACAGTACTCATGACATGCAAACGTTTTAGTCCTTCCTGTCAGAATTAAGCAATGTGAAGAAACTGAGCTAATTTCGTGGGGTTTCAGACAGCTGTGGATGAGAACTAATTTATGGTCAGGTTTTGAAATCATGCCAGCAGGAGGTTGCTCTTCAAACAGATGCTCCAGTATGCTGTTAGAAAGGTCACATATCTCACGTCATCATTTTATGGGAACCTGGTCAGAAGTCTCTTCCCCTCCTGCTACAGCTGTCCTTGCAAAATAGCAAACATGTTTTCTGGTCATTGTGTGGTCTGTGAATTATTTCTCTAAAAGCTTATTTACAGAAAACTCAGGGATCCGTTTTCTTAGCTCTACAAACCCAGAGGTTGAACCAAATCATGTTTGTTGAAAAAACCCCGAACCTCAGTGTGGTACAAACCTGACTCTCTTTTAATAATTTCAAAATATTAAATTCATTTTACAACAACAACAAAAAATTAAAACCCCCAAACCCGCAAGGGATTCTTCTTTATCAATCCTTTGCTTTTAAAAAGTTACATGAAAATGTAGAGATTGCTTTTTTCCCTAATGTGCATGCAAATGAGGCAGCCCAGAAAGATGCAGACAGAAGAATCCGTATTGGTGTCAGTGACTGCCTACATTAGCTCTTGGAGCTGCGTGAATGCGAGGATCTTCACATCATCTGCTGCTGCTGTGCGGGCATAAACTGGTGTTTCTTTAGCACCGTACCCTCCTTTGAAAGAGGTTTCAGGAAGCCTAGGCACAGGTTAGGGAGGAGGACAGAACGGCCATGGTGCCCAGCCCTCACGCTCTCAGAGGCCCGCACCGCTCTCCGGGACGCTCGGTTCACTCCAGAGCTCCGGGCGTGCCAGCCGCGCTCCCGGCGTGTGCTCCAGGTGGTGTGCAGCACCAGCGGCAGCTCCACGCCTCTCCCAGAGCCCAGCCGGTGGAGTGCACGGGCTGGAAGAGCACACCTTGCCCAGAAGCTTTTTGTGTCTCCTCGGCCTCCATGAACCCCAGGTTGCACTTTAACGTTTGCCCTCAGGAAACACCGGGGCTGATCCCGGAGCTTTCTAGCTCCCAAGAGTTTCTTCTGTGCCTGTCCCCAAGTGCGAAAAACAGAAGCTGGATTTTTTTTGCAGGTTACTCGTGCTGTTGATAGCCAGCAGTGGCTGTAGTTTCATGAACGCTTTCAGGTAGCATAAACCAGTTCTGGTGTTGAAAGAAGCTGTCCACCCTTCCCCACCCTCCAGCTACTTGCTGTCATCCCACCACTCCCCTGCCCTGGCGCTTGCAGGAGCATTTTGTGTGGTCACGTGGAGAGCTGGTTTTGCTTAAACCAGGGAAAAACCAAGAAGGTTTGGTAAATCATTCATGAAACAGCGGTGAGGGCCACCGGCAGGGCCTGGGCTCAGCGCTGGCTCAGTGCAGTGCCTGAAGGTCAGGCACCAGCTCCAAGGCTGGAGCTCACCACACTGATCCAGGTGCTGTGCAGGAAAGGGTGACTAAATCACTCCCTGGGGGAGACTTAAACAGGGCACCCCTGGGATTCAGAGCCCAAATTCACTTCTGGTGCCTGGTTGCCTACAGCCCGGAAGGGGAATGTGCATGTAGGTTATATTTTGCAAGAACTGCCCAAAAAAGGTACAGTGAATATTTTTTGCTTGTGGTGTGATTTGACACATGACATACTCCAGCAACCTTCCCAGGCAAAGAATGCAATCCTAGTATGTATTTGATATAATTAAGGATGTATGACTTAAGTATCAGCTCATGGCAGCGGTCTGAAGTGATACCATTGGACTGAGATACATTGTGGTTTTACTTCCCATCTAGGGAATTGCAGTATGTGCTAAAAATACTGTTGGGCGCATGGAAATGCAGAGTGTTATCGCATGCAGAGATGGAATGTCAGTCCCAGTAGAAGTCACCACAGAAGAGGGAGAATGTAGCGTTGAACCTTTTAAGGTAAGCCTTTTTGTGTTGCCAGCAAGATAAGCTGTGACTGGGTTGACATTCTTCATCCCTCTCTCCCCTCTCTCCCTTGCAGGATGAGAAATGATCAGTTTAGAAGTAAGTCATAGGTAAATAAAACATACATAGGTGAACATTTGCACCATATTAAGTATCAGTTTTCTGCCACACATCACATCTATGTAGCTACTGAAGATGTTGTTTTCCTCCCTGTGTTTTGTCATGGGAAGACACGTTTATTTTTTAGCTGTATTTAAAATCACTCATCTCTAGGGAAACACGGGAGGGGATGCTTGACACGCGAGGACTGTGGTGGTGACACATCCTCCCCTCCAAACCCACTCTGTGCCCTGGCTCTGCTATCCCAACTCTGGGTGTCACACAATGACTGTGATTTAAGAGAGCAGCCAGAAGAGAAGAGTTGTTCTGACAGCCTTTTTAGAAAAAGTACCTATGACCCTGTTTGAAATTGTGGTTAGACAGCGGTGTCTGCTGAATTATTTAAATTGATACGTTGAGGTTCTACAATCATATAATCAGAAGAGAGGGAGCAGAGAAATCTGTACACAGAGTTACTTGTGAAGGACAATAAGGTAATAAACAAAATGTTCTGGATAAATAACAAATTAACCAAAGTGATTAGATTTCAGCCTTAGAGAGCTGTGGAGCCAACTCCTGCCCATTTTACCTGTATGAGTGGATTCATTAACAACAATCTGCTTCTTAGTAAATTGCCAGTTATAATAAAAACAATTAAACTTGTTCGTTTGCTTCACTGTTGTTATGAATTTTAATAATTCTGGTCATAACCATTAAAAATTGTGCTTTTATACTTCCATGTTGTAAAATACTCTTCACATTACCGTTAAACCACTCCATCTCGCTATTCTGGGCGTCACTATGGCATCCACAGAAGAGGCAGAGGAGAAGTAAATACATCCAGAACAGGTGCATGAACAGGATGATGCAACTGTCTGCTCACTCTGCCCACAGGAGCAATGCGGCACCTTGGGGCCATGAGCGTGGATCCAGAAAGCAGGACTGAGTGAGTTCCATGCCAAAATGTTGACAACATCTGATATGAGCAAGAGGGATGCTGAGCACACAGAACTGCATGTCTTGCTGACTATAATACCACGCAAACACCAGCGGGGTTAGCTTTGCACACACTAATCATTTATTTGCTATAAAAACAGATGTGCCTTATAATTGCATTTAAAAGGTGCGCTCCTAAAATTAACAATCCAAAACCTGTACAAAGATAAAGGGTTTGTAACTTTAATAATGAATTTGGAAAAGTTACTCTTCATTTTCTTATACTGTAAGTACCAATTTTAGTTAAGTACGGAGTGACATCTATTTTTTTTTTATATTTTTTTATTTTGTCACATTTTTATGTTTATAATGACTATGCTACAAGGCCATGAACGTATTGGCTCAGAGCAGCAAGTTTTCTTTAAAAGAGTTGTTTGTGTATTTTCTTTTCTTTTATACTATTCATGAAGTACTTAAAGCTATTCAGGAGAATAGCTAGCTAAAAATCATGGTTTTTAATATGCAGGTGTACAATACTTATTCTGCGAAAACAAGCTGGCAGAATTTTGTATGAAGTTGTGGGTAACATCTCTTTCCTGAGCAACGGAACCCTCTTGGATGGCCACAAAGTTGTGATCTCTGGGTTAAAGAGGGACCCCTAAACCTTGAGTGTGTGTCCTAAGGCTGAGTCTTGTCCCACCAGAGCTCATCATTGTAGACTGTGGTGGTGCTCTCCTGCCAGAAATCCAGCACCTCTGGCTCTGGTGTATATTTATCAAGAGAATAAGCCAGAGACCAGGCTGCTGCCAGTGTCCGTGGGTCATGGTAAATGCATCCCAAGCAGAAAGAAGTCTCTTGTATTGCAGCAAGGATAACACAGTCCCAATCCAAACTGGAGCTCCACAATACAAGTAAGAATTATTAATGGTAACAGACTGCTGTACAAACGAAAGCACAGGTCAAGGACACAAGACATCCTTGCCTCAGTAGTTTTCCATCTGCTCATGATACAAATGTCTCCAATGACTATCTGGCTGTTCCCTTGGCTTGTTCTAGCCTTGTGGGCAAAGCATTAACTGTGATGAACTCGGGGTTCATGTGAGCTCAGCTCACATGTTAAGTCAGACTCCAGACTCCCAGTCAGTGAGAATAACTCCAGTGATGGCACTTCTTAAGTAGAGTTGTAGTGCTGTGCCCTTTATTCTCTGCTGTATAAACCTGGGCCTACTTAATCTAAGGAATTCTGCTTAAAATTGGTTGGCATAGTGGAGTTTCTGCTGCAAGATGGTTGAAAAAGGAGAGAAGTGAGTGATAGGAAGTGAAGCCAAATTATAAGTGGTGTGAACCTTGTTTTCCTTTTCAAAGTAAAACTAAATGTATGTGATCTAATTTAAAATGACAGGATGCTTTTGAAATATATATAAAATGTTTCATTTCAGTAAGAAGAAATGCTGAAAATCTTTTTTGCTACCAAGCAGACATGTGGATGACATTGGCTGGCAGCCTGTTACAACACAGTAGTACAAAGGGAATTTTTTTCAAACATTGCCACAGTACATGGTTTTTTTTTCAGTCGAGATCTTACTACTATAAAGTCAGTCAACTGAGAGGAATTTCTCATGTTTTGGGTGGTAATAAATCTTCCGGAACAGTGTCAACCAACACCTCGGGCAGTTTTGCTGGTTCGTATTACTCTATATCCCACAATACAAATTGCTGAAACAGGAGAAGGGGCTTAGGTACACATTTCAAACATTTCCTTCCTAGTTTTGGTCAGCATCATATGACTACATGAAAGAAATAGCAAGGGATTAATCAATAATATAAGCTGTAAACTACATCTAAGTTTTTAAGTTAAAACAGAAAACAAAACCAAAACGACTTTTCCTTCCCCGCTGCCCCTCCTTATTCCCATCTAACTGTTCAGCAGACTTTGTGAGAAGTCTTGGAACAATTTCCCTTCTCAACACTTCTAATTTAAATGCCTTACTAGAAATGAATATTTCATGGCATATCAGGACTCTTCTTCAAAGCTTCATCTCTTTAGTGCTAATTATTTCAACAAGACCTATACTAAAGGCAAATCCTGTCACTTCTCTATATCGTCTGCATTAACACTATAAAACTAGTTTCATATGACAGTTAAAGTTCTTGTTTCTGGTATTTCCTCATTTTCATTTTTTAGTGTCTCCCACATAAAGAAGTGACACCGTCTGAAGAGACGCAGGGTTTGGAAACCCTGCAGTTAACCAGCTATGGCCTCATTAGTCAAAAAAGCGCAAGATTGCTAAAATTTAATCCTTACTTCCCTTTCTCTTCAAGCCAAAGCCACCTTCAATTTCTATACTGGAAATTCCCATAGCAGTATCCATAAACAAAGTAATGCTTAACCCTCCAGGTCAGTTTGAAATTGTATGTATTGCCTGAGCAAGGAAGCAAGATCTGCTTAGACACCTACATGTTTGCAGTTAAGAAACTTAGTTTCCACTAGACCTCACTTCTCTTGTCATAGTAAAAAAATCCCAAACCAATCAACCCTCCACCTGAATTCTTTTCAGAATCTGATGGGCCCAGCGGTAATAAAATAACCCCCCAAACCCAACAGTTTTGTCATTTGCTCAAATGGAAACACGTGGTACAAAGGTGGAAATCTTTTCCATGTAGGTTGGCCAAGGTCAAGACAACCCTGCGTACAACCTGTCCCTGCGGCATCAGTGTTTCAGACACGTATTTGGAGGCTCTTGCCACAGTTCCTTCATGCACTGTGCACACTGAGGAAAATACGTGTAAGGCAAATCCAGGCTCTTCATCTCACTGTTTGAAGTTCCCTCTTCTTTACTCATACTCAACCTTCAGCAGCCCATCTCTCATTAGCTGCAATTAGGAAGTCTTTGTCCTGGCTTCTGCCTGACTCTTGAAGTCTAGCTGAGCATCCAGGTGGACCCTCACATTGAGAACTCGGATAACAAAAGCCGCTGGGAATGGCCAACAAGAGAACAGCATGGGGGCTCACGGTGGCATTCTGACTGCCACTTGCTGGTATAATCCTCCAGGTGAGAGCATTAAGGGCTGATGGCTGCCATGTTACCAGAGCAGCACAGCCAAAGAGCAGTGAACGGTATGAGCAACAGTGGCAATAATTTCTCCAGACTACTCTTTGTGTCACTGAGCAGCCCACAGCTGGAGAAACACCTCAAAGGAGGAAAGAGGCAGAGTTTCAGACTGCCACTGTTCATCCTCCAACCTCTGAGATGGATGACTGTCCTGGTTTCGGCTGGGATAGAGTTAATTGTCTTCCTAGTAGCTGGTACAGTGCTGTGTTTTGGGTTTAGGCTAAGAAGAATGTTGATAACACCCTGATTTTTTCGGCTGTTGCTAAGTTGTTTTTAGAACAAGTCAAGGATTTTTCAGCTTCTCATGCCCAGCCAGCAAGAAGGCTGGAGGGGCACAAGAAAGTTGGGAGGGGACACAGCCAGGACAGCTGACCCAAACTGGCCACAGGGGTATTCCATACCATGGGACATCATGCCCAGTATATAAACTGGGGGAGTTGGCCTGGGGGTCTGATCGCTGCTCGGGAACTAACTGGGCATAGGTCGAGGGTGATGAGCAATTGCATTGTGCATCACTTTTTTCGTATATTCCAGTTCTTTTATTATTATTGTCATTTTATTATTATCATTATTATTTTCTTCCTTTCTGTTCTGTTAAACTGTTCTTATCTCAACCTATGAGTTTTACTTTTTTCCCCGACTCTCTCCCCCATCCCACTGGGGTGGGGGAGGAAGCGGGTGAGCAGCTGCGTGGTGCTGAGTTGCTGGCTGGTGTTAGACCACAACAATGACCAAATCAATTTTGACTTTCTAAAATTGGTATTCACAAGAACCCCACTTCAGCTTTTCCCTCAATACCTACATATGGTCTTTACTCATCCACACTAAGTTTTCTGATGGAGAACTAGAAGGCTTTGCATGCCCTTACCCATTCCCACAGCCAGTCTCCCAGGTGCCTAGCATCCTTATTCACAGTAATCAGACATGTGAAACTAATAATTCAATTCCAGTTTTGTGAAGTGCAGATTTCTGCAAGGATGGAGCTATCATCACAAAACAACCTGCTGTTTATTATCTGGCCCTATAGATTTTGACAAGTTTATTAGTTTTAGATGTGGATCTTAACTAACTCTCATTCCTTGACTATTACAAGAGTGTCTTTGGCCTCTTAAACACTTAATAAACATGATGAAACAATAAACTATCTGAAATGAAAAGAAATGTTGTGGGATTAGCTCTGCATTTGAACTGAGCTCTTATTGTGTTATTTAGCAAACACAAGGATAAATGCTTGTAAGGTGGTTCTTCTGAAATAGCAAAATAAGTAGGATGATTTGGGGACACATGGTGTGAGTAGGATTAAGTCTTATAAAGAAAAATCCCTTATGACATAGTAGCTGAAAAAACCCAAGATGTAATATTTTCCATTTGTCCATACAAGCTATTGCAACCATTTCTGCAACAAAGCTGAAATGGTATGTGTGGATAGCCATCGGGGTGCAAACTTAATGTTTGTATGTATGAAGCATGCTGGCATGCACAGATGATCTTCAAATGCAAAAGGTGCTTCTCTATTTAGCATCACAAAACATTTGCAGTAGTCCTACAGCATTTGACAGCACTGTTTATGATCAAGGGCCAGACTGTAATATCTGTGTTCACAGATATTTAGCTTTTACCCTAGCCCTTCCCAAATTTTCCTCTGTTTTATCCCACTTCTGTTGGCCTTGTGACCATATAAACTATATGAACAATTGTGCTTCTGTCAGGCTAGTCACCCTGTTCGAACTGCCAGAATCTGGCTCATAAATCGCAGTTCGACAGCTGCTGCCAGACATAACAAGGACATCCACTGATGTCAGTGAAGCTATTTGTGAAACAAGGCGCTGCTCAAAGGGAATAAGGGTATCTCACAGTTAATCTGCTTGCTAGGAATGTGGAAGTTAGGGGAGCAACATCAGGCAGAAATACTAAAAAGTCTTTTTGTATGGTTAAATACTTATTTTGGGATTGTGAAATACAGGAAAATAGGGAACAAATATATTCCATAAAGATTAGATCAGTGAAAATGATTCTTCACATGAAAGCTGAAGCACAACAATGAAAAAGTATATATTCCAGCAGAAAATCCATCACTATTTTCCTCCTTCTGTTAATACAATCACAGTTTAGGCTAAGCCCATCGTAAAACTTAAATGAACTGGAAAAGAGAACATTCTGTTTTGCAATTGTTAAAAACAATTGAATATGATGTTAAGTTCACCATTGGTTTTGGCAGCAAGTCCTTGCTCCTTTAAACTCCTATGTACACACTTTCTACTCTGTTGTAATAGGGACTTTAAAAAGTCATTAATTTGGCTTAGTTTGCATGGGAATAATGCAATCTGGACAGTGTGGAGAGCAGCATTTGAAAGACATTGTTTGCAAGGTTGTGCTGGGTCACAGCAGCACTTCGATCTGTCAAACGCATGAAATGTGTGCACAGTCTGGGAAAGACTGGAGTAAATGAGGAAAATAAGGTGATACGTGTCACTCAGCTGCAGCTACAAAGTCTTACTTAGCACGTGGCCCAGGTTTTGGGCATGCAAAGAATATACGAGTGTTGTACATCAACAGAAACCCCAGGATAGATCTGGTACTGGACAGAAATAATTCTCACTCCACCTGCAGCGCTTAGCAAACAAATTTGTTTCACTGGTTTTTCTTTAATCACATTATGAACTGAAATAATTCTCACTTCAGTGAAACTGGAATAAGGAATATTCTGAAAGTATGAATAACTGATAAGACATAAATACAATTACTTCCATGTGTATGTGATTATTATAAATGTGACTTCTCTTTTAAACAAAGAGTACTGTAAACAAATACATGATCCAGTTTATTAACTGAAATTGGCTGGATTACAGTTTGAAAATAAGATACACATGTTTGCAATTACTGTACTTCACTATAGTTAGGCCTTTAAAAGGCATACTTCATGTGTTTTTTTCCTGTAGAAATTGTAGCCTTTTTAGCTTGCCTTACTAGAAGATTTTGAGAAGTATCTTTCCAAAATGTATATACAAGCCTGACTTCTGAATCCCTATTCAGACATGAGAGGGCAGATCCAGACTTCATCAGTTACATGGGCTGGGGTAGAAGTTGGGAAAGTCTTCCAGTCAGACAGGGTATACCACAGAGGGGAACTAGGTATAAATGTTTCAGTGGTTAGCGTGCTTGCCTGTAGCCTGTGTTGCTCAGGATATGAGACCAAGAGATGCGTGGCCTGGTTCAACTAGGAGGAGAGCTGTGTCAGCGCTCTGTTTTATTAGGGCTATTTTATCTTATAGGGTGGTCGTTCTCATCTCCTGGTCTGTAAAGTGACAAATCAGACCTTCCCTACTTCCCATAGATGTTATTAGGGGAACTTAAACTGCCAGGCTCCTACGTACTAGTTGCCAAAGAAAGGCAGATTTTTTTTTGTTGTTGTTTTTTTAGCGTAGCTTTAGAGAAACAGCTTCTCTGTTTGGTATAAATAAAGAGAGAAACCTTCTGAACAACAGCAGCCTGGCATTCAAGGCACTCGTGGGATGCCCAGGCCAAGTTCTTCTTCCCTGTCAGGCAGAGCCCTTGCTTCGCCCTGGGTCTGCTGCCTTGCTGGTGCATAAGCCCTACGCACTAGGCTGCTGGCCATTCTGTGGCAAGTCTCTCTCAGAGCGAGCCCCTTCTCTTTCTGACACACAACGAACACGTGATTTAAGCAGTTCACGTGTCTTGAGAGAGCTCTGTGCCGTGATGTGCTGGTTAGAGTGGAGAGGGCAGGTTAGATCCCATGGAAAGGAACAGCGATACAGATCTGAACCAGAGCACCATATTCAGCCCAAACAAATGATTGTTGTTGCACAGTTTGGACAGATGGCTGGCAAAAACAGCCAGAGGCAATGCAAAGATAATATTCATGTGATGTTCTGCTTCCCCATGTCAAGGAAATGCATGTTAATCCTGGCACTAGTCCAGTACTGGGCTATGACATTAGAAGGACATAGGCAGCAAGTAGGAACGTGTCTGCAGAGATCATCAAGGATGAGTATTTGCTCTCACAATACAAGGACTTTGTGTAGCAGATGTAGAAAAAAAGAGGAGGAAACCCAGGCCCTGAATCTCTGCTTCAAGCCCAATTTCCAACATATCCAAGCAATGATGACAAAGTGCTTTGCAGATGTTATTAGAGCAATAATTTTCAGTGCTGTTAGTCCCATCCTGGCATAGCTAATACGCAGGCAGGAGAAAGACAGGCCTTACCTCTCTGTTCCAGTCATGCAACCTAGAAAACCAATGAAGTATCACAATAGATAAGAACAACACCACAAATGAACCTCCTTCGCTAGTTGACTCCAGTACTGGTGGCTCACAGTTAAGTGATTTAGAAAGACACGGTTAAAATTTCAAGTTTAAAAGCTAAAGGAACAAACTCTGGCCTCAGCTGAGATCCTCATGCAGCAGCTCCACAAGTAGATGAGTGCCACGGTTCAAGCAGTATTTACTTCAACCAAAATTTACCACATTTACAGTATGAAGGATTCCCCCAGTGAAGGAGCTATGTCAGTCCTGTCCCTCCTTCCAGCACAGCAGGCACAAAGATGGCCCGGTGATGGGTTAGCTTAGCGTACTGCACTTCAGGTTTCATCGGGGAGTAGCAAGACATCACTTTCCAAGCAAAGCCTGGGATAAAATTACATCAGATGCCACACCAGTCTTCACCTGCCCTGAGGTGGCTGGTAACATAGGAAAACATTTTTCCCTGTCTTATGTGACAGCTTTCCCCCAGAAAAAACTCAGATTATTTTTGGGTTTGGTGCTGATTCTAATGTCACTGTTTCGCAACATGAAATAATTTGTCATTTGCAAAAGGAATAGAGTTAAAATTGAGAACGTCATAAATCTTACTAGAAAAAAGTCTGTTCAAATTACATGAGATGGAATTATGTTCTGAAAACTCTCTAAAGAGTCTTAAAAATACAGTAGGGAGAGTGAGATGCCATCCACTTAGTGCTCTAGTCCTACCCACCATCATGACTACGCTAAATAGCAAAATAATCAGTTTAGGAGGGGTCAGAAAACATGGGGGAAAAATTGAGTGAAGGACCCAGCAAAGCCAGTATTCCCACCTCTCCCTGTGTTTCATTTCATTCTACAAAACCAGAGTGTTTTCTTATCTTTATAAAGTGAAAGCAAGCCCTGCCCTATTTTGTTAGAAAGTGTTGATCTTTTTATACCAGCTATCTGCTCAGACGAGCAGAACATTTCAGATAAATCCTTGTAACGGGCTCTTTTTTTACTCTAAGGCCAAATAAATGGTTGAGGTATTTATTTCTTGGAAGAATAATAGATGAGTTTCTGCTCTGCCTCTGTGTTTGTGGCCATTAAACAGTGACAGCAATTAAAAATTATTGCCTTGTAAATTGTTTCCGTTACCAGCCTAGTTCACACGTTGGAGGGAGGCAAAGGTGAGCAGGGCCCCGGCGGTCGGTGGATTTCTCAGGCTGGCAGCCAACGCTAGCACTACTGCTGTTGTGTCTTTCTTCCTGTGATGGACGTGCACTGGAGCAGAGCTCCGTCAGCCTTTGCAGCGTGAGTGGTGGCATGCATCTCATACCACAGCACCTTCAAAGGGCTGACACGATTGTCTCTGCTTTCATGTGTTCCCATCTTTGCTGCAGGTTAGGCTAAGCCACAAGCCAGCTAATGGATTTATCAACCACCTGCAGAGGATTACATGGACATCACTTGACTAAGGTTTCAGAGCAAGCCCAGGCAGCTCATGGTGGCAGTGGCTCTGGCTTGTGGGGAGCTGAACTGCAGGGTCCCATGGCCCCAGCAAAGATCGGACTGCGTTTATGCACGCAGGCTTTACAAAACAGCCATCAGTCACCGTTCAGACATGGGGGACTTTGATGGGATTTGGCAGCTGGCTCCAGTGCCCATATGCATTACGGACTGGATGGGACCAGACTGTAACCAATCTGTTACAAGTCAGTGATGGAGACCTGGGGAACTGCTCCTGAGACAGAGACCCTCCATCACAGTGAAGCCCATGCCAAGAACTGCAGCAATGCAAGGAAACATTCATCTTACTGCCTATAAGGTGTTACTTCTGTGGTTCCCACAGTAAGAAAGGTATTATGAATAGCATGTTTGGCCCTTGCTCTCAGACATGAAATTCACAAAGCTATGAAGCCAGGTGTCTGATACGGTAGAAATCACATCAGAGATGACCACCACCAAAACTGTTTTTAAGTAGCCATTCTGAAGGTGTTTCCAAATTTGAAAGCCTTTGTTTAGGGAAATCTGCTAAGCCGCCAGGTGACAATAAGATTACCTAAACCAGAATTTACAGAATTTAGATGCTTAGTAGAAAAATGAACAGATAGGATCATAAATCTATCTTATGCTACATACGTCTCTTTATTATTCAGGGATCCCTATATTTTAATTTTTATATTTTCTAATGCTTGACTTCTGTTATGGTAGGAATTATACTACTGTCATTTGGTCAACTAGCAGCCATTACTTTCATTAAAACCAATGGAAGCAAGATTAGACACAAACCCGTTTACAGCAAAGCCAACCAGCCAACCAACGAACTAACGAAAAACCCCAAACAAACCCCAAACCCTGTAATTTATAAACCACTTTCTCTGATGCAGCTCGTGCACAGCTCCATAAGAATGACAAGGGAGTGTGTTAAATTCTTTGCAAGGCTGAAGAAGGCAAGTACCAGGTGGAAGACACTTTATAGTGGATGTACTTTGACTCTAAGTCATTCAAGCTTCAGCGACTGTTTTGAGATGTCTCCAGGTTCTCTGACTATAATCTGTTCTTTTCAGACCAAACATGGACATTCTCAAACCAAAACAGTTTTCCAACCAACATTGCAGAGGATTAAAAGAGCAAAATGTCCTTTCTCCCTTACACAGTTAAGGGAAAACCCACAATGAGGAACTGAAAACCAATACTCTGCTTTTATACAGAAATTCCAAGAAAAGAGGAGCAGGGGAACAAGTATAATGAACAGCCAAGGAACAGTCTTTAAGAAGTATGAGATGCTAGACAGTTTTCAAGCTTATCTTAAGCAGATATCATTGTAAAAACAGATAAAAGGAACTTTGGTTAGTATTAGAAATTTAGCTGGAAGCACAATTCTGTCACAGTAACGAAGCTGTTACTGTAAATATTTTACAATGGAGAAATAAGCTTTTAGTAGCTAATAAAAACATACATATTTAAAGAAACTGCATTGCCCAGGTCAGCATTATGTTTCACCTCTGATTTCCTTTTTTTCCACACCTTCTGCACACTTCTTTCTTGCCGAAGGCTATAACCCTTGAGAGAGGAGGTAGTGAGGCTCTGCACAAGTGTAATAGTCTAAACCTGTCTTTTTTCTGCAGATTGAGACCTAAGAATTTAATGACTTACAAGACAACACCTCTGCTTGAGGCCTTCTTTCAGCTTTTATTAATTAAAAGTACGTCTTCTTTGATACAAAGTGGAATCTCTGTGAGGTGAGAGGCATTGCATTCTTGAGTATATTTAACAGAGATCAGCATAATAGATGCAATTTAGGGCTCTTCTATACTGCTCGTCTCTTTGGTGGCATAAATTTAGAAAGTGTTAAAAGGTCTAATGCCTATAAAACTTAAGCATGTTACAGCAAGCCAAAAAAAAAAAGGGAGATTATGCATTCTCTCAGGAATCTGTCTAAGGAAGTTAGGGGTGTAACTAACTGCAGTGCTCTTTGGCTTTGGTGAAAGCCTAGAGCAGGAAGTATTGTGGGACGTCCCTGGGGAAACTTACAGAAACAGAAGCTACAAAGTAAGGGGAAAATCTAGGTAAGAGAATTGATACAAATCCTTAGGAGAAATGAATCTCCTATTGGACTGAGAGTCTAGAAGAGGAATATCTTCCTTCTGGAATTAACAGTTGATTGCAGAAAAAGAAATGAAATGCTACAGCAATGATGGGTTCCCCCAGAGCAGCTACTGGGACCTCTCACTTGGAGAAGAAGCGAGAGGAATTTTCTTTCTTTATTCTGCTATTTTGTTAGTTATGGCTGTAACAGCAATTTAGGCAACAGAAAAAATTTCTAAACCACTTGGGGAAGTTGTCAGCATTTTGTGATTGACTATTATTTTGTGATATATAGAAAATGAGTGGGACTCAAAGCAGTGGGAGTCCAAATCTTGCCCTCCTCACCCCTGACCCCAGAGCTGCTCCTAAGGTGGTGCTGTGAAAGCCTACGCTTACTACTGGAAAGAGCCATTACTGACAGACATGGTTTCAGTAAACATTCAAAGTAGTCGTGTGGCCTTGCTTCTGACTGCTTTTTCTAAAAGCAGAAGTTACCTGGTTAAGTCTGTTCTGGCACAATATTGTCAGTTGTTTTCTGAGTATTCAGAAAGTCCTGCTTTACTTGCAAATTTAAACCAGAGAACAAACAAAAGTAATTTGTCAGCTTCAGCAAAACTATATATATGAAGTTGGAGGCAAATATCGGGATCCTTCTTTCTTGAACATTATGGGCCAGACTACATCAAATGGTGGAAATCAGAGTAAAGTTCAACAGTGCTATTTTGCCATTTCCCGGTAACTGAACATCTGACGCGGGGCTGAGCTGCCCCATGGTCAGACTCCAGCGCTTGCACCAGGGCAAGGTTTCTGCTCCACAGACCTGCAGAAGGGCACGAGCGACCAGCTGTCCTGCAGGGACACGTTTTAAGTGTAGCTCCATCATATGCAAGTGGAGACCAACACTTTCACTTGAGTAAAGCACCAGGCTCTGCTCAGTTTTGCAGAAAGTCATGTTTATCATGTTAAGTTTCTCTAGGGAAGAGGGAAACTAGAATTAGTCTCCTTGAATCTGTTTCTTCTGCTGCTGCAGCTTTTCTAAGTATAGAATTTATGGGTGTAAAAAACCAGACGTGTCTAATGCCAAAATTCCAGTGCACAATGTTTTATATCCATGTTTACTTCCCAGCGTCATTCAAGCCCCAGAGCTGACTGGTCCAAGTTGTCTTAATAATTGCTTAATAATATTACAGCAGCTCCTCAGGAAGTTCCCACATGAAAAATCCACTGCTGGCAGACTGAGGAGGGAAGAGGTTCAGGTGGAAATTCTCCCTCCTGCATACACATCTTTAATAGTTTTTGTGGACCTAAACATGTGAAGAATATAGCTTTCACCCACAGATGGCGATGAACACAATCTATGCCTTCCCAAAGATAGAAAACTACGTACTTAGACTCAAAGCAACGCCAACATACAGCTTAAGGAAAGGGGCTCTAGCTTATGTCAAAACAGTATTATCAATTTGAAAAAAGTGAGAGTCAGACTGGTGTAACATCTACCCATTCATCAGGCTCCTGTGCAACCCAGGAAAGCGCAGACTCTGAGAATAAAACTGCCTCAACCTAATAAGGCAGAGCTGTCTGACAGCAACATAGTCTGGATGCCTTCTATATGAACTAATGCAAACCATCGGGAGAGCTGCTTCTGTGCGGCTGAAGAGCCGTATCATCTTTCCATCAATAACAAAGTATGATCTTCTTTGCAGGATTATTCGTGCCGAGTTGCACACAAATTCTCTGCTCGTATGCGTGCTGCATGAAAATCTCATGTTACAAGAAAAGCCACTTACCGATGTCCTGACTTACCCTCTGCATCTCCTTCAATATGAAAGTGCAGTGAAAAAAACCCAGTCATTGTGCCTGAACAGTAAACATTTCTTCTGCACGGGGAATACGAAAGTATAGCAAATATTTTATTTATTTTTGAGTCTGTAATAAAATGATATTCCTTTTTAGTTTGACTTGTCAGGACCCTCCCTTGTTTAAATTTAACTTGATATGACTGAATCCTTTAGAAATAATAGATGTGCTTTGGAACAGAAGACAACAGCTTAGAAGAAGGGCATCTATCCAAACAGCCATGCTTCTGCCTATGGCTGAGTGGAGGTGGCAGGGTGTCTGCTGCGGTAGGAGCTGCTGCTCACTTATTTTGAAGAAATGTCTTTATTTCTTGATATATTTATAACATTCATATCCACTACTTTAATGCGTTTCAGGGAGAGCCAGATCTCCCTACTGACGTCAAGAGAAGCAGCTGAAAACAGGCCAATAACAGTTTTTGGGTTTTAAAGCAGGCTCTGTGGCTGTGCAGGAAGGAGGAGATTTCTTGTTACAAGCACAAATAAGAAGAAAGTCATTGACGAAGAAGAAAGTAAGTAAATCAAGTCAAAATTATTCATGTTTTGCTGTAGCTCTTACATTTTGTTGCCAAAAAATGATCCTTCCTGCAGCAAGATTTCCATCTGAATTATTAGGAGATTTGCTTGATTAAGGACTGCAAGATGCGGCTGTTGTGCCAAAACTTCATTTTGGTCTATCGGCATTGTGGGCTTTTCTCATTCAATCAGAAATACCCAGTATATTAAAATGAAAAGGAACACTCAGCTAAGTCTACTACATCTTACTGTTTTCTCTCAATAATTACAAACATCTATCCAAAACTCGGTGACATTTTGTACTTTTGCAAAGGAGCTAAGTTAAAGCAAGCGGTGACATTTTCCTACTGCCTGCAATAATCAAATATGGCTCTACTGGCTTCCAAATCCCCCTCCATGCCCTCCTTCCAGATTTCTTCCTGGAACAGGGTCTTAGTGGCTCAAAAGAGAGCAAGGAATTGTGGTGAGGGTAGGAGAATGTGCTGTGGTGCTCGCGGATGAATAAAGAGTGCGATTGAAAAGATTTTGTTTAAACAGAGATGTTTATCTCTGAGCAGAAGAAAGCATGAGCTTATTTAACTCGCATTTTTATGAGGTGGTTTGTTTTTGTTTATCATCCTTGGGGCTCCCTAAAGTTTAGTTACAATTAATTTTCAGTTCGGAGGAGACGCTCTCATTTGCTTATCGATTATTCGGGAAATGAAGGTAACCCTGACATTCACACGCAGAAAGGAGCCTCCGCCACAAACCTACCAGTTACGGTAAGCAGCTCCTTTAATAGCAAACTTCTGCAAAAGCGCAAGATATGCAAGAGGTGTATCAGACCAAGCATAAATACACCTCTATAGCTAATAAAGCAGAAAAGAGGTTGAAATTTTGAAAGGTACTCTCAAAAAACCTTCTGGTGAATGCATATACACAGAGCCAAGGAAAAGTGTGATGGATCGCTTTGACGTGCCATCTCCTACTGATAGGCCTTTTCTCTACCAACAAATCACACATGTCAAACTCTGCCTGCGACAGGAGAGAAGCTGGGTCTGACTAGGGATCTACAATTCACTTACAAGACCACCTATTTCACTTGTAATTCTTTAAGAGATTTAAGTTGCTAGTCATATGGTTTCAACAGTAGGCAACTTCCCTGCATGAGTTACGGTTTCCAGTTCAAATTTTCACATTTGAGTAGATGGACAGACCCAGTTATTTGAACTTTTAGATCTTGGAACAGTCCATCTCCATTGGAGCAACAGAGAGGGGGATTGCAGTACACTCAGCAGAGAGACCAAAAGGTGAGCAAGCGTAGGCCACTCGTGTGGCAGAGTGCCACCGAAGCGTTGTCAAGGTCCCCTGCCAAGTCCTTGTAGGTATAGTCAGTATAGAAACCGATTTGAAATTTTCCAGAAAACAGTTTCCTCATGACCGACATCTTCCACAGGTCAAAAAAAAGTTCATTATTTCACCTCTCTGTCCCAAGCAGACAGGACAAGAACAAATGCTGACACATCAGCATTTCACACAAGACTGATATTGTCATTTACGGCCACCTCTGCATTTTTCTCCTCTGGATAAAGGATTTCATTCCTCTGCACCAGAATCTGTCAGCACACGCCAAACAATAATGACATATCTAAGTGCAGTTACTCAGCGCTATGTACCTGAGCACCTACAGCTGAGCAAGCTATTCATTTAGTAAGCCAAATATGGAGCCTCATTCTGCTTACCCTGAAGAAATGCTCCATCATCATTCCATTGCTTATGCTCTTGTTCTGCCATCCACAGAAAGCCTGGTGACTCAGAAGTGCCCACTCTTGGGCGAGAGAAAATGAAAGACACTAGAAAACAGAAGTACAAGAAAAGAAGCCTCCTTAAAACCAGGAACGGTCTTTTTTTTTTTTTTTTTAATTTATTTTGAAGTGGGCTGGCCATAAAGGAAAACTTCTTTCCTCTTCCTCCATTTTGCTTGAGTTCTCTAAGCATGCTCCGAGTCCAGACTGCGGTTGGGAGCTCGCTCGCTCGTCCTTAACATCAGTTGTAATGCAGGTGTTTACTAGACTGAGCTCCTTCATTCTGTTTGAGAGAGAGTGCCCTCGTTTCACTGCTTTCTTTACTCCCTTAAGTTTCTCTCTGCTCTCTCCATGTCACTATGCTGAGAGAACGGTGAGTCCAGTCCCAAGCAATCATTCTGAGTATGTGTTTCAACACTGTTGTGGTTAATTAACTTGTCAGATAGCAATCCAGGAGCAGTTGGATATACAGGTCCTTCAGGCATGCTGCATGTTTTATCTTTCCCATATCACTAATTATAACCATAGTTGTGATTAGAATGCTGAGATTCACATTTTTACACCTCGCTCTTTCCTTGCCAATCCTAACTTTCATTTCAGCCTCCTCTCTCTGGCTCCAGTGGCAAAGAAAACAGAGATCAGTGACGGGGAACGCCTGCCAATGTAGCAGGAGCGAGCCAATGCTGATCCCTCTTCCAGTAACATGTCCCGGCTGAGCACGTCCAGACTAAAAAGACATCACAGCCAAACTTACACATCCTCAAAAGCAGCTAGTATCACTAAGTACTAAAATGAACAGCACTGTCATCAGAAGGTTCTTGAACAGACAACATTTAGATTAATGGAGAAACTGGAAGCAGGTTTAAAACCAGCTTTTCCTTATATTGGAAGGCATTTCTTATGCTTAGTTGCACTAATACCTAACCGCTTGAAATGCTTATCCTTTCAGAGACCTGTTAGGGTCCTTGCAATGAGGGAATTCAGACCAACAGACCTGGGGGGTGGGGGTGGGGGGTGGGAAAGAGAGAGACAAAAAAGGATACAAGGCAACGTCAAAAAGGACTTATACAAGACTCAAGTACCTGATCCCAGGCTCTCTTTGCTTGGTTGCCTCCTAGCACTGGAGAAAATTCTATTTGACAGACACCTAATTTTTTCCTCTTCGCAATGCCCAGGTGCCCTGAGCTGCACCGCTTTGTATATCCAGAGCTGCCTCAGCTCAGAGAGAGCAGAGGAGCTCCGCATCCAGCTCTGCTTCAGCCTGCTCTGCACCCGGAGGCAGGGCTTTAGCTCAGCCAGGTGGCAGGAGTCACTCGGTCACGGTGCCGTTGGGTTTCCAAGTGTCCGAGATGCAGACAGACCGTGGTGGCTCCTGTCTTGTAGAACAGAGGATGAGGTGGGGTCCTCTCAATTCATTATCAGTCTGATGCTTAGCTGCTTCTGCCTGTGGGCAAGAAAGCTGTCATTCTGAGCAGGATGTCTTTGTCACTGGGTGACACCTTCATCCTCCATGAGGCAACAGCCCCATCCCACCAGCTGAAGCCGTGACACTGTTAAAGGAAGCACTCACCATGCTCAGGGCACTCCAGTGCAAGCAGGGAGTTCTGGTTACGTTCTCTGCTGCCAGAAAAGCTTGCACGTATTACTGTTCAAGTGCCAAACACAACTCATCTTGGGGGCAGGAACCACAGCTCACAACTTCCCTCTTCCTCATGAGTGCCCTAAGCATTAGCCTACAGTCCCGCAGCTTTTTTGTTTCTTTGTACTCATGCTTTCTCTCCTTTTAATTAATTTCGGTTTGGTGGCACACATTCAAAAGGAGAGGGGAAGGGTGTTCTTCCAGGATAAGCAGTTGCTTTGAAAATAGGACATGCGGATTTGAATTTTCTCAGGTTGAGAAGGGAACCGAATGTAAATCCCTGGCTTTCTCTGCAAGGGCTGTAGCCACCCACTGCTATGGGAAAGGTGCACGTCTGACACACCCAGCAAGCCGTACCCCGCTCCTGGAAGGAATGGGCCATGGAAGTGTCCCCAAGGCAGAGCCAGGACCAGGCTCCTGCAGGAAGGCTTCTCCCTGGAGCGTGAAGCCCGTAGTAGGACGTGTCACTCAGGTAATTACCCAGGCAACTTCTTGCTGAGCATACAGACTTTGTATGACCCTTTCCTCAGGCTTTCTGACCGCTAACCTAAAATGTCAGGGAAAAAAAAACAAACAGTGATTTTTTTTAAAAATTGATATGGTAATAATGACACTTTCCGGACTGAGCCAGTATGTACAAGTGTTACACTGACCTTACAGTTTGGGTGAAATGGTCTTATACCTGGTGTAGTTACTTTTTTGACTGAAAAGCACTTTTCCCCCATAACTTCTTTTCAAGCACTGTTAGTATTAGGTCTGGGTTACTTAGAGCTAGTCACACTGCAAAAACATTGTCTCAGGGCATGATCTTTCTGAAAAAATGCCAACAGATACTCACAAGCTGGGCTTAGATTACATGCTGAGTTTAGTAGGCTACTGCGAAGGTATCAGTTGATGACCACTTCAGGCATCCGTAGCAAAGGCCTAGGGACTGGAGAGGCTGCGACCCTGCCAGTCCTTTAAGCCCTACTGTCTTGCGCACAAAGGATCAAAAGCAACTGAAATAATAGTTATCATGCTACGTCATGTTGATTCAATACACAAATATACGTATTTTCACTTCAGCTTTTCATGTGCTTTGAGAAAAGTGCAATTTAAAAAAAAAATCTATGAAATTAAATTGTATGTGTCCAAAAGCCAAGCCTGTTATGTTTTGCTACTTTTCAGTTAATTTACACTAACAGGATTTTTAGAAGTTCAACATACCACCGCTGTCCTGTAATAGTACTTTGTAGTATGGGAAAATACACGGCCTTATTTTTCTTTTTGGCCCAGAGTGAATAATTCAGCATTGCTTGTTTCATAGTCTGAGTCATAAATGTTGAAATTGATTACACAGAGGCATTGGAGTAGTCTCTCATTTTGCTTGCTTAAAGATCCACTGAAATTTGTTGAGACATTTACAGTTCCCATGAAACTCAGGCTTCTAACTTGAAGCTTTTTATTTTTTCCCACCCACTGTCAGAACAGCAGCTCCGAGGATGCAATTCATGTTCAGAAATCACAAGAACGCTGAAAACCCCACATATTGTCTGAGAAGGGAATATGTGATGAATGTTGTTTAACCTGGCTTTCTTCTAGCTGTGAACAGGTATTACCAGTACATAGGCATATGCTAGTTCTCAGTACTGTGTAGCCTTAGTGGCGGTCCCTGTTCCTCTGCCTACAAAGAATTCTAGTATTTAATGAAGTTTCTGTTTGTTGAAATTACCTCTCTTAACTCTCTAACCCCCCTTTTGGTAGTAGAAGAATGCAGTTAGATCCTCCCAACCCTTTCTGCTCCAGGATAAGCAAACCCACTCCCCTTCAGCTTGCTTCTCCTCTGTCATATCCTCAGCCTCCTCCTCAGCCCCCTATTTTAATGGCTTACCACCAAATTAATCTATTTGTCAATAATTGCACTTGTTTTAAAAAAATAAGATATTGCTGATCTTCCTACTAGAAGTAAGCCCAAATACACCAGAGTGCAGGATGAAAGACTTTGAAGTGTTTTGTTTTGGTTTTTTTTTTTTTTAAAGTTGGGAGTTTGCTTCTTGCCTATGGAACCATTTGTAGTCAGTAAGAGTCATTTGTGCCCCTGTTGAAGTCTATACAGAGCTGGAGTAAGTCTACTACAGGAAATGCAGTGAGTCCAGCATTGTTTGACATTGTTCTTCTTACAGGTGTAACTGACTTGGTCCTCTACACCAAATCCAATGCCAAAGCAGATTAATGTTTGCCACTCGGGAACAGAGATCGGAACTGATACTTGTCTGACTTCCCTGAGACACCCCCGGTGCAGGAGCTAGTTAATATACAGCTAGCATCTAACAGAAAGGGTGCAGCTCAAGGCAAGTGGCTGGCATAGAAAGGGCGCTAGCAACACCTACTTCAAATTCTGAATATGCTGCCTGTGGAGAGAAAGTCAGTGGAAGACTTTAGGAATTTCTAAACCTGTGTTATGTTACATACAATAGCGCAGATCTTCATCCATCTCTAAGTACTGTGTAAACTTTTTATGCAACACTTAATAATTTTCTCTTCTGCAAGCCAATGGGTACCAAAATGGGGGCCCCAGGACAGATCAAGGGAGCTGATGGAACAACCCCAGCAGCCCGCTCATTAGACCTCCTGCACAACCAGGACTGGACAGGATTTTCTGAATGTCATGGTCCTCTTCCCCAACTTCACAAGGCAAATTAGAGTACGTCCAATTAAGACACAGAGGAAGCTTCAGCTAGAAGGAAATAACCTAATTCGTATTTCACTGAGACATGAGGGTGATGCATCCATCTTTATTAAAGCAAACAGAACAAGGATAACAATGCTCTGCAGTCCAGGGCCACAACACAACCCTTACTGTAAACAGAGGTTTGAATATTATTCTTAGAAGGATCATCTTTTAAAGAGTTGCCAAAACCCTCACTGGCCAGAGCTAATGCCCTCTGACGTGTCTTTATTTTTGAAAAGTCATATTTTTAAAAAGTTTTGTCTTCATGACAATCCCATCCCCTAATGAAGGGCCATCCCACTCCCACCCCCCCATTATAGCTCGCTGTGTTGCAGCTTGCTTTGTGCTCATGTCAGACCTTGCAATCCTCCCTTTGTCGGTCGTATTTGCAGCACTGTATTTCAATACTGCTCTGATCAACCGGTTTCCTGTAATAACCTTTGGAACTTACACCTTTGAAAAATTATACAGCAAAACCACTTGAGAGAGAAGATATTTTGGGTGGCCTGGAAAACACTCCTTGTCACAAATGAGACTCAGGATTTTTTCATTTGCTTTAATGCAGCATGTGTTTTTTCTGATATCAGTGGGGAAACAAAATAATGTTGGTATCAGGCTATGATAAATCAAAGTATTTTTAAAAGGCTGTGTTCCACTGTCTCCGAATTGCACAACAGTTTCGTGGAGAGCAGCACGAATGCGAGGCAAAGCAGGGCCTTCCAAGACTGAAGGGGAGGGCACGTGCTGATGCCAGGGCATGGCCGGATCACCTGGTCCCTCCCGGTGCTGCAGCGTATTTACTCTGCAAAGCCCCAGGTATGCGGAGGGCTTGCTCTGCTGGCTGCATGCTTTTTCAGAAGAGGAGCGTGACTTGTGTGGGAGACGTCTATACCGCACAGTAAGGCGGGGAGGGAGTTGCAGTGAGAACGAGTAACGCTGTTGTAAACCTTTTACACCTTCCAGCCCAAGGCCTCAAAGCATTTCCCAGCTGTTGGTGTAGCCTCAGGGGTTCCCCAGGACGCGGCAGTCCCGAGCACAGTGCTCCCCACGGCCCTCCCACAGCGGCTGCGCAATCCCACAGCGGCTGCGCAATCCCACAGCGGCTGCGCAATCCCACAGCGGCTTACTGCAAACCCCTCTCTAGTGCTGAGCTGTTTTGGTTTTAGCTCTGGCAGGGAACAGTTCTGTTGCATCAGTGCAGAGCTATTCTGTTCCACAGGCAGCCTCCCAGTCTAATGCATGAGTTTTGAAAGCTTACTTTGTAAATATCCGATTTCATATTCTTTCATCTACCATTTCCCACCCCAGTCCCAGGGCTCAGGACAAAAGCAATGATGTATGCAACTTTGCATTTCTGATCGGGTTGCTGACAGTCTCCTCTCCCCTTCCACCTCTCCCCTCTCCCAAGGTTTCTAAATAACAGGCATTACCACTCCCCTAGCAGATGCTCCAAGCCCACATCGACACAAAGCCAGGCGAGGCTGTGGCATCTCTTCAGCAACACAAGAGGAAATGAGACCCATGACACCCACGAAACTGGTAGAAGGTAGAAACTATTTCAGTCTGCTCCTGGGTTTAAAGAGCCAGCTGCCAGGACAAAAGACTATGGAAAATGTCCTCTACAAAGACTCACAGTAAATGAGAAAGGTCAGCGGTGACAAGGCTGCTAAAGAGACAGTAACTGTAGCTAATTAGATGGGCTGCTGCCTAGCTGTCTGAAACCCATGGATTTGTCCGTGAGATAACTTAATTTTTTGGGGCCTCACCAGCCTTGTGTATTATGCCAATGTAGTTCATACAACACAGAGATGTTTCTTTTCCCTTTCTTTTATTATTCATGTCTTAAACGCATCATTGTGTTCTCCGTTAGGTCTTTTCTCTAGAAAAAGTAGGTGAAGCTACATAAAGGATAGAGCTGCAAAATCGTACATACCAAGCATAAGTGGACACTTGTGAACTTAAAAATATTTTGCAGGCGGACAATTATTTCAGTGCAAATTTTTTCATTACGAAAAAGTTTTAACATTTGAAATGGCCAGTTCCAACATTTTCCTAATTTATTTTTCAGTTCAAAAATTAAACAAAACTCCTGTTAGGGTCATTTCAGCTTGGCATCTCCAAGTCAGCATCTCTCCCCCTTTCTTAGCATATTTCTGTTCCTTCCCTGCTGGAGATAAGCTGGGGGATTTGCATGCTATTTTCTCACTGACTAATTTTCCAAATATGGCCATTTAACAAATATTATTTCTGCAGGCAGCCATCCCCTTCAGATCCTTCATAAAGGAAATTACTCAATCAATAAAGTTAATTTTCACTCCCCCCTGAAGCAGCCACCCACCCCAGCAGATGTTCAGAAACAGACTAAAACAAAGCCAGAAACCTACTCAGATCCAAATAGCAGCGATGAGCTCTCCTCCATTCTCACTACGTTTACAGTCAACCCGCTTCTACTATAAATATTGTTTTCGTGTTGAAACAAATTCAAAGGTGACATTAACCCTAACTGGGTGTCCCCTACGTACAGCACAAACTACCGCCGTTCTGAAACTGGCCTAGTAGGACAGAGGAAACTAGTCTTGCTGCCTTGTTTCATCCCAGGAGGAGGTCCGCGCTGGAAAGGGAGCCAAGACTTACCTGGAGATCCTGAGGCAATCCTCCAGCTGTGTTACTTCAGCTTGTGTGTGGACGCCACCGAGGAGACCCTCACAACTTCTTGAGTAGGGTCTGGTTTCGCAAACCCGTAACCTGTGGCAAGTAATGCGCAATAGCATTAATCACAGGAGGAAAATACACAACACCGCTCTTCTTACGCCTCTTTTGTTTGCAATAAGAAAAATGAGGTTCAGTATTGCATAGACCAAAAAAGGATCTTGAGATCTAATCTAATCTGCTTTACATGAACAAACATGGAGCAAGTCCAGACTTAAACTGAGAAAGCTTAGAATTAGGTTCTCCTCCAGATGGGTCTTACCTTGTCCAGATTCTTGCCACATGCAGCCTCCCTGATCCTAACATGTTGGCAAAGGCAGCACAGAAGCTGGCCCCGACTGGAATTTCCTTGGGAGTCACAGGTGGGTAGAAGGGGCACTGGCACCCTTAGCAGGATTTAGTGAGTGCATTAACTAGCCTTAGATAAAATTCAGAAGACAGAAAAATAAAGGTTTAAATTTAATGTTTAAGATAAAAAGAAAAATTACAGTTGATCTCAGGTGTAATACCAAGAAAGGCTGTTAACAACTGAAGCAGGTCTCCACAGAGGCAGGAGGCACAGGGAAAAAAAAGAAGAAAAAGCACTTGGTTATGGAGAAAGGGATTTCATGGACGAAACAAACATCATGAAGTGACTCAGAAGTGCAATGCTTATGTAGAGCATCCATCCTTGCAGTATGCAGAGCATAACATGAGAGGTGAGAAGGAACTGGGACCATCAATTGTAAGCCTATGATAGGAAGCTAGAACCAAGGGGAAAAAAAAATTGAATAATGATAGCAGGAAAGAGAATGAAAGGAGAAACTGATCCATCTACCTGCTATCTGTTTACCAGGATAAAAACAAAATAATGCATTCTTAACCAAGTACAGCTAGCCACGACACTTGTAAAATATATCTACTCACATGCCTAGGACAGCTCTCCTGTCTCTGCAGCATCACAAGTCTCACTCCCGTAGGCACTGCAGGGCACTATTTATGTTACAGGTGTCACCATTTAAGAGAGCAAATTAGCCCATCTCCTGGTGGTTTATCTCTTGGGAGTCGTCTGAGCTGAGGGCGGGGGGGGGGGGGAGGGGGCAAATGAGCTTGTCCTGTGAGTCAGGGCCGAGGGGGGG
>JAVKLA010000093.1:23344986-23360071 GCA_034782735.1 Sagittarius serpentarius | reverse complement strand
CGGCTGTGGCCGCCCTGGGAAAGCCCCTGCGGGTTCCCGGGATGGGAACTTCCCAGAGTAGGAGGTACCTGGGGAGGATGCTCCATGCTTTGGCGTTGTGCTAAGAAGGAAGGAGCCGTTGAGGACTAAGACAGCTTTGCATTCAGACCTCAGTGACTACACATACATGTGACTGCTGGTTTAGCAGCAATTTCCATCCTGCTGACACAGCCGGCACCGGGAGAGCCAGTTGCAGAGAAATTAACCACTGTAATATCAAGCAGAGCTGTTGCTATTAAAAGGACACAGATGTTTTAATGATGAACAGAGGAAAATCTTCTGTAAGATCCAACAAGTCAGCACCTGATTTGATAGGAGATCCAACCTGAAAGGAGGGAAACTGGTAACACAATGCAGCTGGCTTCTCGGATGGGACTTCTGGTGCTGAGAGCAAACAGAATAGTCACTATTGCTGGTAAAATCAATGGCAAAAGCTCATGGCTTCACAAGCCCGTTGGCTGCTTGAACTGAATTGATAACAAAAGATGATGAGTAAAATTCTTCTGCATTTTAAACGTGTATCTGTGACATGTATCACATATAATGAGCTTAAACCACAGTGATCCAGCACATTCTTACCAACAGCTCCTGAGTATGAGTAACTCTTTCTGCTTATTGCAGGGCAGCAGAGTATCGGGTCAATTTACCTTAGTTTTTCTACATAACTGCCTAGCAGAAAAGTCCAGCTCCAGCTTCATTACCTATTGAAATTAATAGAACCTGGAGATTAAGGATATTTTCAGAAAACTTTACCACTTAAGAGAGCTGGAGCTGCAAAGTGGTGTTTGGTGTGTCCTCCTGCCTGGGTATGGAGCCACTCTATTTAACTAACACCAGGCTCCTAAAGGTCACGGCTGATGCCAGACTGCACACAGGAGGAGTTTCCAAACCTTAAGATAACTCTCTACATCTCCTCCCCGACTATCACAGCTGATCTACAGCAGCTGTCTCCTGCATTTAAGGTCAGCTTTTGCCTAACTAATCTAAAGGTATTACTTACAGTTCAAAATCTTGGATACAACTGAACCCAGGGAGCAGCTGTTCTGGACTGATCATTAACAGCAGTAAATTCTATGCTAACAGCTTAGGGCTCAACTATTGTCTTTGTACAGGAAAAAGGCCAAATACTAATGAACATGGAGAACATCTATAAAAACATTAACAAGCACTTTTTTCTTTTTTTTATATTCTGCTTTCCTTGGCTTCTACTTTGATGTACAATCCAGTGAGTTATTTTTTAAATCGTCTGTAGATTTTTCTATTTAATAAGATATTTTCCAATCACAGAACCCCTTTTCTTTGCTGCTGTCACATTTGCAGTCTCTCCATGCCACTGAAGGTCTCTCAGTGCTATGGGAGGAGCTTTGCTTTCTGGCCTTCCAGTATCAGCTTTTACCATTAAATGTACACACACAAAAAAAAAAAAGCCTGGGGCTTTGAGGAAATTGTCAAAAAGTAGTTTTTCCTTGAATGCAAAGCACAAACTTTCCATATGCATTCCACCCTTGACAAAAGCACTGGGTGTGGGTGAAAGCTAAACAAGCCTTGATCCACCTGACTCTGGAGAGCCACAGAGGAACGTTTTCTCCCATTCCTTGGGACAGACGCCTCTGTTCTCTCCACGTCCCGCTCTGGAACCTGGGCCTTGCATACAGCCACGCTGCTCTGCTGATAGCAATCAATCAGCTGTGTGCTGTGTTGCTGCTCTCCATTGTTACTCACAATCACTTCAGCACCTGGGCACTGCTGGCTTGCTCACGTATTCCTGGAAGTCACGGGAAATCTTCCGGCAGCCTCTCTCTGTGAATTTTGTAGAATCACAACTGGAGCATCTAAAGTGCTGCTCGGAAGGGATCTATGACACTTTGAGCGTTCTCAGTGCAACCTTCACGGGTCGTCACTCACCAAAGCTGGATTTCTCCTCCTTTTCTAAATATTAGTGATGCATGAAGAGACACAGATTCAGTTCAGCTTCAGCTCCTCAAATTAGAAATGTATATGTGCCTTGCGGTCTGTTGCATTAGAGCTGCTTGTACCTGTAGGCTTTTAGAGATGTGTATAATTGATCCTGTACTGAAGTGGAAGAAAACACATTTGGCTTACAGAGTAAATGGAAACAGTGGTCAGCCTCTGTGTGGACTACATTTAAATAAGTTCTCTTAGCAGCAGGCTACAACCCACTATGCTTTTGCTCTTGGGACACGGTATCTTTTCTTAGAAGCTATTAATAGTATGAGGCACTATCTAGTGCTTACTTTCTCACAGAAATGTTTTATTTATATTCACAGCCGTGCACTCCTTACCACATTATTTTCCACCACTACCACTCCCAAATAAATATTCTTATTCCAGTGGTTGCTTGCGGGCAAATAAAAGCAGACCAGACAATAGAGCTGCTTCACAACAGGTGGCTTTCCTTTCCCATGACCTATGCTCCCAAAGTATTTAGCAACAAGAAACTTGTGAGTCCACAAACTGAGCCTCACTCTCAGGCTGATGGCCACACCAAGAAGCCTCCTATCTTCTGCCATAGCTGGGACACCTTTTCTTCTGCCTGTAATCCTATGGTAAGGCTCTAGGATGCCCTTCTACTGTTTTCCAAGTTCTTCAGTAACTCTTAATGTTGGGCTGCAAACCCTAGCTGGAACTAAGTCTAAGCTTCCTAGTAGTAAAGCGTGAGGACATTTAGGAAACGTAGTCATACCGACTGGTCACCTATTTTAACTTGAGGCATGGCTTGGCAGCAGTTAAGAAGATGGGTGACATTTAAAATGTGTTTGTTGGAGAAAGGCAATATACTTTGAAATACCGGGTTTTATATATACCCGATGGGCAAACACCTTGTATAGAACGAAGCATGGTGTAGAGGTAGCCTGGCTAGCAATGACCTGAGCTTGTGCCTGGGCTTACACCTCACAGTCCCTGCCTATCATCTGCTGCCCGTCTCCACACTCATTGCGCAGAGCTGCTAATAGCGTGGACAGCGCTGCACCGATGCAGCTTTGGTACTTGTACTCAAGTGGTCGCCTCGTTGCTGCTCTGTGGGGTGGCTGCCTGGCGTTCCCTTCTGTCGGCACGCTGAGCAATTTCCTCCACATGGTGCTATCTGCAACACCACATCTTTGGAAATTCTTGGCCCCACCTGCTGTTGTGCAATCGAGAGAGCTGAGAACTACGAGAGCTGATGACTGGATTTCTTACGGGCTATTCAACTTCGGTTTTAGCCTGTCTCCTCCCGTGACTAGCAGTAGGTGACATCAGAATAAAGAAAATTAGTACACAGCCCTCTCCCTTGGAAAGACAAGGAGCCTCTCCCACCACTTCCATCCCATTCTCAGAATCCAGCAGATATTATGAGGAACTTAAAAGAATTTAGCTACTCTTCAGCTTCTTTAAGCAGTGATTATTCTAGTTTCCCCACACTGGGAAACGAGCCTATATTAAAGCTCATAGTGATAAAGCATTTTACTCCGTGTTTCCTGGTGAAAGAATATTTTTACTCCTGAGAATTAGTTTGCCACAGAATAGGTCTTGGCCAGGAGCTGCAGGCAGAAATGAGTGTTTCGAGGCTGAATGCAGACCGTAAGCAGCTCACCGTGTGTGGTCACTGAAAGGGTTGATCTGGGCAGTTTTCTCCAAAGTCAGGGGACAGACCTGAATAGATTTAGGTGTGAATTCTGATTTCACATTACTGTTACACTGAAAACTTATCTTGCTGTTGCAGCTGAATTACTTTCTTGTGCTAAGTTGCTCTGTTCTACTTTCACCTATGGCCACGTTGCCATGGCAAAGTCACTCCTGCATGTGTATGTTTTAAATACATAACCTACAAAGCACCTTGGATTCCTTTGACATGGTAGGCATCTAGTTTCCAGGTGATTTTCTTGTTTTAGATAAAAATCTGTAAAACAAATGGAGAACATGCTACCAGTAGGCCAATTTGTATTTCCACAACAGCATCACTAAAAGCCTATATACACGTTGCATGTTACACCCGTGAGTACTCTTTAAGCACATGCCTTCTTATAGGATCAAGCACCTACAGGTCTTTGGTTTCATGCTGTTATCATACTGCAACATAATTCCTTGTGGTTTTCATAGCAAGTATAGAAAATTAAATTATAGCAGCCTTTGGTTGAAAACATGAACAGGGCAGATATTGTCCTTCATAGTATAACTTGTCTAAATAAGCTATAGCATTATTTATTTATTTATTCTTGTATTAACAGAAATTTCCACTAGCCTGTCACAATGACCAAACAGTTTTGATTTTATATGTCTGTAAATAAATAAATAAAAAAAAGTCAAATTAGATGGGTAATGCTCTGAACACGCACATTCATCCTCTCAAAGTATTAGCCAGAGAGCTCTTCAAAATAGCAATTATTAAAAAATTGAAAAACAATTTACATATTTCTTACCTCAAGCAGATTAGCAATGTTCTTTCATTTATTTATAAGGTACTCTGGAAGCACCTTTTCACTCTAAGAAGAAGGATTCTGGCAATCAGCAGAACATGAAAAGAGGGGTAGGCTGACTGCCGCGAGTTACAGAACTATTTACCAGTACAGATCCATGCCTTTTTTTTCTCTTGTTCCAGGGATTTCATTACCAGAGAACAACAATCTGAGCTGAACATTTGCAGAAAGAAAAAGAGTCTAGAAGAAGTCCATGAAATTGCTGTTTAACATTCTAATGCAATCAACACTGGAGATGAAGAAAAAAATACATATAGAAGTACAGGTGCTATTCTGCTTCCAAGGGGTACCCGTTGGGAGTACCTCCCTTTCCCTTTCCTTTTTAATGGATTCAAATACCTTCCAGAAGTTAGAGAAAATGAATGCTGTCCAGATAGCCAATTCTGGATGCTGTACCATAGAAAATCTATGGAACTATTTAATATATGCAGTATAAAACCTAAGACATATAGTCTATACAAGATGCTATATAGTAGGTTTTATGATAAATAGTAGGAAGTCCATTATTTTCAGCTACGCTAGCACTTCTTGGATGTACACTAGAACAAGTGGCATTTTTTGCAACGATAAAATTCTTTTACGTCAAGGCTGGTGACAGTCAAATTGTTCGCATGAACCAGATTCAAGTTACTGTGTTGAATTTTGTGAGTCCTGTGGAATTAGGCAAGTAGCCCCTTATATCACAAGTAAATAATTTATTTCTTAACATGAGTTATGCATTATCTGTCTCAGAAGAGAGACCATTAGATCTGCTGTTCAAAGCCATTTTTCCGCTGGGAGTTCTTAATGAGTAATAAGGTGGTTTACAAATTCAACATTAGAAACTAGCAAGGCGCAGGAGCAGCAGCGAACTTCCTGAGCCCAGTTTTTAAGGTCTTAGAAATCCTGATGTTGGGTGCAGCCTAAGGACAAGATGAGCATAAAGAGTAGTCTCTTTATGTCTCCATCGCTTTTCGCAGTTTATAGGGAGGAGCATGGGAATAAAACACCTTTTAGGAAGTAGCCAAGACAAAACCATACCGCTTTGAGAAAGACACGGACAGAAAAATTACAGGAAGAATACTGGCTAATAACAAGCTCTGCCAGCTCCACAGATGTACTAGGACATTAAAATCTGTAGAGGCTACTGGCAGCAGGACTGGAAGTCTGCAGGGCACTGACACATACATGTTGTGCATCTGCAGTCACCAAAGGATGACATTAAATTCAAGGAATTTAAAGTGTCTCCAAAACTGGTATTAAGTACAGCTTTTCTTAAGAATAGGTTCATTATATTGTAATTATTTTCCGAATCTATAAATGCACTTACTGTAGTTATTTCTGTACTGCAGGAAAGGACAGAACTTCACCTATAAATAGTTTAGAAAAGATGGACAGCGTGTTTTTGAATATAAGAATGTTTTCTCTTCCTGTGTTAGTGTAATGGGATAGATGCCAATGCTTTTATGAATTATGAATGCAGCAGTCTTCTTTCCAAATGAAGATGTTGGAAGTCTGCCACTGGAACGAGGTGCTCATATTACATACTGCCAGCAAATTCCTGTTTCTTTAATGAAAACTAGATTACTAAATCACTTTTCTTTTGAAAAACATTACTCTTGCCTATAATGGTGTTGCATAGCGTATTCTCCTCGAGAATAAAGGAGAAAAAAATAATCAGGAGAGAAAGCAATTTGATTCACAGTTCTAACAGGGAAATTTGTATGCTGTGCCCCTGATGTAAATAGCTGTATACCACCTACCTTCCTCCTTCAGTAAAACATAATCCAGGTTTATGACTGATCAGGCATTTATTACTAGTCCTATGCATGTTTTTTCCCCACAACGATTCTCTTTTTAGCTACCTGAAACAAAGTAATTCTTTAAATTATTTTAATCACCAACATTTTTAATGGAAATCTTGCTAGAGGAAACATTGCTCCCTGCTTAGGAGCAGAATTTTGCTCTTAAATACCATTCAGTTTCTTATTCATGAAGAAGGTAGTAGCATTATGTAAAAGCATTATGTAAAGTTTGCGGTATTTTTGCCACTGAGCAACCCTAAGTCTCAAGAACACTTTTAGACGAAGGGAAAGTATTAGTCTATGACCTTTGACAAATCTGGAGGTCAAATATTCAACATGAAAAAGGCTCAAAGAAAGCCAGTGAGGCTGTGCTGCTTCTGCTGCACAGGCTACACAGCAACCAATGGTGCCACAACTGCTCTTTGCCCGTCTGTCAGCAAACTGCAACATTACTGACAAATCCCATGGAAAATGTGTTTCATTTAATCGTATATACATATTGCATCATACTATATACACCTTCACATTTTGTGTTCACGAGCAATTGCTGTCTTCTTCTGCTAACATCTAGAAGGATTTTACAAGAGGATGCAAAATGCTATTTGCCTCACGTCATTTCAGTTTAATCAGCAATCCTTTCTAACATTTCCAAATCTGAACCACATCTCAGATCTCATGCGGTGGTATTGCAGGTTTCACAGTAGCATCTCAGATAAAAGGTATGTTTTCTTGAATAACAGCTCTCCCTCCATTGTTTTTCTTTGCAGTAACTCAGTATAAGGTATGAAGACTCTTAGTTCACACCGAGGGCTCATTTATAAGGATATCCTCTACCTTCCAGTTTGCATGCACATTTATTTTACGTTACCTTAGAGTTAAAAAACCCTAACAACATAATAAAGGTTAATTGGAAGGTAAGTGCACAGAACAATAAATGCTACTGAAACCATATTAACTCAGGAAAACACCAAAAAGGGAGAGAACAAAACGGAAAAATTAAATCTGACATGATAAAAAGTAGTGAAATTAGGTTTAAAAAAAACTGTGGCAGAAGCTCTATGGGACTGTTAAGCACTGAAATGTGCTTTTTAGAAAAAGCCTCAAACACACAGTCACACTGTGTAACCTACCTGGTTATACTTTACAAATGGAGTGCCGAATCCAGTCAACTTTAGTGTTAGGCAGGCTTTGCATCCATGAAAATTAATGATAACACTCTCTATGACATTAACGAGAACAAAATTAGGCCACGTAAATACCTTCTGATTTTTCTATAAGCAAGGTATTACTGCATTCCATTTTCTACTCTGCATTTCTGTGGGTTGATAGTATGCTTGCATGATTAAGATATAAAGCTAGTAAATGTTTTAATTCAAATATTATTACAAACTAGAGAGAAGTCAGATAAAACCAGAGATTTTTTATTGCACAAAATAAATTATATAGAAACAACGCAACAAAACAACTCGTATTGTAGGCTGCACAACAGATGTTACGACATGAATATATTTATTGCTTTGAGAAAGGAGCAATTCAGTGCTAGTAAGCAGATTAGTTATACTTCTTGCTCATCTAGATTTTTCATAAAATTAATCCAACTGGGCTAGAGGCATCTTGCAGCATACGGGTCAGACCAAATTGTCATTTGTTATCAGCTGTTATAAAGGTGCTGTGAACATTGTTGACATTAGCATGAAGCACTCAATTTAACATCACCAGTAGTGAGCCATACAGGTAGTTACGTAATTAGGAATATCATTATATATTGGATATATTTATACACAAGATTCTAAAAGGTCCATTTACAGAGTTTGCATGAGTTGTTGTTCTAAAATAAATCTTGCTTACAAACGTAGATGCAGCTTTGAACAGGCGCACTTCACTCTACACCTAGAGGCGGGACCATGGGGTTTTGCTAACCCCTGCCTTGTACCAACATTTCCCTTACCTAATTACTCACTGGTGCTAACTCAGCTAGAAGTGTCTCATTTTTTCCAGGGCCACGCTCATCTTCTAAGAATTTTAGCACAGATTAAAAAAAACACATTCCTTTGGTAGAACTGGGTGACATTTACAGTGCTTTTTTCAACACTTCAAAACACAACATATTTGGTTCTTTAAAAGATACAAGACTGCAATACTGGTATTGCACTCAGAGCTCAAAGGGATCTAAGTTTTTGAAAAGCTGCTTTGTGGACCCTGAGATGTTACCCCCCAATGAATTCATACAGAAATTAAGTCTTAACAAAAATTATAAAAATGAACAATATTCCAATAATAAAACATACGAAAACCTGATCACTTGCAGATCTTTGTGTATCATGCATCTTAATGAGATAGTGCTGCTACAAGTGTTCATACTCTGAGTGAATTTTCCCCCAGTTTGATCATTATGTGAGTATTTACTCAGCTGAGCTCGTAACACTGAATTCTACTGCTAGTGTACACACTCTACGTTGCAAAACTTATTTACTTATGGGAAAGTTAATATAATAAGATTAAATTTAAACTATTAGCCACCCATGAACGGAAATTCAGTGAAGATGTGGGAACGTGGGGTCATTTCAAGCTGTAGCTACAAGGGTAACTAAAAGTAGCTTCGCTGAGATCAAGCTGAAGAGCTGAACTCAGCATCAGGCCCACGGAATATACCCCCATAGAATCCCACTGAAATAAGTAAATAGATTTTGGAATGTACCCTCGTAAGTAGAAATAAATGTGGTCACCACTTTTTATTGTATTTTAATAAAATTCTTTGCTTTACTGTTTGTCTTTTTTTCCTGAAACTGTGTTAATCCACTATGTTGAATCAAAATGCAGTTAGGACTGAGGTTTCAAATAGCCACAAAATATTACAAGAAAATAGTTATTCTGAATTTAAAAAATACTACTTGTACAAATGCTCAGAAACTTTAATGATGCAACCATGTTCCATGCATGTACCCAGCAGTACTTTCCTTTGGAGGAAAGTAAGTATTATACCTGACTAATCTGCATACTTTTTCATCTGCGAAACTCGTTTTTAAATACTGCACGTAAAATTTTGTCACTATTTTGTAAAAATGTTTATAGGTATAAACATTTATAGGTATAACCATGTATAAACATATAAATGTTTACAAGAATAAACAATAGGTATAATAAGATACAACTGAATAACCAAATATACCCGAAAACATCCATGAAAACACAAACATCACAAACAAATTATTAGTATTCTTTATAATTACTATGAAGTAGAAATGTTATAAGGCAGAATGAAACTAATATCAAACATGAAAAACAGCACCACCAGTCTATGTTTTGCAATCAGCTTTCTGATCAGACAGAAAATGTATTATCGTAGTCAGATACAATTAAGGTAAGAAATGCATTTAGCCCAGCTGTACTAACTATACAGCTTCACACAGAATAAACATTCCATAAATCAACAGAAAATGCATTTGAGCAAAAAAACCCATAAAAATATGTAAGTGATTCTCTAAGCAGCATTTTGTTTTCTTTTTTTCCAAAACATTAACATAGATAGATATTGGACTGATTAAATATCTACAAGTGCTTTTCCTTTACAAAAATACATATATTCTTAATAGTAGGATAGACTGTCATTAACAATGACCTGTGTTTTTTTCACTTCAATTTGAATGATTTATAAGCTAAATTTTACAACCACAAAAAGGTTTATTTGTAATATGATGTTACCACTTTTGACAAAAAGCTTAAAACATTTCATATTTTAAAACAAATTAGCAACATAACATCACAATATGTTCTATGAGCTCCTAAGTACTATGAGGGCTGTTATATTAAAAACTGGTAACTACTGATCAAATGCAAGGAAGCATTAGAACATTATTACTGCTCACCATAGGCTCCTTTCTTATCATAACTTGGATCACAGCTTATATAAGGACACTTAGGCCCCCATCCCAAAAAAATACCCATTGAGAGTAACTCTGTATCGCCTATTCAGTAGCCTGGATCATCCAACAACTCAGGCTTTGCATTAATTTTAAAAAATGCAAAATATTTTCTTTTCAATAGTTAAGTCTGCAATAAGGGAAAAAATGATGCATTGCTTGATGTTTATTCTAAGAAGCTTGTATGTGAGAAAAAAATAGGATCAGTAAGTTTTTAGAATGAAATATTTCAGTCAGCTAAATAATTAAATTGCCCTATTACTTTCCAGTTTAGTTAATCACTATCCTGGAAAAGGAAATCAAGATATTGGGATTTCTTTGTTCTTTCTATTTTATACTGCACAAGTAAAATAACCGACTTCTTGCTAATCAATGGTCTCACGTCAAGGACAGCACTGCCTTTTGCTAAAAAAATATCTATAAAAATCTGTAAACCATACTTAGTATCTTCCCATTATCCTCCAAGTCTGTCCTTTGCACCCTCCAAAATATCACTGAACTACAACTAGAAAACCCCAAAGTAGCTTGGTGAATATTTTGTGCTTTGGAAGGTTTACAGGATCGACAGCACACTGAAGTTTTTCATGAGTTCACAGGCCAGGTATAGCAGACACATCAGTAATGCAAGCCTTTGTGCTTTTCTTCAGGAACATGAGCTATGACTCAAAGAGCTACTCTAGGTCTGTTAACTCAACCTTCATGCTACTCCTGTCGTTCTTTTCCTTTTCTATTTTGTTTTGGAGACTGCTAGGTGTGCCTAACCCTTTCGCCTGGTGACACAGACAGCTGCCAGCAGTTAAGTTCGGCTTGACTGATCCCAGGTGTAACTCTCCACCACTGCACGCCAGAAAAGTGTCAATGCCTTATTCCAAGGCAGTTTCTGGGTGGCTTTACCTTTGGTATTAAATGGGTCCCTTAAAACTATTAGGCAATCAGATTATCCATAAAAATAGTTTATTTTAAAAACTTTTTTTATGAACAAACTAAATCTCTGACAACAAAGAGTAATTTTAAATCAATTAGTATATGATATTTTTCAGTAAAAAGGGAGCACGTTTCATTTTACTGCATCAAAATTCATGAGAAAACAGCAACATCATCTACTTACGCGATATACTACGAAACAGAATTTTAGGAGTAGAATAGCATCACAAAATATGTGCCTTGCACTTTGATAATAAACATCTTTATTACAACTTCATTTGTAATACAAACCTCAGTATGTCAACTAGCAGCACAAACATTTTACTGTTGCAGCATTTTTGTATACTGTACAGCAACCTACTCTCAACTTGTACTTTGCTTTCCACTCACTATCATGAGGAAAAAGGAAAATGCACAGTTCACCTCATCCTGTCAACTGTCACATTATTAACCTTGCTAGAAGCATTTGCTAAAAATACACATAAGAGTTACTTCAAAGAAAAGTGTGCCTAATGGTTCAGATAAACATGCAAAGTCAAACTAATGCCTCTCTTTGGTTAAAATTAATGTAATGACAAAAAATTCCACTTGTAGACATCTTTCATTCCAGAATGTCTCCTCCATCCTGAGCCTACGGAACCGGGTCTCTTTCTGCAAGTACCAAAGGCAGCCTGGACATATCCACCTGTCTGTAGAGCTCCTCCATCTCGCTGCCACACTCCAGAACTGTATGGATCTAAATTGCTTACTAGAGAATGAAACAACATCCTTACTCAACTGTAGTAGCAAGCTACCTGAATTCAGAGGAAGATTGATGGCACATACCTTGGATGGAAGAATCTGTCAGGAATTCATTAATTAATCCATTTCCTATTCTGGAATCTGATGTTTTAATCTGATCTACAGACAGTGTAGATAGTAGTTGAAAAAAAAAAGACAATTCAACAGGTAGATCTGCTTGTGAAGAAAAATGTATTACCATTATAAGATCATCTTTTGGAGGACATCATTCCTCCAGAAGGAGGTTTCAGCTGAGGTCTGAAGGCCAGACCACCCATTTGTGATAAAACTAGTGGTAAATGAGCAGTTGGAAGCTTTTCACATTTTGCTTAGGGTGAATCAGTCCCCTTGTGTCTTGGAATTCATCCTGGAACACACTCCAGTAGACTGCAATCCTTCCTCAAACAAGTGTCTCCAGCCGAACACCGTGTGGAAGCATTACCTTGTTCAAACTGGCTATAAAGGATTCAAAATTCCGAACTGTGAAAACTTTGCTGAAATCTATGAGAGCTGCCTGATGAACGAAACCTATGAGGTGATTCTTCATGTGCAATAACTCCTCAATGTTTCTGCTTGTTGGGCACCAAATGGAGTTGGGTATGGGAATAGGCAGAAGATGTGGAAGAACCTAGAATTAGTTACAGGACAGAAGGTGCCTGAATACACATTTTATCTGAGATAAATCACAAAATAACATAGCATGAAGTAAAATGAGAGGGGAATATCCTGCATGATATGTGCATTTTTAATGGAAGCAAACAGATGCCTTTGACCTGTCTAGGTTAAGTGAAGAAACTGGACTAAGCCTTTGATTAAAGCATCTCTGTTTACGTATTTGCTGTGGGTAGGCATATGAGTCTTAACTGCCTTTGGTCTTTTCCAGGATAAAAAATGAGTTTGATCAGTCCATGTAAGTGACCAGTAACCCCTCTATAAATCTGTTTATTTTCAGACTTAAGACTGGTTTTCAACAACTATCTGTTTTCTAGTATTTCTGCCAGCGACAGTATCTGGCTGAGCTGGATGCTATTCCTTTTGTTGCAAGTCCTCCCAAGAATACTTTTCTTGGGGATTGAATGCCTCTTGGTGTCTTCAGTGATAAGAAAATGTAAAAAAAACACAAATGGAACAATACAACTCAGTGACTGGTTCAATTAAAGGACTAAACCCTGGCCTATTGTGTTATTTTAGAGAACAGCAGAGAAGGAAAAATTGTTTACGTCTCTCACAAAGTCACGTCTAACAATTATACATGGGAGAGATGAGCTGGAACTCTGGACCATTACTTTTGTCTGCAGCAGAGAACAAGAGCCTAGCTTATATCTAAAGGGAATGTGATCAATCTCTTTTTTCCTGCAGATATACTGGAACTGTTTTTGATAACTGCAGAAGAGAAAAGCCAAGTCAAATTGTTGGAACCTACAGAGAAGACCAAGACCCAGAATCTTGGCTTCCTCATGCAGAAAATTAAATAATTTCAATATAAAAGCAATTCTTTTCATATAGCTTCCACTGAGATAGGTTTTTTCAATTTCAAATTATCTAACAGAACACATTTCTTTTTCTGCTTGCTTCCCATGAAAGAAAGCTTCTCAATACAGCATGTTTATGAAATATTCTTGCTGAAAATATTAAGACCATAGATAAAATACAGAAGCAAATACTACCCTGCCAAATGCAAATAATGGGCTTAAAAGGTATTCTGTATTAATAATCAGGCACTTTGCTTTATATAACATTTTCAGTAAACTCAAAATAATACTTTTTATAAATTTGTTTTGCATAATAACTGCAAGCTAGCTGAGTATGCACAATATACTTACAGTGTTGCATACTCCTAGGACACAAATCCCAGAAGCTTTCATGTGAACAGTACCTACTATAGTGACGAGTCACTTAGTTGTAGCAAACTTACTTGGTATTTCACCCAAACAAAAATACGTTTATAGGACTAGGCCCTTAGCTATGAGCAGTGTAGTAATGCATGATGGAAGATACATTTCTTCATTAATCATCCAATTCCATATTGTTTGAGATATTATAGGATCTCTTTTGTAAATTCCAGCTATAGTTCGTTACTAGAGAAATGCAGCATGCAGCTATGCTCTACAAAAAGTCGCTTGTGACTTTCATTAATGAGTTACCCCAGAGTTAAAAGCAGATATAAGTTTTTCACTTAAAAAACCCAGCAAATATGCTAAATAAGAGACAGCAAGGTTAGGTAGTAGCATGGAATTTTTTAGGTCTTATTCCTCCACAGGTAGATACTGCTGATATGGGAAAGCCATAGAAACACAGTGGCAGCAACACTCATTTTATATTCCTTTTCTTTACAAACATGCAGCGGTGACACTTTGTCATGGAAATGCTTAGAAAGTGTGACTGTATACAGTCATCTGCTCCACGATGGCATATGGTACAGTTTTACTGGAATGCTTAGGTACTCTTTTCACTTTAGCCTATCTTTGGCACACAGGAATCTGTACACGCATTCTCATATTCTTATGCTGTTCAGATATTCTTAATTGGCACAAATAAATTAAATATGCATATCTGTAGACACATGGCACATATGTACTATACAGGAGAGATATTTCCTGTAAAGAAGGCAATGCCTGTGTTATATAAGCTGCCCAGTTAAGATATGTGTTTCACTGGCACTTTGCTGCTACAAAAACTATTAAACTATAACAGCACTCAGGCACCGTGCCATCGAATCAGAAATGCATAAAGTGTAGGTGGCTAGATCATATGCATTTAATACCATGATTCTCAGCTGGGAACATTAAATCATATCTGTCAGTATTTTCCATGCTTAAAATAAAGATTTGCCTTCTGTAATCTAGCTTTAAGTTGCATCAAGAAAATACTATGAATTAAACCAATGTCCAGATCTGAACAAGAGAATTCATGGTTCTCTGAACTGTGAATACAGAAAGTCATCAAACAGTGTGCTGATTTTGGCTGGGATAGAGTTAATTTTCTTCATAGTAACTACCACAGGGCTATGTTTTGGATTTGTGCTGAAAAGAGAGTTGATAATTCAAGGATGTTTTCGTTACTGCTGAGCAGAGCTCACACAACACCAAGGCCTTTTCTGCTTCTCACCCCACCGCACCAGCGAGCAGGCTGGGGGGGGGCACAAGGAGTTGGGAGGGGA
>JAVKLA010000093.1:23323844-23344886 GCA_034782735.1 Sagittarius serpentarius | reverse complement strand
GGCTGGGGGGGGGCACAAGGAGTTGGGAGGGGACACAGCTGGCACAGCTGACCCCAACCGACCCAAGGGATATTCCATACCATAGGATGTCATGCTCAGCATATAAAGCTGGGGGAAGAAGGAGGAAGGGGGGGACGTTCAAAGTGATGGAGTTTGTCTTCCCAAGTAGCCGTTACACAGGACGGAGCCCGGCCTTCCTGGGGATGGCTGAGCACCTGCCTGCCCATGGGAAGCGGTGAAGGAATTCCTTGGTTTGCTTCGCTTGCGTGCGCAGCTTTTGCTTTACCTATTAAACTGTCTTTATCTCAACCCACGAGTTTTCTCTCTTTTACTCTTCTGATTCCCTCCCCCATCCCACCAGGGGGAAGTGAGCGAGCGGCTGCGTGGTGCTTGGTTGCCAGCTGGGGTTAAACCACAACAAACAGTCAAATCTTCTATTAGTTGCCATTCAGAAGCCAATACAAAGTGGTCCTATTTCAGGGGTCCTGTTAGGTGGATGCAAACTTCTGTGTAAGATAACTTAAAATGGATTAAAAACAATGTGTTCTTTTCTTTTTAAAATAAGTCTGTTCAAACTTGTCAAAACAGCAAGCACAATTGTTGAGAAAAAAATTGTCCTCTGAACCAAGCAGAAATTATGCTTAAGCGTACTACCATTAGTTTTGTGATAGACTGAAACAGGCGTTTTATGTCAAGTTAATCTACAGTGAAAATTCTGGTATAAAAACATGTGAAATATATAAAAACTGTAAGGTGTCATTTGTATGTGCATGTAAATATTTACAAATAATACCCTATTTCTACTGTACAAAACAACTGTCTATACTAAAGAGAAGAATGATTTGCAATCAGAATGCATGCTCTGCTCTGTCAAGCTGCTCCATGAGGAGGACCTCTATATACACACAGAATCTATTCTTCCCTAGAGACTCTGCAGAGAAGGGCCCTCCCTACACGGAGCATCTTCTTGTTTCTGTCAAGTAGCACATCATAGACTGGGTGGGCAAAAAGACGACCGCTTCCCGCAGCCAGCACGTGCACCCCTTCCCATCTACAGCGTGGGCAAACCAGTGCCTCTTTCAGTCAGCACACTATGCCTGCAGGAAGGAGCAGCAGCTTCCCAAACCTTTTGCTCCCCCAGGTTCACTGGCATCTGCACAATATGTGCAACCTGGACCTGCAATGGCAGGTTTCCTAAACAAGACTGCTACCGACAGCATCTTTATTTCTGCATGTCATATGGGCTTTGGAGTGCAATGGTAGAATTCAACCCGACTATACATGGATTCCTCAAGTCATCAAAGTTAGAACTCCTGCTAACATTAAAGGGGCCAGATTTAATCCACAACATGCTTATTTCTCCCACAGAAACATACTAATATACATGAACATAAATTTACAAAGGAGTTACAGTCTTGCATCTATCTTTTATACTTGATCCCAAGATAGAATTTTCACTTTGTCTTATCTAAGAATGTTTAGTTCACTCTATAGTGCTTCTGAAAAATTGATTTGGTTCCTTTTTGCTGTATGCAAAAGGCATAAGAAAGTCATCTACAATACTAGCAGGCGTGTATTAAGTAGAAATTACATACAGGTACTGAACTGTAAGTATCTCCACAGAATTTGAAGTGAAAAACTCAACTGACTTTTAAGCAGAGCAAAGACAACGGAACACTACAGAAAACAGATGCGTTACTATGTTCCCTGCAACATTACCAGAAACCTCAATAAACATTCTATACTAGAACCATTACACTTGCAATACCTAAGGCAACAATCACTTTTTATCCAGCACTACCAGGTCGTAGGAAAAAAAAAAAAAAAGACCTGAACAATTATTTTGGTCAGACTGCTTATCTTCAGTATTGCATTACCTCTAATTTTATGGAAATAGTTTTATGATGGGACTTTAACTACTGAAAATTTCTGTAATGAATTCTAAACTCCAGATAGTCACAAGAGATATATAATGTAATTAAAGCTATATATTATTTTTGTCTTAGCATATTATATACCTCCAACCGATCTTAAAAGGAAATGCTTACTATGAAAGGCAGTAATTATGTAGAATTTTGCCTTGGTTGTAATCTTATAGCAAAATTTATTTATTCCATAGACATTTACATTATTTTAAAACTCATTTTAATGGAAACTTTATTAGAAGAAATGTAATCTGACCAGAAGCCATTTTCCAAAAATAGCTAGTATCCAAAATTCCAATCTTTAGGGAAACCATAGAAAAGTGCAATCACAAAGGCTGCGTTGCTTTTAAGCAATATTAGCAGAATCTATTTAGAAGATTTAAAATTACTGCTTTGAATTACCATGTTCTACATCTCTTGCTAAGGGTAATTAATCTTCATTCACTGCAAACGGACTGTTGCACACTCATGAGTAAGCTATACCTGGACCCATGAGAAGCTTATCAAGAAAAAGGTAGTGGCCCAATCACCACTTTTCTAAATATATTTTCTATACAAAATATTTTCAAGGTATAATCCTTAGTTATTTGTACAGTACTCTATGATTTAAACAACAATATTCAGTAAAATAGTTACGTGTGTGAAACTGCAACACCACATGGAATGAGCACTCTGCCATTTTGCTAGTGTAATCAATATTGGGACCAGAAAAATTTCCTAACACGCAAGCAAAAATATCCCATAGTTTTTGAATCTTGACTGTACACTTCATGATTTTGGCTATGATTTGCGGCGCACTCGTAAGATACACAAATATCTTATGCACATTTCAGTAGCAGAATGGCACTTGGCTTGCTCTAATAGAAACAACAGAGATGCAATTGACAATTTTAAGAAAGACAATGTCCTTATTTGCATGCTGAAAATCTGGTTGTGTCCCCCTAATCCAGGCACATCCATTCATTGTGCAATCTGTCGATGGGTAAACAAATAGTGCAGGATTCATCTCAGTGGGATCTGGCCCTTTGGTCTAACCGAAGTCAATTCTAGGTCGATACTGAAGTACCATAGGGTAAGACTAAAAACAAAAGCAAGAGAAAAACAACAACAAAAACAGACAAGAAAACATGAAGACGTAATTCATAAAAAATACAAAGAAAAAGCAATTAAAGACTGCCTTAAGAATAGCCAGAGCTTATCGCTAGACACATGTATATGACAATCATTTTTATTTATGTGAAATAATTCTATATATTTCAACAGTTAAATCCATACCTGTACCTCAAATCTATATTTAATCTCTAAGTCAGTTAGTTGTAGTTATTTGTCATTAAAATAAAATTCCTATACCTGCTTTTATATATTTCATGATTTATGTTTTACGACATAGACACTTGGAGTGCTCAAACAACTCCCCTTACTTTGGTGTTGCTGTGTTTGAGAAAAAGCAATCTTGAAATTCTATACTTTCTAAACCAAAGTCTATTACTTTGTTTGATTTTTATATATACAGAGGTTCCATAGCTATACTAGTAGTCAGCACTTGGTAATGGGAGCAGGCTACTCTGGTATTAAAAAGAAAAAAAAAAAAAAAATCAGGTCAAATTGCTGTCAGCTGATTTTCTGAGAGATGAGGGCTAACTTCTCCCCCAAATCCAAACACCTCAACTTCAGATCTAGTGATGCATTTTTATTAGTTTCTTATTAGTTTATTAGGCAAATCAACTGCTTGGACAAAACTGTTGTGGAATAGGAGGCAAGAATGGGTGGGTTTCCAAGAAAGCACTATGGAATACCTGGGCATTCATTGCTGGAAGTGCTCTTTTACTAAATGTCTTATTTTTTCAGTCTGTCAGCATTTCATTTCAGTCTGACGTTTTCCTCTTAACTTCGTTAGGATACTGGACATTTTCTATAGCATAAAACCCAGGAAAATCTTATTGTTGCAGCAGCTGTATGGGCTTAACTACCCCTCTGCCACAGGGCAGAGGAGCATAGCTAATTTGAGTCTTTTTTAATTGCAAATTTGGAAATACAAAGAATTATTACAGAAGCTATAATTAAAACCAGAAATATTTTACTGCATCTTTCAAATGCAATACAGATGTACTTCAGTGACCAAAAAAGAAAGATATCACTGCAGAGACCTATACAGGTTAATAAACTTTCCATGCCATGGTAGTGAAATGATCACTGGAACTAAATGTGGTCATACTTGTTGGGGATTTACAAACTGGAGTGCAGAGAAATCACAACATAAACCCAGAGGTATTCAACAGCAGCAGAAGCATTCAGGAGAGAAGACAGGGAGCACCATGTGTAGTCTGCATGTGCAATTAACAAACATATATTTGTAGTATCATAAATTACTTGGTCTCTGATTTTTTCTGCATAGGATATGACTACCATATTAATTAAATGCTATTTCACAATGTTTTTCACTTTGATTATATAAATTGCCTCTAAAAGTACTCAAGTCTAATTGGAAGTGCACGCAGGCAGAGACAGAGCAGTCACCTCACTGAAATTGCCATGTAAACCAGCGAGGCTCAATGTTTTTGCAAACAAAATTACAAAGCAACTGTACAAATAAAATGCACTATGCTGGAACAATTCTAATTATTGAAGTAGACATGACTGCAGTAGGTCACTCCCATCCATAGTGGGGAGTGACCCTCCTCACCCTCTATCATTAACTTTAGTTTTTTTGCTCAAGCAAAAATATTATTTCAAACTTCCAAACGAACTTTTAGAAATTAGTCAAATCAAAATTCTCAGTTAGGAAACTGAAATATTGTTTCATATAGGTATGAACTAGATTGATCAATGAAATTTAGAAATCACCTTCATTTTGCAGGTTCTGGAGACTTTCATTTGTTATCTCTAGAATATCCAGAGATAAGGCATTACGCCATTTCTAATTTTAAAAGAAGTGAAAGGAATACTGTATTAGAAAAACCTAAGATTTTTTTACTCCATTAAAAAGAACATATGAATTGCCATAAAGAAATGAAACCAACGTGGTCTCTCTTGATTCACACTCTTCAGTTTTGACCCCTTGTCAGTGACTGCCCAGTGCTACTAGTTAGAAGGATGAGATAGGGAGAGGTAGATAATCCTTCCAGACTGATGCAGCTATCAGCCTACAGAATGGTATCTCTCTAACAAAAAGATAAACGCCCTAATGTAAAGTAAAAGAAACCCCTAAACCTTTTGAATGGGTTCTACTTATTCATGCAGTAAAGTTTTCTTTGAAGGAATGAAAATGCTCAGGCCTTCCTCATAGAGTTTTAGCACTGTAGTGAGGAATTATAAAAACTCCACAACTTGGATTACAATTGAAGTGCTGACAGGACCTTAATGACTGTAGTATGTACAGTCGTGAGTGCCTCTTACCTGATAAAAAGTGCCATCCTGTGAGCAGACTTGCGAAGATGAGCAGTTCTGACACCGAAACTGCGAAGGAGACGATTTTGTGATCAGATAAGAGGCATCCACAGCTGGACATATACATTTACCATTTAATGTTTTTTTGTTTTGGGTTTTTTTTTTTTTTAATTTTCAAATGTAAAGCTTAAAATGAATTTACTTATTTAAAACAGGAAAGACTTCTCTAATGAATAAATGGATATTTTCCCTTTACTACTCCATGTAAGGTCCACAGGTGTGCCAGTAAAAGCTCATGCTGAATAGTACCAAAGATGGAGATAATGGATTTACTTGGTCTTCACCCAAAAGAAGAGATTGTTAATTAATTATCATTGCGACTTCTGTTTTATAACAAGACCCAACACAGTTAGGAAAACAAAATCATAGAAGCCCAGATGTTACTGGTTTTATTACCGACAGAATGTAATTTTTACAGGTTTTAGTTTGTCATCTCTGACTTCAGGGGAGTGATTTAAAACTACATAAAGGAAAAGATGAACATATACCTGACTATACTATGTGTATGTAAACACAACTTGCAAATTTAATCAAGAGTTGTCAACTCTTACATTCACTTAATGTTAAAACCTATAGTTCTGAGATTTTTGAAAAATTTCAACCAGTACAAATAATGTCCTTTTTGTCAAGATGATAGTTACTGTTGCTTTCAAACCAATGCACGTGCCAAAAGTCCATTTGTAGGCAGGGGCTGCAGGATTAAATGTCATGAAAGAAATCCATTATCACTAAAGTTGTTGCCTCAACACTTCCTAATAGTACAGCCAATGCTAACAAAAATATAAGATGGCAAGCCAAACAAACACCCACTGGTTTCAAGGCAGTACTGGAAAAAATACCGCTTAAAGCTCCCTTATTGGTGCAATATTGGGGTTTCAGCAATCATCAAATTTCAGTGCAGTATTACTTTCAAATTTAATGAATACTTGCCTATATACATTAACTGCCCTAATTCCTGTCAAAATCTATCCTTCCCCCTCTCCCTTCGGATTAAGGTAAAACTTTAAGAAACTTGTGAACTGTTAACTCCACAGTGTGCTTAATCCACTGTCTTCTCTGTCTGTGCGCCAGTGCTTTTTGTTCTGAGTACTGGGAAGGTTAAAAAAAAAAAAAAGGAACAGAAAGTTTGGAATTTTCTACAGATCAGTATGTCAACATATGTTAAGTGCTTAACGTTAGCTGCACTCCAATATAGCCTCCACTGGTAGTGATAGGCAACAATTCTGCATATACTACAAAGCAATAAAGAGTAAAGAACAATCAACAGTCACGCACAAACAAATGTATAAAATAAAGAGAAGAAATGGGGATATGACTTCTAACAAAAAAAATTAAATATACAAGGCAATATAATGGCTAATAAATCAAAATGAATATCAGACCTGAAAGAAATGTCTTTTAGTAAGTTAAATATTGCAATTCTAAAATATACATATGCAGAAAGGAAAACCCATTTATCTGTGTTATCTGGATGTTAGTGTTATACAGCGTATCTAAAAAAAATGGGTGCAGTATTAACAGAAACAGTAATAAACCAATTAGATTTCACCAATAATTTTCCAGTGTCACTTTCAGTTTACTGACTGAATAAAACAGATTCTTAATAAAGAACTGCTGGATGCAGATTCCCAACTGTTGTAACTCAAAAGGTCACTAAAAGCAAATTTGCAGAAAAAGAACAAGTGCTTGGGTTTTCAGATACTTGACTTAAAACTCGGAGCAGAACTTGCATGTAAACTTTGTATACCTGCCATTTTTAAATTTCAGAATCTACACAATATGCATGCTGCAAGGTTTCACTCATACATTTTATCATAAGAAAACCAGAAAACATGCAAAAAGCATTTTTAAATCAGGGTTTTTTGAAGTCACAGAATATATTTTGGACCAAGCTGTGAAAGCATATATACTCTCTCTAATAAATATACCAAACCACCATTTATTAATAATGTAACAGAATTTACGTTTTCGCCTCTTAGTCTCCATCTTGTCATATAGATGAATTCCATAGTATGATCCTTCCCCATGATTTCTCCATTGCATAGTACGTCCAGCTTAAAATACAACAGAACAAACAGTAAGACAAAGGGATGCAAAATTTTGATGTCTAAATAAACTGCTAAGTGAATCTCTGAGAGTTAATCCCTCAACTCCTATCATTATACAGTTCCATCAGGCACGTATATCAAACCTGAATAAACACAACAAGCTGACAATATGCTACTTTGTACACGAATATTCCACTTTATTTTTTTATTTTTGTGTTTTCAGTTAAGGTGTGGACAGAAGAAAGTCTGCTAAACTAGGCAGGAAATCACTAGCAGACAAAGACTCCCTATAGTTATCAATACTACACAGTATCTGTTTGAAGAGAAAGCCTTGTGCTGTATTTTGAAGGCCGCCTTGCTACATCAACACTCTTTCAAACCCAAAGATACAAAACAGAAGTACTGTAATTTTCATTTAAAAAAAAAAGATAATTTAAAAAGATTAGTTTAAAAGTAACCATAAATTACAAGGAAAATGCACTTTTGAGTATACAAACACGATTCTTCAATAACTGAAGGCAAAAGAAAAAGAAAAGTAATGGCCTTACTGTGAAAAATTACAGGTTTAAACTGTATTATAGCATCTTACTTCTACCCTCCACTGAAAATGTTTCACAATTCTTTCATTACTATAGCCATAATGCTTTTCCGGTTTTTAGAGGAAAAAAAAGTCAGAATTTTGAAGTAAGCAGATACTGTGTAACACAAGCCACTAAGGTGTCTGAGACAGATGAAATCAACATAATTAACAAAACCAAATGACATTAAACCGGCTGGTCAGCACATCATGATACTGAGACAAAATCCTGCCTATAGCTCAGCAATAACCTGTGCACCTAACCTCCCTCCGCCCTACCTCTGACCAAGGCTGGGATGCTGCCATTTGTGCTAAAGGCAGGCTGCAGTTCGTGGAGTCATTGACTCCTGTAAGAGGACTGGCAGAAGAAATAGTCTGTGCTGAGGTCAAAATTCCTGTATCCCCGGGGAAGAGGGGGAGCAGAGGCAGGAGTTGCACCCTTCCCAGCTCCACCCTGCATCACAACTTCTACCCTGTTAGGAAATCCCCCCAGGGAACAGTCTTGGCCAAGATCAAATCACTCATGCAGCAAAGACCCTCTCTCCATCACATTCCACCTAATTACAGGGAAGGTGCAGTTTTGGAATTTGGAAGGTGCATTTTGAAAGATTCAAATCGTATTGCTCCTCATTTCTTCATAATTACTGGATAGTTTCTTACATCTAAAGAAAATGGAACTGCAGAGTGATTTGCTGTATGCCTATTAGAGCTCTCCTTTCCCCCATTAGCTACTAGCCCAAAACTGCATTAACTGACTTTTTTATTTGCCAAATGGAAAGTGAAAGTGTTTATTTTTTACATAAAAATATGAAAACCTAATGTATCTGTTCCTTCACAGGTAAGCAACAAACTGAAGTTACTAGAATTGTGTGAGGTCCTTGATTAGCAACTTTAGTCAATGTGATAAAATGATCACTTCTCATTTAAGGGCAGAAAATATAAGTTGGAATATTGAACAGTACTTAGTGATTGGGCTACAAAAATATTCCTCAAGTTCATATGTGATTAAATTTCTTAAAACCTAGTACTTTGCAGGGAAATAAAAATACAAGCATCGTTCTTTCAAATGTACCTCATAAGAACTTGGAAGTTTTAATTTTAAGCTGAGAAACTTTTTGATAGTTCCCACGGTCACTCGAGTAGAACAGCGGATAAATTTCTTCATTAAACCCTAAAGCAACAGCAACAAAACAGAAAAAGCGTGTTAAAAATTTTGGAGCATGTAAGCAATCTTTCGTGCAAGAACAGCTGTAATTGATTTTTTTTTCAACCAGTAACCAATTTTACTGTGCTCTCTTCTGATTTGTAGTGGCACCATAGGTTCATTTTTGTCCACTCTTTTTGCAGCGTCAGAATCAGGTTTACAGCTCAGAAGATCCGGATCCCAGTCATTCAGTGCACAACGTATCTGGAAAGCAGCTCCGTGCTGGCATGGTAAGACAGCAATCCTGAAAGTGTGAGGCAGCTCATCTACAGCTAGCTTTTTAAGTAGCTCTGTGGTATGCTGTAATCTCTTGCGTAATGCAGTTATATACCATCAAGGCTGTAGACTACAAAACTATAAACCACTAAAAAAAAAAAAAACATCCACTGTCACGGTTGGATTTCTGTATGGAACTGTATTTTTTACAAAATTCCAAGATGCACTGAAACGCCTCAAACAGAAGGACTAAGTAAGCATGGAAGTGGAGACGGGTCACCATATCGAAGTTTATTGTTAATGGTTATAAAATGATCTAGTTCCTGTAAAATGCTATTCTGCCAACAATAACAATGGCACAGATTATCTTTACTACTCACTTTGACTACATTATCTCCTGACTGCCCATTATTGCGTAAACAGTCGAGGCAGATCGCAATCTGTGGGTCACTCCTGTGATAGTCTTTATCTTCTTCATTTTCATCACACTCCTCATCTACTTTGGGTTTATCAGCTTTTGGGCTTTCATCTGTAAAATATGAAGATCATATTATTTAAGTGTAAAATAACTAAGAATCACAGTAGCCACAAACATATTTAAAGTAACACTTCATTTCCAAGAGCATAATTTTCTTCAAATTAAATTTACACAATTTTAACTCAGTGCATTCTTAAATGGATCAATTTACAAATCTCTGAAAACAAAGTTTTACTGTTGAAATTTTAATGTAATATGCAAACAACAGATTTCTATGTGACAGAAAATAATTAGGCTGATGGACCACTAATGGTTATGGCTGTCTATTTCTGTTGTGTCCAGTGATTAAAAGCCTGCAACTGCGCATGCATCAAGATCACTCAACAACATAAACCTACTCTGTGGTGTGGCAGCGCACTGCCAGAAAACACTGCTTTTAAATAAACAGTTGAATAACTAATCCCAACGCTTGTATATCAAAGTAACGTGGGTAATCAATTCATATTAACTCTCTGCCACAATAATGCAGTGGGGACAAGTTCCTGAAATGTTATCATGAAGTAAACTAAGGGAAGGTAAAACTTAGCTTTCACCCACTTTTGACCTGGTCTAAGTAATGTCATTGTAAAAACTCCAGGTGTCTCTCTCCAGAAGGATTTTATAACTAAATAGCCATACACTTACTTATTTCCCTTTAAAAACAAAAAAATATAAGAAAAGAGGAATGGTCCCCATTTTTTTTGGCAGAGAACACATATCCTATATAATCATATACACCATATTATCTCTCTTCACTGATGCTGTTACATGTTCTACTGATTGCTGGTTTAAAAATCTAACTCTTTGGAAAAGGTGCCACCTCCTACAGTTTTCAAAGGTTTAGCATACTTGAACACTTGGATGATAGACTAGCAAGTACATCTAGATAAGGCCGCAATGTACGTAAATAATAACCATACAGCAAACCATTAAATGGAGTAATTTTTACAGATTCGGAATACAGTATACAATAACTCTATTATATACATTCGGGTTTTTTTCTGGATCCCCAACTTATTTATTCGATTTAAAACAAAGGCTGCTCTCTGTTGGAATAAAACATTGTCACAAGTAACTTGAATAAGCTGCTTTTGCAGTTCCTGAAAAACTTTCAGATCAAATTTTGTTGTTTTCCTACACTTACAACAAACTTTTGAAGTCATTTAGAAGAGTTAAGATGAGAAGACAGAACGAAAACTGTAACAAATATCAAGCTATGCCTAAGTTTCTAGGCACGGTAATTAGTTCATTTTGTTCAGTTTACATATTCAAGATGAGTTTTAAGCTATATTAATTTCTTTTCTTTTTTACGATTTTGAAGTATTTTATAATTATAAAACATTTGTCCACAAGTCCCTACTAGCTATTGACACATTTAGCTGAATGTGTATCATACACACATTTTGAATGAATTTACAGTATCAAACTACAGATTTTTTTTTCTTTATTGTGAAAGTCCAGGCAGCACACTCTTTTAAATCAAGCAGGTGCAGTCTACCCATCACAAGCATTTGTCTGAGGAGTCTGCCTAAGACGCACAGATTCTTCGGCAATGCAAACACATCCACCACTTTCAATGGTTGTCACTGCTGAGTAATGGAGGAAGATTTAGTTATGCAGTTTGAAAAGTCTTGAAAGGCAAACCAGCTACAGAACTAGGGAAATTAGCAAACTTCCAATCATAAAATCATTCTGGAAACAGGTGCACGCACAAAAAAGGTCGCATCTTTCAAGGTGTTCTGGTAGAAATTCAAATGTTCCTCCGTGTAAATGGCACCAGACTACTTACTAAAAAATCCTTGTAGGTATTAGAATTAATGATGTTTGCACAGGCAGCCTCCAGAAATCAATGTGATGGTCTACTAGAGGCATGTTATTAAACTTCAATATGATAGAATTAAAAAAAAAAGAAAAAGAAAAAAAGAAATTTTAATCTCACCAAAATGGACTCAGCCTTCTCCAAGTCAAAAGCACCAAGAAGAGAAGAGAGGAAAAGCAAACCAACACCCCACCACCTCCAACCCTCTTTCCTTAAGGCGTAAATTAGTGTCTTCTTTTTATCCTCACGTTTCTTGCAAACCGTGGAAATTGTCTACTTCCTGTGGTTTTCTCAAATATTCAACATAAAACTGATCGCCAGAGAGTGAGTCCATGTAGAGCCATTTGCCCTCTTCCTTCTCCAGTTCAGACTGGAGAGGATCAATAAAGACTTTTTTTCTGTGTACCACAGTATGTTTCCTATCATGATCCATCAGTTCCCTCTAGTATCCACTCTCCTACTGGAGTTGCCAATGCCTGAGATATGCTTTGTAGTTTGGGTTGTTTTTTTTTCTTGTGATATGTGAAAATTGTAAGTCCTGGGACTTTTTTTACAGATCTTAGATGCTAAGGTTGGGAACTGTGTTGTGACCTGTGGTACAGGACATAAAACTGACGGACTCTTTCAAAGTAGACTGACTATGTGATGGCAGGGCACGGTATTGACAAGTGAAACAGTCCCTTTTCACTGAAATTATGCTCACAAAATAATTGATTCTCAGGAAAGATTCTAAATGCTTGTTTATGGCAGAAAATAGTTTAAATGCTCATAATTTGTCTCAAAGGGCTGTCACGACTTTCAAATGGTTTGTAGAGCCAAATTTCCATAGCCCAAGGATACAGTCACTAACAGAGCTGGATACATCTGTAGCTACTTAAAAGGATATTTTGAGAGTTAGAGCCTTCCTCCAATTCACAAAACAATCCAGTCACTCATTACACTTAGTAAGCGATCTCCATTAGGTTTACCATTAAATTATGGGAGGAAAGTAGGAACCAGAAGAATAAATTGGTTAAAAGTAAGTCACATTCTACAAAGTTGCAAATCATATGTCATTATTTTCTATCTACGTATATAGCAGAAAACAATTTTCTAAACAGTCAACAAATGTCTATGTGTTCTAAGTATTTTTAAAACTGAATAGGTATACACTACACAGTATGTTGTAGTAAATGAACATAATTTCACCTAAACTGTCCTGCAGTTCTTCATTTAATTATATAACAAAGACCCTTGTCCCTTACAATGGATGCCAAATGCAAATCAACAAAACTACTGAGAAAAAGTTATGAAGTTCTAAAGAAGCTATTATGAACAATTGAGTGCAGAAGAGTATTGCAAGACATTTACTTGACAGTGATCCTTTACTAAAAATAGCTATTTCTTTAGCTTAGCAGAGCCTTCCAAAAATGCTTAAAAATGCCCAAATCAAATGGGCTATAGTATCGAAACCTTGATGTCAAATTAAAGGGGCATAATAACAGTTGGATGCAGTCTTCACTTAGCACATCAATACTGAGCTCTTTAAGTAATGGGTCAAGTAAAAAAAAAAAAAAAAAAAAAGAAAAAAAGAAAAAGCATGTTGGAAGCTATATAAAAAATTTGTTTAGCATGTGTGGAAAACTGTTTTACTACTTGTCATAACTAATTCTTGACAACCTCCTACTTAACAGCTGGTCAAATTCAGTAACAGAAAATAATCTGCAAAAAACTCAAGTAGTTCTGCATCTTGCCGTATTAAGAAAATTAAGAATTCAAGTGGAAAATCGCATGAGTGTTGAAAGTGAGAGCTAAGGGAAATGCAAATAAAAATAATTGTAAAACAGCTAGTGTTTGTAAAACAACTGGTTAATAGACGAGCAGCAGTACATGAAGGCCCAGACTACATTTACATAGATTTGTTAGGAGTTTCTGTAGTGTCTTTGAATTCAGTAAGAACAGTGTACATGCATAAGTGTGTGAAGAAACAGGGCTTAATGAGCAATGCTACTTAACATACAGATGAGAGCAGAAAAAAAATCATCACCTTGTCCATTTTCTTGAGGTTTGTTTTTCTTCCAAAATTCGATCTCTCGCTGCAGTTCCTCTAGTTAACATCAAAGAAAAGTAATGTGAATTTTTAAATCAATACTACAGGTATATCATTAGAAATAGCTATATTCCCTCAATCAACCCAAACAGGTACCCAAAACCAAATGAGAAACTTACGTTCTCGTAGTCCAGGCACCAGCTTAAATATAATTTCCTCTAAGGTGTTGTCCAGCCTTTCAAAGGGAAAAAATACATTTCACGTTAAGCAGAAACTAGCATTTTAAATATTTTTAGCCTTTAAATAACAAAAAATTTTGAAAAATAAAATTAATTGCATGCTTCTGGTAAATAATACTGCCTGCAATAACCAATTGATTTTAGCTTGCGAGACAACATACACTAAAGCTTATCTCAACCACCTCTTGAATGAATTTCTTTTAGAAATAACCAAGGAATTTATTTTTTTAATGTATAAAGACAAAAATGAAGCAAAAGTGAAAAACCATTATACTCTAAAATTTTCATTGTTTTAATTTGTGTTACATGCAAACAACTGTGTTACTAAAGGGAACAAACTGGAAAAGAAGTATCCAATTTTAAGGTCCAGGTCATGAGTAGTAAGCGTGAAAATTATAAACTCCATTATCATATTAAGTGTTCAAGTGCTTTGGTAATAAGGCTGTTACGAAAAATTGAGCAGACTATTCCCTACTCATTACAACACAGACAAACCAGTCTTGGCAGGATAAAGAAGACCACAGAGCATCCATGCTGCTCTGGCTAGACAGTTCTCAGTACCCAACATAATTCATTTAAACTATTTAAATCTGCCGTGAGTTTGTCTACCAGATGACAGCACGCAGCACAGGCATGTCCTCTGACATCCTGATATTAGTTCCAGAAACAGCTATTACAGTCCCTTCCAGAGGACGCAGCGCATTTACCTTTGCTGCTGAAGCTAAAATATTTTTCTTCCCTTTTCTCTGAATTTTACCTACTCTCCTTTTAATTTATCATCCACTTTCTAGTTCCACCTCCTCTCTCCCTGTCTCACTTATCCTTCATTTTCCTGTCTCTCATTCTGTTTCCTTTTCCTTTCTCTCCTCTGCCCTCGACATCTTTTCTTGTGAACAGTAACTCCCACTGTCCACAGCCTAAACAAAAACCCATGACAAAACAAAGTACTAAGTAATATGGCCTGAAAAATTAAGTACCTTAACATTCAGTCAGAAGCTACAATACAATAATTGCCTTTGGTATATTTTTAATTGCCTTAATTTTTCATGTCAATAATGATATCTCTCTCTATACATATATATTTACATATATACATACATGTATGTGTACATGTTATTAATAATACACTATAGGCCTGTTAAAAAACATATGACTATCCTCTATCTTTTGTTCACTAGCAGTGGCAAAGTAGGAGGAAGACTGAACGATTTTATTGAGAAATGCCTAAAAGCCATTTTAATAGAAAACAATTATCATCTTATAATAAATATATGAGCATTCCAGGTTCTCTTCTTTACAGAATTTGTATTTGTAATTGAAAGTTTACAATTAGACCTATCACCCAATCATCTTGTTCTGAGACTAGCTCCCTGTGTTATCCATCAGTTCATGGAGACCGTCATACCATAAGAATACTCAAGTTTAAGCTACAACCATGATTAGATCTAATTGAGTTTATGAAGTAGTTTATGAAGTTTATCTCAAAGGTCTCAGTTAAAAAATACTATCTAGAGTGTTCAACACCATTTCTCAGAAAATGACTGCATTCTTGAGCAATGATGGGGCTGGTCTCTACAGTCAGAGTATAAGACATGTATTAAGTTATGCAGGAAACATCGAAAAAAAGATAATTCCATTATACTGCTCATGTGCTCTTCTGCTTAGTAGTTTAGCAAATGTTTAAAACTGTTTCATAAAATACAATCAGCAAACTACTAGCTATATGCAGTTTGTTGGCAAATAAACCCAATGACTCTAAAAGGAGTTTCGGGAAATAATTGCAGAGAAAATAGATCTTCCCACATTTTTGGCTTGTGGTCTTAACTTTTCTCACCCTTCTATCATTTCCTGCTTAAAGCATAGTATTCATTTACTAAACATCTAGTAGATGTTTCAGAAAATGAATTTTTCAGCTCCTATGAAATGGTCCTGTCAGAATAAAAGGAATATTTCTAAAATGCTTTGGTTTTCAGATTATTAGTAGCCTTATGCACTCTGTATAGCATCTTCTGTTATGGCTGACACAGCGCCTCAGACACTGACAGGAGATCAGAAAAATACTTATGGTAAATATCTACATAAACCCTTTTAGCCCTATGCTTCCAAAAACCATTCAGATGATAAAGACTTAAGCTAATAACACCCTTTAGGGTTGCTGAATTTAATCTCTCTCACCTACCCTCTTGATATATAACTGAAGCATGGGAATTACTATGCACACACACATCGGTCAAAAATCAAAGCAAGATACGAGAAATTGTAGCAAACACAATGACATTAGGAAATAATACTAACCCTAGTAAATTCCAGATGTAAATATTTATTTTAACATTGATGTAAGAATATTTCTTCCTAAGTTCACAACAGTACCACAAACTAATAATACTGGGGAGGTTGAGGGGTGGGGGGAGTGTTGGGAGTGAGGGCAGGGAGTGGCTTCATCATTACAGGAAAACATGAAGTTCTTCCACTTATGATGACGTTCCTTGATTTCTCTGTACTATACTTGTAGGATGGCTATCACCTTTGTTTCAACACTACAAACAGCACTAAAAGAGAATCCAGAATTTCAAGAAAAATAATTGCTTAAAAAAATGAGTTATTGTGATATAAAAAATGCAAACGCTCAAGAGAGGGTATTTTTAGTGTCAAAACTTTCTTTCATGAGTGTCTTTTCATTAACCTGACAGTAGATTTCAGTTCAGATTGGTAGACCTGCACCCTGGAAAACATTCAGTTATTTGCATGATTGATTTTCTGCATTACTCTAAGAAGAAAAAAAGTTGCATGCAGTTTGGAATGCCCTAAATAATTTGAAAAAAGAAACTATAGAATTTAATTTCATGTAAAGAATAAAAGGTATCTGGTTCATTTATTTGTTTAACAGATGTATTAAAATATTTATTTTAATTTGTACAATATACCCAGTCTTTCTGTGTGTTTCCCTTATCTTTCATCCTTTTATTATATCTGAAAAAACTCAATTTACAATTTATTCGGAGATTAGAAATTGACAGAATCTACGGCCAAGAACAGTTGATATATGTATTATACAAATAACTAAAAAAATTAATTCCCTTTCAGGATAAAGATATTAAGATTTTTTTTTAAATTTTTTTGTTCTTCCATTTCAGCAAATGTTGTGCAACGTCATCTTACCTTAACATTTCTAGTGGATTGGTCTCATGCACTTGGTTGCCACACCTGGGACAGTCATTGCTGTCTTCGAAGTGTTGAACAATACAAGTCTTACAAACTGAGGGACAAAAAAAAAAAAAAAGCAAAAAGCAAAAAGCCAACTTAGAATAAGATTTAAATAATATTGCTTGAACATGACCTAATGATGCCAGCTAACTATGTCATGCATCAAAGATAAAAAAGTATTATTTTAAAGCAAATAATTACAATGAATCTTATCCACTTCTTGTTCCTCTAAGCCACAGCTGGTTCTGCTCTGCCAAGACAGTCAGTTCAGCAGCACCAGGGTTAGACAAGCCCTGCTTTAAAGTATGCAATATTTTTACTACTTCAGATTCTCCCAGCATCATAAAATGCAAACCGCATCCCACACAGCACAAATAAAGAGCAGGTTCTAAGAAAGTGCATGCTTTGGAGCTCTAGCCCAGCAGAGCCAATCATCACTTCAGACGATTCAAAAATGACTTATGCACATTATTTTCTTTCCAATGGTGTTGCTGGCAACAAAGGTCACAGAAATTGTACACAGGTTCAAAGTGGCTATGCTTCCCTTTTGACACAGCACTTTCAAAAGCAGTAACAGAACTCAGAGTAAACATTTAATACGTGAATCTTATAATGAAAAATCAGGATCATAACCATGGCAAGTATAAACAAAACCCAAAACAACAACATGAATTTAAAATCCAATAAACTGAAATTAAACTAAACAAGGTGCTACGCTACTGTTGCTTCCAAATGATTAATTGCAGACTGTAGGTTTTGCTGCCATTAATAAGAAAATGGAAGCCAAGCTGATGAGAACAAATATGCTTGCTATTATTACTGCGTTACAGCCTTCTGGATGGAGATAAACTCTATCCTCTGTTTATTATTACTTCACCTAAACTGAAATGAGAACTGCAAATTCATCAGTAAATGGACTGAAAAAATAAACGGACTGCTGCAATTGCAATATGCTTTCTGCTGAAACACTGTAATTTCTTTCATCAATTACCTAAAGACATAAGAATACCTCTAAACAAGCTGGTAAATCCTAATTATATGACAATCTTTAAGGAATCTTGAAGTTCCTTTAACAAATGTCACCTAACAAGCAAAGCCTGCATTTATCTTTGCCCTAGTATGCTCAGAAGAGTTAGAACCAGTCAGCTGATGCTGATAATGCACACACACTAAACCTCCGTGTAGTAGGCATTTTTTCCAACTGCTTTAAAACACTAACTTAAGGTCATCAACTTCGTAGCTTTGGTGGAAATTGCAATGAACTTTCTCCTTTCAGCCTGACGGACAGACTTCAGAGCTCTCTGGCTGGCTCTTGGTGCTCTCCCCAAGCTAACCGGCCCCAGCAGTGCTGGATGCCGGGCAGATTTCCGACGACATGGTGGAAGGAGCGCAGAAAGACGCCCACGAGCCCAGCCTTGAGCCCGGCCAAACAAGGCTGGCAAGTGGGGCGCAGCGCTGTCCTCCGCACGCGGGGACTCCAAAGCAGCGGAGAGCACTGAGGCTGCGAGAGCACCGTTCAGCTCTCAGGATAAGAGTTAATTTTTTCTGAACTTCAAGTTGTGAGGTATTTAGCACTGGCATACAGATGCAAGAACCTGTAATCACAGACCTTTTATAATTTGTTAAAATTACTAGACTTAATTGATTTTTGCACATGCATTCCCTAACACTTCCACAGGGTGAGAAGTCTAGTAAGAGCAGCAAATGTGATGTTCTGTACCTACATCTCTTCACTTTTCTATATGCTTTTTATAACTAATACTCCTAAACTAAACATTTTGCTACTACACTTACAGAATACAAAGAATTTCACCACCCACACAGAAGTTATCCCAACAGAGGATTTAAGAACACACTTAAATTAAAGCACAAGTCCGAATGACTTGCAAAATACATGTAGTTAAGATTTCAATAATCTCTCCTCATTAATATGACTGAGAATCTCCTCTAGAACTGAAAATAACAGAGGTTATCCTTGAAAATGAAAAGATATGAAGATTCTCAGCTCAAAGTTTTTCTTAAGATGTAGTGTCTGCACACATTCAGCCCAGGGGCAAACATCACAAGGTGGAATTCTTTAGCTGATCAGTAGCTTCTCAGCCATCCCAGCTCCCGTAACTACCTGAACTCTCTTTCCTTCTGTCACCCACCTGAAATACAAAGATACACAGGGAGCAACTGAAGGCATAGTTCAGTTCCTTCACTAATCAAAACCCAGCCACATACACACAATGATATAACAGGGAAGAGGCAGAGACAGTAAAATATATACAAAAATCACCTCTCCAAGAATATCAATCACTGTTCTCTTTTCTTAAGTTAATGCACTAGCTAGGTAAGGGTTAGAGCTTTCTGATTTCAACTAGCTTGCCAAGATTAAATAGATGTGGGATTTTTTCATTTCTTCACCTACATCTATTATAGACATTTTTAACTGTGTTGTTTGCTTTAGCTATCACAATTAATTTTTTTTTGCACTTTACCTTAAAATGGTTTAAGTTTTGTAAGATTTGGGAGTAAACAGGTAAGAACATGACATTGCTCACCAAAAGGTGTCATGAATCTGATCCTGATTCTAAGCACAGCTTCCAGCGCCTTCAAAGGTAACAGAGTGTACCCTCATTTCAGGCACACAGCCCTGGAGAGAAAGGGGTCTTGTACAGCGACATGTAATAAATAAAAAGTCCTATCACCTGTAGCTAGCTAACACGGTGCATGCTTGGTCCCCTGAGGTCAGGAAGTATCACAAGTGGGTCTCAGGGTCACACATGAAAAAAGCAGCATCACTTTCCTGAAGTTATACTTTTTGAACAGGCATTTGCCATAAGACAAAATGGTCTGTAAAAATGTGTACTAAGGAACAAACACAAACCCTATAGATGTCCAGACCTGAATTACTTGCAAGAAGCCAGCAATGCCATTCAAGTGTATAGACAGAATCTTATTAGCTGGCCAAACAACACAACATAATATTCTCCAAAAACATGCTTATCTCAAACTCTAATTACTGTACCTTTACTTTTTTGATACTACCAGTAGTCCTGAAGATTGTACCAAAAAAAAATGGCTCCAGCTAAATCACAAGCATGCCATGTCATTTAAATTGAAAAAAAACCCAACAGCCAATAACACTAATTAATACAAAATTCTGATACAGTGTTCATAAGAAAGCCAGGATGAAGTTAGCTTTTCTTTCTGAAATAGGCCATCCTGGTATCATTTTATTCATTTATCTTGTTCTTGAGAAGTGAAAAATGGGCCAACCCTAAAAAAGTCCTACTCTTAACACGACAGGAAAATCAAAACAGAAGACAATGTGGCACAAAACCATGATGGAGAAGGCTCTTTAATTGATAGTAATACGTATTGTAATCACTGTAAAAAAAAAATAAATGTTTCAAACAGAAGACTGTATGCAGACATAGTGGCTAAACTGCATTTAAATGTATTTGTTGAAGCAACCCAGAGATTTTTAGAAAGAAGGCAGTCTAGTGTGTTGGGTTTGCATGGCAAGGTTTTGGTAGCTAAGGGGGCGCAACAGGGGTGGCTTCTGTGAGAAGCTGCTAGAAGCTTCTCCTATGTCTGATAAAGCCAATGCCAGATGGCTCCAAGTTGGACCTGCCGCTGGCCAAGACCAAGCCCATCAGCAACAGTGGTAGCGCCTCTGGGATAACAGATTTAAGAAGGGGGAAAAGTTGCGGCAGGACAGAAACTGCAGCCGGAGAGAGGCGTGAGAACACGAGAGAAACATCTCCGCAGACCCCCAGGTCAGTGCAGAAGGAGGGGCAGGAGGTGCTCCAGGCGCCGGAGCAGAGAT
>JAVKLA010000093.1:23288756-23309935 GCA_034782735.1 Sagittarius serpentarius | reverse complement strand
CAGTGCTAGGTTAAATGACTGGACTAGATGATCTTACAGGTCTTTTCCAATCTAGGCAATTCTATGATTCTATGATTCCTTTGCTTTTTAGGCAAAGGGTGGTAACATTGTTTATCATATAAAGAATATTACTGTGCTCAGTGTGAAGATTGTCTTTGATTTGATAGGAAACAATAGGAATTAGGCTATTCTTATCCACAGCTCTTATTCATGAAAATGATCAACAATGAGGTTTTGCGTTTCTACTGTGAGGGTTTTTCTTCATCCCTACTGAGCTCTATATAAGATGCTGTATATTAGCACATAATAGCACTTCTGGGATATATATAGCATTTCTTTATGCTTACTCTTCTTTTATAGTCTAAAGTAAAGTAGCAAAGCAGGTTGCAAAATGCTAACATCTGTATTATTATGCCATTGCAAATAAGTAAACAAGACATGCATTCAAGATACATTTCAAGGCTAAGGTAAAATTGTATCACAAAGTGTTCTAGCTTTGCTGAACTAATTTCAAGCAAATTTTAAAAAGTAAGAGAAATTGTAAAGTAAGTTCCTACAGGTTTTATAATAATTGGCTGCTAGTAAAGGAGAGGGAATCAAATTAGTGACTCTACCAAGGGAAAGATGAGCAGATCTGTATTGTTAAACATTTCCTTGGCACACTAAAATACTGATCAGCCATAGCACACACTGTCTTTTCCCAGCTAGAGAAACACAGAAAACAAGTAAGGAACAAGGCCATAGCAGTGGGAGAGGGAGATTGCCACTGCAAGAAAAAGAAAAATCACAACTGTGAAATAAAATTGACTAGAAATTGTCACTAGCATGAAGGAGGCAATTTCACTTTAGCCGCTTGTATGCAGGGGTTGAAGTGAAAAAATACCTGGGTTTGAACGTATTATTAGCTGACCATTAAACACACTAAGGGAAGATCTTGTGACCAGCTTGACATACCTGGCTGTGAATAACAGATTTAAGAACTGTGGTTACAGTCTTCAGGGGTATTGCAAATTTAAAAATACCAGTCTATCACAGCAGAATTCAAACTATTCAGCTGAAAGAAGCTGTAGATTTAAGTGTGATGGACATATTTTTAAAAAGTGTTTTCCTTGTGTTGCCTTGATTATTTTGTCACTATTTTGTATTTTTCATTTGAAGATCAATTTTAATAGCATGATTGTATGCATCAGACAAACATCTCCAGAAACTTCCCAGAGAAAGTGGGACAACTTCTAAACTATTAGAGACCAGATTTTCTATTCAGTTACTCCAGTGTCCAACTGTGTGAACTGTGATCAGCTCTTGATGTTTTGGTGTTTTTTTAAAGCACATTAAAGGCACAGTATAAGCTGCCATGTAGCCAAGCTGATTCTTCATGTGAGAATGACCTAACTGACATTATTTTGGCTTCAAAGGCAAAAACTCTTCGTTATGGTATAGACCCTTGCACTGTGCCACAATTGTTTTTCTTGTCTTCATGCGTAACTGATTTTTGGTGACATGGTGAAGAGGGGTCTGCCTTTGAATCATCAGAGATTGCTTGCTGGGAGTGATGCAACAGCAGGAATTATACAAGACGTGCAATCAAGAGGCTTCTGTGCCTCCATTTGCCTCTGCGCTTGGTTTCAAAACAATGATTTGTGGTGGAGTTAGGATCTGTAGGCAGCTAAAATACTGGTGGTATCCTCAACCTCTCCTAGTTTTGTCTTATGGCACACTGTAGTTTCCATGCACTTTGGTCTCCTGTACTACATTGCCTTTAGTTTTTTATAGGGTATTGAAAAAATGTTTTGCGGTTCGTGGTATGTTGGTAGGCTGAAATGGAGTAGGCATTATTTCACAGTTGCCTGTAATTGTGGGGAACCACAGAGAATGACCAAAGTAGTCTTTTACAGCCCTATGTTTTATATAAATTCATAGCAATTCTGTATAAGTACTTAGAGAAAGTAACGGTCACACATTTTGGTAACAGCTCAAAGAAGATGCATAATTTGAAACAACCCACCTTGGTTCTAAATCAGCTGCTCTCCATGCACCACAAAGATCGTGCATCTTCAGAATTACTTTTTTGGTCTCTGGCCAGTTATTTCACTTCCACTGCGCAGTTTGTTAGACTTTCTTTGAACTCATGGAAATCACACCTGTGTTGCCATTTCTATTATTGTATAATTTCTAACACTTCCCAATTACTTTACCTGTATTGCTATCTGATTACATGGTTCTGCCAGTTCAGTTTCCTTTTACTCTGTTCTCTACAGTAGTATTTCCTGCTAATTCTGTGGCTTTTACAGAGAAATTCTACTCAGGAATTAATGCTATTTCAAGTCTCCCTGCTACTGCACAATAGAAAAAAATAAATCAATCAGTGACAATCAGAGCCACATTATCAGAAAAACTCCAGTGGTGTAACATGCACAGGCCAGCCTGAATATAGCTCTTGTCTGCATGGGCAAGACTGTGTCTCCTCCATAGATTTCCAGGATCTGTTGGCCATGGGGCAAACACTTTGCGAACTCTATGTCTGTGTCCTTCCAGGGGAAAAGTACCTCTATACCAGTATAATCATAGGTTTCAAGTTTTCTAATTGGGTCTCAATGAAGTCTATGCTTTTCCACAAGACATCCTAATGGCTATTTGCTATAATTCAATTCATTATTTTTTTTTAAATCCTTGTTTCTGTCAGCGTTACATTGCTTCTTCCATTCTATACTGCATTTTATATATACAATACATATAAATGTGTTATATGTATTATATTTCTTTCACTCTTTTTTCCCCGGAAAATATCGAAGCCACTTACATCAGCATATAAAGCTCAGCTAAACAATAATGTGAAGTGTTCAAGTACTTTTATAAGAGTGTCATCTTTCAATCTCTGGGAAATGGAAAACAAACTGTAAGAACCCTACAATGACTCCCACTAAAATTGTTACTAACAGATTTTGTTTCTTACAGTTGAAAACTGGCAGGAATGCAAATCAAATTGTATCACACATGTCAAACAGCTTCACAATTATGCAATCAACTTGCAGTGCAAATTCAAAACAAGACTTGCTACTAGATCTTAAGTCAAAACAAATTTAAAACTCCAATAAGCTCAGGAAAAGCAGTCCTCAAGAAATCTACTCATGCCGTTATGATGGCGGAACCAGCAAAGAAAGAGGCTTGAAAGGAAATAGAAAAGTAGCAACCAAATTGCCTCATCTTTTACAAGACAAATTAATGACATTCACAATGTCTTAGGGAGTTAACTACCCTACTTCAATCGATTTTCAACAGGAGTTCTGTTTCCAGCTCTCTCAAGAATACAACTTTTAATTTACTTAATAACACAACGTTGGATGGACTCCATTTCATGTGAACTGCATGGGAAAACTCTCATTCATGGGAACCATCACCTTGTCTGCCAATTAAAACAGCAGGCTTCATTGGAGGAAACTTAATATAGATATTTGTGAATGTAATTTAATTTTTAACTTGTAAAATAAATACAGAAGGTTTTTTCTGGATAAATTAAGAGAAAATAGGAGGCAGACCAAGACACTCCAACCTTAGCTTCACATCCTCATATGATCTTTTTTGACAGCAATTTAGCATATATAGAGTCAAACTCTGTGCAGCGTGTTCCATGTGATCCAGTCCATCCAATCATACGATCATAGTCACAGCTAAATTTGGCCTACTGAGTTAGATAAAAGACATTATCTCCGCCTTTCCCTAAGCAAAACCAGAAGTTCTTTATGTATTTTGGACTTCTGTAACAGTTCACATTAACAAATGAGAGTCACTCCAAATAACATTTTACTGAAAGCATTATCTTGAAATATTAATAATTTTTATCCAATATACTAATGGAAAAAGATTAAGCAAAACTCATACTTCTAATTGATTCTTCATTTGAATAATATGCCAGTTTTAGGGAGAGACAAGCTCAGGATTCTAGCCAGAAGCTTTTCTCAAGTGAACAATCACTCCTCAGCCCATAACTTGGCATCACTCGCCAGTCCTGCCGTCACATTAGCTTAGGAAGTTGACAGTGATGGTCTCCCAACTCTAGTCCCATGACTGCAGTAACTCAGGAAAGTTTGCATAAGTGGTACCTGTGTCTGACTTTATCATCACTGAGTTTTCTAAAGAAAAGATGTATAAAACAATTCTCAAGTATGCAAAAAAATGTTTAAATTTTTTTTTTTGCAATTACAAAATCATGGCCTTCAGACTCTTCCTGCATGTAAACAGCATATTCTGGGTTGATGTGCATTTAATCAGATTGAGCACAAAATCAACCAAAAGCTGTGAGAATATGTTTACCACCCGTGCATCTTGAGCTTCCTTTCTGTAATGCTTCGAAGTCTGGGTTCAGCACAGTGCTAATGAGATCACATGGCTTTTATCTGAGTAGGCTATGGCAATTTGGACTCTCTCTTTTTAGGCTCTGGACAGAGCATGGCTGAGTCTCTCCCAGAATACAAAGAATATACACAATCCTGCTTTCAAAAAGCTGTACTGTCTGCAGAAGTTCACGCTCACATTACTAACAACTTGTCCAGTCTCATCAACTAGACAGGATCATGAACTACTTTGCTAGAAAATTCTGTAGGAAGAAAATGATGGTAAGAAATGTAGGTAATACTTCAGGAGATGACATGCTTTTGAGACTAAGAAATCAGTTCTCAAACACACTAATACAGGCAAAGCCATTCTAGAGCTGCAGTTGTTTGAATAAAATCAAATAATGTCTGCTTTGGTCCTTAAATATCTAACGGCACTTACTGAAATGGTCTGACAAATGCTCCAACTGGATCATTAAGATTCTTGCTTTATATTTAGAAAAACAGATCTTTATTTCCTCTTCAAAAAGCTATCATTTAGCAAGAATCACATTCTTGCTAAATTCACTGCATTCTCCTGCAGGGGTATCTATACTTAAACGGCAAGTGAACTATGTTTATATTTCATATTTAGGCCCTGATTCTGTAAACACTACCATTCATGCTTCACTATGCATAGTCCATGCAAGTCTACAGTCCAGCTCATTAAAGTGGGTGACTATTCACTTGCATCAAGCTTAGTACGTAAGCCCACGCAGCATATATATGTAATAAACCTCCTTATTTTTTACAAAGGTGCATAAAATCAGCAGAGAGCATGCATCATTCTTTACTATTGTTTCATACCTTGCTGTGATTTCTAATCTGTATTGCAAGAGCTCCAAATCCTATAGTCACCATCAAACACTAAGAGATTCTAAGACCTGAGATTTATCTCAGATAGAATACCTCAGCTTGAGGTTGCCAGCTGCCTTTTTTTTTTTTTTACAGTATCAACACATTTAGAAAAACAAAACAAAACAAAACCTTTTCACTTTCAAAATTTTTCACAACTGGTAATGAACTGAGCTGCCTGTTAAATACCTTTCAAGAATGTTTTTCTAAAGTAAATGATGATCTATGCTAAAGATATTATACAATATCTAACCTTTCTACATTACTACAACCTGTATAAACTTTGCTGAGTTTTTTTAGATGTGGCTATTTTCTTCAGCACTGTGAAAAGTTTAGGTTCCAGAGGCTTAAAGGTAGAAGGTTTCACCTATCAATTTATGTGGCAAATCTCACTCCATTCCCTAATCTAATATCCTGAGTAGGCTTTTAAGAATAAAAGGCATAATACTCTTAAAATTATTCCCCTTTATCGCAAATGGGAATATGAATTTTTGACAAGGTATTTGGCTTATGAGAACTTGTTGATACATATAACACATAGCCTGCTTCTATCATCATCATGCTGTCTATTTAATAATTCACATTTAAATACAAGACCTTAGTTGCCACAGCTCAGTGGGAATAAAATTAAGGAGATTTACATTTTCCTGCTGAGAAATCTAGAATGCTGTCTAGTGTTTTATCCTTGTGTCTTTTAAACTTGTCAGAAACATTGGTGCCATCATAACCCTCCATCAGGCAGGAACTAAAATATGCATTTCAGGGCTATGTCTTCCACTAAGCAGCAACTTACCAAAATCATGAGAGAAACCACTGTTACAAAATACATCAAAAAGAGACACCCTCAAACACAGACTGCCAATTTGCATTTTTATCTGATATATTTTAAATCTATTGTACAAATTTTTTCATTGCATCTGTTGGTCTCTGCATTTGTACCAGTGAAGCAATTCCCCCCCACCACTTTTTTTTTTTTTTGAAATATCAGTGAATAGTGGAAAAATAGTGTAAAAAACACAAGAACAGTTGAAAACCCTCAAGGCGAGGTATTGAAACTGCTTCCTATTAATCCTATTTTTAATAGAATAATAATTCCAACGTAAGAAGGACATGGACCTGTTGCAGTGAGTCCAGAGGAGGGCCACAAAGATGATCAGAGGGCTGTAGCACCTCCCCTACGAGGACAGGCTGAGAGAGTTGGGGTTGTTCAGGCTGGAGAAGAGAAGGCTCCAGGGAGACCTTATAGCAGCCTTCCAGTACCTAAAGGGGCCTACAGGAAAGATGGGGAGGGACATTTACAAGGGCATGTAGTTATAGGACAAAGGGTAATGGCTTTAAGCTGAAAGAGGTTTAGATTAGATGTAAGGAAGAAATTCTTTGCTGAGAGAGCGGTGAGGCACTGGAACAGGTTGCCCAGAGAGGCTGTGGATGCCCCATCCCTGGAAGTGTTCAAGGCCAGGTTGGATGGGGCTTTGAGCAACCTGGTCTAGTGGAAGGTGTCCCTGCCCACGGCAGGGGGGGTTGGAACGAGATGATCTTTAAGGTCCCTTCCAACCCAAACCATTCCATGGTTCTATTTTATGTTAGTGTCCCTGATTCAATAAGAACAAACTAATGAATTTTTGTACAGAGAGACTTAATAATATCCCTGAAAACTACAATTTTTGACACAATTAATGTGGTGCTAACAAAACCACATAAAAAGATTGTTATAAAGAAGAGAATTTGAAAGTATACTGTTTTGCTGTAGATAGATTACATATAGTTACTTTTTGACGAAGGAAAAAGTAGCTCCATAGTTTGTCTGGAGTCTAGGACCACCTGCCCAAATCTTCAGAAACATATTTTTTCCTTAGTAACAAGGTCAACATTATTAATTTTAGAACAAACATCCTCACTATAAATATTACCTCTCAATGATGTTATTGTCCAAACCACTGGCACTAATGCAAACAGGAGCCAGTTTAAATGGTACTTAGTGCCCAAAGAATAATAAACTTCTAACCACTTACAAGAATATGGTAAGTAATTTATTTAGCACAGACAAAAGATGATGAAGATCCCTATTTCTTTGATAAGTGTCTCTTCTTCAAAGCCGCAGAATACAGTAACATTAATCAGACAAGATGCAAATATTGACAATAAAGAGTGAAAGGTAACTGCTACTCTACCACATGATTTTCTCCCTCTGTTTATCATTTTATCATACAAAGTGCTTGAGGAGCCACTAAGACGATTAAGGGATTGAAGCATCTGTCATATGAGAAGAGGCTGAGAGAACTGAGGTTGTTTAGCCTTGCTCAGGGTGGTTCTTATCAATGTGTAAAAATACATGATGAGGGAAGTAAATAAGACAGAGCAAGAGACGTCTCAGTATTGTCCAGTGATGGGACAAGAGGCAGTGGACATAAATTGAAACATGGGAAATCCCATTTAAACGTAAGGAAAAAAAATTCACCGTGAGGTTGGACAAATGCTGGAATTGTTTGCTTGATGAGGCTGTGGAATCTCCGTCCTTGGCAATTTGTCTAGTTGACCCTGCTTTGAACAGAGGGGCTGGACTAGACAAACGGACAACGAGGTGGACTGAAAAGTCCTGAACTGCCAGCCTCAAAAGGTTATGATCAGCAACACAAAGTCCAGCTTGAGGTCAGTCACTACTGGAGTACGATAGGGTTGATAGTGGGGCCAGTACTGCTTAACATCATCATTAATGACCTGGTGATGGGATAGAGTGCATACTCAGCAATTTTTCAGATGACGGAAAACTGAGAGGAGTAGTTAACAGACCAGATAGTTGCGCCACCAGTCTCAGGGAACACAAAAGGCGTGAGAAATGGGCCTACAGGACTCTTACGCAGTTCAACAAAGGGAAATGCAAAGTCTTGTATAGCAACGAATAGTCCCCGCATGAGTAAATGCTGGGGACTGACGGGCTCAAAAGCAGGTTTGCAGAAGAGGACCTGGGTGTCCTGGTGGACATGAAATTAAACACGAGCCAGGAATGCACCCTTGCAGTAAAGAAGGCCAACAGGCACCTGGGCTGCATTATGAAGACTATTACCACCAGGTCAAGATAGGTGGTGCAACACCTCTGGCATTCTGCGTCCAGTTGTGGATTCCCCAGTAAAAGAGACATGGACATATTGAAGCGAGTTTAGTGAAGGGACACAAAGATGACTGGGGGATTGACATCTATCACATGAGGACAGACTGAGAGAGTTGGGAGTGTTTAGCCTGCAGGAAAGAAGGCTCAGGGGAGATCTTATCATTGTCCATAAATTCTTGGTGAAGGATGAAGGGAGAAGTAAAGAACACTGAGCAAGAGTCTTAGTGGCGCCCAGTGGAAGGACAAGAGGCAATGGACACATATTGAAACACAGGAAATTCCATTTAAACATCAGAAAAAAAAGGTTTTTACTGTGAGGTTGTGGTGGTGCATTTCTTCCCCCTCTCTGGGCTGATCTACGAACTCAGGAAGTCTTGCTAGGCCCTAGCATAACTGTAATGAGTTGGGCGGTTAAGTGTCCCTTGACCGTACCAGGAACTCTTGCATGGCTAAGACAGGGAGCTGCACTGACTGTACCAAGGACTCCTGTTGCCTGGCAGAGGCTGGGGACGGGAGTAGAAATAATCAGTCATTTCCTGACAACCTTGGGACGTATCTCAGTCCTCTCCTGACAGCCTTGGAGCATCCCATATCTGAATCGTAAGTCATTCTCTGACAGCCTTGGAGCCTTCCTTATCTGAATCATAACTCGTGAAACAGTACCAGTACTACTGGAATGCCAGTAATTTGCTGATGACTAAAGCCAACCGTCTTGCTAACCTATAAACAGCGTTACTAAGTCAGACCCTTTGAGCTCTCCCGGACTGCAGCAGGCTGCGACCAGCATCTGCCTCTGAGTGGGACGCCTCTCAGAGCTCGTGAACTCTTCAGTTTGCAACGATTGGAGGTCTGTCACCAAAAGCCAAAAAGACTTGGGCTGATATTCTTCACTCCCTGAGGCTCAACCCTTTGCTCATTGAGAAAGATGCTGAAGCATCTGATGTGAGTATTTTTACTGAACTCAAGGGTTTTTTTTATAACAGGTATACCTCTTTTACTTGCTTATATGTATATTGCTTAGTGTCTTTGTGCATGTATGTGTACTAACCTGAATATTCTATAGCATATTACTAATAATGCTTTTCAAATCTATACATAAGTCACTGCCGTGAACTTCATTCAACTGTGAATGAATCTCAGACTGCTATTATACTTGTAAACCCCTTAGATATAAACTGTTGACCAAGTCTTAGACTAGGAGTCAATCCAGCCATACCTAGACTCCGACAAGAGTCTAGAAAGCAAGGGGGGTCTTCGCTGAACCTCGTGACTCAACCGGAGGGTATCCCCTACCTTTTTACTTTCCCGATCTCTGTACCAATCATGATAAATCAATTCTAACCTGATTTTCCTTTGTATGTTTCTCAACCTTTTGCAATGATGGTTTCTGTATACATAATTTTAGTTTGATTCTAACTTACTTTTCCTGTGTATGTTTCATCCATGTATTAAGTAATAGAGTGAACCTTGTCATCAAATTCCGTGAGGTCGCGCTTTTGTGTGGATTCCTATTGGATCATTTTTGCTAATACCCTTGATGGTAATTCTTTAAGCATTCCAAACCACTCCATTTCACGAGAGAGGTTGGTTGAACACTGGAAATGTTTGCCTAGAGAGCTTGTGGAGTCTCCATCCTCAAAGATTTTCAAAACCCAACTGGATAAGGTCCTGAGCAACCTGCTCTAGTTGACCCTGCTTTAAGCATGGGCAGTGGAATAGATGAACTCCAGAGATCCTTTCCAACCTCAATGATTCTGGGATTCTGTGAAATATTAAGTAGAATTACTCAATAGGTTTGGAATGTGCTCACTACATGCAGTTCTAGGCTACCTGTGAACAGAAAGAGTTAGTAATTCCAGTTCAGTCTGAGCTGTATCAGAAGTGTATGCCATGGTGAATGCTGCGGTCTTGTCTCATGGCCATGACATTGGTCCCTCGTGAGTGTGAAGCATGGATACTAAGGATATACCCAAGCATGCACTGGCTGACACCTCCTTGTCTTCATTATCTTATGGAACTCACTGTGGTGAGCACCATAATGTAAACTAAACAAAAGCTACTGGGTTTCCTAAAAATGATCGCAGATCAGTATCATTATATTACACATCAGCTCTGTGTCCATTCCCATATGCTCCATGACATGTCTAAAATCTTCAAATTATGAAGAAGCTACTGTACCTGCTAAATAATTTAAGGACGGATTTACCATTATAGTAAGCTTCCTGGAATAGTGCATAACAGCAAAATACACAGTCCTATTAAACTGGGTTAATAGCTGCTTTGCATGTCCCAACTTCCGTCTTCTTTCCTTTCATTCAAGTTTTTCCCTTTCTCTTGTCCCTTTTGCATTCCTCTCTTTCTATGGGTTGCTACATTTCTTAGAGGCATCAAATTTTAACTCAAAATCTGATGAACAAATTTACCTGTTAGCTTCCAGAAAAATAGTCGTTTTCAAAATATTATAGCCTTGGGGTAGAGGTGTTAATCCATGTTACCTATGTAACATGATCCGAAATCCTTCTTGAAGAGGAAAACAACAATCTCAAACTGTAGAATATGTCCTTCCATAGTATAGAACTCTACTCAATTAATGAAGTTTTATATTCAGTACACTACTTGGCTTTGGAACACCTATAGCCCAACTGTCATAGAGGAGAATGTAATTTCAGAAGTGGGTATTTCATGCAGGAAATGGGCTCTCTGTTAGAGGTGGTTCAGGATGAGAATGAGGGTAACTACTTTTAGGGTCTGGGCTATGTATTACCATTACCCAGCCCTAGGGAAATCTGTGCAAATCTGTACTGACTCAAGCTTTAATTATGTTTATTTCTTGCTTTTGTTAAAGCACCAAGGCAATCATACTTCTTGGGAATTATGGGGCAACTGTCAACTAGTATTCCCCAGCAAAACAGCTTTGTTGAGCAAGGAAACCACAGAGGCATGCTTTCTGGTCTTCTGCGGGTAAAGGAAGAATCTGTCTATCATGGGGCAGGGAGGGCCAAGAGAAGATAGAGGATGGAAAAAGCTTGCTTCTCCAGGAGAATAAATCAGAAGAAAATCTAAAGGTTGACTGCAGAATTTAGTTAAGGAGTAAAACAAAAGCTGATCAAAATAAAATAATTTTTTTGAAAGGGAAAAGCAGATCTACTCTTTAATCTAGCTAACTCCAGTAATTATGGAAGTGAACATACAGAACGTACATCAGCATAATCCAGCCACATAAGGGTTCAGGGCAAGCTGGGTCCCATTTACTAAAACACCTGACACTATTTTTATTGTTATTTAACAAAGCTGGCTAGATTACACTTAGTGCAAATATATCCATTCAGCTAATACACCTTCAGCTGCAGTGGAAACATACCCTTTGAGAGTCTGTCTGATCCAAAGAGTCTCCAATCTAAACTGTGTGAAGAAAAGGATGTATTACTGAGCCTGTTTTACAGAAAAAGTAAAATATTTCTAGCTGGTTTCCTAATAAATTTCTGAGGTCAGCGACACAGAGAGACATGACTGCCTAGGAATTAAACTTCCAACTCTCATATTCTAATATAATGTGTTAATCATAACATTATCCTTCACCTGAACGTTCATTTGACATGTATTTAAACCAGACACCTAATCTCTGAGGTGAGAGATTTTATTTTGAAAAAAATAGCCATATTAAACACTTAACCTACATATTGCTATTGATACTAGCTCCTGAAAATAATCACAATACCTGCAGTTAGTTTTAGAACAGGACTGGTAAGGAATTAAAAGGTAAGTTTCAAATTTTCAGCACATGGAGGCAAGTATAACATTTTGCAAACTAAAATATTTGAAGATAAAAAGCTGGATTCTTCAGAATTCCATACCTTATATAGTATGTGTCTGTGTATTTATAGATATATAATTTTATACACTTGCAAAATGGGAGTGAAACAGAACATTGTGCTTTAATTGCGTTTTTGCATTCAGTTTTAAGCAAGAGTAAATGACCACTTAAGATGACAAAGAATCAGACGCATCAACTCATCTTTCTTTTTCATATTAACAAACATCTCATGAATGTGAATATCGCTGTTTACACAGCCTAATCCCACACGATACCTCCATGACTTCCTGCAACAAATTTTTTTTATGTCTCTATGATGTAATTAAATGTACTTTTACCTCTGCTGTGATGAAGAGGTTGTTAGTTAATACACATCTAGTATTGATAGAGTGTTTTACAGCTACACATTCATTATTAAAAAGGAAATAAAAATGCACAGTTACACTCATTTCCAAAGCAGCAGTTAATATTAACAATCACTGAAACAGGAATACTGTCTCACTTTGTATTTGTAATTAACTGAAAGTATTTTTGGTTGCAAATAAAATAATGTTATTACAGATTCAAGCGCACACACGTGTTACACTCTGCAGCAAGGTTTAAAGACGACATTTCCATCTTGGCATGCTTTGCAACATGGTTAGAAGTGTGCTTGTGAACTACTCTTATTCCACACATGCACAAGTACCGCAATCTCCTAGTAACTCGGAGGGAAGATGTCAAATAAAGGATACCACTGGTGTCCACAGTGCATTGATAACTTTGGGAGAACAAAGTGTCACTCCTTCTAACTCCTGTAAGCATTCCTATGTGAGAAAATTCCGGTATTACATTACCTAATAAAAAATGTGCTGGAAGCATGCGGACACTATTAAGAACTGAAGTGGTCCTCTGGTCTACTGCTCTATTACAACTCTTAGTCTTGAATCCACAAAGATTGCATTATAATCCCATGGATGTTTCTTTATCTTTGGTTAGGTTGTGATGACCACTGCACAGGCAGAAACTGCTGATATGGAAATGCCAAATTTCCATCCTTTTTTCTAGTCCCTTCCTTGCACCTCCTGAACCCAGGATGGTTAGATACTGTAAGTACCTTCTACTCTTGTCTAAAGTACGTCCATACTTTACAAGCATTCGAGCAAACTCTTCACTTCACAGTGGAGTCAGTGACTCATTTCACTAATGACATGTGAGCAGAGATGAGGAAAGAGTAAGGTTTTCATGCAATATTCAAACATTGTTATCGACAGAAAACTGCTCACATGAGGAACGCTAGACTGCTTACATCCCTACAGACTCCATGTCAACTAAAATAACAGCAACCTTTTTGCTCTATTCCCAAACCAGCACTGCTAGTAAACCTGCAAAACTCTCCATAGATTCCAGCAAAACCTTCAGTTTCACTAGAGACTAATACCAAATATGATCTTTCAGATCTCATTTCTCTATAAAAGGAATGCATTATGTTAGACAGGAGTAGGTGGAAACATAAGACATTTAGGCAAAACAACCAAAAGACTCTTGCACAAGAAAATAAACACTCTAGTTTGAGAAAGTTGAGCATTATGCAATGCACACAACTGTATAAATAGTCTGTTTTCTGCAGTAAAAGGAATGAAACAGAACGCTTACTGACCTAAGTACAAATTTGTGTCCAAGACAAACCTAAATTTATATTTTTCAATTCATCGAGTCTTGAGCAACTTCAGTGGGACACACTGCTTAAATACGTACCTTGAATATCTTTGATGTGTGGATTCCCTTCTCAGTCTGAGTTAGAAATATTCATCATCTGCCCCACCATGAGAACTATAAAATGTGTTCAAAAGCACTAAGGATATCCATAAAAGACTGTCTTCCTTCCTGACAAATATTTTGTTATTCAGACGCTATATATAGCTTTTTGTAGTTTATGTCTCAAAATGCTTCCTAGGTCGTCCTGCTAAATAACTGTACTGGGCCTGGCTAGGATAGAGTTTACTTTCTTCATAGCAGCTCACAGGGTACTGTGTTTTAGATCTGTGACCAAAACAATGCTGATAACACACTAATAATACTCTAGCTATTGCTGAACAGTGTTTGCACAGCACCAAGGCCTTCTCTCTCACTACCCACCACAGTGAAGATTGGGGGGTTGGGAAAGAACACAACCAGGCAGATGACCTGAACTAAGCAAAGAGATATCCCGTGCCATATAACACCATGCTTAGCCATAAAGAGGGAAAAGATGCGGGTTTAGGGAGGATAGCTATCTTTTGCTTAGGAACTGGCTGGGCATCAGTCTGCCTGTGGGAGATGGAAAGTGATTACCTTTGCCTCACTTGTTTTGTTTTCTTTCCTTTCTCTCATCTTCCACTTATCCTTCACTTATTAAACTTTTTTTTTTTATCTCAACCCCCAAGTTTTCTTCCTTTTACTCTTCCTTTACTCTTCCCCTATCCCACAGGGAGTTGGGGAGGGAGGAAGTGAGCTACTTGAGGTGCTTAGCTGACTACTAGGGTTAACCCACAAAAATAACATAATCGACAAAATTAGTAATATCCAACCTTCCTGTTGTGTTGTCCGGTGACATGTAAGTAGGTATTGAGGATTTATGCACACTTGTGACAGGACTAAGCCTGTATTTGTGTTACAACCAGATGTATGCTGTCCCATTTCTTCATGGCCAGATACAGATGTGCATTGTATGACATGACCAACGCCTCCGAGCGATGGAAAGAATGTGGGGGTGGGCTGGGTGCCAGATGAACTACTTACCCAGGCATTACCCAGCTCAATCTGTAGTTTGCCTGTAGGTCAATCAGCTAGCTATACGAGAATGATTTTGTGTAACACTATGCATTGATTATGTGTTGTCAACATAAACACTTTCAACATACTTGCCCCAAAATAAACACAAAAAGTCTACAAAAACATGGCCATCTACTGCACACGCTTCTCCCCTTGGGGACAGGATGTGTTAAAAGCATGTGACATGATAGGCACATTGTTTAATACACTGCTGGAAGATGTTTCATTTATATGGCAATAAACACAATGTAAGAAGCCATACAGAATAACAACAAGATCTCGTAACGGATAGATATTTATATCAAGATACCGACTTTTTCTTAGAATGGAAATATACTAGATACAAATGATAGTATTTTTGGGTGCCATCTCACTGATACTTGTTACTTTTACTGCATTCATAGTAGAGTACCATTTGCATTACCCAATATTCTTAATGTCCTCTAATTGAGCATGAAAATGCTGTATTACATCAAAAATAAAAAAGCTCTTAGCAGTAGATTTTCATACCGAAATTTTTGAGTAAAATAGAAATCAAAATGTACGGGCTATAAGCTAGAAGTCGTTGCAAGCAATTTTCCCTATTGACTTTAGGGGGATTTGAACCTGTGGCTTTTGACTCTTAAAATAAACACTGCACGACTGTCACACATGTGAAATATTCTATGAACACTGCAGTGTACTGCAGAATTAGTGTAATCTACTTGTTACAGCAAACTGAGTATCTCTTACAGGGGCTTAAAGATTACTGTACATCTGAGGCAAACCTCTTTCTTGCACACCACTGGAATATAGTACAAAGGTGACATAAGGAATGTGGTTATTAACAAGGATGTTTATCAATTATAACGAAATATTTATTTTCTAGCAGTGGTATGAAAAAATCTGCCAAAATGAAGAGAAGAAGCTAGAAAGACAGGAATCCTGACTTCTTAGGATTCCTAAGCATCTGTTAGTTCTACTTACACAACGTACACCTTTGTGTTACCTTAGGAAAGCTAGGGCATACACTTCCACAGAATATTTATTTTCTCTAACCTTATTGTTTGAAAAATAAATATGAAGCATTCACTCAATTCTGGCTTTCTTCTTTCAGAAGGAACTCTTCTGGAACGCTGATCTTGGACCATTCTGCACCTTAGCTAGTTTGCTTTTATCAGTTGTTAAAACAACACGTCTTTTCTATGTTTATTTTTAAAGAACATAAAAATATAAATGGAGAAGGGTTTAATACAGAACAAATAGGGAACAGTATTTTTATAGAAAACCAAATGGCCAAGCAGATATCTAACCTACTTTGAGACCAACACGTTATGCAAATACAGTACATAGCTCTCCCTTGTATCCAAGGGCTATCTTTTGCAGAGCTACAGGGCTAGCTGTTGCTTTACTTTCCATATACTTTTTGAATACTACCCACCACAAAGGAAGATAAAAGGTAATTTAAAATTTAAATAGCCAGGTATTTTACAAGGGACCCTGTCACGCCTTTATAATGTGCTGACAAACCACACTAGATATGCTCTTCTTGAAAACATCTCGTCTGTCTAATAGCATCCTCTTGCTTTCTCGATATATACATCCCTCTTCCGCTTTTACTGAATTAGCAATCTGAATTCTGGAGAATTTCAGGTAATCACATGCAGAACATTCTCTGCCAGGTCTGTGTATAATTAAACATCCAAATGTTACAGTAAAGACTGACTGCACAACCTTTACTGTAATATATATATTAAGTCAAAAAAGACCACTGTGATCATGTAGTCTGAGCTGCATTAAAAAAAAACCCACAAACCAAAGGACTCATTTGCATTAATTTCCACCTGAAGTTCAGCAGATTACTTTGACTAAATCATCCTTCTTAATTTTCAAGATTACCAGCGCCGAGGAACCTACCACCATCATTAGTAGTTCCAATTAGTAAAAAACCAATAACAATAAAAAATCCTTAATTGTAGTCTGAATTAGTCTGGTTTTTATTACCTCATTTGCTAAGCTACAGTCATCTGATTTTCTTTTAATCTGCAAGAGTGAACAATCTGCCTTTGAGTATCAGTTACTTTATCTCAATTGTTTCCATTTAGTTTACCAAAGATAATATTAAGGGATGGCTTGATTACTGGCTGGAAGTGCCACCTTAGCTTTATTTTAACTAAGCTGTGCCTCCAGTCTTTCATGATAAAGCACGTGTCCCAAGTCCTGTATCGTTCTTTTAGGTCTTCTATATACTATATTCAGTTTTTCTGCATTCTCCTTGAAACACAAGTGCTGGAACCAAGTTCAGTATTTGAGTAGTGATCACAGCATTAACACCCACAGAAGCAATGTAATTTGACAACTGCTTGATATTCCCCTTGCCCATTCATCCAAGACTACCTTCATTCTTTTGCCTCCCCTTGACACTGGCAGCTGATTATACCGTGACCCTTCAAAACTCTTTTAGAAGTCTGTGCTTTGTGAGGGAAGAAAAAGGCACTCTGTAAATAGAACCTACAAATAGTTTCTACATAGTGATTTCTCTTTTGCTATTTATCCTATTCTTCTGTTTTATTATCTCACATCTTCGAGAGATCTGGAATATGCCTATGAAAACGTATGAGACTTCTATTTGAACTCATCTAATGTCAGGGAGCTTAATTACATTTATATGGAATATATTGATTTTAGAATTATCCCCATGGGTTTTTTTCTGCTGTTTCCCTCATGAACACCTAAACACTACATACTTATTTCTGTAGTTTCAAGTGAGGAAAGAGTGGGTTTGATATGAATGCCTAGCCCCCCTATAAGCATTCTTTGGCTTCTGTCTCCCTTGTGATGCTTTTTTGATTCACAGTTAAGCTGTACTCTAGTCTAACATTTGAATCAAATGTCTATTGTAGTGAAATCACGATTGTATTACCTTAAGAATATTGTCAGATTATATCTTCATTTCTTTTCTGCTGATGCACTGGTCCTTATTCAAGGTTTTGTGTCATCTAGTTAAACTACTTCTGTAATGAGTTAGTTCCTCTTCTCTCTGCTCCCTGTCCTTCTGGTCGCCCTGGACATAGAACTAACAAACTTCCAGCTGCAGCATTTTATATCAGCTGAAGCCGGTACTTAGCAACAGTGAGATCATAACTTGAATTTCAGTTCAGTGGGCACTAAATGTGTGTTTTTACATAACAGCACCTAGGATATAGGCCTCGAAAACATACATGGCGACCTTCCAGTCTTCTGTCTTGCACTTACAAAGAGAACGCTTTTGAAATTGTACCAGTAAGTCCATCTACATAAGACTAAAAATAATCAAGTTGTTTCTCTAGGATTAGGTGACTGATTCCAGCCAGTCAACTTGTAATGCAAGTATACCTGGTTTTAGCCTGATGAGCTTTTACATAGCCAAATTCTAGAAATAATTACTAGTCCAAAAAATGCAACTTTAATGCTACAGAAATTAAAAAAGAGCAATTAAGGTTATCTAAATTTAAACAGGCTTCCTTGGGTTTTAAACATAATCTGATTCCAAGGGAAAGCCCTTTTTTTTTTTTCTTGCTTTGTGCAAATTCACAGGTCTAAATTCAGAGTTTCCACAATAAGTATAAAAGATTCAAATTGTGGCCCCTTAAATTAGCAGGAATGCTTGCCAGTGCCTTCAGTGGAAATATGGAGTCAGAAACAGACCAAGGTATTTTCTAAGTGAATACTGATAGTGTTATTTAAATATGTGGAAGATTTCAGCATCTTCAGTGTTAAGAAAATGAATTTCCTTTTGACTTCATATTGTAGAGATGTAAGAATGCATCTCAAGAGTATTTACATATGGTTTTCCTTCTGATATTTTAAGGAGGAAAAACACCATACCCAAAACATTTTTAACAGTGGCAAAAAAATGTAGTACTAGAAAGTTGTCCTGACTTTGTGGCTAGTCTTCATACAAACAAGTTTTCTTACATGTAAGACACTTCAACATTTGGATAAAGCATGGAAAATAGCTTAGTGGTTACCGTATACAACAGATAGGAACTATGCTAGTCTGAACCCATTTAAACATAGTTTTTCTGGTAAGAAGCAATCTTTGCCTGGCCAGCATGGACTCAGTGGAACTGTTTTACATGCTATACTCTGTACTAAGTGAGGTTTGTCTTCCAGAGCAGACAGTGACCTGAATTCCAAGGAAAATATTTACAATTTCATACCAGAACTTGTACTCTAGATTCTTCTCCACAATCCTTCTGTGATTTCTTTCCAGTGTATGCAAGTTACTTCTTATTCTGAAATTTATCTTATACCTGGAGTTTTGATCAGTTCCTTGTGCTTGTGAGATAACCAGGAACATGCAAAGAAAAAAGAAAAGACAATGAAAAAACAAAACCCTGAATATGAAACCTTGCTAACTCAGAAACAGAAGTGTTGCAGAGAAAAGCACAAGCATAAGACCTAAAAACCAATAGACTGCAAACATATGTTTACATAGACAGCAACTCCAGCCCCCCAAACTGAAAATATTTAGCACCTACTTGCTCACAGGAAAACAACTTTGAAAATTACTCTTAGTCTTTAAGCCCAGCAGACTCTTGTGCAGGTAACTGCAATGCAATTCACTCCCGCAGGGACCTCCTAACTATGAAGGTACTTCAAACTGATATCCCGCAAAGATCTGATCTACTGGCTTTCCTCCAGAGAAGGAATACAGCCTAAACATCTCCTCCTGCATCTGTGCATTGTCCAAAAAAAATACAAGCTGCTAAAGCAACTGTTCTGTCATAGGGTTTTCTTTCTGTGTTAGTGGCACTCAGAAAAGCTCCTGGCTCTATGTTCATTTTCCGGGTATACGACATTGATTAATTTTGGTACATAGTGGGACAAGAGGAGCAACTGCACAGTCAGCAGTTGGATCTCTCTGCCCTGCTTAGCTATATAGCTTATATGGAATCACTGCTTTCCTGTATTTGGTATAGGTTCAGGGACTGATGCATGTGGAGCTGGTGACTTCCAAGTGAGTGTTGCTCATGGTAACATGATAAAATGAGCAATGATGGAGTATCAGGTTTTCTAGCCACTATTTAAGACCCTGTGCAGCCCACAAGATATATAGAAATGAGAGATTAAAAAGAGAAGTTACTATCATTTAGCAGCTAAATTAACAAATGGGAGACAATGTAACACTTCGTGTAACACTCCTGTCATATCTGAATGAATAGTCACAATCATTAATGCCAACATTTTACCACTCACTTTTAGAGCAATACCACACTAAGTTGTCTGATCTAGTTTGACCTACAAAGAGCTCCTGCGGCACAAGCTCCTGAGACATCTATCAGTACAGGATGCTCAGCAATGTTTGTGCTTTTCTTACTGGTAGGAAAGCACAGGAATCAACATTTAATTGCTAATTGCCACTTTCTAGGAATGTGTAGGTTTATTGCTGTGAACAAGGTAAATCTCACCCAGTCCAATAAGCAGGATCAATAAGATCCCACCCACTGAGGTATAAAAGAAGAAAAGGTTCTGCATTGTCCAGGTTGAAGTATTGTAAGCTTCTCTCTATTATTCTACAGTTACACTAGTTCTTCCCTAAACTCTGCCTGTCTCTTCCTGCAAATACCGTATTCAGAACTCATCCATAAGATCACTGTCACAGCTTCCTAAAAAAACAGTTTTTGTTTTAATAAAGTGGTTTTAATGAATCTTGTTTGTTTTAATGACAAGAGAAGTCGCAAGCTGGGTCTACTAGCCATGAGGTATGTCTGTGTTGTAAGCTGACTAGAAACCATATTCTGGTGTTACCATGGCACTGAGCCACAGCTAATATACCCTGTCTTGATATTACACTAACCATAGGCAGAGATGGTCTCAGTTTCTTCAAGCTCAGGCAGCAGGAGCTTTCATCTGCTTAAAATCTCATAGATGTGCCCCAATGCATATTTAGTTTAAGGAACAAAATAGCACCTTTGTACCTCCAAGCAGCATACCCAAGTACATTATGGAAAAATATACCTGTATGACTAGTGCCTCTCCCTGAACCCAGTTTGTCTATTACATTCCTTCGTCTAAATACACAACCTTTAGGCAAAACTAACCTCTTATTGGTTCATATCCATGAAACCAAACTCAAAAGAACTCCATATCTAGATGGGGTCTTCCAAGATTACTATAACTTCAGTAAAAATTACAGACTTGAAGTGCTGGGGCCTGAACTGTAGGCCCTAAATCAAAGTTGTCCTCTAGATGAATCTCACAACCCAACAATATA
>JAVKLA010000093.1:23258221-23278611 GCA_034782735.1 Sagittarius serpentarius | reverse complement strand
AAAGGCGGCTTGGCCGCCGCCTCTGCGCATGCTCGGCACTCTGGCGGGGGGCCGGGGAGGCGCATGCGCCCCCGCCGCTGCGCATGCCCACTGAGGCGGCGAGGGCGGCCGCCAGGCCGCTGGCCGTTTTCTGCCCTTCGCCTGCGGCCGGAGGCCGGTGGTGGGGACGCTGTGGGAGCGGGGGTGGCGGGCTAGTTTCGGGAAGCTCGGCTCAGCGGCCGGAGGGGCCGCAAGAGCGTTGTCCGCCCCTCTCTGACGGGGGCAAGACGTGACCGAGTGGGAACCGGCGGATCTGTCCGCCGCGGCTCCGTTGTCTGGCGCTTCCCCCGGCGGCGTTATGTAACCGGCGGTTCCCCGGGCGGCCCCGCGCCCAGGCCCGGCGGGACCCGTCCTCTGCGCGCGTCCTCGCTCGTGCCACCGCTTCTGTCAGGGCACCGCCGGGGAAGGAGGGGCGGCCCCGCCCCGCGGGGGCTGCCCGCCTCGTTGTTCCTGCGGCGGCCTGTCCCTCCCGGGGCCGTGGGTTTGCTCTCTCCGGCTCCTACCCAGGGACCGGGGCGCGCCGCCGCCCCCTTCCCGGGCGGGTGCTTCCCCGTCCGGGGGGTTCGGTTCGTGACGAGAGCACAACATTACCGGTCGGTGAGGAAAAGGAGCCTTTCTTCTCACGCTCTTGGCGCATCGGAACGGGGGAACTTCAAAGTCTGGGTGTTAGGTGGGCACAGCGTATCAGGTGCAGAGCGTGCATCTTCGAGGAGCAAGGTTTGCTGCTCTGTGAACAACTGCTGCACAGAAATACCGTATTATTACTGCTTGTGTAGGCAAAAGGTCATTGCAGCAACGGGTATTTTCTCCTTAGTTTATTTCTGCTGTGCTGATTGTGACTCATATCTTATCCTTGGTAATTTCCAGTGGAAGAAATAATTTTAACCAAGGAATTAATGAGAACGTAACACGACTGTACGACATTACTCATGTATGCATTAATTCTAATTAAGCAACTCCTCACTGTTCCTTTTACTCCCATCCCACAGTCAGCAATGGCAATAAATGTAATATCAGAATGTATGCCATGAGAGCTCTTTGCAATAGGAATCCCCAATTTGCGCTCTCAGTATGCACCACAGGAATTTCCCTGACTCATTTTCAGATGAGTAAGCTTCTCAATCAAGTTTTTCTGGGATTTAATAGTAAAGCACTCAGCTTCCTCACGCTGGTAATAGAATCAATATTCCCTGTAACCTGTTCCATGTTGCCTCTTGCATGAAGTTTGGGATAAGGCCCCTTAGAACCCTTTTCCTGCAAGCCTGTAGAGCAGTTGGCCAGCAGTCAGGACTGCTGATGCCAACTTACAGCTCAGCATTCACTGGCAAGTTAGCACTTTTCACAAGTTCAACTTTAATTCTTAGATGGAAAATAGGAGAGTGGTTTTGAAAGGTTTGCAATAATCTGTCCATGACGCTTTCCAAGTAGCACTGCATTAAAAAAAAATTATCTATGGAAGAGTTCTCTTGTGCCTACTGATACCTTTTTCCCTTTTAGCCACTTCAGGCCTTCGTGGGAGTACTTACCAGGATATCTGTGTTTAAGATTCTTTAGCATCATCTGACCAGGTCACAACATCACATTTATTTAGACATCAATGTGCACTATCAGTAAGTGGGTATTCTGAGGCTTTGCTGGTCAGACTAGTGTTGATCTTAACTGTCAGGTCAGCTGTTGGTTATAATTGGGTTTGTGGTAACCAACCAGATTCATGATATCAGAGCAGTGCATTGAGCTCCTCTGAGTTTATGTGAGTTGGGGGTCACACAACGCACAGAGTAGTTTTAGAGATTAAAAGAAACTTCACTGAAAATAAACTGGGCTGTCTATCCTTCAAGCTATTGCATCAGGCTCACTGAAAACTCAGGCATATCTGAATTGTTTTACCTGGGTCCTATCCTTAAAAGTTTTGGGGGGGTTGTGGGGGCTTGGTAAGTAAAACTTCTGACTATAAGCTTTCATTTGCAGAAAATAAATAGAGAAATTCCGGATCATGAAAGAACAGTTCCAGAGAGAGATGGTAGTTCTCACTGAGGTCTTTGTTTATCTGAAAAAGGGCAGAAAGAGAACAAATTCCTTCCTAGTCCTTCCCGTACATGAAGGTACTTGAGCACTTGGTGTTTTTACTGGAAAACAAATCCTGCATTAAAACTTCTGAGAGCTCTCCTGTTTCTGGGAGGCACGAGAGTACCAAATTGTGACACCCAGAGAGAGGGCTGTCAGTGAGGAACAACTACTGCCTACATTGGAGTCACGGGAAAAAACATACCAGCAGATAAAAGATGTTCAAGGTATTGTTACAAGCAGAAAATGTAGGTATCAGTGATGGTCTAGACATGGCAGGACAGAGCTCAGAGCAGATTATCTTTCTTCACTAAGACAGCAAGGAAGGCATAGAATAAAACCAATGCAAAACATGATTCAGTACTAAGATGGTTATCTTGCCAAATGTTCTGTAACTAAATGATGGATTTCAAGGTTTTCTTCACAGCCAAGAGAACCACAGATGTAAATATAAGTACATACATATAATAGATAATTGTAAATTTAGATGAAGGCTTATCTTCTCACGTTTTCTCGGCTCCTAGGAGACACCAAATAGCAAGAGACTAATAATCGAAGCACAAGAGTTGGCACCACTCACTCTATTTGTTGCAATGTAAGACAGAAAGATCTAAATCCATTAAGTGGCTATGAAAACCTCGACTACAGATTCCAGTTTTATTTTATGTCTTAGATGATAGTGAATTTTTAGTGTAAACAGCTTTTACAGATTCAGAGTAGACTTTGCATACAGGAGAAAAGGGGCTGTCTGGTTCAAGACTCAGTTTTCTAATTATATTTCTTTCACTTCCTCTGCTGATTTTATTTCTAGCAGAATGAGGAGCCTTAAACTACTCCCTGGGGCTCTCCTCTTGATCCCAAGCTTTTTAACATGTAGGTGTTTCCTTAAGTTGAGGGCTTTTATAAGCTGTCAGTTAATTGCGATTAGAGCAACAGTCACATCTGGATCTCCTCTTCTGATGATGCATCTTTGGAGAACTGGCATAAACGTGGTTCTCAACGGTAAAATATGCAGTTGGGAAATATTTTTCAAAACTAAAAATAAGAAAAATCAAAGTATTTAGCTTAGTTCTCAGCACTTGCTATATTTAGGGTAGCAGGTTAACTTAAAAGCCATTAGCAGATTCTGCCTGTCAGATAAGCCCACGTAATTTCCACTGAAGGACAAGCCATAACCTTTTGGTATATGTTTATCTTTCAGATCCCTGGCTCTCAATTTCTGACTTATATACCTAAGCCTCAGCAGGTGCCCTCCCTACCTCCTCAGGAATATTGCCGGGGTACATTTTTCCATTTCCAAAGCTTACAGAGGAATCAGTTCATGGCTGTAAAATATCTAGCATTAATTATGCAGCTTGCTTATGAGCTAGGAGTTCTTGCCAGAGTGAGTGATGAATCCCTCTCTCCCTTTCATCCAGAATTTGGCTACTAAGCTATCTTGTTTAGCAGAGTACTAGGGCACACCGTGACTACTCCCATTTGAAAAGAGAGCATCACCACGCCTAACTCCCTGTTTAGAACCATAATGCTATTTTAAATACTATTTTACACTATGATTTTGCATTTCAGGTATTTCAGTTTCATTCATTGTATACGTTACTGTGTCATATGCAATAGGCTCTCCAAGCAAGGTTCGCAGTTGTTTCCTGGTCAGCTATAGGCACCCTTGGGTTTTAGTTTTACTGAGCACAGCTTAATGGTACTCTGATTCCAGAGGATCTCATACCAACAGTGAGACTAAATTGTGAATTCTGCTTTTTAGTGGATATTTTCAACTTGAGCATTGTTTTATTTCTATTGTATAAATACCGAAACACACTGACACATGAAGTACATGGCAGAAAACAAGTGCTCTCTTGCCTTTGGACTAGACTGAGAGAGTTTTCACTCAGTTGCAGAGGGGAAGGAAGAGGTGTAAAACACCTGCTCAGCCTGGCTTCTGCTCCAGCAGGAGGAGGAGTTGCCAGATGATCTCTCTATCTTCTGTCAGCTGGAATAGCTGCCTCATTACAAAGTTGGTACAGAGCCTACCACAAGAAAATGTAAGAGTTTACTTTCTCCTCAGGACAAAGCTGTTGAGATCACTGGGTAAACGGTGTGTTTCATGTCATTTATCAGTGCATTGTAAATATGTAAATAAATTACAAACATCTTCTAGCTACCAGCCAGCATCTGGTGCTAAAGACGAACATCTCCAGCGCTAGAACAGTTCATAAGCAGAGCTACAGCAACATCAGGGCTAGACCCTCAACGGGACATTCTGCACTCCTGCAAGGGCAGCAGGAGTCTCCACGGACCTGCTCTAGTGCTCAGAGGCAACTTGTATCTCATCTCCAGTTGCACTGTTCCAGACACTTTCTCTACTTACTTCCATTTAACTATTTTTTTTTAGCTCAACCATGCTCTATAGCTTCATATTATTGTGGAGCATTTTGGTTTTAATGTCAAAGAAAGGTGTTTCCCAACAGTAGTTTGAGTTTCATCATTTTATGCAATATGAACTAAGGTATAATTACATTATATGAGAGACTATTACAACATGTCATTTTGTAGGCAGGATAAAATACCTGTGAATGACTATGGGCAATCTCCCTCCAAAATGGAGGAGGGTGTAGACAGGTTGTCTGCTAGTAATGAGCTGTATTATTTCACACTGGTGAGTTCTGCTCATAAAGAATTGTGAGAGTAGATTTTGATAGACTAAACTACTAATGTTCTGTTTGAAGGAGTTAGCAGGACAAGACTGATACCTGTGCTCAATAATCACAGCAGCTGTTTCTGAGAAAGTCTCCCTCCAGTCAGTGAGGAGACAATCCCTTATCAAGAGATTCAGAGCATAATTCTGAATGGAGTCAATCCTTTAGCAGCCCAGAGACCACGCTAGACAGTCGCTTTTATGCTGCCAAATGGAATGAATGAAGGAAAGGAGGATGGCAAAGTCTCCAGGAACACTTTTCCTCTTCGTTTACAGATGGGGACATAACTGTTCTCCTGCACTTCCCTTCTGTAGCCTGCTGTGTGCAAAACAGCTCACAAGTCAATTGAGAGAAGTAGCTGCTCAGGAGGAGGAGGAGGAGGAGAAGCTAGATATCTAAATTTGGATCATGTGCATACCCTACCATGTAAACATTTTTGGATTATCCTAAATAAAAAGATTTCCTGCATTGAGTCTTTATTTTCTTTTGGTAATGTTGATTTGAGCCAATGATGAAGTGAAAGAAAGTAGGACTAGACTTTTGGTTTTGTTGTTAAGATCCCTAGAAATCATTTTTTTAAAAATTTCTAAAGTTTCTACTAAAACACCTGCAGTGGGTCTTGCTGGCAACATGAACAGTAAGATAAGTTACAACCACTCAAGTTCATGTATTACACCAATTTCTAAATTAGAATTCAAAATCCTTAAGGTCACAAGTGTTTCATCTCGTATGTTTTGTCACAGTCCTTGCTGGGGCATCTGAACATGTTAATACTAAAAGGGCAAATATATTTCTAAGTTTTGTTTGTATGTCAGCTAGAATGTCGGAATAAAGATTTTTAAAAGGTAGAGAGAAAAAGACGTTCTGCTTACACAGTATTTATTTTCAGTCTAGCCTGTGGACCTTGTTGAAAACAAGCAAATTGTAAGGGGTTTATATGTTTGGGGTGGAGCAGTTGAGACATCCACATAGATAACTAGAGCTGTGGATAACGGAGATTTCCTTTACGATAGGGTGCAACAGTACAAGGAAAAAAGGAATAAGAAAGATTTGTGTGGCAAACCCATCCCACAGATTAGAGGTCTTCCTTGAATTTCTTTAAAAAGAAGCAGCTGCTAAGAGCCCTTCCCACAGGATAAAGCACAGATGGATTGAAAAGTTCCTATATGAGAAGGAGCTTTTCTAATTATTAAGGCTCAACCTGCTCCCTAGTGAATACTTAGGATGACACAGCACTCAATATTGTATAAAAAAATAACATATTTTTAGCACATACTAAAGTGCACGGTATAAAACTGCATTTTTTCTTCCCCATAGCATGAACATATTTTATATATTTTTTTAATCCCCTCTGCATGTACCTGATGGCACCATCACTTGGATGGAACACAGTAACATTCCTTATAAACTTCCTCCCAGATAGCAGGGATCCAGCAGTTTTTAATCCTGAATGATTTTTAAAACTATTATAAAAAAATATGTGAGCAGTCCAAACAGTTACTATTGAGAGCTTAAATTATTATTAGGCAATATATATATTTTGAAAGTGAGTCAGTGAAAGATTTACTTATCAGGCGGTAGTGTACTAGTATATTTTCTTGGCAAACATAGAAAAGATTTTCAGCCAAGAGATAAGGAAGGAGAATTTGACAGACTTCTCTTTATACTTCTCATCAGAGTGGTTACCAGGATATTTCGGTTTATCGAATGCATAAAATTTCTCCCACTATGTGAAAATTTTCAGTCGTTAAATCATGAAGAGTCTACAGCTGCAAATCCATGCAGAAAAAAATACAGTGATTTCATAATTTGGTTTGTCACATTCAAAACCAGGTACTGCATAGTTCCATAATGGTACATTCAGCATTATTTATTTTTATCTCATTTTATTTAATGAGGTGCATGATCACTTTATTTTTGAGTTCTGCTATTTACAGGTGAGTTTACAGCAAACTGAAAATGTTTTAGTCACACATCCAATTGTTATTTCTCCTGACTTCGCTCTGCTTAGGCAGAGCTGCTCCATCTTGACAGCTGGGCTGCAGCTTCATGGCAGGCAATGAAAGTTATCACAGGTGGCTTTTATTTGTTCAAGGCAGACATGTCAACACCTTGGACGGCTATATTGAATACTTCAGAGAAAGCCTTAAATATCCTGTCCTTTCAATTAATTTTCAACTTTGCATATGAAAAGCTGGCATAAATACGGCTGCTGGGAAACGTGGGGACACCCAGACATTCCTCAAAAAACTGCATACAGGCAATTGCCTGTAAGGTAGCCAGGAGACACCACAGAACTGCAGAAACACTCTGTCCATCAGATTAATGAAAAGAAGTTTCTTGCCAGAGGAGTGTGCCTGAGACAACCATCTCTCACGTCTGCATAATTAGTCTGTAAGACTAGGGGAGGGAGTCCACGCAAAAGTACTTCTCTCATCACACCCCCCCTTCCTGCCATTTTTATATATTACTTCCTTTGTAAGCCAACAAGTTGTTTTCTGAGCAGCAGGACTGTGGCTGCCTGTTCCCTACCCATTTTTATCCTATAGCCTAACTCTGTGCCTTTTCCCAGTGCTCCCAGATGCCTGTTTTCCCTCCCAACTGCAGCACACAAAGCATCACCCGCTGCCCCTCTGCATCCCTTACAGCTCTCCACCGCAGAGCCAGGCGCACATCAGGGACTAGCTGCCATTAATTGGGGTGACATTAATCTGGGTTGTTCTCCTCTGACCAGGTGCTGGTTTCATGAAGCTTCCAGGAGCTTCATGTTCTCAAAGTCTCTCTATCTGTCAGACATAGCTGGAACTTGTCAGTAAATTCAAACATCATTAAGGAAGGGAAACCTGCAGACAGACAAACTGCGGGACCGTAGGTCTTATTTCCTTCAGACACCCAGCTGAAATCCAGTTAGATCTAGCCTTCAGAAGTTCTCTTACTACTAAACAAATAAATGCCTATAATGCTGATTAAAAGCCCAAACTATGTTTTCAGTAACCTTATCATAAACATATTGGTGTTTTTAATTTAAATTCAAAGCTTTGAGGAAGAGCTTTAAGCAACCAAATTTACAGACATCTTTAGTGACAAATCAGTGGAAGCAGGTGGACATCTAAACTTAACATTGAATCTATTTTCACACAGCCAAAACTGTAAATAGGAAGAATCTATGAGATGAATGGGTGAAACTGAAAAACTTTACACCCCCAAATTTTATGTAATGGAAATTTCAAGATCTCATCTAAGTTCCTGCCAAATTCAGGATCCATATGCACTGCTGTGGAGCTAATTTTAATTTTGAATTTAAGGTGTTACTTCTTCACTAGTATATAGCATGTTCGATAAAGACAGATTCATAGTTGGAGAAATGAAATGAGAAAGAGCAGCAGAGCGTGAGGAAACAAAGACTGGAAAAAGAAGAGCAGTAGAGAGAAAGAAGATGTATGTCAGGTGCCTGTATAATTTAAGTTCTCAGGTGCACTGGCAGCTCCTCTGCCCATTGGAGAGCTAGCTGCAGGTACTGTGGCAGCGGCAGGCTTTTTCACGCTGTTAGGGGACTTCATTCACAAACTCTGGAGGGAGAAGTCAAGAAAATCAATGCCACTTTTTCCATCTGGTTGCCCACAAGATCATGTGAATGAAATCTGCCAATGATGCTAAAAGGCTCGCCAGGCTGGATGACTGTAATTACTGCAATTTCCTTCTTCCTTCCTCTGTGTTTAGATTATATTTTCTCTGCTACATTCTGTCCAGCCCCACATATCCTTAGTTACTGATAGAAGTCACTAATTTTAAACATACTAATTAAGTAGCTTATAGAGAATCATGTAGACCAACCAGAGAGAGTCTTCATAATTGCTTAGATATAGACGTTGGTGGAAGAGTAAATAAAAACATGGATGCACAAACCAGCTGGTGAACTGCACCGTGAGAAGCAGGTAGGTTCTGTCTACCTAGGATGATATCCTCATTTACAGTCTTATACCCCTATGGCGATGCTGTAATTCAAGGAGGCATTTTGGAAAGGCAAGAAGAAAGGGCAACAGTTAAGTATAAATCCATGTTTTGCAGAAGACTTTCTTCCTTTAAAACACCGTGTTATGTCTATGTACTTTCTTAAAATAGAAAGGAAGTTATCAAATATCTTTGAAACCTATTAAAAAAGCCCTCATACATTAAAGCAGAGATAGGAAATATCTGGTTCCTGACAGATTTTATTTCTTTCTTAGAACTAAATAATTTTCATAATCCGGTTCCCACCACACAAAATAAGCTGGTCAGACCTGGTTTAGTAACTGACATACAGGTAAAGCTTCATCAACTGTATCTATGTATATGCAGAAATACTCACAATAAAATCAGTTTTTTTTAAACAAATATCCAAAGACATGGGTATTTTTGAATGTTGATATTTTCAAATAGTTTTACTAACATTTTGAGATTTGCTTTGACAGATAGAGATGAGTAAATTTAATTTTGCTGTGACTGCAGCACTTGGATTTCAGGTCTCAAAAGCCCAGACGTAACTAGCTGGACTCTCATTCAAAATGAAAATCCTGTATGATACAACCAAATCTTAGTTTCTATTCGAGACGCATTCTTTCAGTTGTCAAGTACCAGGCTCAAAAATGAGTCACAGTATTTGGTGAAATAAATAATGAAATAGGATGGCTGTCTAAATGAGAGCACACCCTGGCTAGCGGTAGTCTTTAGTGAAATCTGACTGCTGATGTTTCAGTATCTCCAAAGCATAAGAAACCTGAGCAAGGCTGGCCTGAGGCACCTTGTCATTTTTTTTTTCCATTTGGAACAGAAGTTCTTAAACCATTAGATGGAGCCCCTCTTCTGCTCTCGGCCTAGATGAGCCCCTCAGGGGTGTACAGACACCTCCCGTGTGGCCCCTGCTGCACCACGCTCAGGGGCTAGAACCTTTGAACTCGAAGTACACCTTCTTTCTTATAAAAAGAAGTACTGATATTCTGTTTATTATCACCCTGACTCAGGAGGTTGTTTGGACTGCAAAGCCGCTCAAGAGTGACAACTGGAGCGAGGTGTGTCCTTGCTGTGGTATCATAGCTGCCTCACTCAGCGAGGTGAGGGAAGAGGCACACTGATGTGACAGGACACACTTACGCTGGCATTAGCTATGCTAAGCCTGTCTGGTAGATAGAGGACTTCTGTCTCCAGAACAGATTTTAGGCACATTTCATCAGCCCAAGTTTAATCCCTCCTGACAGCATGCCTGCTTTAATGCCATCTTTTTTTTTGGAAAATTTCACCCATCTTTCCTCAACGGCTTTTACCACAGAGTTCTTAAGTAAGTAGAGCTAGGGGTGTGATGGGTGCTGGACTGTTGGCAAGACAGGTCAGATTCCTTTGTCCGGCAGATTTGATGCAAGTCCCATTCGGCTAAAGGAGTAGCCTCATGACTAGTGTGAATAGGTGACGCAGTTCATACATGCTTTATGCTTAGCCAGATTCTTGAGGCTCATAGTAACTCCTGGTAGCTGTTACTGATGATTTGTGTTCTGAGAACATCCATCCACTGTCAAACTTTTCCCAGTTGCAAGAGAGACAACAGATGAGGACTTTTTTCTTCCTCTATTACTGTAGCTAACAGCTTAGAGGGGTTTTTTTGTTGTTGTTCTTGGGGTTTTTTAATGGCTTATATAATAGCGCTGGCAATTTCAGTAAGCTCCAGCATCTTGCTTCCTTCTCCCACAATCCCCAAATAAGCATCACTGCAGCACACGCTGCTGGTAGCCCACACCTCTCCTTTTCAGTCTCTGCAGCAGCTCCCGATTTGTTCATCTTTACTCTCTGCAGGGAAGGTACCTTAGCTGCCTTGCATTCATTCTTCATTCAGCAAAATGTGGAACAAATGTTCAGTGACAGCCTGTTGCACACCAGTTTAATAGTGCATAAACCAGAAAGGCTACTGAAAGCAGCTTTTGGAAATTCAGCATTTTGTATTTAAAACTATTCAGCTTTACAGTAATGTGATGCTTTGTTCTGCAGCTAGATTTCCAGAGATGTGTGGCTTTATGTAGAGCAGTATCACTGTATTTTTAAGACACTTTTGGATTTCCAGTAGAGTCCTTTGTAAACTCCTAAGACAGAAGTTTGTTCCAGATACTGCAACAGGAGGGGTTAGCAATGCAAATATTCCCACTAACCTAAACAGAGTACTTCGTGCTCCATGTTCTCCAAGAAGTCACTAAGACGTTTTTGAAGATGCAAACACCCACAGCTATTTAAATCAATAATAATGATACATTTCTCTGGTAGATATGTATTTCTACCTAATGGAAAATCTTAAACGCTGTTTAAGCACTTCATTACCGGACACTGTGTCTTTTGACCACTGGTGAAGCTGTGTTGCTGCATTAAGGAAAGAGGTGTTTGTATGAGAGGGGAAAACCACAACCAATTTTTCAAACTTCAATGCAGACTTGGAGATAAGTTGTCCCAAATTTCCTTCTGTCTTCCCAGCCTCCCCCTTTGCTCTTTGTTCACTTCCCCTTTTAGGACTCTAAGCAGCCCCATTTTTTCAGAGTTCTCTCTCTCCAACACAGGTCTTGCTTCTCTCGCAGTTACTTTCCTCCTATATTTCTGTTGTCCTGCCATACCTTGGAAGGGTTATGTTTTCCTTCCATAGCACCTGTAGTGGCTGCATGGAGGAAATCCTTCCATCTCTTCATGTGTGACTGGCAAGTGGTTCCATGTGGTATGAAGAGGAGTAGAAGCACCTTTCCTACGAGGATCTTTGGCATCCCCATGCCTGGAGTTTCTGCCCTGGCTGCTGTATGCAGGCTGCGGGATACGCCGTATGACCACGTGGCTTGGCCTGCTACATGAAAGACCTTGGGTTTTTTCCGGGGGCTGAAGGTGGCAGTGCAAACCTATTCCTATCCCTTTCTCTTAGAAGGCCTTCATAGTTTGGTTGTTTTTTTTTTCAATCTATCACAGGATAGCTGCTTTCCCAGCAGACTATTCTAAGGCTGCAGAATACAGGCCCCTCTCCCTGCTTAAAAAGCATCCCTGGGATTGCAGAAGAACATACCAGGTCTTTCTAGTTGTTCTCCCTCCTGTTGCACTAATATTCCCATGGGCAGCCAGCTCTTCTGAGCCCAGCCAGGAGACATTCTTGTAAACAGAACAGAAGGTAAAAAGCTACAGAAGCCAAGAGCATCCTTTTACACATAGTACTTAGTTTTATAAGAGCATTTGGGTGTCAGGCATCATCCCCTGCCTGTATTCAACTCCTGTGACATTTTTTAAGCAACTTTGAAGACAGCTCTTAACAGAGCCTTCCTTTTCAAGTTGTACATTAAACATAAGAAATTACATTTGAGGAAATACTTTTGTGTATGGCTTATTAGAAGATTAGAGACTAACCAATCAGATGCAAATTTATTTCCCAACAGCATATGTCATCTTAATATAGACATCTTTCCAGGCAGTGTGGTTTCCCTAATAGCAAAAAATAGAAAGCTCTCCTCACGGAGTGAAGAGGAAATAATACAACACTGATGAAGTAATCCTATTGCAACACAGTCAAGAAGCCTTCAGACTGTAACTTGCCATTGAATCCTGATTGTCACCTGCAGCTGGAAGCAAAGCTGACAGTGCACCTCTAAAAGTGGCCCGCTTCAGTGGTTTACCTCCATTTACCTCTGGCTCACTGGCAGTATTGGAGGGACACGCAAGTTGTGACATCTCCAGTCCTTCGTGAACACAAAGTAACTATACACAGAACAAAAACCAGCCTCAGCTCAACTTTCATCCGTGCCCTGAGATTTAAGTGAAGCAAGAGAGAGGTGACAGATCTTTAAAGAGTCACCACCTGCTAAAGAAAACCAGAAGAACCCAAGTGATTGCTAGATGAATGTTCTTCCCTTCCGGCAGTACTGTAACTGGGAGGTGAGCAACATGAAAGGGAAATGTTTTCTGTGTGCGAGCTTTCTTACAGCAGTAGGCGAGAACAGCGGTTTTGTTTTAGGTATAAAATATTATAAAACTGAATATATTCTCAGTTTTCCCTTTAAAGACTTTTCCACAACAAGGAAGTAACAGTAGAAACGCTGATTTTATGTATAGAGAATAACGGGAAAACTTACAATTATCTGCTCTATAACACTATAAGACATTAAACAGTGATTTATAAGAAATATCAACTTTTCTTTGACTCATGTAATGAAAATACATTTAACATCTCAGCAAAATAAAACCCAGTATCTCAGCTTAAAGTAACTGGTGGATCACTGTGGTTAATGTTCTTCAGAACTATTGAAGTGCTGAACAACAGAAAGAGAATTCAAACAGCAATAACACGCTGAAAGGATGATTTCATTCACAGTTTTGTTTATGCAAAAATGAAGCAACAAATTACCCTCATCAAGACACAACTGATTCACAGAATGCAGCAAGGAGCCCATATTTCTACCTTTGTTCATCCAAGAAGAACAAGGGAAGATTTGCAAAGTGCATTCTGGTCTGTCAAAAGCACTCACTTACAAATGTTTTAGTCACCACAATGCCTGTGACCTGGAACGCCTACCACTTTTTTTTGTGTTGATTAAACTTCATTAGAGGTGAAAAAGCTGCATGCCATTGCAAGGGAGGGGAGAAGGAGGCACTAACAGGCCACTTTCCAAACAGATTTCCCAGAAACAGAGCAATTAATAAAGGGCCCTAGAAATGCTTTTTGTGCAGTTCTATTTGTTATGTCACAAAGCGTCAACTGAAAGCTTAATGAATCATAAAATGCAGCATTTTTATGATTATTTCTTCATGCCTAATCCAGATATGTCTCAATATACAGGGTATTAATAATGCACAGAGAGCATTTGGATCTAGCTTCCCCTTGACCAAGGTCACATAGACAAAAGAAATAGTTCTGTGAGCAGAGGAGCTAACGGAGCCTGGTTTGCTATGGATTTTATCTGGGAGACGAGTTCACTGGTAGCAAACTGGGTGTAAAGTTTTTCCTGGATTGGGGATACTTGCAACGTAGCTCCTCTTGTGTCTTGTAAGAGCATCCTCAGTAGAGGGGCTTTCCCTTGTTAGGGGCACTCTTAAAGCCTCTCTCTCTCTTCCCTCTGTAACGGGCTCTTGATTTTCATGAATTTATAAGAATATAAATTGCTTGGAGACAGCTGCTGCTCTCTTATTTGGTTAAAATTTACTAGTGGGTTAAAAAGCTGCCACAGCAGGACTGACAGATGCATGACCACATCCAAATCACATGAGTGCATAAGCCTTGTTTCCTTAGGAAACCAGACCAAGAATTCCCAGACCTACAAAAAGGAAATTGCATAGAAAGAAGAGAGCAATTTAAACAATATGTTGACAACAGCTAAAAACCACCTCCTGTTCCTATCCACAGCAAATTTACACATATGAAATAAAGTTCTTGAGGCAAGTATTGTTCACAGATTAAAAACATCTTAATGGCTCTCATTTACCACAACAGTTTCACTTTTTCATACAGTAAACACAACTGAGCTTCACTGAGCTACAAAAGGACGTGCTTCATCATCGTAATGAGGCAATACATTGCATTAAAGAAATGTTATCTAGTGAATGACATCTCTTACTGTAGAAGCAAAAAGACATCAATATATGTCCATCTTAATTTCTAAGTTCTTTTCAGAGATAACTACATCAAGTATAAGTATTTCTGTCCAGATAAATAGAAGAATGAGAATTCAATCTCCTTAAAGATTTTTTTGTATCATGTAAGCCATACAGTTTTCTTTTACATAGTATTTTTCACTAAACAGGATCAAAGCAAACTTTCAGAAAACACCTCCTTGGTTCTGCACAAGCTCTGCTTTGGAAAATTGTCTCCTTTGATTCCCTTCCTTTTCCCTCCCCATGAGCTGTTTTTAGTATTTCCAACAAGTTGTTAGTCATAACAAGTTACCAAACCTGGAGGGTATTAGCTCTGCAATGTCATAGATGAGGTTCTCTCCAGACAGCTTCATCATATGAATGTCACAGGAATCGTAGCACCCTGGGCATACTGATGCACTTTACTTTGAACCAACAATTTGATCGTATTTTTAAACAAATACATATTTCTGATGAAAACTCTAAATGGGCATCTCTTCCACAAGAGAACTTTATGTTGTTCTAGGAACATTTACACAGGTGACAGAGGATAGGGTTGTACAGTACCAGGAAGGCACATTTGCCCTAAATTAAGATCTGCAATGCTAATTATGGTGTGGCAGCAACACTTGTAGTCCTCTCCCAGCTTCACACATACCTCCCATCCTTTCTTTTGTCTTTCCTCCTAGCTGTAGCTCTTGCTCCGTTTGTTCCCCCCGCCCTGCCTTTCTTCACCTCCTTCTCAGCCACCACCGTGGAGTGGAACGACAACTCGGGCACTGGCAGAGGGTGTTCAAACTGCCCGGCAGCTGGTGCAGATGCTCCGTCATCCCCGCACTGCAACAGCAGCGCTGGCTGGTGTGATCGGAGCTACTGTGTGTCTGCAGAAAGAGTGACACTTGGCATTTGCATACGTGCCAGGATTTTGCATAGGCTGAAAATAGCTCACTGTTGTTTCCACTGAAATGAGCTTAGGTGGGTGATGCTGTAGGTAAACAAGCCTTCAGCTGTGGAACCCATCCCTGCCAGCTTTTACAGCTTTTTCCGCTGCAGCTGCTGACATGACTGACTGCGCTGCACAAGCATCATTCACCTGGGTGCAGCACTGCTCGAGGGGCTCGGTTTGGGGAGGCTGTGCTAAGCACTAGTGCAGCTTAATAAACAGGAGGTAGTGCGTTTGTGAATACTGAAGTTGGCAGGTAGATTAGATTTGATACTGGGAGAAGAGACTACAAAACCGAGGTTAAGTGATCTGTGTTGTCACTCAGAGGAGCAAATTATTCTTTCCTTGCTTCTGACTTAGCTGCAGTCTACTAATTTTTAATTTGCTTGAAGTTTGCTCCTTGCAATATATGTTGGTTAAATTCAAGTCAAGACTTTAGTGTTTTTTCTGTTTAATGGAACACTCTTTACCTTACAAGCAATACAGACCTCCTCTAACAATCGTATTTGGAGTCTTGTTTTTCCCTGGGGCGCGGCAGTAACAGCACAATTTTTCTCATCAACAGTCCAGGTACTTGTAAATAGTCAGTTGTGGTGTTTCTGTGGTCAGAGAAGAGCTGGAAGTGCCAAGTTCCAGGAGCAATGTAAGTGCTCATTATAAAGGTAGCATTTCTCACAACAATCATGCTTTGTCCTTTTAGCAGACAAGCTGTACGAGTTGCCGCGGGTTTGTTTTTCTGATGGCCTTCTCTCCCAGGGAAACAAAGTCCCCAGCAAGCAGCAGTGACTGCTATAATTGCTGAGAGCAGAAAAATATACACATTCAGGACTGGTTTACTTATAACGTTTACCCTCCTTGCCCCCAGCCCAGCCCACTTTCTGTGTTTTGCATCAGTTACATGGAAGCCTAAAAGTAACCAGACAATGCTGAAACCTGAGCAGCTGAAATCGTTTCAGTCGCTCCCCGCCACCAAGGAGCTCGATCCATCTCTGGCAGTTACACTATGGTTAAAAACCCAAACTTTTTCATTCAGCTGAACATATACATTTTTCAAATAACACACACTGGACTTGGAGTAACCCAGAAATAGCAAAGTATTAATGCAGACAAGAATTTTACTGCTCTTGTATACAGGGTATTTGTAACTTTCTTATCACATTTGAATTATTATTTTCTCATCTCTAAATGGCAGCCTGCCAGATGGCTCTGTCTCTTGAACAGCTCCTTTGTATGCTAGATCCAATACAAGCATCAGCATGCATTAATATTTCTATTTTTGCACCAAGCACCAGCTTGTAAAATGACAAATATGAGCACAAAACCAGAATTTAATAGAGGCTGCTGCTGCTGAGAATCATATTTTTCCTGGTGAGAAGTGAAAAGATTTTGGTGAGATCTAAATGGAGTAAAGTTCTTTGTCATGTGCAGCTTTGGGGATTCCGATGAGCACTGATTGGAATTTCACCTTTTTTTCCTTAATATGAAATATTAAATATCTCTGCTCAGGACTCATCTTGTTTTCTTGCTAGAAGAGAATATGCTCTCAAGAGACTTGCTACATTCCCCACCTCCCTGCCCACTCCCTTGTGGTTTTATCTCATGTTCACATACAAATAGTTGTCTACCGTTACTCTACAATGAAAGATTGAGATTTGGCACTTGGGTCTCCTTCGAGATGGGAGGATACAAATCCCTGCACTTTTTAAAAATAAAAAGTGCCTCACTCATTTATACTGCTTTATAGTTTGAACACTTCATAGTGCAAAGGGCTCATTTCTAGCTCAAGATCCCAGTCTGGAAAGTTTTTGCCCACAATGTTTTTCTGTTTCTATTCAACCATAAGAAGTCAGGATTCAGACCCTTCCTTTACCCATTTTTCTTCCTTCATTATGCAGCAGCAGAGCTCACAGTACAATCTGCATCAGGTGTTCCTCCTGATTCTGCCTCCGTAACAAGAGCCATTTTAAGAGATGTGTGGAAGAAAGTGGTTTTATGCTGCTTACTGTAATGGAGCCAAGAGGACGATAGGCAAGAGAGACAGCAACCATGCAAATCAAGATTTCCACAGGAATAGATCTTATAATAAGTATCTAAGCATTGGATCCTCTATTTCATTCTAAGTGGTCACTAGCAGGAGTATGTCATCAAAACTGGTCAGGTATGCAATTGTATTTTGGGACAGCAGAGCCTAATTTCTAATTGTAAGAAAGTAATGTTTCAACCAGTTATTTATTTTATTTTAAACCAGAGTCAGAGCAGGTGAGATGACAATATTAATTCCTGCTGCTCTCACCAGAAGCCAAGATTGTGAGGCAGGACCGACGAGCTCTTTAATTAACAGTGGAATTCCTTGCTTTGGGAAGGTCCACCCAGCGAACAAACTCAAATCTAAAAAAGGCATGTCCAATTTAAAGCCCAAACGTAGCCCCAGAAGTTATACATGTACAACCACGTACATAAAAATTAAAATTAAAAAAATACATATATATAAACATACACATATAAAAGGACAGTTAAAACAGCCTTGCACTTCCCCCTGCCCTTATTTACCTGCCCTTATCAAAAATACTACGAGGAAGCAGCTGGTACTTAGCATTATGAACAGCACAGCTTTGGATAGCCTATGTTTGTCTTTAGTTTGTCAATTGTTAAAGAAATTGGGCACGGAGAGGCACTTGTTTGTGTGACTTACCCCACTATTCAGGGGTGGATAATCCTGAATAACAACACAGCAAGAAGCAGGCTGGATTTTACTGTCCCAAATACCTTGCTCAGATTTGGTTCTCAGTCCTCCTCACCTTTCAGACGCCCCTTGCCCGTATCAGAGTTCCTGCTTTTCCTTTTGGAGGGGACTTCAGGAAGGGACTGTTTTGGCTGGTGTTAGGCAGGCAGATCTACTGCAACTCCTAAAGCAGAATTCCAAGAAAATATTTCTTACTGCAGCAAGAGCTGTAACTTCACCATTTTTCAGAAGGCAAACAGCGTAACTTTTGGAGATGTCCCATGTCCAGAACATGTACCACTGCCATCTGCAGGAATATCAAGGTGCGATGCAGCTATAGTGCCAGAACTTCTCCATAAGTGCACAGGCACACAGTCACACCCTTGCTCCTTACAAAGATTTCAAGTCTGGCACTTGCGGCCCTGATTTCAAGGTAATGCCAGAAAATGTTGTTACTGCTCCGGGGACCTGCAGTCACAGTTACACTAGAGAGAAGGGTGACCTCAGTCAGCTGTAAAAGTCAGCGCTCATAAGGCCATTTACCTCAGATAATTTCCTGCTCTGTAAGGAAGTATCCTCTCTATGGAGCAAGGGTAACAGAAGCACTGGAGAAGTGATGCGCTGATATCACACTAAGTCTGATACCAAAGCAGTTTTTCTGAGTCCCAGGGAGTTGCCTTATTCCCCAGTAGGACCATTCTCCTTTCTTTTCCATCACAACTCTGGTGAGTTTGGTTTATGGTCACTTCATGACTTGAAACTCCCTCTGACTTCAGTGGGTGTTAGGCCAATATCAGATGCTTTTCAACACTAACGTTTGAAACACACCTCAAAATTAAAAAATAAAATTTCAAAATAAGGCAAATAAGAACAAAACCATATCACTGTCTATTCCACATAGTCAGAAGGCTCACACAGGGAGCCTTGAAGCATACTTCAGTTATGACCTGGCTTGGTTTTGTAGTCTTTAGCTTAGTGGAAGTGTCCCCTCTTCACTCAACGAGGCTGAATCCGAGTTCCGCACAGAATTTTCTGCTAACTTCAGGATTTTAGTTACCTTCCTAGAATCCGAAAATGGAAGGAAAAAACCCCAGACTCTCACCTTTAAATTTTTTGGGGTAACCAGAAAGTGCTGAACTTGCTGATCAGTATTGTTTAAGAAGCTTTTTACTGTTGTGGTGAGTAGGAAACAAACTTTCACCAAGACTTAAAGTAGTGGAAGTAAAGCTCTAATTAATTTCAGGAAAGCGTAGACAGTCAAGTCAGATAATTCTTCAGGTTCAAAAGAGAAGAGACTGAAAAAGGCTTTGACTCATCTGTCATTTATGATGCCCTAATACACATGGACTACAGGTCTCCTTCTGAGAGCAAACTCAGATAAAGAGGAATTCTCAAAGCTCATTATACGGTACTTGCAAATGAGTCAAAGTGCTAAGTCTTTGATTTCTGGAGTTACCAAACACTGGCTCAAATCCCGACCCCCTAGCAAACAGACTGCATAACTAGGACATACGCTGAGGAAATCAACAGGAGAGAGGGTTGGGGTTTTTTCTCCTTAATAGTTCAGGGGAACAACAGAGCCACTTTGCACTTAACCATTTGGTGATTGCATCTCTAATAACTCTCCCACATGTCTTTTCTACACTGCAATGGCAAGCATGGTTATGTGTCTGCAGTGTCCTACCCTTTTCTTTCCCTGGCCCCGAGAAGACCCTATTAGTTACCCTCCAGGATATACAGTGTGGGTCTCCCCGTGCAATAGACCCTGTGCATGCATGGCTCTGCCTGGGTGTTCATAGAGCTGGTCAGATTTGGGAAGCTGTACAGCATATTGCATCTATCTGAAAGAATTAACATTCCATTGTCTTATTTTTATCTCTGACTTAAAGAGCCCCCAAACCCTCAGTGCCCTACTGTGACACCACGTATCAGCCCAGTCCCTACAACACTGGTGTATTGGGTTTGCATGGCAAGGTTTTGGTAGCTGGGGGGCTACAGGGGTGGCTTCTGAGAGAAGCTGCTAGAAGCTTCCCCTGTGTCCGATAAAGCCAATGCCAGATGGCTCCAAGTTGGACCTGCTGCCGGCCAAGACCAAGCCCATCAGCAACAGTGGTAGCACCTCTGGGATAACAGATTTAAGAAGGGGGGAAAGTTGCTGCGGCACAGAAGCTGCAGCTGGAGAGAGGCGTGAGAACACATGAGAGAAACTTCTCTGCAGACCCCAAGGTCAGTGCAGAAGGAGGGGCAGGAGGTGCTCCAGGCGCCGGAGCAGAGATTCCCCCGCGGCCCGTGGGGCAGACCCCGGTGAGGCAGG
>JAVKLA010000093.1:23239649-23258057 GCA_034782735.1 Sagittarius serpentarius | reverse complement strand
GGCTCCTGGCAGGAGCTGTGGCCCGTGGAGAGAGGAGCCCAGGCCGGAGCAGGTTTGCTGTCAGGGCTTGTGACCCCTGGGGGGACCCGCGCTGGAGCAGCCTGTGCCTGAAGGACTGCAGCCCGTGGGAGGGACCCACGCTGGAGCAGTTTGTGAAGAACTGCTGCCCATGGGAAGGAGAAACTCATGAAGGACTGTTTCAAATGGGAGGGACCCCAGGCTGGAGCTGGGGAAGAGTGTGAGGAGTCCTGCCCCTGAGGAGGAAGGAGCAGCAGAGACAAGGTGTGAGGGACTGACTGCAGTCCCCATTCCCCATCTGCTTGCACTGCTGGGGGCAGAAAGTAGAGAATTCAGGAGTGAAGTTGTGCCCGGGAAGAAAGGAGGAATGGGGCGAAGGTGTTTTAAGATTTGGTTTTCTTTCTCATTACCCTACTGTGATTGTCTTGGTAGTAACTTAATTTTCCCCAAGTCGAGCCTGTTTTGCCTGTGATAATTGGTAAGTGATCTCTCCCTGTCTTATCTCGACCCATGAGCCTTTCATTGTATTTTCTCTCCCCTGTCCAGCTGAGGGGGTGAGTGATGGAGCAGTGGTATCCAGCCAGGGTCAACCCACCACAACTGGCCAGGAGGGCAGGAGCATTTCAATAGCAGTGTCTTCTCTAGCCAGGCTACAGCATGGGCAAGTGACAGTTATGCATCGCAGGGCCAGTTAAAAGTCAGCTCTTACGCACCTTGAATTCCGGAGAGGAAAAAGCCAGCTAACATTGCCGTTCCTTTCTTATTACTGTTTAAAGATAAGTGGAGAGGAGAAGGAGAAAAGAAACACTTTCATCTAGAAGTACTTTTCCAAAGTGATGTCATCTGAACATGGAGGATTAAATCCTCTGTTAACTTAGACTGACATAAATCAACTGCCTTAAAGCATTATAGCTGCATTAGATCTGGCCCAGAGCTTCTTCAAGCTTCTTTTGGTCATCAGATAATTTATCATTAGTTACTTCTGACATTACTAGGACTCGGTCATTTCATTCCCAGGAGGCAAAAACTGATACGGAGTTACATGACTGAATAGGCATCCTCCATGTGATTTACTTCTTTGTGATCGCTGAACACTTGATGTATGAGCTCCGTTTCTTTGTTAGCTTTATCAGATTGAGCTACCATAAAACTCCATAGCTGAGTCAAATTTTGTAATTATTCAGTTAAAATCAGTCAGGAAATTTTCCACAGTCTTGACAGGAAACAGTCTAAGGTAACAGCTTTGGTGTTTTTCATAAGATGTACCCCTCAACTCCATAGTTCTTCTGTTTGGATTTGATTATCTTTTTTTCCAGCTAAATAGACCTGTACTGTGTGGGCTGTTTACAGAGTGCTGGTAACATCATCAGGGCTGTGTCTTATCACTATACTAGGAGCATACGAGATGGAAAGGGGTTTATGCTTCTCAAAATGCCCCAGAGGAACTGGCAGCTTACAGCCCAAGAGGGAAGAAATCATCTTTTTAGTAGAGCTCTGCAGTAGGTTCTGTAGACACCACATGGGAGATCCATCACCAGGGGTTTCCAAGAGGAGTGGAAGAGAGAGGGAGAGCATGAGCACCAGCAAGCATATTGTCAGGAGGGTTTAAGAATGCAGTCTCTCCTGCTTTGCAGAGAAAGAAGGGTCTAGATTCCCTGTGATCCTTTCTAGCTCAGTTGTGTTGTTTGGGGTTTTTTTAATGGATAAGGCCTAATTTATTCCTTTAATCCACAGCTGAGGAGCTACAGGTTCCTCAAAGGCAAATCACAACGCATTTTGTGGTGGTTTTCTGGGTAAGTAATTACATGTGGAAGAAAAACAAGCCTCTCATGAATTATACATAGTTATTGATTTGATTTCAAACGCTCTTGACATTGAGGGTATAAGTAATCTAATTAGTCTTTTGTACAACAAACCTTTCCTTTCTTCTAATGAGGATAGTGCATTTTAATTATGATTGTGTTACCAAACCAGGCCACATATTAAGTAAAACCTGATGCAGTTTGTTGGCAATGTTAACATGGTATTTCCATTTAACGTAAGCATGTTAATGGTTAAGTCTGGGGAACATGTTCTGCATGCTCCTTCACAATTTCTGCCTCCTCTTCTACATCCTGAGCCATGACACAAGGTGCCTTTCTGTTGAGCTGGGCAGCAAGTATCCAGGAGACGCCATGTACTTACAGGATGTTGTTACAAACTTGTCTCCAAAGGACCTTTCTTCTGTAGTTCCTAGAACGAAAATAGTGGTGATGTATCAGGCTGATCTTCGTAACACTGGCCATCTGTCCTTCCTGCCTGTGAAGAAGGATATATACCACCAGACACTACTGTCATCACAGAAAGAAGTTGATCACATCTCACAGACCTTTGACTATAGTTCTCGCATCCTTTTCTGAGATAAGTAGTTCACTATAGGAGTTGGTTGCCAGGTTTTTCTTCCCTTAAATATACAGCAGAACAAAACCCCACTCTGCCCTTGTCCTTACAGTTAATACTTTCAGGGCATCTCATTTTTCTTTGAGGTCATATCTTATTAATAGTCTAAAAATATACTTTTTTTTTTTCCTGCTGCCTACAGCAGAGAACGCATCTTGTGTCATTCCTCAGCCTTGGAACTCCCTTGTGTCCCACCAGGTGCAAAGCAACTTCAATTTTGTTTGCCAAGAAGAAAGGAAAATAGATTGGCTGGCAATCATTTAAAATGCAACTCTCTAATAAGAGGAGTGCAGGGACTATTATTTTATAAAATTAGGTAGCTGTGAGGTTAAGGACTGGTCTAGCAAGAGATAAGGTTCATACTGTGGGTTTACAACTCTAAACCATGGGTTTCAAAGCCTCTTGCTCAGAGTCTTGAATATTAAAAGACCTTACGCAGTTTGGCACAGTCCAGAGTACTTGGGCAAACTTGCATTTCACATGTTTTCGTTCTAAATGAGCAAAGGAGCTGAAGGAGTCTAATGACTCAAAGCTGAAGGAAGAAGCTATGTTTTGGGTTTGGTGGATCAGGAAGACTGTGGGGGCAGGACAGACTCCGAGGCGGACCAGAGCAGGCAGAGGTCATAGCTTAGCACGCAACCAGATATCCTGTGAGCAGGTAGCAGGTGACCTAAGGACAGAGCTGATAACGTAGTCAGAGTTTGTTACCCAGAACAGTGTAGTTAAGTTATTTTCTTCAACTCTATCCATGCTGCTTTGCAACAGTTCCATATGGCAGCTCAGCATTCATCCTCCCTTTAACATTGTCGTGGTTTAACCCCAGCCAGCAATTAAGCACCACGCAGCCACTCGCTCACTCCCCCCCGGTGGGATGGGGAAGAGAATCAGACGAGTAAAGGTGAGGAAACTCGTGGGTTGAGATAAAGACAGTTTAATAGGTAAAGCAAAAGCCGCGCACACAGGCAAAGCAAACCAAGGAATTCCTTCACCGCTTCCCATGGGCAGGCAGGTGCTCAGCCATCCCCAGGAAAGCCGGGCTCCGTCCTGTGTAACGGCTACTTGGGAAGACAAAACACTGGAACTCCAAACGTTCCCCCCCCTTCCTTCTTCTTCTCCCAGCTTTATATGCTAGGCACTATGCCATATGGTATGGAATATCCCTTGGGTCGGTTGGGGTGATGGGGACAGACACATCCCAGCTGTGTCCCCTCCCAACTCCTTGTGCCCCCCCAGCCTGCTCACTGGTGGGGTGGGGTGGGGTGAGAAGCAGAAAAGGCCTTGGCACTGTGCGAGCTCTGCTCAGCAGTAAGGAAAACACCCCTGTGTTATCGACACTGTTTCCAGCACAAATCCAAAACATAGCCCCATGCTAGCTACTGTGAAGAAAATTAACTCCATCCCAGCCAAACCCAGCACACATCAACAGTAAGCCACTGCTGAAGGGCCTTTTGTATAACACTGAATGCATTTTAGAACTTTAAAAGATAAATCTAAACAAGCAGGAAACCCTTATGCAAAGCTTTTCATTTTGGGCTTCATAGAACAGAAAATCTCTTGAAAAGTTTCCTCTTTCTGCTTTACCCTTTTTTTTTTAATGAGTGCTAAAATATTCTGATGTGATAATATAATTCATAGTATTCCTGACTAAAATTCTGTGTTGGCCCAAGCTGTGATTTTAACCTTCCTCCTGAATGGGCAAGGCTAAAAATTAAGTATTTTAATGAATTTATTAAGTCAAATATTCCACATCTACAATTCAATATTTGAAAGCAGTCTGTCGTTTTCTCACATTATCTTATTTCACAGTAATTATCAGAATACAAGAATAGTTGAATCACTCAGTTTACAAATTTGGCAGCCACACCAATGAATGCATAAAGCCTTGTTGTTAAATAAAAGTTAGCACTGATTAAAGCAAACCACCCTTTTCACTACTAAAAAGCTACATATGCATTTCTCTGTTGTCCTAAAAGCACTGTGAGAAGAGTGCTTTAGGAAGCACATAGAAAGTGAGCTGGGACTGCTTTAAGGATTGCACAGATGTGCAAGCTGGGGACTAAGGCTGTGCACTTCCACGAGATACCAAACACTACTGTGCCACTGTATAAAAACTAGAAGAAACTACAACTTGGATTCCTGTGCATAAAAACTTCAAGGAACCAACGTTTGACCTGAACCCGGTACCTGGGTCACATCTCCAGCCAGAACCAGAGCAAGAAAGCCAGAACAGAGCTCAATATGCTTGATCCTGCTGTCCCTCAGATCCAGAATGGATGCACATTCAAACCACAAAGGAATCCGATTTATCTGGCTAGCATCTCTTCAGGCAGTCATCCTAACACACTGGCAGAAAGGAGGTGGTTTGAATTTCTGACTTCTCCCATCTTTAGGGCCCCACAGACATTGGAAAGCTGGTTCTGGACCACAGTCAGCACCAATGCTGCATGCAACTATTTTTGTGTTTATTTTTCCTCATCTAACCTGCAGTTCTTGCTCAGCTTTCCTACACAACATGATGGCTTGATCTGCTACGGCGATAGGCATAAAGGACGTAGAGAGGGCAGGGAGATGTGCTGTCCTGCCCTTAGCAGAACAGCACTGTCAGCCTTCGTTGCCCACTGGAAGTTTCAAGCAGGCATTTCTATCCCTGCCATCCCTCCTCAAGCCTGCAGGCAGAATGGGTTTGCCAGCATTTACACAGGGAGCTCCTCATCCCCTTTTGAATCCTTCCTTCAAGCCTCCGTTTTGCCTTAACAGCAATACACAGCTGACAGCTGTTTGGCGCCTGGATGCCGCTGCCATTGCCCCCCATGCAGTGGTTGCTGCCCACCATCCTGGGGGCCCTGGCTGCTCACCCCCTCACCGTCGCCTACCTGCACACCCCGAGAGGCGATCCCACCTCCCTGCAGCAGGGACCAGCTTTATCCTCTGGACCTCCTGGGCAGTGCCTGGTGCAACAGGACCCCAGGCAGCAACACCAGCTCCAGGAACCGTAATACCAGCCCTGTCCAAGGGAAATTAGAGCCTCTCACAGACCAGACTCTTAACGTGCAGAAAAAGAGCTATCCAAATCTTTAATCAAGCAGGGGTCACTGGAGGTTGCTTGAATTCATCTTCCTTTGGACAAAGATTTCAACACCCAGCCTGTTCAAAGGCCACAAGACCTCCTTCTGACTGGAGTTCTGCAACCGAAGTTGGAGTTGAAGTTAAGTACTCTTCAGTAAATATTTTGTTGAAAAATTCCTCCCTTGGGAAGAGGAAATAGATAGACAAAGCTTTTATAAATTCAGTTCAGATTTAGCATGTAACGGTGACCAAAGAGGAAAAAATGGGAAAGTCAAAATACTTTGACATTTAGCTGACATTTGTTTTAAAAATTGCCAAACAGATGCTAAAACAAATTTTCTGATTTCGAGTTAAGTGAAACAGTCACAGGTAAGGAGATCTCTTCCTTATTTTACTAAGAAAACAAATCCACGAGAATTTCACTTTGAGTCAACCCAAGGTTTTTCTTGGATATTGCAGCTTAGCCGCTGATCCAAAAGCCCCTGCTTATTTAGACAGCTCTAATTGCAACCCACTCCCTTGGCTTGTTTCTAGAAGCAGAGCTCTGAGGAGGTTTTTGTTGATGCTCTAAGGGGAATGTTTTATAGGCTTAATTACAGGAGAAACTGCATCAGTTAAAGCAAAAACACACCTCCGTGTGCAATTTAAGAACATAAATTTAAGTTATCCTTTAAGTCATCCTAGTTGTAGAACCTATTTCAGCTACATAGGCCTTCAGGAGACCAGGTATTCCTCCACTGCCAATGACATTTGTAGAGCTGAATGAGGATTAAATGTCTGGATAAACATTTATCAACAATAGAAGAGAAGAACTTTCCAAGTAGGGTTGACACCTTTCTCGCACAAAATGTTATTTTTCTGTCGGTGAAAAGGGAGGCAAATCATTGTTTCCACAACCCAAATTTTATTGGCAGAAACAATATTTATCAAGGAATTGTATGAAATCCCATATCCTTGAAAGCCATCCTTTCAGAATTAAGATGCTGATTTAATTAAACTCCAAAATTTATTGCTTTGTCTGAATTTTACCCTGCTACTTTAACAAAGTCTAGTTATATAAACCATGCTCTTGAACAAGTGTAAGGTTACAAGAACAGTTCTGGAATAGAAAAAGCTGCCTAACATGAAAAAGAAGTTTGGAGACCAAGAGAATTCATCAGTCACCATGAGAAGAAATGGTGCTGGTGCTGTCATGCATTACTGAGGCATTTTACTACAAATTAAATTGGGATGAGTGGTAATTATTCTGACTTTGAAAAACAAAGAAGATGCTTTTAACAGCTGATTCGGATCCTATTCTCACTCCAACTTGTAGGAGTAGTGAGGATCTGACAATAACTCAATAATCCTACCTAGTTGAGACACCTGTTGAATTGGTAATTTTATTGCAGCTTCTGTGTCTTCTGACCCTAATCCTGTTTCATGTTTTTGTTGCCAGCAGTAAACAGATACACTAATTAGCACCAATAAAGAAAAGTTTACCTTTGACTGTTGATCCAACAGCAAACAAGTGCAGTGACTATATGACAATTTTCAGACAAATAAAAAACAACCCTTGGAATGGATAAATAAACTCTTTTCTTTCTATTTCTACCTGTTATAAAATATTTTCACTTGTGCATCTGGTGCTGGATTGTGTGGAAGAATGGAAGAAATTTGGCTTTGGAAAAAAAAAAGGGGGGGGGAGGAAATGCTTGCAAAACTCAGATCTAAAAAGAAAACTAGTGACCATTACTGAAGTTTCCTATTTAAATCTTCCCACTCCTCTCACAGAAATTCACTGCACACACACTTGTGCCCTGTAGCTCTTTTCTTGTACTCTCAGCTATATCAGCTGGTGCTTGGGAGAGCAAACCTGTTATTTTGAGGTGGCAGCCTTCCCGATTTCTGCTGAAGTTCACATGGTTTGAATGCATTCCCCTTCCCTCTACATCCTTTGGCTTTGATTTTAGGGGGCGAGGAAGAGGAAGGGGATGTTGGTTTAGCTGCTGTACATTGATTTGTTACCTGAAGTACTGCTCTTTTCCCCACCTTTCACTTTTTTGCCTCAGGTTCAAACATGATATAAAAAAAAAAATAGAAGACACATGACAACACAAGCTATATTTTGTATTAGATATTACCAACAGGTGAACTCCCAGCTGTCACAAGCAAGTAACACTTAGCATCATCTTTCCCCATGAAACTACTCATGGTTACAGTTTTAGTACTTGTTTTCTAACCAGATTCTGAAATATTTATTTAAGAGTCACTGTTTTGATGACCATTCCTGGCATTGAGTGTAGATGCAAGGACAGCCGCAGAAAAATAAGAACAATGTAGACCTGAATTTGCGTAGCAGTGAGTTTTAGAAGCGAAATGACTGGTCACAGAAGCCTGCTTTGCATCTTTCCTCTCACTTCAGTTTCAGGGGGTGTCAACACAAGCTTACAATGCCATGATGTACTGTAGAATGAGTTCACAGCCATGTTATTTTTAGGGAATTGCTGATGGGTATTCCGTGAAGTTCCCCACTCCAGCCGGTGCTGCTTTATTCAAGGGAAGGAGCTGCTGTTAGCTTCAGTTCCAGTTCTCTGCCTGTGCTGTCCCACTTGCACCCCCAGCTGTTGTTCTCTGTTTTATGCCCTGCAAGTTGTTTATAAATTTGAGATCTACCTGTTCTGAACTACTCGATAAGAAGTTTGCATACCTCTCACAACAGGTGCAGGGGGAAGAGTCTTGGAATGAAAATACAGAATGAAACTTGGAAATGCCGTTGGAGGACACTAAGCTTTTTTGTGAGGACAGCATGGAAAAGCAGCAATTATTTGTTTTGCTAGCATAAGGACTGTCTCCATCAAATAGCTACAGATGCCATGTGTGAAGCTTTGTCTTACAGAGAACTGGAAGAGAAACTCTGCACCTTTGCAGTCAACACGGGCCATGACCCTGCAAACATATAAGTACTCATACTCCCAGAGCAGCCAGAGCATATGAAGCCAGGCAAAGCCATGGTCCTTCCGTGACAAACCAGCACCCCACTTTCCTGCTTTCTCATGCCATGATGGAGCGCCTGGCACAAATCAGCTGAGTTTTTTCTGACAGCGTTTATATTAGAACCATCACAGGTAGAAGGCAGAGTAAACTGTCTTCTCAGCAGCCCAGTAACTAGAATTCAGGGGATATAATGATAACACAATCCTGTTGCTTGCTTGGAGGCCAGTGTTGCCTGCAGGTAGCTGCATTATTATTATTATTACTTTGAGACTGTTGCAGTGACTGTCCTTTGTGCACTGGAAGACAATTGTTTTCCTTGCTGAAGGGTAAGCCTTTTCCTCTCATCCTTTTGCACATTGCCAAACAGCTACATAAAACCAGTAAGCAACAGAGATCATCACCACAAATCCATTAGAACAAGTTTACATCTATAATTTTGTGTTTTAGTTCTTGTTGACTTACTGGAAGGGCTGACTGCTAAAACAACACACAGATCAACCATGACAAAATGTAGTTAGTTGTTTGTATCGCTTTAGTACCTGAAAGGCTCAGCCAGTGATTCCTGTCGCAGTGCCCAGGCCTTATCCGAGGGACTTACCCAGCTGTCAGCTAAGTGTTACTCCTTAGCGAAGGCAGGCATGGTTATTATGTGCAGTAGGTTCAAGTGACAGCAAATTCAACAGGCTGGGACTACACGTGGCTGTATCAATGGACTGGTGCAGCAGAGGATTGTGAGATTGCACAGGAAAAGTGTTTACAGGGGAGCAAAGGGCAGAGCCCAGGGAGCCATCACAGCAGTGAAATGATATGTAATTACTTTGGCAACGCATGCATTTTAGGTGGTTTCTTAGTTTACACTCCCCTTTTCTCCACTAACACACATAATAAGGAAAGAGGTAGATGTATAGTGCAGTCATGGCAGGAGAAGATGTAGAAAAATATTTCATTTCCAGGACTGTGTCAAACTCTTCATTTTTAGTTGTCTCCGTTTTCTTTTCATTTTCCACTGTGATCATCTTCATTCTTGCCTACTCATCTCTGCAAGTTTTTACAGTATCCTAAGTGGAACACCTGCTTACCGCTCATTATCTTTCTGCTCATTTATTCAGGGTTCTGATGGAAGAAAGGCTCAAAACAGAAAAAATTTTCAGGTTTAGTTTATGCAAGGAATACCCCCAGCTAGGAATATCTCAGTTTCCCAAAGGATCACTTTGGAGTACACCACCTCAGCAGATAGCCAAACATGCATCAGTGGAATAAACTACTTTCCTCATAGTTATCTGTACTTGCTGGAATCTTCCATCAACATTTAAGCAAAGAATGAATGCCAAACATCACATGTAAATAAGACAAGAAATGTAAAGCATTTAATGTTATCTCTTTAGAAGTATTTTTAGTTGATAGAAGTACTTCCAGTTGTTGATATTTTTGTATTTTATGTTTATTGCAATACTCTTCCTTGGCAGAAAAGCAACTGTTGTTTGCACAGAAAGACAAAGCTATTAGAAGCAATTTATCCACATGAGCATTTATCTAGGTATTTGTATGGCCCCTGGCTACATGAATGTGCTCTTCTACAACAGGATTTAGTAATCTGCAAACAGATTTAACAAGTGCCAGCCAAGACCTCCCTAAGCAAACTTCCACACATGACAAATCAAATATACAATTAAAAAATAGAAACTCAGTGTAAGGTTAACAGAGTTGGGGTGGGGGCTGGTAGGTGGGAGGGAAGATTCCTCTGTTTTGTTATATAAATCCCTGACGAGCGAAGGAACAGAGGAAACTGCTTGATAAATGGGCATAAAACTTCTATCCTGAAATAATTCAATGACTCAAGAACTCACCTGAGACACCACATACCCAGGTTCACAACCTTACCGTGTCCTGTTCTGACAAGAGCTTTGAACACGTTTCTCTTTGGCCAGGGAAAATGTCCTAATCAGTAGCTATTTGCTGCTCTGCTTTTGTATTCCGGTACTGACAAGAATTTAAGGAAGAGCAAGTTTCCATGAAAAGCTGAGGTGAGTCTTTTCTAGTGAATCAATATTTTTGTATGGAAACTCAATATATATAAAAAAAAATCCTCATCAGTCCTACTCCCAATGATGCCAAGGGGCTTTGGAGCCAGGCAGGGTGTGCAGAGGGAGGCTCTGCTTTCCAGGCACCCTGCAGCAGCCTGAGGCTGGCCGGGCAGCCCCCTCCTGCAGAAGGAGGGCTCTGCTTTGCAGAAAGCCCCTGTCAGAGGGTGGCTGAGTGGCTTTGGGGTCCAGTGGAGAGACAGTGGCAGGAGCAAGCCCAAAGAAAACTTCTCTGGAAGATCTAAACAGAAAAGATAGGTGATAAGAATCCATCCAGTGGATATTTAAGATCTGAGGGACTGCAGGAGAGAAAAAGTACCTAGTTCTTTATTTGTAGATAATAGACCCAAGGTTGCTTGAGATTCTGTGATTTGGATTTAGGTTTGAGAGAAACAGAGGTGGAGAGAAGATAACATTAAGACTCTGAATTGTAGCAGAGCAAGGATCAAAAAGGGATGAAGAGCTGGGTGGCTGCTGTATGAAATTTACTGTAGGCAGAGGGGAAAATGGAAAGCAATCAAAATGAAATTGCCACATACGCAGCAGCAGAACCTAAAGCATGAGCAATAGAGGCACAAGGAGGAGAATAAGCTTATGTTGGGTGAACTTGGAGTTATTGCAGACCTGGAGTCTTCAGGGAAGGCTTAGCCTCAGGATTTTAAGATGAGAGAAGAAGATGAGAAACTATTTGGAATAGAGAGAAATTGCAGCACCTTTTATATTACAGAAAGAAACAAGAAAAACACGGAGTAGGAAAAGCTAAGGAGTAACACATATATTTACATTAATGATGAAGTTGTCTTGAAGAAAAAAGATCATCAAAATAGGATAAAAGCAGCCTGCAGATCATTTTCTGTGAAGATCTTAAGACCTGACATGACCTCTCACTCTTTGCTTTGGACTAAAGGTGGTTCCCAAGATCCTGCCTGCCTTGAATTGGGCATTTTGATAGCTCCATGTCATTACCATAAAAATTACTTTTCACTTGCCCTGAAAACAAACAGGACTGGCTTTTACTGCAGCAGGAAATACTGAATTGGTCTTGCAGTGCCTCAAAAGTTGGCAGCAAGAAGCTTTATCCTGTCTTGCTCAGGGGCCAACAGCTCTTGGGACAAGCATATAAAATTTTTTATTATCGCTCGGATGAGTGTCACAATTTTAACGCCACATTGTATTCACATGATAATAGCAAGGGAGCTTTATTACAAGATCACCAGCAATTACTGTTGGAGTCAACAAGGGGGTCCACAATCCACACAGTAGTGCACACTTGAAGCCTGATGTTGGCTGCTCTATACTCAGCAACAATTAAACTCCCCCGAATTGAAAGAGTCAGGCTGTCATGTCAGTAGAGCCTGCTGCAAAAGCATAAGCTGAAGCCAAATTAATGAGATTTGTCCAGGTGGATACTGACTATTAAGCTGAAAAAACATAACCTGGAATCATGGGACATATGTAAACTTAAGCTAACCGTTACCGTGTTCTCAGTCAGCCACAGAAAGACTAGAGGCATCCAGACCAAAGCAATGCCACAAGGATTGCACCATGATGATGTCAGCTCTCAAAGCACTAAGTAGCTGTGCATCATGCTTGTATTTTCCATCATGACTCTGAACATCTCTTTTCCTGTTTCATTATACATCAAGTATAAATGCACAAATTTGGTTCATTATGGGACATCTCTGATGCAAGACAAATAATTTCAAAACATCTCCTAGAATAAGTTGCCAGAATGTTTTCCACACTGCAAATCCTTGTATCCTCTAAGCTCTGAAGCCTGTCTCTTGAAAATGAGAAAAGTTCCCAGGAAGGTTTGTCCCAAGACAGATATCACCATGGAAAGTTTCAGCCCAAGCAGTTGCTTGTGGTTTTCTTAAAACTAATTTTAAGAGGTACCTTATAACTGGCACTTCCCCACTAATCCTTTGTGAGCCAGTTTGCACAAGTTCAACACTTTCTTACCATACCTCTACCATCCACAGAGAGTACCTCCATGCCATTACCATCTCTCCTACTTACCACATCTGGTCTATGCCAAGTTTTCATCACCCCTGTAATATGAGATTAAAGAATGGAAAGAACAAGATGAGTTGCTCTGACTGAAGAAATAGTGATGAAGATTCTAATGTAAATATTTTCCTAGCCAGTTGTTCACTGTTTCAGATGACTCATCCTTAAGAAGATGAATCACAAGGTCTTACAAACATGTTGAGGGGAACCTAAAAAAAAAAAAAAAAAAAAAAATTTTTTTGCATCATGAGTACCAAGCTGACTTCTCTGATGGCTACTGTGCCCTCTCTTCTTCCTCCCCCTCCCATTTTAGACACCTGCTCACCATAGTCTTCACAGGCAAGTATTCTCCTCTCTACTTTTTTTTCTTTTACCACACTCAAACCTTATTTAAAAGAGCATGGGTGAGTGCTTTCTTTCAGAAAACACCACCACATAGCAAAACACATTGCTCATCCCAAGGTAATACTTGGAGGTGTGCTTTGTACAGCTGATGCCCTTGACACAGATCCTCTCCATGTCCATCCAAGGAGACCAAGACAGCCCTGAGAAATCTCATTTAACTTCCAAGAACAATTTCAGGTCTGGATCAACTGCTATATTCTTTTTTTTATTGAATTTCTAAGAGGACTGAAGCAGACTGCTTAAAGCTCTCATACATGCAGTAGAGTGCCTTGTTTTGGTAGGTTTGGGTTTTTTTTTTTCCCCCCCCTTAGAGCATACATACTGCTATATGTTTGTGTTAGAGAACGTGCGCCTTGTTCTTGGGATTTGTTTTGTTGAAAGCTGCAGTGATCTCTAGCTTGCAGAATAACATGTTTCTCTGGCTTGGCAGCTGTCCCAGGAAAGATTCATGTCCTTTGCAAGCTTGCACGTGAAAGTGCGTTTACTGACCACGGGAGACCTGTAGGTTTGGCTGACAACTCACCAGGATGCCAGTGTAGAGGAGTGGGCAATAGGTTAATGGGAAAAGTCTAAGATAGAAATCCCTGTCTGGTGCCGCTATTGCTAAAGGTGCTACGGGCACAGCTGCTCTGCGGCAAGGCACAGGAGCTACCTCTGTGCCAGCGCTGTGGGACCGGGCAGGCGCAGAGCCAGGTGAGCTTCACAGCAGAAACGCCGCCCATGCAGGGCGGCACCCCGATCAGCGGGTGGGCTGCTCGCAGCCCTAACAGCTCCTCTGCTTTTGGAGGTCACGCCGCACAGAGCTGCCCCACATGAAGTCCGGAGCACAGTCAGTGACAGCTGAGCGTGTTTGGGGAGGGGTGGTGCGGGTGTTGGTTTAGTTGTGCACTCTGTTGCATGAAGCAGACGTACCCTCTGAGAACAAAACAAGGGTATCTGCATCTGTTCCCATCACAAAACGTGACCCCCATTCAAGTTCTGAAACACTCAGAGGAGGAACTGCTAGGAGTTTTGCATGTTAAAAATGAGGGTCTGCAGAAGCTTGCAGAAGCATCGCCATGTAACATGTCAGTGCAGCAAGAGGATCACTCCCACCCTCAGAGAGCTGGTGCTGGAGAGGTCTCAGTTGCTGTGCAGTGCATTGAGATATTTTGTTCACAACAAGGGTCCCGTTTAATAGGGTTGTTGCCATGCCAAGGTGACAAGGTTGAATAACTTCTCATCCCCAGAGATTGCTAACTGAGCTCTGTTACAGTTTAGTGCTGCTCTGGGAAAACCTGAGCAGTTTTCTCCAGTGGACTGTTAACAGAAGTTCCTCTCCCTGTTTCACTGCTGGTTGGGATGCAGAGCCCTCCTGCCCATGCTCTTCTCTCCTGAAAAGCTCTGCAGAGCCCAGCAGGGGCAGAACTTCAATTTTTCTGCCCCAGGAAGCAAACACCAGATGACCTCACCCACTCCCCATCGCTGAGAAAGAACATTTTCAGCACAACAGCTAAAATCCCCTTTCTTCCTCAACTCCTCAGCTTTCAGCATCTTTTCCTTGCATTCATTGAGCTAATAACAAAGTTTCCACTTGCCAAAGTGTTTTCAAGTTAAACTGAACGGGTTCCCCCCCCCCAATGCCATCCGTGACATCTTTCTGCTTCACACAGCAGCACCCCAGGGCACCAGCTCAAGTCTGCTCTTCTGAGATACCCTCTAAGGCATCTTCCTGCAGATGACTGAATCTGAACTCCAGATGTCTGCAGGCACAACCTGCAGTGGCAGATAATTAAAATACCAAGCAATACTGTATAGGTTTCAGTATGGACCTGCAGAATTTCCTGGCCGAAAGCCAAAGCTGTGTAAGGCCCTGTCAAAGATGAAAGCAGAAGTTTATGCACTCAGTGGTCAAAGCTGAGGATGGATTCAGAGACTGTTTGCAAAATAAAAATTCAGTTTCTGGTAGGGAAACAAGAAGAGGAATACCACCACCATGTTGCCATGAAATGAGTATGCCTAGTAGGCATACTCAACAGGTGAGTACCTACACAAGACGCAGACCATTAAGAATCAGTCCCATGACCCCTCAGCTACCCTTTTTCAGAAGCAAGATCACCAACACACTCTCTATAAGCCTCCAAGATGTACAACCAGTTGCACCAAGATATGCTTCCTCCCCTAGAGCATCTAGGCAAATTTACTTAAGTAAAAGCAAAACAGATCCCCTTCCCTCTCTTCCTTTTGTCCTGGCTATTACATTTCACATGGAGCCACAAGAGTGTCTCTGACCTCTCTTCACCCTCAAATTCTGAAAGCAGGTGATGACTTCAGTGAAGTCCCACCAGGACCCCAGAACTGCAGCTGAGCTTCCCACCAAAGGAGCTACCAACAACACTACACACAATGCACATTTCTGCATAGGCCAGTGGTTTGCCTTCAGGAGCTCAGACCCCAAAGGGCTGCAGTCAGGCAGAAAGATGTCTCATTTCAGAGGGCCACGCTCATCTGTCAAACTAGATTCCACAGAGCAGAGTACACCAGCCAGCATGAACCTCTGCCAGCCTGCACAAGAAACAAACAGCCAGAGCAGCATTTGTTGTCCTCCTCCGCAGGGGAAGCACACCCTTGCAGAGATTTCTTACATCTAATTGTTCACAAGGATCCCTGACCAGTTACATTATTATTTCTGCAGCTTGTCACATTCATTTCTCCCCCACCATCCCTCCCCCTTTGCACTCTCACCATCTTGGAAGCACTGGACTTGCTTGCCTATCTCATAAGTACTTCCAGTTCGATCCCCTGCTCATTTTGCTCCATCTACTCCAGTGCCTTGTAAATGGCTTTTTGCCTGCTTGTTTTGGGTACGCAGATCACCAGATCATTCTCATGGAAGCTCCTACAAATATGCCATATTTGGAGAAACTAGAGAAGTAGCTGAATGAAAACATGATGAGGGGTCTCTATATTTCCTGATGCCGTTTATGTAACAAACAGTTCAGTATCTCACTCTGCTACAGAGCTTTCCATTGCAAGACCTCAGAGCAGTGACTGACTTCGAAAAAACAGTGAGAGGTGAGAACTCAGTTAAGGTAACCAAGACCCTCATCTTCCCATTTCTGCCACAACCTCACCCTGTGGCCTCTGGCAAGAATCTGTACTTTTTCTTGTTTGCTTGTTCTGCTCCACTTTACATGTGCCCCTCCAGAACGAGGGCAGAGCGCAGTAGCATTAGCGGCAGAGGATGCTTTCTTTTCACCGTGCATGTTTAACACGAGCTTTAGAGCAGTAAAGGCAGATCCTCCTCCTCCTCACTTATTTCAGGAGCCAATACCTGATCAATCCAAGGCTGTGTTTAATGTGTGTTTTTCTTCTAACAAAACAACTCTAAAGCCTTCTACAACTTGTTACCAGTGCTGCCAAGCTGAGTCACTTTTATTGTCTTAAAGGGTAGGTGGAAGATCACATGGATCTTTACTGCTTCAATAAAAGGAATTTTATTACAAGCTGCTGTTGCCTTTTTGTTCTGTTCAGTATATGTGGCAATGCCATCTGACATTCACAATTAATTTATTCATTTCTGGAAAAGAGGTGTTTTATTTTATAGCCTTGACACAGACACATTGCATTTCCATGAAGAAAACCGACGCGTGGGATAAAACAAAACAGCTTCCAACACTGGTCTTCTAAAGTCATTGATTTTAATTGGAACTCACTATCACAGAGCTGCCTTCAGAGGCACCAGCGAGAGGAGATCTCCATCCTGGAACCGCACACACTCTTCCTCTGCAATGTTTGCTGGGCAGGCACCGAAACGTGGGTCCACAATGTCCATATTTCAGACATGCCAGGAGAGCTGGCATATGAGCAGAGCAAATGTAGCTGGTGGGACATCAGAGTAGATTAAAGAAGCTGTACTTTCTTTGCAGAGAAGGACGTGTGAGAAGGCACTCATGTCTCGCTTCGCAAGACCACCCTGCTCCCAGCACGAAACTGGTTGCTTACACCAGTCTAGCCCTGACTGTCATCCCACCCTGCTTCATACTCTCAACCTCCTTTGCTTTGCAACAGATCAGCCTGGAACAAAGGCTGAACAAGGACACCCTCAGATGGTCACACTCTGTTAGGCATTACATGTCTCTATATGACCAAGTCATATACAGAAGAGAGAACGGAAGATGACAAAAGAGGGAGGAGGGAAAGATTCCTGCAGGCAGAGATGGCATTGAACTCCTAATGGTTCCTGCCCAGTTCTCTTCAGAGAGAAATGCATCCCTCAGTACAATGCTTGCATCAGTGCAGGCAGTATTCTAGCTCATCTTTTGCCTTTTTTTAATTCAAGTTAACAGTTAAATACATGCTTACAGGACAATAACCTGATCCCAGACTAAGGCAGCCTGTGTTAGGGCTGGATTTAGCCACACTGCACCTGCCAAGGTGCCCCCAGAGCCATGCTCCTCACTTGCCAGCATCAAGGGGGTGAGGATGCCTGGGGCAGACAGGGAGTCTAGACTCTCCTGCCCTAGGGTATGTGCAACCCTGCCAAGGCTGTGCTGAGACTGTTTAATCCTATTAAAGCATAAGCTGGGAGTACATGATACTCATTAAAAGAAAATAGCTTGCTTTGTTCCCGAGATCGAAACCCCACAGCAGCAGACGCTGTGGGATAACCCACCATTATTGATCTCTACAGGCAGGGCTTCCCATCCCCAGTTTTACTGCTTAAAGAAATCCCACAGCCCTGCCCTTTGCTCCCATATGAAGACACAGGTCTAGGATCCCTGTTCAGCACATGTGCCAGAGCTAGAGCACATGTATTTCCAAAGGGGATTTGCAAATGAGGGCCCGGCTAGTCCCCCAGCTGCTGCTTTACAGGCAGACCTCTGCACACAGAGACCATACAGAGCCAACAGCCAGTGGTCACTGTCCCCACACCAGCCTTCTCTCTATCAAAGTGCCAAAGAGACAAAAACAGGCATGTCATCTTTTACCCCCCATGCTAGATGTTCCTAAATCTCTCTCTTGCTGCTAGCTTTGCATGCATACACAAAAGTTACAGGATGCAACCTTCAGGCTGGGAAGAAAGAAAAAGAAATCGCTGGTTGTGTAAGTCAGCAAATAAATCTGGTCAGGAACAGTAATCATTTATCAAAAGGTGGTGTGCTGGTTTTGGCTGGGGTAGAGTTAATTTTCTTCATAGTAACTACCACAGGGCTATGTTTTGGATTTGTGCTGAAAAGAGTTGATAATTCAAGGATGTTTGTGTTACTGCTGAGCAGAGCTCACACAGCACCAAGGCCTTTTCTGCTTCTCACCCCACCGCACCAGCGAGCAGGCTGGGGGGGGGCACAAGGAGTTGGGAGGGGACACAGCTGGCACAGCTGACCCCAACCGACCCAAGGGATATTCCACACCATACAATGTAGTGCTCAGC
>JAVKLA010000093.1:23203729-23223064 GCA_034782735.1 Sagittarius serpentarius | reverse complement strand
CATCCTAAACCCAAAACACAGCACTGTACCAGCTACTAGGAAGACAATTAACTCTATCCCAGCTGAAACCAGGACAGCAACCTTACCTGAATTCAATTTTGACCTTGTTTTGAGCAGAAACTTGGACTAGACGACCTCCCAAGGTCCTACCTGTTATCGCATGTTATGACTGTGATTTGGTCAATTCTGCCTGGAGAGAAATTTGGGGATCCTGTTAGATAACTACTTCAATATGTGCTGTAATATAACATTACAGGGAAAAGCAACAGTTGGATGTTATTTGGCCACTGCTGGGAAGCAGCCCTGCACAAAACTTGCCGCCTTTGCAGAGTGGAATTCCCAAAACTGAAGCAGCCAGTTGCAAGTGACTATTGCTCCCTCATGAACAGCCCATGAAGTTGGCACTGCTGCCCAATGGGGCCCTGCTGTGTCTCCTGAGCTGCTACTTTTGCTATGTAAGTGGAGAGAAGGACAACTAGGACCTGGATTTTTTCTGCATAAACAAGGAACAGTCCTGAGCATGCTATGCAGCATTTCAGAGGCGTGTTTGTATCACCCAAAACTATAGCATCCCCTTACATTTACACAGCAAAAAGGTGTTGCACTACTGGGATGAGAGAGAGCACTTAGGAGCTTTCAGGCAAAGGTACAGCAAGATTCAAATACTGGAGGCTTTAAGTTAGACAATGTGAAATTCAAAATTAAAAGAAAGTTTAAAAATGTCACAGCTTCTCTGGAGTGAAGATGAACTCTCCCTTGCTGCCAGTCAAAAGCACTGGCCATGCTTTACTGCAGAGCAGCTGGCCAGTGTAGGTAGCTACTGGATCGTGACTCAAGTGACCAGGATTTGCAGGCAAGCTCTCGGTGTAAGGATAATAACTTCTGCTGCGGTTCTCTACTTGAAGCACTTTTCCTTTCCTGACCAACTTGGAGTTGTTATAGAGTATTTATGAATGGCAGAAAACTTTTAGACAACTCCACATTGATACAGAAAAGCCTTTTCGCAGCAGCTGAGCGAATATTGTATTTCCTTGACCACGGCATCGGTACAAGTGTGCTGGAGCAGCAGGACCTTGACCCATATTGCTGACTAGGAAGGCCAAGTAGCCAGTAGATAAACCCATCTGGCCACAGATAACAACACTTCTGGTGCGTTTTGCTATACTTGCTTGTTAACTGAGAGCCACTAAGGTGAATTAGCCAGTTTCACGTAGTACGTATGCCATCATGGTAAAGCTCACGGCCTCAGATAGATTCAAATCCCTTGTTTTTAAATAGAAATCACAATATATTTTTTCCATTATGTGAAATCCCCAACCCGAACGTCATTTGAGGAGGGTTTTTTTTTAAGCCCTACAGTAAGTGATGCAACTATTGACTCATTGCTGGTTTGGGTTTTCGCACCAGAGGACTGTGCTGGCCAGACCAGCAACCTGCCAGACTATGACTTCTTTGTTTCTTAGATAACAACTGATCTGAAGAAATGGAATTATAGCCTCATCCTTTAATTTAATAATTTCTCATATTCTAATTTTGTACTTTAAACTAACTTTATATTCCTAGGTGAAATAGTTTGTGTGGGTTTTTTTTCTCTAAGGAGACAATGTATTTCTCTTTAGCAGTTTTATACACAAAAATATACAGTGATAAGAAGTCTCCAAGCTGTTTTAAACTGATGATGTAGCAATTCCGTGATCGCTTTAGAAAAAGCAAACAGACATATATATCACTATGTTGAAAAAGTTAGAGCATGAGTGGTATAATTTGCATATTATACTTAATTCATGCCCAAACTGCTTTTTGACAATAAATATCAAAGACTAGATGTTAGACAAATTAAAGTGTTTCCTGCCTTTTATGGCAAACAAACATCTAAAAAAGAGGAGGAAACAAATACAGTTCTTGCAGTATACTATTATTTACTGCTCTATTGTATGTGGATGTATGTAAGGCATGCTGGATGCTCACACAAACTGAGAAATAAACAAGCCACTACGCACCAACAGATCACTGATCCAGAAGGAGTAAGCTATGGGTTACTGCTTCTTACGTCTACCTTGGGTATGAATTTATCCTTGACTGCACACACATGGATTACAGTTTGCTGGATTAATACTCTCTTAGGTGCATAACCACTCCCCAGGACTGATTTTTTTCATACCTTTACTTATTTAGCAGCGGGAGATGGACAGAGCCAGCCAGGCACAATGGCATTCCTAAATGTGATTTCTTCGGATGCAAGGACAGAGCCAAGGGCAGAGTGCTGGAAAATGTTAAGATAGCTGAGTACAGCAGTGACGGCATTGAAAACATGATGGTAATACTCTTGACAGGAGGTGGCAATATCATCTGTATCACACATAATGCTTTCACTCTACCATTAACCTCTTTCTTTAAAAAAATAATTACAAAAGTTCTTTACACTATTCAGACAACTTCTTTTTTGATAGCAGGGTGTGCCATACAGTTTTCTCTCTCATGCTGAGCCTACTGCGCTTTTGTGTTTTCCTCTGTGAAGTTTTTTTTGTGACAATATCCAATTGCCTTACACTTTGCAGATCCTTGCTCTGCCCTTATCCTTTAGCGGAGTGGCAAAAGTTTTTCAGATTCCCGTTACACATCTCCCACTGACCATCTGCTATTACCACCTTAATGAGAAATCACTTGTTGAAAGGTGATTAAGTGGTTACAGTCCAGCACTGCAAGCTCATTATACTACTTCCCCCTCCAATATTAAGCAATAGCGATAAGCATCCGGCCGAGAGTCTTAGCTGATATGAATCAGTGCATTTCTACTATTTCAGTAGGGTTACCTTGGTTTACATGACATTTAGCTTAAAAGCATTTATTATTAGGTAAATTTAGATTCCAGCCTTTGGTTAAAGTGGGTTTCTGTGTGCCACCCCTTTCATAGAGAAACTTGGGATAATCCAGGATGATTCTGTTCTATTCTTTTACTCATCAGGGATGGGATGTTTTAAAGATAATTACTGAAATATCTCTAAATAAGCTGGGTTTTTTTGGTAGCACTCATGAGAATTGGGTTTGTGTTTCCCCTCAGAGCACTTCCTGTAAAGCTACTCTGGCTCTGGATTTACGTACCATTTGCAGAGGAAGATTTACCCACTTAAACCTTCCAGTTTAGGTTTTGCTGAGTCAGTTTTATACATCAGGCTTTTTAAAAAAAGGAAAGCAAAAAAAAAAAAGGAAAAGTAAAGGCTGTTTAAAAAAAAAGAAGGCAAAAAAGGAAAAGTAAGCTTCGAATACAATGGAGCCAGAGGTAGTTCACAGTTTTTAAACAGATTTTTTATCTCAAAGCAAACCCCCACATTTCTCTTCCCACATCAGGTGTCTGCTGTGATCTGTTTCCACTAAAACAGAAGCGGTCTCTGCAGCTGTCCCGCTAGGACTGTGGATTTCAAGACAATCTCCCAAATAAGCGCCACAGGATAAACCAGACTGAGATAAGCTGTTAAAGCACATTTGTAAACAAGAATATGTATTCTTGTTTATGTTTATATATATGTATGTATTAATATATTAGTAAGAAAAGGAGGGCTAAGGAGACTCTCCATCCTTTATTGGATGTGGGGGGAAACATAGTGACAAAGACGAGGAAAAGTCTGAGGTACTTAATGCTGCCTTTGCCTCAGTCTTTAATAGTAAGACCAGTTGTTTTCCAGGTACGCAGCCCCCTGAGCTGGAAGACAGGGACCGGGAGCAGAATGAAGCCCCCGTCATCCAAGGGGAAATGGTTAGTGACCTGCTACACCACTCAGACACACACAAGTCTATAGGGCCGGATGGGATCCACCCCAGGGTACTGAGGGAGCTGGCGGAAGCGCTCACCAAGCCACTTTCCATCATTTACCGGCAGTCCTGGCAAACTGGGGAGCTCCCAGGTGACTGGAAGTTAGCAAATGTGACACCTACTTAAAAGAAGGGCTGGAAGGAGAATCCAGGGAACTGCAGGCCTGTCAGTCTGTCCTCAGTGCCGGGGAAGGTTATGGAGCAGATCATCTTGAGTGGCATCACGTGGCACGTACAGGACAACCAGGCGATCAGGCCCCACCAGCATGAGTTTACGAAAGGCAGGTCCTGCTTGACTAACCTGATCTCCTTCTATAACATGATGACGTGCTTAGTGAATGAGGGAAAGGCTGTGGATGTTGTCTACCTAGACTTTAGAAAAGCCTTTGACACAGTTTCCCACAGCATTCTCCTGGAGAAACTGGCTGCTCATGGCTTGGACGGGTGTACTGTTCGCAGGGTAAAAAACTGGCTGGATGGCTGAGCCCAGAGTGCTGGTGAATGGATTTAAATCCGGTTAGCGGCCAGTCACGAGTGGTGTTCCCCAGGGCTCAGTACTGGGGCCGGTCTTGTTTAACGTCTTTACCAATGACCTGGACGAGGGGATCGAGTGCACCCTCAGTAAGTTTGCAGAGGACACCAAGCTGTGCGGGAGTGTCGATCTGCTTGATGGCAGGGGGGCTCTGCAGAGGGATCCCGACAGGCTGGATCGATGGGCCGAGGTCAGTTGTATGAGGTTCAACAAGGCTCAGTGCCAGGTCCTGAGCTTGGGTCACAACAACCCCATGCAACGTGACAGGCTTGGGGAAGAGTGGCTGGAAAGCTGCCGGGTGGAAAAGGACCTGAATATGAGCCAGCAGTGTGCCCAGGTGGCCAAGAAGGCCAACAGCATCCTGGCTTGTATCAGAAATAGTGTGGCCAGCAGGACTAAGGCAGTGATCATCCCCCTGTACTCAGCACGGGTGAGGCCGTGCTGAACTGTGTTCAGTTTTGTGCCTCTCACTACAAGAAGGACATTGAGGTGCTGGAGCGTGTCCAAAGAAGAGCAACGAAGCTGGTGAGGGGTCTGGAGCATAAGTCTTATGGGGAACGGCTGAGGGGACTGGGGCTGTTTAGCCTGGAGAAAAGGAGGCTGAGGGGAGACCTTATGGCTCCTGAAAGGAGGTTGTAGCGAGGTGGATGTCGGTCTCTTCTCCCAAGTAACAAGCAATAGGATGAGAGAAAATGACCTCAGGTTGCACCAGGGGAGGTTTACATTGTATATTAGGAAAAATTCTTCACCAAAAGGGTTGTCAAGCATTGGAAGGGGCTGCCCAGGGAAGTGGTTGAGTTACCATCCCTGGAGGTATTTAGAAGACATGTAGATGTGGCACTTGGGGACATGGTTTAGTGGTGGACTTGGCAGTGTTAGGTTAACTGTTGGACTCGATGATCTTAAAGGTCTTTTCCAACCTAAAGGATTCTATGGTTCGAAGAAAAAGCCAAACTAAACTGCCTTTTGTTACAGAGACAGATAACAGGAGTACAAAACTGCTGTGAAAAAAAGCCCTGCAGTGTGATTCAGGACATACCATGCTGGGGCAATGATAGCCTGGCTGTACTTCGGTTTGGAAAAAAAATGTTCTGAAAGGTTCTCTTGCTGCCACATACTCTATTTTAGTTCTGGGGCTCATCCTCTAATGTCATATATATTCTGAGTTGTAAAGGAACCACCTGATGTCCAGCTTCATTTCAGGGAAAGGGAGGGCATAGGTATGATGGGCGCTAGAAGACAAGTTTGGATGTACTCAGATTACTGGGAGATAGTTCAGAGGAGAGACACCTTGAAAGGTCAGTGTCAGGAACGCAGCATGCTAATGATGCTAATGATACAAACAACACCCAAGCTAGATAGGTCTTGATTTGATGAAGCACTTATGTACATATTGTACTTGAAGTACCTGAGCAGTTGTATTCATTTCAGCCAGGTGACTTGGATGCCTACAGCCAGGCTTATACCTCACCAGACAGGAGCTTCAAGCATTGCAGAATGACAGAAGTGATTTTTCTTGGCATTTATCCACGCTCTGTAAATGCAAAGATTAGTGCATCTTCCTTTTATAAAATTGCCTTCTGCTGGTGTTCATTCTCCTGCTTCCAGGCTACTCTGATTCACGGCGCAAGAAAAGCTTTACCAAAGGACTCAGTAACTCCTTTCCCCCAAAACACACATGTCATCTGTATATATTTGTCTGTATCCCATCTTATCTCCAAAAATGAGCAAATCATCTCTGTGCCCCTATTCACCCATATCCAAAAGGAAAATATTGACTGAGAAAACAGTATTAGTTTTACTTTTTTTTGGCATAATAGGACATAATCTATTATTCTGCTTATGATCACTGAGAAAGTCCCAGAAAAATGCAAAGCTTGCTGTTTTGAGATCTGACACTGACTGTAACTCATCACGTCATAGGCCCTTTTAGCACCAGAGACATCATTCTGGTTTAGTAATTCCTTCAGAGAATTCCTTTCAACAAATATAGAAGACCGCCATCATGATGAGAAAAATCCTTTCCCCTAAAACTGTTTATCATCCAAGAATAAATAGCAATGAAAAGAATGGCTTTCCGAGACTTAAGGGGTCATAATCCATTTATTTGGAAGATATTACTACAAGTATTGTATGTAAGCCATTTACCCTTTCAGTGTCTTACAGTCATCTGAATGTCAGTTTAAAAAAACAAATTAAAAGAAAAAAAAAAGAAGATGAAGTTATAACGCTATATCAACAGACAGCTGTCCTAGTGGGCACTGGGAACACAGAATGACTCACATTGCTGAGCCGTGCAGTCATTGCCAAAGGAATGATGAGCTCACATTTCATTCCGATTCACATACTCGGTGTGGTTAGACTGAGGCTCACCCTTCCTCGCCTAACTGACGCCCCCCTCCCTGCCTCGACACCAGATCTGGCTCGTTAACATGTCTGGAATGAGCGCGAGCCTACCTCTCAGCTGGCAAGCCCAAGGGGCATACTTGGATTCCCAGGTTGGAAGATTATCTCATTCAAGCACAGTTCTCCCAAAGATATATAAGCAAAGCTAGCGTGGCGGTCCCTGCAGAGCTGGCCTGAGCACTTGGGAGTTGCAGCCATTCAGGAGTACAGCCTTCAAACACCAGCAAGTATGATGATGATGAAAGTAGAAGAGCTGGTAGGTACAACCTTCTTTCATTTATTCGTAATCACTTTTCCTTCTAGACTGTCATTATACCAGCCAGAGAGAGACAACCTTTGTGGACCACTGAGGTGACTTAGCAGGTTACCAGCGCTGCTGTGCTCTAGGTGCAAACCCTGTACATACTGTGTGTTATCCAATTATATCCTCACTTTAACTTTTCCTTGGGAAGGGGGCTTACCACTGGTACAACTATATAGCTGTTTGGATTTTGCATCAGAACGTAGTTCACCAGGAAGAAGAGACTGACCAAAATTTAGCTACGTATTTTCATTTGACCTTGATTTTCATTTTTGGTTTTTTTAGAAGCTGTTAAATTTATGATCACACTGAGTAATTTCAGTCTAGTAAGGGACTGGGAGGAGGTATCAATGCAGGGAAACTAAAGTATTTTCCAGTACTAAATGAACAGTTTAGTAATAGTATTATTTTTTTAACAATAAAGTAACAGTTCCTACACCCACTGCTGTTCACAGTGTAACAAGCCTTTGAAAACTAATGTCTAAACCAGACCACAAGTAATGGGACATTCCACTGCAGGGTTCAGGCTAAGAATGCCTGATTTGATCAGTAAACTGGGAAAACAGGAATGGTCCAGTAAAACACTGGAACATCATGCAGAAACTGCTTTTTTTGCCAGATGGCTATGTTAAAATGCAACTGCCATACAGCCTAACTAGTTAATGCTGGCTTAAATTCTTTGGCAAGGACAGTTTCTCTAGTGTTAAACTCTGTAACAAACACAGTTTTACAAGGTGATTGAATGGAAAGGCAGTCTAGGCCACATGAATTTACTGAACCACTCTCAAAACACACAACAGCTTCTGCTAAGTTTAACAAGTTATCTCTTTGTACCTACTTAATTGAGCATCAGAAATAGTTCTGAAAGCTACTGAAAGTTGTGCTGCTGCGCAGCATCACATAGCTTCTGTGCGGGAACTGCCTTCTGCTATTTTGCTGACTGCTATAAATGGGAACTTTGGTACCGACAGCGATGGCTAAAACCAGCCCTGAAATTACTCAGCAACCCGATTTGACTGCATTGGATGTGTTTCAATAAAAGTGTAAGGTCCCAAGGGAGAAAGCCTCTCCTCCCACTCTACCTGCTCAGTTCCCCTGCTCAACACTTGCAGGGTGCTGGTGGCTGGTCGGGGTGGCTCTTTCCACCGCAGCCTTTCACAGCCTTCTGCTGAGTCTGACACATGCTGGTGAGTGAGCAAACAAGAAAACCCTGAACAAAAAGGGTGCTCTTCCCAACAATCTGGCTTTTGCCAGGACAGCAGCACCTCGGCCCCCGCCAGGCAGGGAGTTAGACTGTGAGCTGGCCTCCTGGATCTTGATCCAGGTCCTGAAGATGCCAAGGTGGGGGTTGCTGCGTGGATGTGGGAGATCTGCCTGCAAGGGAGATGACTGCTGTAGCCATTCACACACGCAGTTAATGCAGGCGTAGGCTGAATGAGGTCTGCGCTCTGTCTGTCACGCACTCCTAGAGCAGGACAGGAATGACATGCAATTAGCCCCTAGGTAATCCATGTTCCCAGGGAGTGGTGACTGCAGTCATGAAACCGCTGCTTATATTATATCACGTTTGCTTTTACAGGTGACTGGGAAGAAAGCGGATGATAAAGAGACTGGCAGCTTCCTCCCTGAGGACTTCAAAAATGGAGAGTATGAAGCTGCTGTAAGATTAGAGAAGCAGGAGGACCTAAAGACAGTCTCTGAACACTCACTGACCCGAGGTGATCTGGCTTATGAGAAGGAGAAAAAACTAGAAGCAGAGGTAGGCTCTTGGGTTTTGTGCTTGGCTTTTTATCATCCCGTGTGCACTTTCTGCTGCAGCCCTTGAAGTTTTGCCTCTTTCTAAGTTAGAAATACATGCATGGTGCGCTAGATAAACCCTTGGGAGATCACCACCAAAGGAGGTTGGTCTGAAGTCCATTGAAGGCCATGGAGATCTGCTGACTCCTGTAGCCTATGGATGCAGGCAGTAACACTGTGAAGCAGATCCCCAGACTCCCCCTGTAATGGCTGACTGAAACCCTCCTGCCCACAGTCACCTGCTGCGAGCTGTCAGTAAGGGGGGAAGCAACCATAGCCAGTAAGACACCTTCAGCTTGCACACCTAATGACTGCCACCAAAAATAACTAACCCAAGATAGAAATTAAGAGTGCGTTTCTGAAGGCAGAAGCCTTACCCACCACGAAAATGTTCTTTTTTATGAAAACACTGCATTATACTTACTAGCACTTTTGGGAAAAACAATTACAAATGAAAAGTGATACTGGTCTACAGAAAAGTACCATTTTGCATTCCTGGAGCATGACAATTCTCCCTATATCCCTAAGAACTGATGCTTTTTTCCCCCAAAACACAGCAGCTGTAACGTCTTAAATTCTTTGGTGAGTAAGTAACCAACTGGCCTAAAAATTTGAAGTGATTTGGGAATGAAAAAATTTAACTAGCAGGCGACATAAGACTCTGTTCTGAAAAAAGAAGGGTGGGAAAGTGAGCCTCAGAAATATTAAAATAAACACTACTGACCTTCACCTTCAACAGAGAGATCATTACTTGCTACAGAGGTTTTTTGAGTTCCTCCAAAACAGGGCCCTAGGAACTTTTTGGGTTTCCAGTTGATCCACAGTCCACTCAGCCAACATAATTATTTTCCATTAAGTCAATGATCTACAGATCAAACCCTAAATACAGAGAAAAATAAAAAGAAGAGGTGGAAATAAGTTGAGTAAGAATTCCACCGACAAAAATGTATCGCATATGACAGGGTCTCACCGATGTATTTACCCTTAATGATACCATGGGACAGAATCTGTCATCTGTGTTCACCCTGAGTTATCCCTTGTTTGTGAATCCCTCTTCTGAAGCCAAGGACACCCCCGGGTACCTGGGATCTCAGTTCAGGCGACACATTTGCCCTTGATGTTAGCAGTGCCCCATACGGACTTCATGCAGGGATGCTTTTTACAAGCAGGCTTGAACAAGTCTTAAACATTTATTGAACTGCCCCTCCAAGGACACTGAGGACATTCTTCGCAGCTTACCAAAATGTAACACTTGCTGACTGAAATGCTAAGATTAGTATAAACCTTGCCCTTCACTTAAGGGTATATTTTTCATCAAAGAGGATTAAGTTACAATAAATCAGGGGCTGCATCAGTGAAGTGGTTGAAGAAAAAGCGCTCGGTGGAAGTCAGCTAAAACTGCAGGGGCTTCCCAGCTCTCACAAGCTGCACATGGAATTTCTTAAATTGTGGGGCCAGAAGGGACTGCGATGCTGCTCTGACTTCTGGCCTAACACAGGCCAAAAATTCGTGTTATCTAGCCCACAACATATGGCTGAAGCAGCATTTAGGAGGAGGTCCAATGATGTGTGAAAAACTATAGATGATGTAGAATTTCTCACACACTTAGTAACTTATTCTAATGGTCAGTTATCCCTAGCTGTAAAAAAATGACAAGTTATTTCAAAGTTCATCCAGTCTTAATGGAATTTAGCTGAACAGTATCACACGCTGTCCTGCCACTCTGAGAGGGAGAGGTGGTCACACTCAGCTCAGCTTGCTGGCTTCCCTCATTTGTTTCAGCTGAAGAAGAAGAAATTGGAGGAGAGGTCAAAACTTGAAAACTTGGAGGATCTTGAAAAAATTATTCAGCTGAAGAAGAAGAAAAAATGCAAGAAAGTGAAAGCTCCCATTTTAAAGGAACCTGAACCAGAAGTTATTGTAAGTTATTTCAAAGTACCTGCTTCTGGGAAAGCACTGATGGGGTTTTGCGCCACACACATTTATGCCCTGTATATTTCCTTCCATCAGACAGAACCAGTGGATATACCCACATTCTTTAGGGCTGCGCTGGAGAATAAGTTGCCAGTAATTGAAAAATACCTGTCAGACAAAGGGGATCCAAATGTCTGTGATGAGGTACAATCTTCCTTCTTACTGCAAAGCCTGCTACAGGAGAGAGGTTATTACAGAGCAAAAATAACTTTTACCACTAGGTTTTGTAGCTTCCACACTTACAAGGAGAAAAAAGGGTGGGGGGAAGTAAATAAATGCTGGAAGGTTTGTAGTGATAGAGGGGCCATTGGGACCCTTCAAAGTAATATTGCCTTAAAAGAATCTTTATATTTAAAAGAAAGCTGATGGTGCCCAGGAGACCCTGATTTTCTGTAACAGGTGATCTTCCAATGCTACAGATGAAGAGACAAGAAATTTGTCTGCAGAACGACAAAAAAAGTGATGCTGCCTGCCCTCATGTTCCATAATGCATAAGCTGCATTTACAAAAGACGGGTAGCATGTTGGACGGGGGAACTCAACAGGCATCATTTTAAATTTGAATGCCATACTGCAGATATTTCTCACACCCTTTAAAACGCTGGGTAGGCAGCTCTCAGCTATCAGGATGCTATTAAAATTTAGCAGATTTCAGGTCTCAAAAGTATGAGCTCTTGAAAATGAATCAGCATAAAGTATGTATTTGCCATCATCCTAGGGGGGAGGGGAGAAAAGATTTAAAGCTATCCCTGTGCCATACTTACTATCTGACTTTGCACTGTTTTAATTGCCAGTACAAACGCACCGCATTGCACAGGGCGTGCTCTGAAGGACATCTAGAAGTGGTGAAGAAGTTGGTGGAAGCTGGAGCCCAGCTTGAACAGAAAGACATGGTATGCACATCAACTCACATTTCTTTCAAAAAACCGCTCATTGTTTTGTAAGTGCCGAGAGCAGCACTTACAGAAGTGCTTCTATAAGAAGAGGGGCATTAAAAGGCCTTACAACTTCTTGAAAGTTTATCCTTAAAATAACACTGCTGAGAAGAGGTTTCAGGAGGGGGTGTCTGCCTCCCTTTGCCAAAATGGTTGCTGGAAAACACAGGAAGCGGAGGAACAGTAGACTGCCACAAACAACAAAGCCTAACTTAGGGCAAGAGAGCTGAGGTCAGGCTACCACGTCAGCCTGCTAGCAGGTGGTGGAGATACCACGGTCCCACGCACGTATCCAGGGCTCAGTGCGACGGACGCGTACGTTCTCCACCGGGATTTCAAGGCTGCGCTCCGGAGAGACCCCTGCTCCTCTGGAATGCCAGCCATGAGGGTAGCGGGGTACCAACAGCTTCTGCAGCTGTTTTGCTTTTTTTTTTTTGCTTCGGAGTATCAACAGCTTCTGCAGCTGTTTTTTTTGCTTCTCCTCTCCCAGTTCTTCGTCCCTTTGCTAAACAGTTGGAACCGGCCAGCCTTGCTCCCCCTCGCTTAACCCAGCAGTGCCCAGAGCGTAAGAAACAGGAGGAACGACAGGCAGAGCAAGACCTTCAAGGGACATCCCACCCCTCCTGGCACAGCTGAGGGCAGAGGAGCAGAATCTTGTAGAGGAAAGGGTTCTAATTCACTTTGTGGACCTGCATAAATTTGGTTGTTTTTTTCTAAAAAGAACTATTCTTTCCCTTGAGCTTCACTTTCTATGCATTTTAGAAACCAAAAGGCAGCGAATAAAAAATATTAACTAGCACATACCAGCCACATACCTGGCTAAAGATAACTTCCAGGTTCACAGAATAGACAAAACACATCCTCTCTCACAGCAGCGTTGCCCAGATCTCTGTCTTTAAGAGCAATATGCAGTGAGTGTGAAGAGCGAGAAAGTCCCAGTACTAAAGAAATTAGGGCAAAATAAGAAAAGCTGTTACTAGAAACAACTCAGTGATCACAGAGAAGTGCTTTAGGTTAAATTGCATGAAAATGATTTTTGGATTAGTTTAGAAATTTGATCAAAATGGTTTAATTTTTTTTCTTTTAAATATAATGATGAATTAAATTACTTTCCATTTGTTTTTCCTGCTGCAGCTTGAATCTACAGCCCTGCACTGGGCATGCCGGGGGGGGAACCTGGATGTTCTGAAATTCTTACTGGACAAAGGGATAAACAGAAATGCAAGAGACAAGGTATGTGCTTCGGGGGCTCTGCAGCTTTTTAAATTGGAGGTGGAAAGCTGACCCTTACTCCAAGCAGATCATTTTTGGCAGCCGTTCTTGAAGCGGTCTTTACCTGTCCCATGCCACTGACTGCTTCCTCCTCCCACCTCTCAGCTGCTCAGCACCCCTTTGCACGTGGCTGTGAGAACGGGTCAGTACGACTGCGGGGAGCACCTCATCGCCTGTGAAGCAGATCTCAATGCCAGAGACAGAGTAAGTGCCAACAGCTTCTTACCTGGCAGCTATCAGGTATCATCAAGCTGCTGTCTGCCTCGACAGTTCCGCTTGCCTGTAAAAACCCCGGCTACGCGGTTGGGGCTGGACCGCGGTGCTGGGCCGGCGGGACTGACGCTGTGGTCCGTGTCTGGTGCCTCTAGGAAGGAGACACACCGATGCACGACGCCGTGAGGCTGAACCGCTACAAAATGATCAGGCTTCTGATTCTGTACGGAGCGGATCTAACTATAAAGAACAGTGTAAGTAATCGCAAAAAAATGCAGTAATCCAAAACGCTTTAGAGTAAGTTTCCCTTCAGAGCAGTTTCATCGGTTTCAAGGCCGGGAGAGACCATTGTGAACAGACTTAATTAGATCACTTCAGAGTTAATTAAAGCAGAGCTGACACAGGGAAAGTCTTAACTTGGGGGAGGTCAGGGAGAAGAGGAAAAACCGGTACCTCTTCTAAAACCAGCACCCACCAGCTGCAACTTAAAGCAACATCACGTCTTTCTATGATTTACTTTAATTACACATATCATATATTGAAAAGATGTAACATACAGAGTCTTGCTCTCTGCACAACTCCTGGGCTTCAACCACCACCGAGACAACAAAGATCTAAGCTTGTCAGAGAAATCTCCTTTCTGTTAAGCCCACAGCTGATGGCGAGCCCAAGCATTACATCTGCATGACTGGCTGTTAACTTGACAGTTGGGCAACAAATCCCCGTGGCTCAGCAGAGCTTCAATTTAAGAAGCCCCCCACCTGACTCTCTGCTCATAGCCACCGCAGCAGCAGCAGATGCATTGCCGGAGCTCTGTGTTAAATGCAGCACATCACAGACCCTTTCTCCCAAACCCAAACCGAGAAGCAGTGGGGTGAACAGTGGGTTTTACCACTGCCAGTCAATGTTTTTGATTGGCAATCGATCAAAACTTAAGGGGGCAAGGAAGAAACCAGTCACTGCAGCACTTTGCACTCCCTACTCTCTGCCCACACTCTCCGAAGCAGGGCCACTCCTGGCATTATCCTTCATCTGGGTATGGAAATGATGAAGGGTACAGCCCCAAAGGCCAAAGACTTGCTCTCTCAGGCTTTGTGTGCACACAGAAGTTGCTCCTATTTAATTTAGATGTGGTTCGTAACCTAATTAAACCAGTACAAACTCTTATCCGAATTCTCAGTTAAACAGAAGAGTGTCTTATTGAGGTTTCATCTAAATGTGTTTCTAATCAGTTTAAACTAGATCAAAAGAAACACCTGCACGCTCTGCTAGTCATGGTATTTGCTAATATGGCTTAGACCCACTGAAAGCCAGGGAGCCCTCATGAGTCTGACCAGGACTGGGACTACATCTGTAGAGCAAAGGGACTCTGGTCTCAGGGCGGCGAGAGTAAGCCTGACCCTGTGCATGCAGAAGGGTCCCACAGCGGGCATTTAGGGAAGAACGAAGGACTCAGTAATCACTGGCCGCAGTTAAATCTTGCTTCCTCTGCTTTTTTAACCAGCAAGGGAAAACCCCTATGGATCTTGTTCTTCAGTGGCAGAACGGCACCAAAGAGATATTCAACAGCCTGAAAGACAATTCCTATAAAAGTGTCCATGTAGGCAAGTTCTGAAGAGAGAAACCAAACTGCTCTTTTTGCTGCTTTTCAATGCTTCATATGAACCTGGAAGAAAATAGCCCTGAACATAGTATTTTTATTGAAAATATTTATGGTACTGGATTATTTGAGGTACCTTCACCGAAAACTGCAAAACAAACCTGCGAAGAAATTATTTTAAAAGGCAATTGAGTGTTAAAATTCCACTGGTTCTAAAATGGCTTTATTTATTACTATTTATTATTTATTTATTTAAAAAGTCATTTTTAATGATTGTTAATATTATTGTAGCTTTTTTTTATAGAGCTTTACCTCCTAATGCAATCTTTGCCAGCAACATAAATCCTTTTGTCTTAGATGGCAGTATTTCCAACTACATTAGCAATTTCCCTCAAGCCTTCCAATAGCTCCAAATAGCAAATACTTGCAACCGTTGCCTTGTCTCTGCCAAATTCTATTAAAACAGTATGTTAAATGAGTGGTGGTATGTGGAAGTGCAATGGAAGCAGGTGTGCTGAGGTGCCAGGTGGATTTAAAGAAGCAGTTGAGTAACGGGGTTTACCCAGGGTTTGGCAATCGTGGTTGATAAAGAGCTCGAGGACAGAGCTCCAACCATCACGTAACCATTTGGACTGCAGGATTCAGATGCAACATTATGAAGGTGACAGGAGGCAGTATCAGGAATGTGAATTTTTTTTAAGCTAGACTACTATGAAGTCTGATGATTGACGAATGCAAAACCAGATTATGTATATTTGTAAATTTGTACTGCTTTTTCTGTACATTTTGTACTGACCTATTTCAGATTAAATAAACAGAGTGGTTCTTTTTATTTGCTGGAGTGGATTCTGGAGTGGTGCGCGTGCACAGGGCAATTCCGTCTCTCTCTTTAAAGAAAGTTCACATATTGGCCTCTGTAAAATTCTTAAAAACTCAAAAAAAAGCCTCAGCAGCCAGTCCTTGAGCTACCTCCCTGCCACTGTTAGATAAATGCCAGCTCTTATTTATTTTGTGAAAAGGAAATACATACAGAAAAGCAGGAACACAGTACTTGAGTAGCTAGTAAAACAAAGTTACAGTTTTATTACTGCGTTTGATCTAAAATCTCAGTTTCTCAGCAAGTCAGTACTTACTATGTGGAACATGAGACAGCTTCAGTTATCCAAGCCAAGGCAGAGACCGAGTCCTGCTAGGAAAAGCAGGCACCTCTCCCTTTGCTTTAGCAGAAGCAAAACCATCTTAACAGTGCCACTGGCAAGGGCATCAATGTCCAGTTTCATTGGGACATTACACACTGCATTCAGTTAAAATCCTAACGCCCTACAGCGTGCCCTCCCAGCGACATACGCCTCAGGGTCCCGCGCACCTTCACCAACCCGTGTCGGCTGGCTTCTAGTCAGTTAGCCAAAGCAGTGTCCTGGGCAATGAGGTGGGGTCAGGAGTGGGCAGCGATGGATAGTTGTTACTGGAGCGCCAGTTTTGGAAACTAAGTGACTTTACAGAAACCCCACAGAGAAGCAAGCAGAAGAAACACCTATTGTCTCTGCAGCCGCCTATCCCTGACTGAGGCCAACAGCTTCAGACAGGCAAGACTTTTCTCACCCAAGCACCATAACTCACGAGTGTCACCTTGCCAGCCGTAGGCTTTACTTGTGAACACGCTCTTCTCCATAAAAACTACAGCACACCTCTGCTCACTGCCTTTCTCTGCAAGCCACTACTTCACTACTTGTTTCTGCACAATTACCCGGACACTGGGAGCGTGCCTTGCAGGAAAGAAAAATGACATCAGTGATGGCTAACTCAGTTTCTCATCCTAACCGAAGAGAGTTCAATTGTTCAGGCACCAAAGTGGCCAGAACACCACACTTCAGGAAACTGGGGGAGAAGAAACTTTTCAATCAGTTCCTGAAGCATCGTATCTACGTAAAGGTCAAAGGTACAGACTGTAATTGCTTTAAATCAAGTCAAACAAGTAGCAAAAAGGATCTCCAGCATCTAGAGGCAAAAGCCTCTTTCCATATGCTAGTTACCAAACTACTTCTGTCATGCTTAAGGTAGGTTATTCTCTGGCCAGGGCAATATGTCATTCAGAAAATTCACAGAATCATAGAATGGCTTGGGTTGGAAGGCCCTTAAAAGTCATCTAGTCCAAGCCCCTTGCTGTGGGCCACCCACTAGATCAGGCTGTCCAGACAAATTGCACCAAACACATTTTGCGTCTTCTCCAGTTAGAGCATCGTTTTGGAGGCAAGTCCATAAATGACAGCCTACTCTGTGTGTGTATATATATGTATTTTATATCTCAATACCTATAATAGATGACAAATCACAAAGTCAACAAGTAAAATAATAACATAAAGGAGAAATACTTCATTATTTGTTGAATGAAGAAAAACCTATTGTGACTTACACCAGCATCACACAGAACAATTAGTCTACTGAGAACTTCATCTATTCTGCTCAGTCCAGTTACTAAGAGCTCAGAGATGACCCACTGCAAGATTTCTGCAATATCTTACATGCTACAACTTCCACTTCACAACTTGATGTCAGATGCAAATGGGGAACTGGAATATTCACAGCAAACCTAGCTCCAGAGTATCTTGAGTACACAGTAGCTTACATGATTCTTATGTTGGTTTAACCAAAAGAAAAACTTCAGTCAACATTTGGAAGAGCTCTGAAAATGCTCTGCTGATTATAAATCTGTTATGATTGCTTTTTTGGCAGCCAGGTTAGGTTTGCTGAGGCATTAACAGGAAGGAAAACGAAAGGCAGAAGGCAGCAAAATGAACACTCCCATAGACAACACTGCCAGACCAGGACATAAAGAAGGAAACGATGCAGTGAAAATGCGATGTGGATGACTGCTCAGGCCTAGGTGAGACAGCTGTTCTGCTGCTACTGCAACATACCATGCTGAGCACACATTCAGTGTGACCTTGGCCTCTTCCTTCCCATCTGCAGTAACCCACCTCATGTTACTGTTTGGTTTTAAGAGCTGCAGGACAGGGATAGCCTTTGGGATGCATGTCTGGCAGGGCAGGTCAGTCAGTCCTACTGTAACACAAATCTGAGATATCTCCTAGCAAGATCCTGGGATCTTCTTTATAGCCATTGATCATGAAACAGAATGGGAGGCAGATTTTATTTTCTTTTTTTTTTTACTGCACTATTATTCTTCACAGACCACAGAAGGTAAACTTCATCTACTGGCTTGCGGTTGTAAGGTTTAGTACAGAGATGTGTTTAAAACTCGAGAAACCAGAAGAGCTAGACTTTGAAGGCATGCGTTTTTAGAAACATTTTTAATAAAAAGGGAATGCACTTGTACAACTGAAAATTTCCATACATTAGAAACGTTGTGTTGAGTTTGCACTAACTCCAGAAGACTTAAGACATGGTGGAGAGACAGTCGTCTGACCTTGGCCAAAGCCCAGCACGACCTTTCTGATGCAGTGAACTACCATTCATCAGTCCCATTCCCACAGCTTTCCTCACTTGAACACCAGAAGAATAATTCTCCAGGCTGAATAAAGTCGTAAGGGAGGAACTGGGCTGGCTGGAGGGCGGAGGAAGACTCAACACTGGGTAAAGATGGGATGGAGACTCCTGTTGACAATTGGTTCACTCCTCAAGCTTGAGTCTTAACTTTTTTGCAGGTTGGCAGTGCTGTTTCTTCCTCCTCAACCTTGCGAGGCTTCTTCACTGTGTACACTACCCCACAGGCACTCTTCCGAGTTTCTGGAATATAAAAGCAGAAGCTGCAGTACCTCAAATAAAATGACACTAATGCATTTAATGCATGTTCATTTCAGGTGTCCCTGCCCCAAAGCACAGTTCAATGTGTTTAACAGCCAGCCAGTCAGCACACACAGCAGGTAAGCAACCTGCATGGGCAGGAGCTGGGGATACACTGCATTATGGAGTGGGGAAACTAAAGGGGGAAATCCAATGGTGGGTGTAGAACCACAGCAAACATAAGAGAAAACTGAGGTCTGCAGGGGCTGAGGGGCTGCAGACACACAAAATCATAGGAAACCAGGCTTAATCAGTCACAGAATGACACATTCTTGAAGCACTGTCAAAAGCATTTCTGCATTTCTGAGCAAAACATACTGTTCTTAAAAAAAAGTAAAAATCTATATATAAAAAATTTATTCACATACTCCGGGATTCTTAAACCGACTACACTGGCACAGCTATGTTGGCAGTGGCTCCCCTATACATACCAAGTAAGTGGCTTTATGGTATTCAAGAATATTTTAATTTACAGAACCCTCAGCATTACCATAGAATACTACTGTGTGATGTTATCAAACTCCTCACGTTTGCCAAACACCCTAGCAAGCCCAATCCTATTTCATAACTACTGGTGGGAGGCTTCTCTACCAAATTTGAGGTAGAAGAAATTCCCTACTGTCCTGGTTTTGGCTGGGATAGAGTTAATTGTCTTCCTAGTAGCTGGTACAGCGCTGTGTTTTCAGTTCAGT
>JAVKLA010000093.1:23159936-23177419 GCA_034782735.1 Sagittarius serpentarius | reverse complement strand
AGCGAGGGCGGCCGCCGGCGCTGGGGACCTGCCCTGGAGCGGTTCCACCCGGGTTCTCTTTTGCCTCCGCCGGGTCCCGAGGAAATGAGCTGTAGACACGCTAAAAGCACGGAGGGAGGCGAGCGCAAGCCTCGCAGCCTCCCCTGTTGGAAGGAGCCCGCCGGAGCGCGGCCGCCGCCTCCCCCGGCCCCGGCCCGGGTGCCCAGGGACCCCTCCGGGGAGCTTCCTTCCCTGCTGCCATTACGGAGTCGGAGTGTCAGCGCAAAACTGGAGCTAAACTGCAGGCCTTTACTGTGCCTCTGTACAAATAAGGGGGCATTTGCAGCCGCGTTAAAATTAGCCATGTGTGTCTTTAAACTGCTTTATACAACAGCTAGATTTGAGCTGATTCTCCCAAAGCTGGTGCCGGCGTAGCCTCACCGAGTTCAGCGGAGTTTTACCAGATCAGAGAAGGCGCAGGCATTACAGCTTCTTAGGGTTTTATCATTATTCTAGGACAATCCCAGAATAGCTCCATTTCAACTAACAGAACCATTTTTGACAAATAATGTGTTGTTCGAAGGAAAATTGCTTTCAAATATTTGCTTTTTAAAAAATTTCTTCTGCCCTCTTAAAAACCAAGCTATGCTTATTGACATTTAGCTTCTTCCAAAAGATACGGGCACTGGAGCAATAAGGATGTGCATACAGACTGCAGAAGAGGATCTTAGGCATTCATTTCTGATGTTAAGGCCGTACCTAAGAGCTCACGTTTGCCCACATCTAAGCGCTCCTCTGCAGAGGAAGGCTGACAGATTCCTGTATTCCATGCAGGTCCCATTCTAAAGTAAGTTGCAGCCTGTAACTTCCCTCTTCCACAGCCTAAATCCCATGCCAAGAATTTTAGCATCTAGAGGGGGACTGTTTTCATTACAACTCAACGCAATTAGCAGAAATTGAAGAACTTCCTAACTAGACTGTAGAAATAGTTTATCAAGTCAGATACCCAGCAGTAGCCTAGAGGGTCTACTTCAGAAAGTTTTTGGAAAGAACTCTGCATTAGGTTTCTGCAAAGAAAGAGTCTTTCAAAAGAGTTTCCCACAATAACTGGAGATTGTTTCATGCCAAGGAGCATCACGGTTTATATTAATTTCAAAACTTTAATTTCTCTATAAGCATCCCCTGCTCCAATGCTCTTTATTTACTGACTTCTATAATGGCTAGCAGTTATCTGAAGGCTGCAAAGCATCTTGTAGCAATGAAATCCACATACAGACTTTAACTGAGTATCAAAGGGTGGGGTTTTTTTTTGTTGTTGTTGCCTTGAAATTTGCTGTCTTTTAAGTTAATTCCAGTCTTGCAAGAAAATATGAATAGGCTTATCTACTTTCCCAACATTATTCTCTGGTTTTCTATCCTACCTATTTTTAAGACAGGTGATTTCATTTTTTAACACTCTCCACATAAAGTATTTCTATTCTTTGATTGTTCTCGATGTTCATCTCTGAGCTCTCCACCTCCATTTCTAATAAACATTTGAAGACAGGTTAACATAATTAAGCTTTCTTACCCAAGTAAGGATGTGTGACTAATTCACACTGTAGCACTAGAATAATTTAATTTTACTCTTTTTCATTTCTTAGCTTAATATTTGAGGTGACTGCTGTATGCTGAGCAGGGGCTTTGACTGAACCGGTCACAGTGAGGACTGCATCTCTTGCTGTCGTCTTTCCATTCTCCCTCCAGTCCCCTGTCCCCCCAAAATACCAACAAGAGATATAGCTATGTATTTAGAATAGGAATGACTGATTTTCATTAACAAGTTCTGGTTTAAACCAGAATTATTCTCCTCTTGTCTTTGCATTCCTACTTCTATCACTGAATGTTTATTGAACGTGATCTGTTCATAATTCATTATATTGTTGTCTGCTCCCTACTTGAAATCAAAATTCTGTGAATCATGATGCTGTAACCTCTGTCACCCAAGTCCGTTATGTAGTAAAGATAGGTGGTATCACAAATAAAGGGAGACAAGCCAGCAGTTCATTAGCAAAATGTCTCTACCGCTTGGTAATAAAGAATTAAAAAATCTCCATGATTTGCAATCCTATTTAAAAATAAATAATCTTATACTGTTGTAACACTGCTCAGTCAGGCCAAAGATTAGTTTGGTACATTAACTAGTCTTTGAATAGCATATATGTGCAAACCAGGGAGAAATGATGAAAATTAAATGTGAATGATGAAATGTTGCCAGCGTAGCATTGATTTTAATGGTGCTATCTTACTGGCAGTTGTTCTTACACTTATGTAGTTAGGAAAGACTTGAATGATCGGAGAGGGAGATTTATCTCTGAAAAAAATGAGTGTCTCTGGATAAAGTATTGTATGTGGTACAGGAGCTGCAAATCACAATGCATGTAGTGCATTACAGGGTCAGACCATTTTCACAAGGACCATGGAAACACTTACATGTTTTACATTATCCAGGAGGAGAAGATCTCCGATGATATAGCCCTCACTATTTCAGTGCAAAGAATACAAATACAAGGTGAACCAGGAAATCCAGAAGCAGGGAAGAACTGAATGAAATTCACCGTCCTTCAGCTTGGCCACTATCCTCAGTGCCATTTAGATAACTTCAACCTTGTAGCACACTTAAGTGTCCTGAGGTCACACGGGAGACATTTGTTTAGAGAGAAGGGTTAAGACAGGGCAAAAAGGAGCATTTTTGAAGAATAACTATGAAGTGCACGGCCACCTGCCTCTTTAGGACAGTTTAGGAAGCCTTTGTTGCGATCCAGTAAAGTCTCTCCTGAAGGGAAAGATGAGGCTGTCACAGGCAGTGCAGAGAGAGCAAATAAGTTGGATATTTTAAATTTTTCATTGTTAAACCTCTAGGTTCTTCCTGAAGCAGATATGAGAATCAGTTGAAGGTAAATAGCTGAAAAAATGTTACTATTGAATTAATCTTTAAAAAAAAAAAAAGTTTGTTACAAACTGTTAGGCAAAGTTTGTAAGGAACGGTAATAACTTTTGTTAAACAAACAAATATAGCTGGTAAAAGGGGCTTTCAGGCCCTTCCAAACAGGATAAAATGAGTAAATTGAAGAGGCTTTTTAATTTGTTTCCATTGCACAAATATGTGCTACACATAGTCATGCCACTGAGAGCCCTGAAATGCCAGCAGCTGGCAGGCCTGCCTATTGCACACAGAGATATTCTGCTGTACAGCCCTTAGCAATGGATGCATTTTTCAGCTGAATTTATCAGCTGGAAAGCTCTGAAAGATGCAGATTAGCATGGAGTCCACAAATGGGCTGGCTTCATTCTGTTGAAAAAAAAAAAAGATCTTTTTTTTCCTAGTCAGACACTTCAAGCACTACTCATACTTTTTCAGTTGCTTCTACTCTAAGTTGTATAAACGTTAAGACTGCAAAGTAGATGTGAGCATGCTCTTATGGGGACCTTGAACTTTGTACAGGGTGGACAAGAAAGAAGCTAGTCAGAAAAGGTCATTTTATTATCCACGAAGAACTAATTTGTGGAGATTGTGAGATAATGTCCGTAAAGACACCAAGATTTGGACTATTATGATTTTCTCCAGATCATATCTTTCCTTTTATTTCGCAACATGAAAACCTCCACAGGTCTTTATCAGGGTGACCAGAGATGAGCATGTTATTTTTGAGGTATCTCTGTTTTATTTAAGCCCCCACTTTGGAAGAAGGCTCTCTGCTTTCAGGCAGGTCTGTCAGAACTAAAACAGATGTGACAGAGAGACAAGAGTATTTCTCCCTTTTCAAATTTCACAAGGATTAAACAGGCAAGACAGCTTGACACCTGGATCAATATAGCCTGTGCTATACTCACCATCCATGATATGAGGGGTAGCTCTGGAGAAAGGTAGGGGTTATAGAGACTTTGCCAGGACAATTGTGCCCCGGTGAATAGTAGCCTCCTTTAAGCATTTCTTATTAGTGTGTTTCGGTTTTTTTTCTGTTAAGGCTCTGCTTTTCTGGTTCTGAATTAAATAAATTGTACCACATTTAGATTCCTTTACATTTAAGAGTAAGCAAACATTGGGAGTGAACTATGAGGGACGGATGCGAACCACATCTTAATAGGTGAACGAACATATCAAGGGAATTAATTGAACTTAAACTGGTGGTGGTTGCATGCTGATTCATCATGTTCTTCTGACCCAAGATAGCTACAGAAGTCCTGTTTTGGAGAGCATCCACTGGATAACTGCATAAGTAGCAATTTTTAATTCAATTTAAAAATAGCTCTTTGGCTTAGAAAGTGATAAAGTAACATAACTACTCAGATACGTTTGACGAATTATAACACTTTCCTGACACCCACACAAGTAATGAAACACTTTTTGGGGAACTTTTCCAGTCTGTATCTTAGCCCACAATTTGTGAATATTCCAAACTTCCATTACATCGATGCGGGTTTAGAATTTGTATGCAAATTATACCAAAGTGGGCCTTTTTGTTGATCCTGAGATTTTCTACACAAGGACCAGTTCTCTCTCCTTCCCTGTTTGGTACCTTTTGCTGCACTCCAAGTAAGTAAGAGTACCTATGCTTCACCATAAATAGGACAGTCCCTAGAAGCTCAGCCATTTCCAGTGTCCTTGGTGCACACCTGGGAACAGAGGAGGCTTTAAAGTGCCTCACAGGAAGAACTTGGGACTAAATTTAAATAAAGACTTAAGCACTTTCAGTAGAATCCAGGTGTCTAAATTCTGCCTACATCCAAAACTGACAATGTGACCTGAAAACCCTGTCAGCCATTTCCTAAGCCTAATGGCACCTAAGAGCCCTGCGTAGCTTCCCATTCAGTATGAAACTACTCTTCTGCCTTCAGGCCATGGGTGGAAAAAGCTGCAGTCTGTTCTCCCAGCCCTGCTCAGTTCCTTCAGAAAATACATGTAGAATATAGATGTAGAGATAGATATGAAAAAGTCCAGTATGTAATATATTTTGGGTTTAGAATAAATATAGGCACCCACCAGCAGTGCCTCCCATGAGACTTTGTTCAGTATATATATTTACACAGAAATAACTGAGGAATCGGGAAAAACCTAAAAGGAATTATAGGAAAAGTGTGTGATGGAGTTACTGCAATTAAGGTCTATATTGCAGAAGAAAGTTTTGGGATCAGTATGGCAGCTAATTCCTAGCTACCACCATCACAAGAGCCATTCTTTCCATTGTTCAGCCCAATAAACAACTGTACTCTTTCTGAGTCTGTAAATAACTTGTCTAGCTTATGAAAGATATAGACAGATTTGATACATTAAAGTGGAAAAAAACCCAGATTTGCTTTTATTCCTTTCCATGTAGTTTTTCTAATTTAGTTCACTTAAAGTATGTTCCTCAAGTTGTTGTAGTTTCTTTTTGCAGCAAATTTCTTGCCAAACACTGCTGCAATCTCCATTTTATTATTTAACTTGAAAACAGGTACGGCATAAATTTTTGCTCCCAAATCCTGAGATGAAGTAGTTGAATTGGAATTCAGATGCATTAAGTAGTATGAGGCAGTGCAATGTGTATCTCTCACTCAGAGCAGCTCCAAAAGTGTAAATGAAGCTGGGGTGTTTTGCTGTACTAACATGACTGCACTTCTTCAGGTACCTTTCCGTGGCATCCTCAGGTATCTTCTCCCAGGTCACGTAGGCAGCCTGCAAGAGATGCAGTTACTTACACTGTAACCTGGTCTTGACCATAGGAATTGTTGTATTATGTCTTTGCAGAGACATTATGCTTCATGACTAGACTGCCAGATGCACGATGAGTGTGATGGAAGGTAGCAAATAAAAGATATTTCATCAAATGGATGGCCTATTTTGTGAAGACTTAACAACTCAGGAGTAAAGGGGGTTCTTTTACCACCAACGCAAGTGGAAGTTTTGTCCTTCTGCAGTGGGAACAGATGAAAGATCTGAAGTTTGGTAGGTGTGTCTCGTGGCTGCACAGCAGAGGCTGACAAAGTCTGGGCAGCCAGAAGACCCTACGGGAAAAAATCTGTAGGCTGATTATTCTGTTGCTGTTTTATACTGGATGCATTTAAGTAGTGTTATTGAAAGAGGGTTATGAAGTGTGGAGGTGCAAGATAATCTAGAGGTGGCAGTGAAAAGGTGACTGCAATTGGTAATGTTCCAAGGTATGCATGAATGGGGAATTATAGTTCAGTCAGTGCCAGATTTCCAATTACACCACATTTACGTGAATGCCTTCTCTTAAAATTGGACATTGAATTTTTCCCCCACGTTTGAAACTATCTTCTGTTTGCTCCTACCAGAATTTAAGACTGGATGAGTTTTCAGAAGTGATTTGGGGGTCTCTAATTCTTGGGGGTTCATCCAGACATTTCAGAGGAGCCTGATAGTCAGAAGTAAGGGAACATTAATTCACATTTTTGCCAAGCAGGGCATTCTGGAGACATTTAAAAAGTGATTTTTTTTTCCTGTCAAGGTCACAAAAATAGTTTCCATAAGTGAGGTTGGATTTGCTTCAAGATTCACAGGAAAAATACAATTCTAGAAACACTCCTCTTAGTTTTTGAAGGGAGCTTTCAGAAATATCTCCTAATATAAATCAAAAAAATGCAAATACATATCATACTGGCATGATGGTGTAGTGTAACCTGTGTACACTTGGTATCAAACTATATTTTCCTAGGTTGTTTTTTCTTGAACTGAATGAGTACCATAGAGTGAAACATCAAAGCATTTGTAGTCATTATACCGTGTTTGAAGCAAGGTTACTGGTATATCACTGGTAGCATGCTCTCACAGCCTTCTAGAGGAACAGAAATTAATCAGGGGATGTTCTTTGACTTTTCTGGAGTAATTTTCTCTGAAACTTATTTATAAAAATCCCTGTAAACTACATAAGGAGAATACATGATCTCTTTAAAAGAAATCCAGTATTATTTTTAATATTGTTATTGAGTTTGAAACATTTTTTCAGAAACCTTTGTGGCAACTTTTGAAACAAAATATCCCATTTAATCTGCAGTTGATACTGTACATATGGCACTGTCTTTCATCTACAAACACCTCTTTTTTTTCCTCTCTCAGTATATCACACAAAGACCTGGTCCTTCCTCTGTGGACTAGGAAATCTGAAGAAAGAGCTGGCCATCGTAGGTCTTGCATGAACATAAAAGAGCTTGAGAAACAGCTGAGTCTGCCAAGGTGCAGTTGTCATACAGGAAAGACTGGGGAGGAAAATTACAAGTTCTGATATCTGAGTGTACAAAGCACGAGCATCATAAAGCAATGCTCATTGCAGTTTTGTCCTAATGGTCACTACTGTTTGTAAGGTGAAGATAATTTCTTTCAGCTGGAAAGCTTACAAGTTTTAGTTTTTCATGTTGTAATGGATAGCCAACTATTTCTAAACGATCGATTCGTAGTCTATCTACTCCTATGTATACTGAAGACAGAAAAAACAGATGAAATTTTTTGAGCAATCTCTTACTACACAGGTTAAGTTTCCCTTTCCCAAAGATTCCAGTAATTAAATATGTTACGGGAAAAATTTGTTTCTATTCTTGTTGAACTAACATAACAAAATTAAAGAGTGCAGCAGCTTTGATTTTCTTCTTGTACCTTGCTGTTTACTCAGGAGGTTTTATATAGAACATCTAGATTATCTGATACATATGGGTGGTTCTGTACATATTAGCATGTATGCAAAGTAGGTAGTGATTCACCTCTAACAGTAAACAAGTCTTTTGGGTAAGGTACAGACAAGAATGAAATTTCTAATAGTGCCAGCTGTTCTAATAATACGCAGAACTGAGATGTGCAGGGAAATCAAGTCTTTCTGTCTTTATCCTGGCCTCTGCTATCAAGTTGTGAGGTAGCACAAGAGACCTCGGAGGGTGGTTAACATCATCATGGACAGCTATTTCACTGCAAAAGGGTCATGATTGTTTAAAAAAACCAACCCAAAACAAGGAGGGATGTTACAAAAATAACTTTTTTAAAGTAAAGAGAAACCAGGGTGAAGTCTATTCTTAGAGGTACATTGTGTCTTGATGAAAAAGCTGGCAGCAAATTTTTTCCTGAGATATATCAAGGAAATGGGTGGGTTTTTTGGTACTGTCAAAAACTTGAAACCAAGTGTTCTAGCTTGTGGAAGTGCAAGCTAAAAATACAACCACAAGGAAAGTTGGTTATCCATTTTTGTTTACAGTTTTTTATGTTCCTTTAAGGAGGTTGTGGGAAGTGGAGGTAGAGCCACATGAAAGGTAACACTTTTCTCACATTGGGAGCTATTTGTCCTGCAGTGTGTAGCAGGCAGAGGAACAAGCAGCAGCTTGCCATGTATTAAGTGGTGGAAAAACTGCTCAGGGACCAAGGGAGTCTGGGCAGAATTTGTCCTGTCTCAGACATTCACTGAGTTGGGTAAAATCAGAACTGGAAGCAAAGGCTTGCCTGCAGGGGCGCTGTTTTTGTGGGACAACTGTGTACAAACCTTTTTATTTCTAACTCACCATGTGATGAGTTTTCTGTATTTAAACAGATCAATTTTCTAGTTTTCATTCAAAAAAACTTTGACTTTTTTGAGCTGAAAACTCTCCAGTCTTTTGGGGAGAGCTTGTTATTGGAGACCTAGGCAGACACATCATGAGGTCTCCTCCCAATAACCTGGCGAGCAGCTGTGCCACCTTCACTCCCACTGAAGAATACCGATCCGTAACTTTCCTGGCATTGGAATTGTCATTTCTCATCAGCTAAACAAGTACCCGCAATCAGAAATAGCATATTGCTGCTGCAAGTTAAATTGAGCCACAAATACAGAGCTTTCTTTAAGTACATTATTTATAAAACACTTCGCTTTTCATGAGAGATGTGTTAGAGACTAGGGACAATGTATTTCTGCATATGGTTTGCAGATCTCCAGAGAGGGAGACAAAAGGTAACTGCAAAAAACCCCAAGTCTGTTGTCAGTAGTGTCTGTTGCTAGTTAGAGGACTGTTCCCATACTAGAAAATGTAGGGATTTTTGAATCAAAGTAGAGAATAGTGTCCTAGAAGATTTACTCTGGTAACAGGTATTTAGAAATTGGCAATAGGCATAAAAATGAGAAGGTGGAGATGGAAGGCATGAGAACAGATAACAGAAGTATATGCTATTATCTAAACTTACTGTAGAATTTGCAACATAACTGTCATCATGAATGCAAACCACGAAAACATGTTGTGATTGTCATGAAATATTTCAGATACACAGTACCATTTGCCAGAATAATTTTCTGTAAACAGTTCTCCATGTGGGTTGTTAAATTTTGTTTATTTGCTGTAGAAGTCGACATTTAACAAATAGTTGAAATACTAAATCCCTGAACAAAGTTAGAGTATGTTGTCTGGCCACAAATTACTTGGAAATATTTATATTCATGACCCAAAACAGCTGCTGACAAGATGCAAAGCTTTCCTTTAATAGTCTAATAAGAGGTTTTGATGCAAAAAATAGGACAGCTTTGGCTTTAAAGACTTAATTTTTGCATTGTTATGTACTGCAGTTTCCCTTTTACCTTAAGACTGCGTTCAGAGATCCACCTCTTAGCACAAGCAGTTTTAGCAACAATACCAATTGTTGTCTCTCAAGAGTCTATTGTCCCATATTAAAAAGCTATTTTTGCTAAATGAGTTTGGTCATTAGCAGAACACAATCTTCATTTTTACAAAAATAACTGAAATTAAAATAGCATAGTGGGCTGTTTGCCTGTGAATTAAACACCACAAGAAGGAGTTTAACATGTCCAAAGCCTGTTACTTAACATGAAGCTTCTGCACTGCTGCCTCAGTATTGAAATGAAGGGAGCATCTTATCAAATATCCCAAACACCTGCAGTTTGCAGTGAGCTCCCTGAGATGTCCGTAGGCTAGCTGCGGTAATTCATCCCACTCTGATGCCGAAGTTCTGCTCCTAAATTCAAATGCATGTTTGAAGTTGTCAGCCTGGCAATGAGAACTGATATTATTGGAAGCTTCAGGCACAACAATAAACCTTCGGTATTTTAGTCTTTATCCACACAAAGTTGATGCTACTCTGTCTCAGAAGAACCTTAGAGTTGCCAACTTGCTGCTCAGAAAAACAAAGGAAAGACATACTTGCTGAGAGATGGGAAGAAGGGCTTCCTTCTGCTGATCCCACTTGTTTCACTGCTTTCGTGTGTGGTGTAGCATCTGCAAAACGCACAGAGAAGAGAGGTCTGGGATCTTTGATAATCTCCAAATGCCACTATCTTTAAAGACTTTGGAAGAGGAGATGATATATCATCAGCTGTATCTATTTCTGTTTTAGCATAAAGGTGTAACTCTAAATTCTGGGGAAGATGAAAAGGCATTGTAAAAGAATTGTGACACCCCCACCCCTCCCCGACCTGGACAAATAGTAATTTGTGGATAACCAGTAATTGAATCTGGCCTCAAATTTTGTCATTCCGTACAGAAAGCCCAGGGGAGAGGGCCGGAAACTCCTTTCTTGAGAGAAGAAAAGCAAAAGGTTTATTCCGTAGATAGGATGTGGTATGTTTTCATGCCTGTGAAGGTGGCGGTAGCAGTTTTTGTTGTGTTGAAATTTGTTCTATATTTTTAAAATATTTAGTGTTGCAGATTTTGCATGATTTTAAAAAGGAGAAAAATTAAGAAAGATGTTGCTGAAGGAAAAGAAACTTGTGGGCAGGCCCTTATTCGACAAGACACATTACCCTGGCTAATCTCCTTTTTTCAGGTTTCCTGTCTAGCAATCTCTAAGCTTACTTGGAGCTGCCTTTGCAAAAGTAGACCTGGTAACATCTGGAATGGGGAGTATGGACTTCTGGATTTGGATTAAATTTTACCAAAGCAGCAAGCTGGAAAAAGCCGGCTACATGGAACCACAGCATGGCAGGTCTGAGCAAGACCCAGGAGGTTCAAAGTTTATTGGAGTGGAGGACTGGTTAGCTAGAAAGAAGTAGTGTTCATTTGGCTATTACTTTCTTCATTCCCAAACCTGCTAGTAAAAATGAATAAATATTATGACAAATGAACTATTAAATACTGTGGTAGTGAAGGGCTGAACGTACAGTTTTACCCACCAAAATTTGGGTTTTGCTGCAGTTATTTTTCATCACTAGATGTTTCTCCTCTTCAACCTTCTCCTTCAGTTAAAGGGCACCTGGGGCTGGGTATTTAAGGATACCGAGTGATTGCAAGGGGAAGGAATATTTGTGAAGCAATATTAAATTTCTACAAATTTTCTATTTCCAGTTTATAGAGGAGAGCTTGATCTGACCAATTTATTTACTGAAATTGAATTCCAAAATATTACTGAGTGAGACATTTTCTGAGGAAAATGACAGCAGGCAGGAGAATTACATGTGAAGGGAGAACTCGGGATCTGGTATATAAGCATGCTGTAAATAAATACGTTAGTTAAAATGAGTGCTAAGGAAATAAATGACATATGGTTAAGAGATGTGGTAGCTACGTTAAACCTTACATTGATTGACATGAAAGATAATGAGACATGATAACCTCATTCTGTACCACATACTAAGCAGACAATATACTGCTAAAATACCAAGAAAGGGCAAATAAACAGCTGCTTGTATAAGTTACAGGGAAGGAATCACCTCATTATCTTCTGATAAGTCCCCATTCCAGAAGTTTCTGTTGGAACGGACTGCGAAGAGCAATTTTCTAAAGGGTTCTTGAACTGCAGAGACACAATTGGATCTAACTTGCTGCCTTCCTTTCTTGATACCTTCCCCTCGTGCTGTGCTCTCTCCAACCCACTGCCTCTCCTTCCAAAACACGTTATGATTTCTTCCTATGATAAGACCTACTCATGTTAGAAAGCGAGACATGCTTTTATTACTGTAGAGGACAAGCAACTCCAGAGTCTGCATCTTTAAAAACTACTAGCATTGTAGGGCATCAGAATGGGATGTTCCGTTATCAAAGTATTTTATGAAATTGAGATGATTTTGTTAGAATTTATTTTTTAAAGTAACACAATTAGAGTTATTTTCTGGTGATGTCCTCTTTTGATATTTCAGAACAAACTGGGTTTGTATGAGAAAAGCAGGGTTCAGTACACCATTGTGTTTCTAACCAGTCAATTCAAGATAAAAAAACACTTTGGATTTTTCCTTCATAAAATACAGAACGAAGGCTAGTTTTAAAGCTTTCCTGAAACACAGCCAGGCTCTTTTCGTTCTTTACACAGCACTGCTAGATACCTGTCAGTAGGTGTCTGAGCAGAGGTAGCTTATTCTTCTAGTGCTTTGACTAGAGTTGTACTTCGTTTCTTGTACTCTGGAAATTTATCACAAACTCCCTGCCTCAGGTTTTGGGTAGTTTGGTTGTTTGGTTGGTTTTTGTTTTTTTTTTTAATTGACTCAGCCTTATAAAAATTCTTTGCTTTGTTTGCTGCTATCTCAAGTAAAGTATTACTGATCTAACTTAGTCAGCCAGAATATATTGGTGTTTGAGGAGACACTGTCCTTTTTCATCTCGGACTTTTTTATGAAACAGAATTACTTAGATGCTTTGGCTGCTTCAGTACCTCAGTTACAATCCCAAAGTTGCCATTTCTCAGTTTTATTCTGTTAGTGGGTTTTCTTCTTCCTTTCAGACCCTTTTGCATTAAGTGTTCCTTTGTGAGAGGATTACATTAGTGAAAAGTGTATTTTATGCTGAACTGCAGCGACAATATTTAAAACATATTTTTCAGGAAAGGAGTGAAATTAAAACTCACGGTCCCCACTTTCTGGGAACAGTAGGTACCTCTGACTGGCATTTCGACAGGTAATATTATAGAGAAGCCCAGACTCTATAGAAGATGCTTTGCACGTTCTGAAGTTTTAGAAATAAGACTTCTAATTAAACCTGCTTTAGACTTAGATTTTCCTGCATCTCTAACACAGTTTATTGATATACTGTGGTTTTTTTCCTGCTGAGCTTGGGCAAAAAAAGTAAAACTTGAGGTGAACATTTACAATTTTTATATACCTGATCCAGCAGAACATAGCAAAATATTTGTGTGATTTTTGACAAATTCAGATCTGCCTTCAGGCCAATACAGCTATGGACAAAGCCAAAAATGCCCAAGTAGATTAGTTCTGTGTTGAGGTTCACCCATAATGACTATAGAGGTGTTCATTAGGTTTCTTGCAAAATTACTGTCATGGAGAAGCAGAGAAGAGTATTTGGACCAGGTCCTTCCCGTATTTTTCCTATGTCTTCAGAGAGAGGAAGAGAAAGAAGGGGGAGGAGGGAAGAGGTATTCTAGAGGACGTTGTTCCTTATGTGCTTTGTCTGGAGATATTATGTTAAATTGTTTGTATTCAAGGAAGGAAGAGAGGGGACATAAATATCAGCACATTTAAATAGCTATTCCCTGAAGATACTTTGTTTTAATATGGTGGTATTATCAGTTCAATGGGCTGTGATTTTTCATTTCATTCATCACTTATACTGTGGAGGCTTCTCAAATGCTTCTTTTAATTGTACTAAAGACAGCAGTCATGATTTCTAGTTAAAGTTGTAGGAGGCTTTAATTCTGAAGCACCATTATAACTTTCAAAATAATTCCTTTTAAGCTGATGTTTAGTGTCAATCCAAGCGTGACTCATGTAGTGAAGCTAGAGAAAATCACCGTAGCCGTTTCTACTTTATGGGAGTCTGACGAGGCTTTTCTTTTTTAAAAAGACAGTTTTTCATAGCTCTGAAATCAAGTCCCCTCACATTTTAGTTGAAGGTATCTGTTAGCTTACCTCAAGCAACACAGAAAAACCTGGTTATGCAACTAAAGCACCAGCCTTGGCTTATGATGACCCAGCAATCAGGGTCTATAGGCTTATTTTGTTGTTCTGGACAGGACACTTAAGCTGCTTCTAAAGTGACAGCCTGGTATGCTCAGGGCAAACCCTGATATTCAGGTTCCCGGATCACCCAGAGCAGAGCTCTCTGCAGCTCCCCGTGCATTTAGGCTCTCTCCTGCAAAAAGCAAGGGGCACAGGAGGCCTGGGTCTTATGCCAGTACGGTTCCAGGGAACAGCCAGAGCGCTCAGCTGGGTGCAGGGACTTGGGAGTTCTGCATTTTTGTGTTGTTGAACTGGACACCCCTGGACTGTTTTGGCAACGTCCTCCTCCCGAGAACCATCTAAAGGCCTGGTGCCCCATCCCCAACCTGAGTCTCCACCACTTGTCCTGAGACACTCTCCAGGCTGCCTCAGCTGCATCCACACAGGCGCCCTCCCACGCGCGGGCGCTTTCGCAGGCCCGTCAGCACCCTTTCTGAAGGTCCTCCTAGAGTTTGCTCTGCTTTCAACTTGTTTGTGGCACATACATCCTGGGGTCCACCTTGCTGCCAGATCCAAAAGGGTCATCTGGGGCGTGTGTGTATGTGCCTGTGCACACGTGGGAGGAGAAGATGGTAGCCTGATACATCGGCCAAAATACAGACACAGATCCTGCGGGCTATCAGCCTGCCTCATTGCTCACCTAAGGGATGTTTGTGCTGGTGTCTGGCAGAGTACAGAACTGAGAGGAAACACATTGCAGTTTTTATTACAGCCTGCTTGAATGCTTGCACAGACCAGGATGGTCCCAAGACTGAGGCATGTCTGGTGGTTGTCTCCTGGCACATCTCCTCTGGCCTGGCTGAAGCCAGCAGGCTGGCCTGGAATCACGAGTGCTCATCTTTGCCACGGGACACCACCAGTCAGGATATGGGAGGGTGAGAGATCTGAGCTCTGTTAATAAGTTGTGATTTTGAAAACTAAAACCCTTTCTGAAGGTGGTAAGGGGTGGGGGTAGAGGGAAATAATATGTTAGAAGTACTGCAGACTCTGACAAAACCCTGAAATCTCCATTGGCTTTGGCAATACCCCTGGGCATGAGGGACGAGAGGGGTAAGATGGGGGAACCCGAAAGAGGAAAATGAGGATTTTCCAATTCCTAATCTGCAAAATGGATTCTTTTCCATTTCTCTGTTTTCTTTTGCTCAGGAACTGCCTCTGTTTAACAGAGTAGTGATTTCATCTCAGCTGGTGCTTCAAGAAACTACATCTTCTCTTAAAGTTCCTCTCACCCACAGCAAAGGCAAAGCAGCAAATAAACCTTTTCCTATCAGCAAATATCAACTGTATGGAGTGCCTATCAGCTAGGCAACTTGGGTTATCCTGATGACATCCAACTCTTATGTTTTTCCATACTGGTTAGCCCATAGGATCAAATTAAGTTCAGGGACTTGAACCTTATCTTAAGTTGCATAGGTAGCTCAGGCCAATGAGCAAATGAATCATCTAAGGCTTTAGATCCTCTAAACATGCAGGCATTCAGCAAAAGTTCATGGTTAATGCCTGTCTTCCAACAGACTGTAATTGCCAGAAGAACAGTGAGGTTTATTGAGCAGGAGGTTGAAATGCTTGGGAGTAAGGACCAGGACATGAGATTAGCTCCTCAGGAACTAAGGCCATCATAAAGATGACTTCCAGTGTTAAAGCATTCCTTCCCAATTTCTTAATTATAAAGAATAAAGAACAGAGCTATGTCATTTCTCCTCCAGTGCCTTACCAGCACCCAGTGGTCCAGTCCTTCATCCAATCCATTCACTTCCTCTTTCAGATCCTACAGACAGATAAAAGGAGGACAAACATAAGTAACTCCCAGTACATCTCTTTTTCTCTCTTGAGTCCCATGTAACACTCTTAAGCAACATTTCAAGTCAAGCCTCTTTCCTCCTCAGTAGCTATTAGACTATATGCATTCGTGCTCAAGGTCTCCTCTGCTGCTCTTCAAGCTCACTGCTAGCACTACCTCCCTCCAGCCATGGCAAATCACTTACTTGTCACCCTCAGATTCATTTTCCCTTTTCAGATTTAACCAGTTCTCCTCTACCATACAAAAGGCCATATGAGATAAAACCTCTTTCCTGGCTTTCTTCAAACTTGAACTTTTTTACTGCACACCCAATCTCAAACGAACGTTGTAACACAACCAGACAGAAATAAATAAGAATGTGATTTCTCTTTGATTCTTTTCTAGAACAAAACTTTTCCTATCTTAGTCTTCTTGGATAGTATCAGAGGGCTAAAATATCTCCTTTACCCCCTCAAAAAGGGGTCGGGCATCTTGTAATAACTTAATAAAATGAGATACTGCATCATACACATAAAGATAAAAAAAAAGTCACATAAGACAGACATCAGTCTACGTGTAAATAGATACTCAGATACAACAGTTGACGTGATGCAAATGCACTGCATTTGTCTCTATGGGTCTAAAATATTTTGGAATAATAAAAAGGCACTTAATGTGGAATAAACTGAAATATGAATTTTAAACAAAATAGCATTTTCTGATATAAATCACCTTATTGAATATAGCAACAAACAGCCATTTTTGAGGATGTTTTGCTTTTCCTTTTTCTCCTTGATTGAGAAAATGACTTAACAGCTAGTGTAAATTATACCATAGGGTATGAAGGTGTAACAGTGTACAAGGGCCTGGCCTTCCGCACTGGTGAAGCAGTTGTATATATACTATGATGAATACCGTGAAGAGTTTTTCAGTGAAGTGAGACATTGCTTAAAAAGCCCAAGAAGCCCTTCTCTAGGGAATATTCCTGAAATGTTAGTAATATGTGTTGTGAATTGTACTTTATCCTATATTTGATGAATACTTTTTTTTACTTTTGAAAAGAAAGAAAAATTTAGGAAGAGCCTTTTGACTCTCTTCTCACTTCTTTTTCCACAAAACAGTTAGATCAACGTTAAACAAATGTTGCAAATCTATGGGCTGGGTGAAAGGGCAGAAGTGGGTAGTGTGTCCCCTGACACAATTATACATTTTCTTTTAGAAAAGCGTGAAATTATTTTTTATTTTCCCTCAGCCTTGCACATGGTTGAACAGTGTAAAGAAAAATGGATTCTTCCTATGTGTGACGTGCCCAGATTTAGAGAGCTTTTGAAGTGGTACAGATTTCCTATCAAGAGGTGGGGTGAGAAGCACTTCTGAGCTCTGTGTATGATTAATCCTATTGCACTCAGTAAGCAAACCACACTTTTATGCAGGAAACCAGAGATGATGAAACACACAAAGCTGAAGTTCAGACATTTTGAAAAAATTTAAAAATAGGAAGTCTTCCACTACAGTGGGCAACTTGATGCTAAATATTTGGTTTTCAGTTTTCAAATGCATCTATATTCTAGGAAGCCGGTTAAGGATGGAATGCGCTGAAATCCATTTCCCTTCTTATGTCTCCTACCTTTAAGTCATTGGTGAAGACAGAAGAAAGGAAAATATACATGTACTGTTGTCGTGGTTTAACCCCAGCCAGCAACTCAGCACCACACAGCCACTCACTCACTTCCCCCCCCACCCAGTGGGATGGGGGAGAGAATTGGAAAAAAAAATAAAGTAAAGCTCGTGGGTTGAGATAAGAACAGTTTAATAGAACAGAAAGGAAGAAACTAACAATG
>JAVKLA010000093.1:23106242-23156435 GCA_034782735.1 Sagittarius serpentarius | reverse complement strand
GCCCCTCCAGCCTCCTTGCTGGCTGGGCATGAGAAGCTGAAAAGTCCTTGAATTAGTCTAAACACGACTGAGCAACAGCTGAAAACATCAGGGTGTTATCAACATTCTTCTCCTACTAAACCCAAAAACACAGCGCTGTGCCAGCTACTAGGAGGACAATTAACTCTATCCCAGCCGAAACCAGGACACCTGGTTAACCTGAAATGCTACCATGCCTGGTACTGCTGATTTTTTCCTTCTTGGATGAAAAACTGGTGTCGTCTTCTACATTTATAGAATTACTAATCAATTCAGCTAAAAATGGAGAGTTATTCACATGAAGGTGATGAGAAAGATCTTCCTGAAAAGTTCTTCTAGTAGATGATAAGTAGATGGCTACATGAACTACTCCACAGTATTGCAGATAAAGCAAACTACTCTTCACAATTTCCTAGATTAGAGAGTGAAACAACTATATTTACAAGAAAAGAAACCATATCAAACCTTTCATATTTTTAAATATAGTAACTTCTAGTGGGACACAGTGGCAGTCCAGTTTCCAGTTTGATAATCACTGTGCAAGCAGTAACGTATGAGAGCCGTCACAATGAGGAAATAGCTAAGACAAACGTAAATGGGAAGAGGGAGTACAAAGAGCCACAGAGAGAGAAAATGATGTGCCAGAAACAGACACCACGGTCTGTGGATGCCTGTTCCCTCTGCCATATGCCATTCTACTTCCCATATATGTTACATCTTAACACTTGCTGTAACATTTAATATATTGAGCACACTGTAATAAGAGATGCCTGTATGATTTACAGTTCGTGTGACAATGGAGACTTTTTTTAGCCCTGTAGGATAAAAACTATTCTGTGTGGTCGTTGTAATGCATCAGTATCAAAAAAGCCAGAATGAAAAAAAACCACAAACTGAATGATGTCAGGAGCTGTCCTATACGGTTATAATGATTTTACACTAAATTGTCTATAACAATGGCCTGTCTTAAACAGTAATAATTTAGAAGTACTGGGAAAGAATACTGGATCACAGGGAGCCAGATTTTTATTAAGCAAAAGGAAAGAAAGGATTTATTAATTTACCTTTTCCATTGTTGGTGTTCAAGTGGCAAATGGCAATTGTGTACGCTAGCTGACGATAGCACCCTACGAGGCAGCGAGCTCTTTACCCCCCACCTACGTTTGAACAGAGCACCAGAAAGAGGATGGCAAAGGCTCATTTTTCCTCCCTGGAGCTGAGCACCCCTGAATGGGACTGCAGCACAGGAGTCAGTTTCTGATCCTCCAACGGGGAAGAGGAGACACTGAAGAAATTGTAAGAAAGCAACCCAGAATGGGGACAGGCTCACGTGTTTACACACATCCGTTTAAAAAGAAATTTACTCTGTCCCTCACCATTTGCTGCCTTTTTGGTCTATGTTGTCTGCTCTTACTCTGAGCTATTCGAGGGAGGGGCTTTCAGTGATGTAGTACAAAAAAAGTTCCCATCATCTTTTTTTTCTTTTGTATCCACTACATACTAGTGCCAGCTTCTCCCTTCTCATTTTTCTCCACTCACCCAGCAGCCTTTCTTCTTGGAATGGCAGCAGGACCATGACCGGAGTTCACGTCGGGCTTCTCGCAGGGTTGCCTGACAGTCATTTGCTGTAGCATCCCGCGCTTTGGTGTTCCGCATACGGCACCAGGCAACGCTGAAAGAGAAATGCCACAACCAGTTTATAAGAAATAAGGGCCATGCATCTGCAATACAGCGCTTTTGGGGAGTAACCTAAATATAGTCCTCACTGTGTTGGCTGTAACACAGACAGATGCCCTGTCTGGTAGAACCACATAGTCAAGAAACTCAGAGGAGGAAGAACAGGAAATAGCATTGCCCTTCTTTTACAAGTGAGAACTGAGGCATAGTTTCTTCCCCACCAAGGTCAAAATGAACATCTGTGGCATGTAAAAGAAAAAAATCTCAGAATATCAAGTCTGAGACACTTCTTTCTTGTGGGGGATAGCCGAGATACAGGAAATGGGCTTTTTAGGGAATTGGACTTCATTCTTTCCCAGCAGTAAGGCCTCAAGGTGTTACATATTTTTGAATATGTGAAGTTCGGCTGATTTACCTTTAGTTACAATTTTTTTTTTTTGGAAGATAGTAAGTAAAGGTTAGGCATTACAAAGCATATTTTTGCAATGAACTTGACACAATAGTTTTGAAGTTCATGAATCTATTAAGTCTTGGACACACTCTAGTGTATTAGACAACAGTAGTGATTTACATTATTTTGAAGTTGCAAGTAAGTTTTCAAGGGTAATGGATTTCATACATAGAGATAAAAAGATAACGTTCCTGCACTTATGCCTGCTGACTTCTTTTCCCTATCATACTACATTTAGCAAAATGGATAAGGCAGAAAGGATGCTGGTGTATTTTTATGTTAATTAATGTATTTTAATTTCAAATGGCATTTTTGAAGCTCAGCTTCCAAAAAAGTGGTGCCAGGGCAAACCTAATGAATTTTAATTCTTTTCAGTATACTTCTGCTTTCATGAATTCTTTTTGTTATATTCTGATGCATGAGAACACAGCAGTAGGCATTCAGAGCGTGCAGCCAACAGATCTGATTTTTACAGAAATCCCTTTTAACTTTTTTAGCTACATAATAAAGCTCACCTCATAAGTGCGTTATTTTTAATGACCAATTGGGTAATAGCTAGAATAATACATACTTCAAGGAGATGGACCAACTTTTAAAAGATTTTTTTAAAACAACAAGTAATCTTTCTGCACAAAAGATGCGTTTAACTGTTTTGTAGCTAAATTGTGCTATTCTAAGACAAATTTTAAGGGTGCGCCACTCTTGGCCCAGAAGGGCTGCAGCTAATAACTTACCCTTGCTGCAGTTACATTACTTAAAGCAGTACGACATATCCCGTAGGTAGTTAAACTTTGAAACTTCACTGCATTAACCCTGCTCTTCTACACCTTGGAGCGCCTGGGAAAACTCTCGGCTCCTTGGGAGCGCAGTTTCGGCTGCAGTGCTGTAAAACAGAAATCTCCGTGGACTCTACAGCTAGCCCACAGCTGCCAGAGCCGGTCTGGTGACTAGATTTTAATGCTGGTGGTGAAAGGCACAAGAAGCAGCCTTTTTTAATAGCATGGTCCATGTATTACACTGCTCTAATCCCAGACGAATTTAGTAACTCATGGCCCCACCAGGCACAGCTTCGCTGGCAAAATACTGGCCTGCTGTAATATGCTTGTGCGTGCTGTTGAGAATAGGGCACAATAAACCAGTTCTGTCCTTTGTGTAACGCTTGCCATAGCAGTAATATAAAATCAATAACACAATGAGAGGGGTTGTTGTTACACATCAGAACATATCATGAAATGATGCTTCTTTTTACTTCCAGAACTGTAGCATACCTGAGTGCTTGTATAAAGCAGCAGTACTGGCCCTAATTTACTGCATTGCAGTAAAATCAACAATGCAGCATTCCGCAGAGCCAGGCAAATACTCATATTTGATTTGCTAGGTGAATAGAGAGAGAAAAAATGCTCCCCCAAAATATTTTTAATCATGTTACTATATTTCTTGTTTGCAACCCTCCAAAACCTTCACTCTGTAACTAAACACTGGTACCTCTTGAAACCACAATTTTTTTCTGAAACCTCATTTGAAACCATTTCTTTTACAAGCAACAAAGTGAATCACACTGATTTTTCACAAAATTCTTTCTTTTGGGGGGAGGAAAAAAAGAAAAATTTAAGAAGTTAACAGTAACTCATAGGTAAGTTCCAGTTGAGCAGAAACCAAATTTCAAAGTAAAAATGTTAGGTGTAATAAAAAGAGTCCAATTCCATCTAAGAGAAACTTCCCATAGCTAGAGAGGAAACAAAGAAATGTTCTGTAGCTGAAAGTAAACACAAACTTGGGTTATTGCTGTCCAGCTACATAGGGCCATAGTGATATTTTTTTAAATTAGAAAAAAAAATGCATAGTTCATGCTATCACAGCTTAGGAAATGTAGAAGTTGTCAACAGACTTTTTTTTTCTATGAAATCTTGACACATTATAAACATTCTTCTTGCCTGTTTACAATTTACCACCCTAAACTGCTTCTGGTAAGTCTATGTTTTTTTTTCCCAGGTCTTCTTGAACTGACACTCTGATGGATTGTTATTTTCTTCAGTAAAAGTTTGAGCATTGAATAATTGTAATTTCTTTCTAATTAAATGATGATAAAAAGAATTATTGTAGTATTGAAATAATCTACTCTTGGCATAAGTTTGCACTTGGTTTTTCCAGTCCGAAACATGAAGGTAAAAAAGACAACTCACCATCTCAGTTTAGTAGCAGGGATCTTCATAACTGCTGAACATGTAAGAAGAATGAAGACGAATGTGTACTTGTTTTAACCTAACCACGCACTCAAAACAAAAAGTGGTAGGCTTTGTGGAGTAAGCATTCATCTATGCTCCAGGATTTCATAAGTCAGAGAAATAAAATCTAGGTTTCAGAATTTCCGTAAAAGCCACAAAATGGGTTATCTGCATGAAGACTGTACAAATTCATTAAAATCGCAGTCCGTTATGGCCAATGGGAGATTTCCTTCTAGAACAGAAGACTTCTTATGCAGAATATAAGCACTATAAATTTTAACGTGAAAGGCACATGAATTTACAAGTTTGAAATACATGCAAAGAGAGGATTGAAAAATGTAAAATAGAAACCTTCACCAAAGGCATGTTGTTTTAGGGCTGGCTACGTGAAATAACTTTTATCCGTTAACCACTGCACTTTATAGTAACTCTACATTATCATTCTAGGTACCTGGGAATAACGAGACCTCTTACGTACCCTGTAAGGCAGAATGGGAAGTGTATGGCCAAAATGATCCTGTGTGTATGGCTCTTATCTGCCTCTATCACTATACCCCCGCTCTTCGGTTGGGCCCAAAACGTAAATGATGAAAAAGTTTGTTTGATCAGTCAGGACTTCGGCTACACCATTTACTCCACAGCAGTTGCATTTTATATTCCAATGTCAGTGATGCTTTTCATGTACTATCAGATTTACAAAGCTGCCAGGAGGAGTGCTGCTAAACACAAGTTTGCTGGTTTTCCCCAGCTGGAAGAAATGGAAGGGATCTCTATGAATGGAGTTGTAAAACTGCACAAAGAATCTGAAGAATGTACTAATTTTTCACGACTCCTAAAGCATGACAAGAAGAACATTTCCATCTTTAAAAGAGAACAGAAAGCTGCCACTACACTTGGGATTATTGTTGGGGCTTTCACTGTCTGCTGGCTGCCCTTCTTCCTCCTCTCAACTGCCAGGCCCTTCATCTGCGGTACAGCATGCAGCTGTATCCCGCTGTGGGTTGAGAGAACATTTCTATGGTTGGGTTATGCAAACTCTCTCATTAACCCTTTTATATATGCCTTCTTCAATCGGGACCTGAGGACAACTTATCGCAACCTCCTGCAATGCAGATATAGGAATATCAACCGGAAACTATCAGCTGCAGGGATGCATGAGGCTCTGAAGCTTGCAGAAAAGCCAGAATTTGTTCTGTAAGGTCACTCATCCTTTACTACAATAATTTATTGTTTTATCGCGTTAGCTTTTTCCCCACAGATTTGAAAGAAGAGTTATGGGAAGAACCAGGCTTCTTGAGCACTGTTAATGCAGTCATCAAGAAACTGGAAGGTAGCAAGGTTAATTCTTGTACAGCCACGAGCCTGGAGAAACAAGACCACCATCTAAAGAATTTGGGTGCAAGAGGAATACCAGAAAGGGGGAGGGTAAAAGGTGGTGCAGGATGTTGGAGCTGCTAGTGAGGAAAGAACAAAGTTGGCCTAACCTATTTGTTTGGCCCTTGGCTCCAAACAACTTTTAGTAGGTCTGAACATTGGATGCATCTTGTATCCTAGAGATTTTTTTCTGTAATAAAGACCTGAAAATGGTGAAAAGTTCAGTATAATTGATTGCTTTCCAATTTGTTATTATAAGAATAAACCATTTAAGAAGCTGGATCAAAGAATTTATATTGCTTAGAAATACTCTTTATTATAACAAAAGTATGTCTATTAAATGTTAATTTACTGGATTGCCTGGAAATAAACTACTTTGTGAAATTTAACGTTGCCTTTGCACAACAGCTATGGCACTGAAGGAATACATTACACTTCCAATGTGAATATAAGAGTTTGAGTAAAGGCACATGGACCAACATCTACTGCTGTATAGTCATGCAGCGCAATTAGCTGCAGTGCTGCTATGCCAGTTGCACCAGGTAAAGATCTTATCCTGTATTTCTAATATAAGAAATATGTCTGATTACAGTTTACTTCAGGAGCTGTCTGGTCTTTGTCCATCTTTTCTTTCTTTAATTCTCTTGGCTTTATCAGTTGAGCCCTTCCCTAATCTAGACGGAGACCCTGTCTGTGCTGAAGTCGTTTCTGTTGCAGTATGGCTAGTCCTTGTTCCACTTCAATACTTAATTTATTGTCTATTTGAAAACTCTTCTAGGTTCTTGGGATTTCTTTCCTTTCTGAAGTCAGCAAGGAAAAACTAAACATAAGACATTATGACATTCAGAGACATCTAGACTTCATCCTTAGAAACTGATTTTGGTCATCACTTCTGCTTAAAATGCTTTAAAGCCTTGCCTTGTGTAAGAATCAAGATAATTTACTGTTTCTAGTTCTAGCTGTTTCCCCCACCACTGCGGCTCAAGCAAGTATGTGATTCTACTTCTCCTGACTTTGGTAACAAAGCTCTTGCCTCAGTGGAGCAGGGTCAAATACTATAACAATATTTGTATTTAAAATTTAATAAAATAACTATATTAATATATTAGTAATAATGTATTAATATAACATTCACTGATTATATAATATATTACTATAGTAACCTAAAATAATAATAAACTTAAAACAACTCGTAAGAACAAGATGCATTTTCTGGACCAAGTTTGCACTGCACCCATGGTCCAGATGAAGCACAGGGTACAGTAGTGAACGAAGACTGTTTCAGAGCTCCATCTACTTTTTCAGATATTGAGACATTGATGAGGAGACAACATGTTCATTATCAAATTGCCTCAGCAGCAAACTACACTTCAGGCTAACTTCTGTCTCCGCTTTCTCAAGTATGAAGCCAAAACGACGTAAATTAATTCAGTGACGTTAATTTGGACTAAGTAGTGAGAAGTTTGTGCCAGGTCCCTTGTTCAAAGCATACAGACGTCACTGCAAACACTTGAGCTTCTAGAGTGGCAGATACACAAGACCTCGATCGATGTGCTGAGCTACATGTACTGAAACAAGGTTAAGCCATTTTAGATGGATTTATACACTAGGATACATACAGTAGCAAGTACCTTTTGGCCTCATTTTTAGAGAAGGATCATAGTTTTGTAATAGTAAGAGATAGGCGATATCCCAGCTTCAAAAAAATTTTCTAAAGAAGTTTCAGTTTGATTTGGAACAGTCCAATTTCTTTTAAATATTCCAGAGTTATTATGCACAGGACAAGAGGAGATTTTGGCCCAGAATATCCACAAACTCTGTAGCACACAGTAGAGCTCATTAATTCAAGCATCTTTTCCATATTTGACACTAGATTAATGATGTTTCTGACTGTTACATATCAGAGTAGCATTTTTCAAGTTCCTAGCATAAGTGAGAAGTTTTCGCAGGCCTTCTGTAATTTTTTTTCCCCTGTGTGAGGATATATAGGAGAATATACAAATAAATGTACCTGTGAAGGTTCCAAGTGAGATTATAAAATCCTGAAGCTGATTTCAGAATTCTGGGCAGAAGTTTCAGCTATTTTTATTCTGCAGGGAAGTCTGAGAAGTTGTGTTTCCTCCAAAGTTATTATTTTATTTTTTTAAATGAGATATATGTCTTATGAGTCAGGAATCGACATTTGCCCAACTGTCACTAAAGGCAATTGCTTTCCTCAGGGAAAGCATCCTGCAGGACTCCACCTCTCCTCTGCCATCTGTTTCAGGTAATGAGAACCCAAGAAATAAGAAGAGTTGTTATGGGCTGTGTGTCAATCCTTGAAGTTTTTTGAGATAAACAGCCACCTTGCATCTCTGGATATGTTTGGAAAGAAAAGAAAAATGTAAGAAAAAAACCAAATTTCTTCGTACAGCCAAAACAAAACAGAGCTATGTGACAAATGGAAGCTGTTGTTAGATGGAGCTGTATTTGAGGGAAAAAGTAAAGCAGCTGAGAAGATTAGAAGAATGTCCCATTACCCAAGCACACGGGCAACACGGCATTGAGGAGAAAGTTTTCAGACAGAATTCTAACTGAAAGAGGTTTTGATAAGAAGCACAAGTAAATAATTACTTGGCTTCGAGAGCAGGACTTTTTACTTTTTAAAAAAGATAAATACATAGAACTGCATCAAAATACCTAACCGCAGCAGTAGTATTTTTTTAATTAGATAATTCACAGCTCATCTGACAGGGTGTAACATACAAATGGGTGAATGAGAAGTCTACATCATCATGTGTGCAGCCTGGTACGTGCTAGTACCAGACCCTAGAAGAGATTGCACTCTTGGTCTGTGTGTCCTTTCACAGGTTTCTAGGAGAGAGCAAGAGGGGGGTCAATAAGATAGATGGGGTTGTGAAAAAAATGGTAACAAACAACTCCCAGGACAAGCCAGAGCACAGGGAGGCCAACGTAACGCTAACTGAGTGAAGACAGAGAAAGGCGAGATATCGGAAGTAAGACATGGCAGCAGTTCTGAGTTTCAGGCTTGTGATTGGATATTTACTTTTGGGAAAACATGCAAATGTAGAGGCAACAAGGGAACATATCCAAGATTTTGAGGATAAGGATGGAAACTTTTCTAAAACACGCTTGTACAACCCCAGTGAAAAGACTGTTGCTACCTCATTGCTTAAAGGGGAGCTGGGTTGTGTGGGTCAACACTGCTCTGCATTTAACAAAAGTCTATTTAAAAAAAAAAAAACATAATAGCAGCATGAAGTGAATCTTGACTTCAGGTAAGATCTGTTGATATGTAAAAGCAATGAAATCTAAGCCAATCTTTCTTTTTAAGAAGCAGCGCATGTTGTCTAAATCCATGAACTGTAATCACAGAAGGATGTGGACAATGGTGACAGCTAAGTCTGTAACCCTGCTCCTGGGAGGTTTGGAAGATGTCAGCTATCTCATCCCTAAGTCACAGTCTGAGATGTGACAAGTCCCATGTTAGCTACAGAGTGTGAAAGACTTGAAATATTGGACAATCTCAGGTTTTCTCTGAAGGTAGCTGTCACTTTGTGTAATCTTCGAGTGTTTGACAGAAAAGGTTGGAGTTAGTGGTTAGGTGCACAGGGCAGGACAGTCTGGAAAACAAACAAGCATGGAAAAAGCTATCCTAGAGAATAGGATTGCCCATTAACTATAGTGCAGAACTGGCCTTACCCCAGCTGGATTGTTTTCTGAGGAAACTCAATGCAGCATTTGTTATTAGCTACAATACCCACATGCAGTATCTCCGATTAGAAAGTTTAGTCATATTGCTGTACAGCCTAGACCATCTTTCTACCAGCTGGTAGTTCTGAAATTGGTTTCTAGCTGCTATGTGATTTCTGGATAGTGATGGTGGCAGGAAAATGGGACAAAATTTTGTTTCCATTTACTAGAATGCAAGTTTTTTAAACGGTTGTGCTTAGTTCATGCATATGTTGCACTTGTGTTTGCTTTCCAGGATCTCATGAGGCTGTTAAGCCTTTTTGCTTCCTCTATAGCTCTCGAGTGGGAATTTACCTCTCCTTATTGAGGGGAGGAAGGAGTCACCCCAATGCATTTTTCCATTAGGGCTTTTTTCGCTTTTCTGGTTGGTGTTTCTGGGTAAATGTAGCCAGTTATACTGGCTCAGGGGATGATCACTCAGCTTATACCATGCCCAAACCCTGGGAAAAACAAGGTGATACTGGGAAATGCTCAGGCAGCAATTTCAGGGTGGTTACCACAGTCTGTGCTAGGAGCTGAGGAAAGCAGAAAGCAGCAGTGCAGCTGCTGACAGCATCTAGACCACCTCTTCAGCCGGCACAAGGAGCCACTCTGTCACGGTCTGCAGCTGCAGCCCGAGATCCTCAATTACTGCCAGAATTACCTAGACACCAACACAGGGAGATGCCAGTCAGACCTTCTTTACTTTATACGTCTCTTTTTTCACCTCTACAGTGTATGTAAAGATCCTCAAGAGCAGCCCCTGAGCGAGGCAGTTCCCTAAGGGGAGTTTTTGTCACAGCTGTGCCAGAGATCCTTTCCTGAGCCCACCCTTCAGTATCACAAACACATTTTACCCAAGATAAACATCAGTTGTGGCCAAAATAAAAGCCAAAGAGCAAAGGTCTGAAAGGGGCAGCAAAAAAACCCCAACCCCACTCTTACACAGCTCATCATGTGGTATTAACAATACCCTATCTATAATTGATCCATAAAGGTAACACTAGCTCTCAGTGGATCCCAGGTGGGGGGGGTCCTGGATGAGCTTCCTTTACTTGAAACAGTCTGTCCGTAGCCTGCCTCACATCAGTAATTTAGCAGCCAACGTACAGGTTGTACTTCACCAGGAAGTCCCTTGCAACCTTCTAGTCTCATCTTGCTCAGATGCACCATATTTATGTCATTTTTCCTCAATAAGCAGGGCACAAAGCAGCTTACAGTGAGGGCTCTAGATGAATAGACTTAAACTGAACAGTTCTCCTCAGTGTAAGCAATGCCCTCGGAGCAGAATTTGAGGTAATGGTTTTGCGAGGAGTTTAGTTTGGCTAGTTTTGCAGCCTTCCCTGCCCGCCTTACACCCTCCCATCTCTGTTTCTTTCTATTGAATTAATTACCTAGAGTCAAATCAGTAACTGTTGCTCAGAGGTTCTCAAGTGTCATATATGACTGTATTTTGTCATTGCCATTCCTGCTGACAACTGCCTTTGCAAATGTACTGCTAGCCTACTGAAACCACTCTCCCATTTTGCAGTAGCAGTTAATCTGCAGTAGAACCAGGCAGTAAAAACATACAGCATTGCTTATGGTATTTTTCCTCCTCATTCAAATAAAACTCAAGGTTTTGTTGCAGTATCAATACATCGTGAAAACTGTACTCGCCTTGCTCACTCAGTACTGCTTTTTTGAGGGAGACATCTGTGGTAGAAGCCTCATTCCTAACATTTTCTCCCAGCTCCCGTGGCCTACCAGCCTGTAGGTTTAATACTGTAGCACAGCATTGGCACTTACCAAACTCCTCTGTTTAGCAAGAGTCTAGCGGAGTAGTAAAACATGTGAATTTATGATACTATCTCATTATTATATGTCTATTGCTTCACACTTCAGTTTCATGAAAAGAAAAGCAATGTTTTTCATGCTCTGTTCAGATGATTTACTAGCTAGCAGCACCTGCAGAAAGATATGTCAAACAGTGGGAAATAAATGTACTACAGTGAGACACAGAGAAGGAAATTATTTATCAAATTAGTATTATAAATAACGCAGACAGAATCCATTCACTTCCTCACCCCTGCTTTATGGCAGGAAAATGGATTTCCAGGCAGCCCCTGCTCCTGACACTGGGGTCAGCGCAGCATCATTAGAAGAAGGTTATTGAGGTAAGATTTGGGATCGCTGACCAAGATGCTGTAGGTACAGAACTGGAAGGTGTTTCGAAGCAATGCCATTTGTTCCGTTGCTTTCTGCTAGCTATCAGCTTAGCTTTCCATATTATTTTTCTTATCTTTCAGGAAAAACTATTCAAAGTATAACATTCTCAGAAAATGTGCAAGATCAACGTCTCTCATCAAATCCTGTTCACAGTTTGCTTAAGGATTAATTCTCTTTTAAAACAGTGTTTCTCAGGAAGACGCAGGGAGAGAGAAGGGAGAAAATTCAGAGACATGGAGAATAGTCTTAATGTGTAGAATTATAAATATCCTGGAAGAGAAGATACTCACCCCTTATTTCAAAGTGTGAGGAGGTCAGAATAGTGAGGACTGGATTTTTTATTTTATTTTTTTAAGAGGAGGACTCAAGTAAAATAAAAAAATAGCCTAAGAAACACTGCATTGGAAGAGCAACCTTTCCAACGTGCAGGAAAGACAAACTTATATCCCTCTTTACTGATTTTAATCTTTTAAGTAGTTATTGCCACTAAAGAGTGGGGTTAGCATGAGGCTGAAGTGAATTAATACTGTTTTCTATACCTGCCTTCTAAACATTTTGCTAAATAGGCCTGTCATTCCCCACACTCGCTATTCTGGCACTCCTCTCAGCTGCACTGCTGCACTGCCAAACCCCTTCTCACGTAGCGATGTTCCCAATAGGGCAGAATGACTTTTACTTACTGAAAACTTAAGGATACTTATGATTCCCAGATTAATTTTTCTCTGCTGCAATAAAAAAACCCAAACCATTGAGATATTTTGTTCTTAAAGATATTAATACATGGTTACTGTAGGAGATAATATTTTGATGATTTGTAACTTTGTGACTTTACTGATTGAAATTATTATTTCTGTCATTTGTGATCTTTCACGTAGAATTAGTCAAGTTACTTCAGAAAAAAACGCATACAGATGTATCAAAGTTTCTAGAAGAGACCAATGCACTTTTATAAACCAACATACCAGACTGAATAAATATTTTGCTTTTAGTTTTCTATCTACTCAGTCAAAACCAACAATATTTCATTAATTCAGTAGTTGTGTGGTCTTGCTTGTTCCAGAAAATTGTGTTTACAGTATACTTATTTTTACTTTCTGCGAGAGAAGAGAAAGAAAGCCAGTGTAGTATATTAGTTCAGCCCTTCTGGAGAATCTGTGTTTTAAAGCATGGAAAAATATAGCAGAACGTATCTGCATCATGTCACTAATGTCTCAGAAAACTTTGCATCTTTGGCTAATCTAACCAGGATTTCAGCAGGTCTGTGGATAAAACAGCAGAGATTCTTCAGTCAAATCTACCGTCCTGAAGACGGTTGCAAGGAAAAGAGAAAATTAGGCAAATTAAGTGAATATTTACTCCCAACAATAGCTGCAAAAGCAAAACAACCCCACCTAATAAGTAAAAACAAAGATGATATTTTTGTAATCTCAACACTTACACAGCACAATGGCAAAATATTACAGCTGCTTCATAGAAATACAGACATTAATACCTTAATGGTAGGTGTTTACAAACCGAGTAAGAGCTACTTACCAACAACTTTAGAGACTGTTTTCCTTGCACATTTAATTAATGGAGACTTTCACTAAGGAATGCTGGAGCAAGTTGCTGTGGTTTTGCAGTCCAGTAAAATAATTTTACCGTAGCTTGTGTTTGCTGTAAGGAGGATGTACACCTTCTGTATACTGATGTACTATTGAGGACCTACTCAAGGTACCTATTCCCTCTCCAAGCTAAGGGCATTAAGAAGCCCAAACGTTTATCCTGATAGAGACGAAATAACAGAAATAATTAAAAAGCAGCATGGGAACCAAACAAGCACAGAGAACCTGAAACCTTTTGGACATTTCATTGTGAACATGCAGAGAGCCTATCTGTTCTTTACAGAATACTGACAGGTTTTCCTAGCTTGTAAGCTAGTCCGTAATTTTGACAAATCCATGAACTATATTTCTCTCTTCAAACAAAGCAGTAAATACAGCAAGTGAAAATCATGCTAAGGACCTTTAACTTGCAATTACAAAATACAATAATCAGACGTTCAATTAGACAGGTAAAGTTAATGCTATAAAATAACATATTTTTTTTTTTAAGATTAGTCTTCTCTTTCCAAAATAATCCCCTGTCGTCCCAGAAAACAAAGACCGTCAGCACCAAAATGGTTTGGAATTACTAAGGCTGATAAAAGCAAACTTTTAGCCATAATAATGAAATAACTCATTGTCTTTTGTCCATATATTTTCTTTGAAGTTGTTCCTCCAATCAATACAACACATGAACAGAAAATAACATTTCCTAAGGCAAATTATATAAAGTCTAGAATTTTATTCTGGCTTTGAAAAAACACCCACAATTAGCTAAACCATAACATTTTAAAAAAATCCTTGCTTTCCTTTATACCTAGTTTCACACTTGGATATAATTACCTAGTCAGTTCTCAAAAGTTCCTACCTTCCTTTAATTTGGATGCATTTTTGCTAAGGTGTCCTTTCACTCAATAAAATATTTGAAATGAGTGAGAATGCAAGTTTGTCTGTAAAAATGCCTGCTTCTCATACATTTACTGATGTGAATAATTCAATGATTTCAACAGGGAGGCTAAAACGAGACAAAGGAGTGCCTTGCTGCATGCTATAGCCCGGCAGAACTGGAGTTGGGATGCCCTGAAAACCCGTTTTGTAGTCTCACAGATGTTTCTGTTACAACATTTCAGCCTGGTTACTATAAAGGATTGGTTCTTCCCTTCACCAAACTTGAGAAGAGAGGCAGGAATTTGCCCTAATTATAATTAGAGTGTTAGTGTTATAGATAGGATAAAATACAATGTCATTGCAGCTAAGATATATATTCCGTGCAAAACTTTTGCAGTAATTATTTGCCTAGAGACAATTTCATGAAATTAAGGGAGAAGTCTTCACTGTTGCTCCGGCTCCTTTCTCCCTCCCCTTGCACGCGTGAGGTCTCCGTGAGCGGTGACACGTGGAGGCTTGTGCTGCCACCGGAGGCTGGGCCAGATGTGGGGCTCTCACCTCAGTAAAACCAGCTACTTTTTCTGAAGTCATTTTGGGCTTTTGCCACTGAATTGTGTAAAATGGACTGGGAACTTCCTCAGTTCTCACAGCAACCCAAAATGCGATGAAAACCACCAGAATCTTCTGCTTTCCCCTAGCTTCCTCCTTTGTACAGGACCTCTGAGAATTACCTCATTAGTCATGATCTAATTGCCTCTCTTAAGAAATGTTTCCATTTATTTCAGTGGTATCTGGATCAGGACTTTTAGTTGCTCCAGGACATTTCTCATCTAATTCATCCACTTTTTTAAAAACAGGAGAAGTTCTGATTTCTCCAGGGAAAAAGAGTCATGACCAAATGTTCATCAAAGCAGCCAGAAAAAGCCAAGCCAGAACTGGAAGAAGAAAAATGAAGAGTCGGCTTCTGAGAACTGGATAGATTTATGAAATGTACTTCTTCATCTTTTGATGGGAATGTGCTAAAAATACTCAATGAGCTCAATACATTACATTAAATACATTTCAACTGGAACTAGTCACATCTTGTTTGTTATGGAGAAAAGTGCTGCTATACACAAATGAAAATAGTTTTCTGCCTGAGAAAGCCAAATCATTTGAGCAATAAGAGCTTGGCACACGGGGTGGGGAAAAACAAATGCAACTAAAACTCAAAGATAAAGCACTGTACAGATTTCCAGCACATTAAACAATGTAGAAGAGCACTCATTTATGTTTACCATGCTTGTGGATCGTAACATTGGTATTAATATTCAGGGATCATCAGTGATACCGAATGTATTTTGTTGTACTACAAAAAGAGGTTTTCAAGCAAATGGTGGCTCTGTGGATATTTTCAGGGCTTGTGATAAAGAGATGCTATGCACCTGGAATGGGATCGAGAAAGACAACAATAAAAGACTGATTTTTATAAAAGCATTCTGTTGTACTAAGTAAATGTCTGCTTACTTGTTAACATACACATGGTTTGTTCTCCCTAACCTTTTAAAAAAGCTGCCTTCAGTTACGCTCTGACAAAAGTTAAGGGGCAGAATTAGAACGCACATGTATTACGCCGCAGTTAATTTACAAATATGATTGCTTTGCTTTAATGTCATTTTTGTGATCTGCCTGTTTATAAAAAACAATTTTATTTTGTTTTGACTCAAATAACTATAAAAGGATGGAGAATTTCCACAGCACTTTGCTTTCTGTCCTACTGGCTTAGCCAGATTAGACTGAGAATTGCAACATTTGCTATTTTTTAAAATGTGTTTAAGAAGTGTTATTTCTGCCAGTGTTTGTTTATAATTAAAATAAACCCCTTTGACTTGACAAAAATTAAACAGGCAAGTGTCAATGACCATTTGTCCCAGGAAAAATTGATTCAAGGGATCATTCCTTAAATATGCCTTTGAACTTTTTTTTTTTTTGAACTTCTCATATTTGTTTACCCTCAAAGTTTCTAAACTATGCATGGTTATACAATCCACAATGCAGCAGGATATACCATTCCTAAAGGCTATCTTCTTTAGAGGTACCTCTTGATGAGCACTTGCCTTATCTCCATAGCCATATGATTTGTAGTAACTTAGTCTCCTACTTGCAGTTAAACCAAAATGCTGCTGGTAAATCGTCCACTGACTACACATGCCATTACAGCTTTGATTTCCTTTGTTTAAATTAATATACAAGGTCACAAGAGTTATCTAAATACAGAGCCAGGCATACCAGCACAGGCCAGTTCATTACTTATCAGCAAGAGATAAATACGGAGTGCAAATCGATCCATGTTAAGCCTATGTAAAACCCAAGACAGAGAGCCTAACCCATCTTCTGCTCACTGTCCGGACACTAACTGCTGTAGTCACACAAGAAAGCACCAGAGTAACATATTTTCAGTGCACTAGGTCAGCAAGACTCTTTTCAGTACTTCACTGATAAAACTAACCACTGTGAACTCTGCATTTGAAACAAAACTAGTCTTATAATTTGCTTAATTTCCCAAAGGGAATGACACAGCAATACTTTTTACTTGGTTAACCTTAAGTGTCTAACAGGAAATGGGACATTATTGTCAGTGGCCAATGGACCAGTTCTAGCTGAATTACATCAGAATACATTCAAAGAAACTCAGCTGAGGTCAAAATTACACTGGCAAATAATATTATAACTGGACCTAATGAGAAAGGGAGATGATAGATCCATAAATATAACAGCAAAAAGAAAAAAAAAAAGGTCTGTTTCTTCTTTTAAAAAACCCAAACCTTAAAATAAAGGGCAACGGTCATACTCTGAAACTCATTTTTAAGCTTTATGGTCTCACTTGCATGTCCATTTCACAAAGGCAATAAAATGATTCTACCTAGGTAAATTAGACCATCACTTTCCTTGTTCATGATGTTGTGTCAAAATCTGAACTTCAAGTGAAATGGAAAAATTATATGTCATATGAATAATTTAAATGATTAAAAAAACCCTCCAAATAAACAAACGCTACCAGCAACACCTTTCTGTGAAAATTCATGGGCTTTTTTACTGCTTTTATTTTAAGCTTAAGTGAAAATTTATGTTTTAGGAGAAATATAACGGAGGGCAAAAGAGATGGAAAGAGTTTTTAGCTGGATAGATATGTGTATACATATATATGTGTATATACATATATATAACACACACATACATCCCTTATATTTTGGAATGGTCCTGCCTAACAGAAAAAAGGCAACAAACATATTATTACACAATAAACATTTGTTTCTTTTAATATCTATTAAATTCCCAGAATCTTGCAGAAATTACGAGGATGTTTTAGAATAACTTGTGGCATCATGGACCTATAAAGTTGCGGTTCTGCCTGATTTTTTCATAAAGAGTTTTTCGTCCAGGAGTTTTCAGACACATAAACAACACAAAGAACATTGGGAACTGCAGAATACTGATACTTTGTCATACAAGATGAAGCTCATTTTTTTCCTACTGTAACTGTCAGGTCTGTCACCTCTCTCAAACCAACATGCAAACCCACGCAGTAACTAGAAGAGTAATTCAAGGCTAAGTACATATTCAAGACTAACAAATAATGCACACGATATTTTAGAGGATTAGAGAAAAAGTAGGGCTGATCAAAAGAAGTCAAGAGATTAGGTGGCATACTGGGATAACAAGTTGGGCTTTCAATAGTTTCTGTAGCCAGTAGCACAAAAGCAGCACACGGACCTGCCTTACACTGAGATAATCCAGGCCCCCAGGCTGTAGATACAAGTCTGGCAGAGTGAATAATGCCAGAAACAAGGCTCAGACTCCCAGTTCTGGATCTATAGAAGACGCCTTTCTAGCTCTGTCACCAAACCTGTTCTGAGATGTGACAGCAAGCAGTTTGCATTTTCACAGGGCTGCCTTATGGTAGCTATCACTGCATAATAAATAAATAATTAATAAAATTAATTTCCCAGAAGTTTTGCAAAACCCTTGACCTTTCACTATGCACCTCAGCCTGTCTTGTTCTCCATATGTATTCTTGGGGTCAACAGGCAGCTGAGATATTCGGGGGGCCAGCCTCCTACACCTTCAGTATATCTCTCCTGTCCTTCCCTCATCATCCTTTTTTTGTCCAGGTTTATCTGTTCTTTATAAACTTAAACCCTTTCCTTAGCTGCCCTTTTGATTCTAGTGTAAAGTTCTTGCTAAATTAGCTAGTTTTATTCATATGGCAAAGATACATTGTTGAAAATGTTACGTGAAAGTATGAAAAAACGTATCTATGTATAATATAAAAATAGTCAGATGTTCTTGATAATTTTAATATATAAAAGTGAATTTTATATATTCTTTCAGTCAGCCGGGACTTTTAATATGCTAAAGTCACCAGAGGATTGAGCTGGAACTCTGTATATTTTAAGTCATATATATTTCCTTGATGAGATCTAGTAAAACATAAAGACAGTTAACATAAGAGACTATTTCCCACAAACAGCTTACCAAGAAACACAAATACAAGGAAATTAAGCTCTTCAAGTTGTAAGTGGCCTGCGCTGAAAATGCTGAGTGTCTTTGCTTGTGATATGAGTCTCATTTGTGAAAAAAAAAGAATTACTGCCACTTGCATTGCAAATGGTTCAAATTTATACAGCGGACTAATTTAGAAGAAAAGGGAACAGGGTTCTTCTGTATTAGGTACAGAGTTATATTATGCTTTTAAAATGTATAAGCCCAGAGGGATATTAAAATGTTAATTTGGATACTATTTAAAAGGTAATTACTTTTATACAATAAAATAAGAAGTCTACTGAATACTAATCCCTGTGTCATGTGCTTTCTTTGAACCAATGCTACAGAAAATAGAGAATCCATTTGTCTAAGTGATTTTAATTTAGGTTCATGGAAGACATTCTCATCTACAAAAAAAAAAGTCTTGTTTTTTTCAGCTTGACTCATTTAAAATCCTTACTGTATCAAAATTAATGTTAAAGAAAGGTACCTACACTCGCCGGATATCACTGAACTGAAAGAAAGATGGGAAATTTTAACGACTCTCCTGACGAAAGGGTGGTTTGGTTTGTTCAGCACAAGCACTGCTACAAAGAACAACGGCTCAGGCCCTACTGAGCAGGTCGAGATTAATCGCTCCTAAGCAAAAGCTGATTTCGTCTATTCAAGCTTTTTAAAGGGAAGGGCAAATGCTCAAAAATTTTAGTTGCATTTCAGTCCAGAGAAGGTTGCTTAGACCAGAAAGGATATTTTGTCTAATTTCATGAATAACATAATCTAAATGTGGATTTGGATTTGCTTCTTGTTCTATTTAAAGAAGTTATATAGCATATTGTCTAGGAAATTCTCTGGCATTAATCTTGTTTATTAAAAATGGATGACATTTCTTTTAAAAAAATCTAAAGACCTTGGCTAGTGTAGTCAAAATTATTTTCATTTAGAAAAAAATAATTTCAAATGTTTGTCTCTTACTTGAATTCACACCCATTTTATCTGTTTCCTTGCAGGGGGGCATATATGAATACTACATAGTTTTGTTCTTTTCCTTCAAATGTTTTTTTCCCATACTTTGCAGACCACTTTCAGAGACTTTACCAATAGTGATAGTTCAAAGGCCACAGGCTAGGAAACACTGGTCTACAGCATCTCAACCCCAACATGCTTTAAATAAACCAGACCTTTAGAGTACATCCTTGACATCTATATTATGCCTCTAATGATCTATTCGGGCACAGAGGGCATCCATCTTGGGACATCCACAGAAAACAATATTCAGACATTTTATAATATGTTTTGTTTATGCAAGTGTTTTCTTCCTTTTTCCTCTGTTGTATAAATGCTTATTTCTTTAGCCAACATCATCTCCTATAGTTGACTACCTTTCTGAATTCTGTTGTTAAAAATACTGTGTATCTCAGTATTTACTCAAACAAGCAGAGATGATTTTCAGCTGAACCAAAATAAACCAATAAATGAAACAGCCACAAATGATCATTTGATTACTTTTTTCAGCATGTCATAAAAGAGATCTTTTAGAAAACAGAGTATTTTGAAACTGCTCTCAAAAAAATCAGTTTTACGTGTCAGCATATGAGATGTTCTCAGCAAACCACATCCCTTACGGTTTCAATTACCAGATTCAGAAGAGATGAAAGACACAAACAGCAGCACAAGCCACGAAGGGAAATCATATCAGAGAAAAGCAGGTGAAAGAAATACTTGAGACAGTAAACGTATATATGCAGGTCTCCAGAGCAAATGGAGTCCAAACAAGCAGTTATACCTGCGTTCTCAGTCTAGGGTTACTTCCCAGTGCCTGAATCCGGAGGTGCGTCCCGGGCGCGTACCACAAGACCTGAGTGCTCGTCTCCTCCCCGACACTGTTCTCCCTGCTGCGTCCGTGGGGAGGGGAGTGGGGTGCATGGGCACTGAGAGAGATGGGGCATGTGCCAACGCGCCTCCTGCTCTGGTCAGCTCTGGAGCACACCACAGGGCACGTGTCTGCCCCCCAAAGCACAAACTGCCGAGGAACAAGAGCTCAGTGAGGCCTGCGGACCCATACCCACGGTCAGGTCACCGAACTTTTTCCCCAGGGCACGCCAGGTCACAGTTAACCCTCTCTTCTTGGAGAAGTGTCCCCTGTGAAAGGTCTCATCCAGCTCCCTCTGAGGAGGTAGTTGGTGGGAATGGAGCAGAGCCAAAAAGCCTCAACTTTCCAGTTCCCATCTTTCTGAGTCTGGCTGTCATTTCACTGAATGGAAAGGAATCTTTGTGCTATCCCAGTTTTTAATTTATTCTTGCCAAGCTGGACATCTATTAACCATTAATTAATTTTTAGCAAGAATATGAAGACCTTCTTAAACAATTTCTGATGAAGTTACCGCCAGGGCAGATGAACTGTGTAAGTTTCTTTCACACTTTGAAAGGTTGATCTATGCTTAAAATGAGAAATGCCAAGAACCTCTCTGCTCTCCTAGGCCATTTACATATGCCCATTCTATATTCATTAGTTTGACATTTACTGCTCTTATTCTGTCAGCAGAGAGTTGATTTGATTTTCACTCTTGCTATTACAATGTCACAGGTATAATAGCACTATGAATGGTACAGTAGATTTACAGACTGAATAAAATATGATTTCTGAGGAGTAGTTACTGGTAGGAAACTAAACTTTAATAACAACTTACAACAGGATAACAATTAGCTAAATAAAATTATTTTATTCATCATCATGATTTATAGATGAATCATTAGGGAAAAATGCCCAACTACCAGCTTATCTCTCATCTAAAATGTTATGAAGATTAAGATACAGAAACTGATCCATTTCTTGAAAAGGGCAGCAAGGGCAAGAAGAAAGCAAAGAGGAAAACAGCAGAAAAGCTGCTGCTTGTTTCAAATCACTAAGACCTCCCACATCGGAAAAGCTTGCTTTCAAATTCGAGTGTGATAACTGAGTGAAACCAAGCTCTAGTTTTACCACGTGTATGACCAACAAATAGTAATTTTTGAACAGGAATGCAGTAGATCTAATAAAAACTTACCCTAAAGGAAAAGTTTTGTGGGATCGAATGAAGTATTTCTAGAATTGTGATCCAGTAAAACCCTACCTAGCTGCCACGGCAGCATGGACATCTCTAAACAGCCACGTCTCTGTTTGATTGTAAGCTCCTGCAAGGCACAGGGGTCTGCTCTTGAGCCAGACGACTGCAAAGGCAGAGCCAGCCCATATGGACAGGAGATCCTCTGCCCAATTTGCCAATCCAGCGAGCACAGACTGAGAGAACATGGACTGGGCACCCACCAGAACTAGAGCTCTACATGTCACGGATCTGGCCACCAACTTTTAGAGGTAGTTGTGACATTGGTAGTATGTATGTTTCTTATAAAACGGTCAGAGTACTTACTCAGCACATGGAAAATCTGGCATCAAGGCTCACATCAAATCCACAATCTCCTTACTCCCAGAGCGCTCCAGCCAGCGGGCTATTCAGAGCGACAGGAGCATTGTCTGTCCCTGCTGGTGGAGACTCTTTGCAGAAAGCAATTCAATGTTCATTGGAACAAAATGGGACTGAAGGGGTACATGACTCTATAGCCTAGTACTTAAGATGTTAGTTTACATTTAAGGAGTTTTTATCCAGTGGATGTATTGCAAAAGCACAAAGTTGTGGATAAAATTCTGGGAGCAGAAACTGGGACTAAAGTTTACTGTTTCCCAGATGAGCTTCATCTCCTCATGCTACAGAATGAAACATCTGGAGATTCTGTTTGGGCCACAGATCTCAAATGTTTTTCCCCATAAAAGAGGATTACTTCAGTAGCAGAAAGGCAAACCATTCCACCACCAAATCAGAAGACCTTGATAATTCGGTGCTTTATCGAGAGATAAAGCTGAGGATCAGCTCTCTTAGGGTAAGGATCACTGTCCGTAGCGAGTGTTATAAACATTAACTTTTTTCTATAAAATGCCCACAATATAATTGCCCTTTCAAGAAAAACAGAGCATCACCAAGATCTTTGAAAGAAAAGAGCATAGATACCCATGTCTGGGAATGAACCCCCCAAAATAATAGACATATCCCAGTTCCAGAAAGTAGTTTCAAGTGTAACACAGAGTATTATACTAGCTAGTTGAAGGAAGCCTTATTGCTCTCAGGTCCCACCCTGAGGCTCCCAGCCCCTCCTCAGACACTGCAGAAGCAGCATACATACCTAACGCAGGCATTGGCATTTCATTTTGGACATCAGGAACCTAAGATGTTAAGCCCTATATTGGTTTTGATACAATTATTTTCAAAGTATGCTGGCACAAACCTGTGGATGAAGTCATGGATATTTTATTACCAGCTTTAATTAACTAAAAGAAAACATATACTGTTCTCCCTGAGGATTGACTAAGATGTAATAAAAATTACTAAGTCCGCAGAGCCACTGTGCAGCTAGCACAGGGATAAAAATGTTATTTTACAGTGAATGATTATATTCATTACTGTAGCTTACCAGAGAGCGACTTAAACCTTCATTTGCAACTTTTCATTTTTGTGTATTTGAAGACATGTTTCTATTAGCAACAGTGGTAATTCCTTTGTTATGATGCATTTTGAAGATATGGTAAATAAGAAAAATGCCCAGTGTTACTCGTAATTTGCATATAGATAGTGAACTTCTGTAAGATGAAAACTAAAATCAACCAATATGTTGGTTTATTTTCATTTATCTAAAGCCTTTAATTCTGTGTTCATCTTGCTGCTTGAATTACTAGTTCATATTTACTTTTCAATAGCTTTAGTGCTATAGGCCCACTAGCTCTTCATATAAAGTACTCACTGGATACAAAAGTTTTGATCCATTATGGATATTTTGATGCATTATTGATTTTTCACTTAAAAATTGAGAAAATTAATTTATTCAAAATTGCGCTGAGATAATCAGCAGCTATTTGTTGCTACACACGTTACTCTGCATCTCAGAGCATGCCAACAGATGATAAAAAATGCCTTTCTTCCTATCATTTCATCCTATGTGGATGCATATATTCTACGCAGAAAATTGACTGTCTTAACAGGTCATCTCTTCACAACGTTTCTCAATGTGTTTTTGCAAGGTTATTTTCTAACCCTGTAAAATATTGATGTTTCTTATCAAAGTCTCCTATCTTTCAGGACTCTCCTGGAAACCCTTTATCTGAATTTATTGCTGTGCTTTACTTCTAAGTCGTCCTTGCACCCCAAGGCCCTCTTTCCAGACCAACCCAAATACCCAGCCCAACCTTGCCACTATAAAGCCAGAGCCTATAAGCTGGGACATCTTCCCTTACACTGCAGTTCAATCACTGCGTCTCTGACCTTGCGCAACAGTTGACATCTGCCATGCAAAAGTAACCATGCATTTATTTTAAAGATGATCTTAAGATTATTTATTAATTCAACTTTACCTCAGCAAGACTAGGATCTCTTCATTTTATATGCTTTATGAAAATGCAGGACAGCTAATTTCCCACGAAAAAAAGACAGAGTGGGAAGTGAATTTGCTGTAGCAAGGTCTGCAAGGAGGAAGGCAGGCCAGATAAACCCAAAGAGGAAGCCCAGAGAGGTAGCCCAGCTTAGAGGGCCGAGACATTATGATTGTGCTCCGATTGTTTAGTACAGCAAAAGTCTGTGCTCCAATTTACAAATATACGCTCAAAACGCAAAAGCGACGTTCCCTCACATCTAAGTGATGGCTCAAACTTCGCAAGATTTTAATAAGAAAGCACCGATATTTTATCCGTTACTGAAAAACTGAGCAGGTGCTATGAATATGCATTAAGCGCAACCTGAAAAATATAACTCACAGGGAGGGCTTTGGCCCAGAGGCACTTATTCAGCCATTACATTAATACTGATGTGATATTACTTGGTTCAGCGAGGGCTTATGAAGAACGTTCTGCATCCTAACACTCAGCATTTAGAACTCGTAACAGAAACTGGGCAAGCTGCATTATTTGGATTTGTTCTAGTGAATTTATCCCCTATTCCTAGCTACCCACAAAAGTTTAGTTGGCAAAAGTACCTTCACAGAGCATAACTGAAGCTAACAAAGTACCCGCTGCATATCATATATTAATATTTTACATAGTGTAAGCTTGGATTTAGCAGGGTAAGCCTAGGTAACAGCCCCCAAAATATCAAAATACAATATTGAAAGCTTGAGAATTGAGAGCAACTTTTACAATGTGCAGCCCATTATTCTTCTGCTCCAGTACAACTTTTCTGGGTGAAAGATCTTCAGACTGTTAAGCATAAAAGCTTTTACATCAAAGCAAGGTTTAAAATGTTATTCAAAATTATTCTGTTGCCACAAAGGAATAATATAACCTTTAAAATGCTCCCTTTAGAACTGTCCCAGATAACTGACAGGGTAAAAGAACACTGTTTAGTTTGTTAAGTTATCACATAGAAAAGGCTGTAAACAGATTGAATTTTCTCCATTTCCATGAATTGGCCTACCTAATTAGCTGGTTAAACAGCGCAGCAGGTTGCAAAATGCATACCTGGAAGAAAAATAACCTGAAGGAGCTCCAGAAAATTATTTCTCTATCTGCTATAGTTCCATGAACTGCAACTCACACAGATATACCTTTTTCCATTCAGACCTCACACTCTTATCTAAAAGTTACAGTCTGTACAGCCTGAACTGTGGTTTAGTGAACAAAGCAGTAGAAAAGACTGACTAGTTCTGATAACACCCAGAGAAAGATTAAGCCTTTATTTGAGAAAATGGTCCTGAGATTACTCGGGATACAAACTCACAGGAGTATCTCTGTCCCCTAACTGACATTTGTTAAATACTCAATTTTTTTAATTTGTAGTACAGAATTTTACTTCTTGGCTAGCAAAGCCTTTGAAAGAAACTGGAGCACATCAACACTTTGTGGATTACAGTGGAAACAAACAGCTGTGTCTTGTGCTGGTGCCATACAAATACACCTGCTGGCTGGCTAATTTGAATCCATGAGGACCCATGAAGTAAACTTGTTCCAGTTGTTGTTTACTGGAAGATGTAGCATTCATTTTCTCCCTCTTATGGAAGAGACAATTTTTACTAGGGATTTTTTTCAGCCCATAAGTAGCTCAAGATGATGGGCCTGTAATTGATAAAATACGCTACAAGTTGCATAGTTGGGTCTGGGTGCATCTCTCTGCATGCCTGTATCCTGTCCGTCTTGTTCGCACCCATTAGTAGAGTTCTAGTTTGTGCTGGCTGTGAAAGGTCACAAAGGACCAAAATACAGAAAAGTTTCTCCTCCTACACTTCCTTTGATCTTCCATGATGATGATTCAGCACAAAAAAGTATACTTTCAGAAGTTCATTTTCTCTTTAAAATTATTCTAAAAATTGGCAGTTAAACCAATTTTTAGTGGTTGTACAATACTGTTAAACTGAAATCCTTAAATTGTCTTTTTACTTAAGATTTAAACCAGCAAGCAAAAAATCTTGGATTAAAAGATCAGTTTCAGTCTTTGCATTTGTACTTTCTGTTGTCTTTCAAAAGGAGTAATTAACTCTCACAAACTGGAAATTATTGACATGTACAGATTTGCAGATAAATATAGCCTTTACTTTAAACTTGATACTTGCCTTTGCTGACCAAAAGGATATGACGTAGATGTTCAGGAAGTTATATAGTTTAATGCACATGAATTCAGAATCTTAAAATTTAAATTTTGTAACAGGTGAATGACATTTCTAATTAAAGATTAACAGATCTGAGCTACTGATTAAACCTGCTTTAACTGGCGTTATATGTCAAACTGTTTTAGAATGGAAACAGAAATTTAATAAATTTGAAGAAAACCACTATTTCATCATTGTTTTGTTACATAACACAAAGGAGAAAGGACTATGAGTGTTTTGCACTTCAAATCCTAACTGATTTATTAACCTATGGTAATAGGGCCTGTATTTAATGAGCTGAATTAATGGTTTCTTGGTCCCTCTGTCCTTCAGTGTTTCAGAACTCGCTGGTAACAATTAATTGCACATTTTATCCATGGATTCAGAGAGGAACAGAAGCTTTCCTGGTTTTACAGTGAATTAAACTGAGAACACTCAAAACAGGGCATCTTGTCTGAGATCGTATCTACCGAAAGCTGGCCTGGCAGTTAAAAATACTGTGGCATTAGATTCGTAGTTTGAGACTTCTGCTAACTCAATAATATGACCCTCTGTAATGCAAAGTGGCAGTAAACATACGACGGGCTGTCACTGATAAAGTTGTAAATTCATGAATTTTAAAGGAATGCTCTTACCTAGCGCTAGCTTTCAGACATAGGATTCACTGCATCATCATTCTTTTGTTTCAAGCATTGAACAGGATCAGAACAAGTTCTTCATAGCCTGTTGAGGCCGACAGATTGATTATCTTACAGTTTTTTGCCATACAACTACCATAAATGATTCCCACATGGATGTTATCTATTTAACAGTCATGTTATGTATGGCAAAGGAAGCAGTAGTTTGTGAACACAGGCTATGTTAAATCTAAACTCGATTGTCTGCATGAAACATCCCTGGGGGAAAAACACTCCACATTTATAATGGCAGGGAAAATACAGAATTTGTACATAAATCAGTAGAACCCAGACAATTGGGAGATAAATCAAAACCCACCTCAGTACTCTCCACTGTTACTGGAAGTAAAATACAAAGCCACATAAACCGGTAAGACTACGTTCCAGAGGTGTCTGCACTACTGGAACAAAAGAAGGGTCTTGTGGCCTTATGCTTAAGCTTTCTGACTTATGTCAGCAATAAAGCAGGATCTTCAGTGTAATAATAGCATAAATTACTTTGAAGGATGTCACCAAACTGAATTTTCTACAAGCTACTTAATTGTTCTGTTTGGGAATGAATGGCATTCTGGAAAAACAACTTCTGAAAGGGTTAGTTAACACATGCATTTGTTGTTTTCTTAACTCCGCTGTGTTTTATATCACATTACAAAACTATTTTTCAGTAAAGGGTAATTATTTGTTATTTGTTACTGAAGGTGCAGGAAGTAATACTAATAACTGGTACTTCAACTTCCAGCCAGCATAGATAATTTAACATCTACAGGTTAATTATCAACCTCCTTGCATCTCCAAGCATAATTATTAAGTCTTTTTTTCTTACAGTCGCAAAGAGCTCTCTTGCATCAAAACTGTGATTACACCAAATGCTTTTCTACCACAGTACCCCACAACAAAATCCTTGTTCACCTTCTCTTGTACTGACCTTGTTGTGTCTTCGGCTGTTAGTACTTCAGCTTAGCACGTTCTTGGGCTTTTTGAGCTGACAATCTCAGATTCAAACTTCACTGTCAGCCCAAGTGCAATGCCTCCTGACTGGCTAGGTGTGTGGAAGGGGTCAGACTGGGAAAAGCAGGTAAAGGTAGAGGTTGCAAACAATAAATACACTAAGTAGTTTGTAGAAAAACTTCTCTTTATGAGAGTCTGGGTGAAATCAAACGAGTTCATTGTGAAGATGCTCACAACACACGACACTGAGCAATTAAAACTCAAACATGACATTCCTGCACGGCAAGGCACGTACCGGTAGCAGGATAAAGCCATGCCAGCGTGCTCACCTGGCACAGTAGCAGAAGCCAGTGCTCCTCCCGGACAGCTTCAGCTTCCTCCTCAGCTAGGCTGAGCAGCGTTTTGTTCCTTCTACTGAGTTATTTCATGTAGCTGCTCGGGGGTTATATACACATGGAGCTGTGTCCACACAGACATCATCTGAGCAAAACTGATCCATTCGATTCCTTAACTCTGAAGGACTTGTGAAAAAAAGTAATGCCTGAGTAAAATGGAACAAGAGAATGTGGCCTAAGATGAATATCAAATTCACCTCCTTCATTCAGTTAATAGCATAGACTACGAGGTGCAATAAATCCTTGAATATGAATGCTATAGGGCCCTACAGATGGCTGTATGTATGCTACAGCTTGTACTTTAAAGTACCATATACAATTGATCAATGGGATAAAGCAAGTGAGGCTTGAAATTAAAGAATGTGCACAGAAGAGTATAACTGATGATGGAAGCAAGGAAACAAACGCAGGCTGAACTACAAAGAGACCAGACACTAAAAGATGAAGATGGCTGACAAACAGGTGCATATGGTGAAAACAGAATGGCAAAATGAATGATGTAAAAGGTATGAAGACTGATGCAGAGTACCAGGAATCTAGAGATGTAGAGGTGACAGAAGGACTAAAATAAAATTGCAGACCTTCTCAAAACGGAGATGGGGGCTTGCCAGGGAACTCTCCTATGTTTTCTCAGGACTGTTGAATACCTTTAGATACTGAGCATCAAATAAACCCACCTGAAGATGAGATGAGATCTGATTACCACGTCAAACATGGTAAAATTTGACACCATTACAGTACCTTCCACCTGCCACAAAATCTAGGCAACAATAGAACTCGCTGTTTTTAATTTTTATCCAATGTTGCCTTTAGGCTTGACTGAGAGAGGAAGTGTTAGGAAATTGTCCTCTCTAGAGGGGCTGGCATGCAGCACTTGCATAGTGCAATGGTTTGGTGAGGTACAACTCCCGTCCTGAGACAACTTGTCTCTGGGAAATTTTTGAGTGCATTTATTGCCCTGCTGGCTAGGCCCCTGAGGGGTATTGGGCATGTGTGTATTTACGTATCTGCGTATATCTATAGATATGAATGTATATACACATTCCCTTATTTAAAAGGCAAAGAACATCGTTGTTCTTCAGTAAACTATTTAAGCATACATTTAATTCACTCATTAGTGAGCAAAGCACATAAGCATGCATTTAATCACGTGTCAGTCTCGTTGAAATCAGTAAGACTAAGTGGACCTCAAGCGGTCTGACAAAACAGAGCCCCATTGGGCAAAACCAGGGAAAGAGTGGGGAATTAACATAGCTGTATCTAAGAAACCTGCTATTTGTTTGGTATTTTCTTTGAGAATCTTACTTCAAAAGCAAATAAATAAATATTAAAAAAAATTGTGTGAGACTATAACAGTGGGGTTCTCCCTGCATTAACACAGGATAACAAACAACTTGGCAGCTATTTCTGATCCAAGAAACACTTCTGGTGTCTAGAGTGTCTGTAATGGAGGTATTGATGGGAGATGGTGAAAGAGGGTGACCTCCAGTTTAGTGATACACTTTGAGCTTTGATCCTAGACCAAGGAATTTTTAGGAAGCAACTTTGAAAAAATATTTTTATTTATTTAAATAATTTTTTTTGTTTATTTTTATAATTTTAAATAATATTTCTCTTTCTGTTATCTTTCTGCATATAACAGTTCACTCTAGAAAAGCTTCCTTTTGTAGTTTAAACTGTTAAGTTATTCAGGTTTTTAATTCAACTTGTGGTGTAACATTCCTGTACATAGTTTAAGCGCCAGTTAAATTACTTTAAAAATTAACTTAAATAAAATATAAAAAAAATGTGAACTTAATCATATATATGAATCCTAACAGCATGATTATAATAAAGGTGATAGTCTTAAATATTCTGTGAATATCTGAGAAAAATTGATATACAAACAGGAAGATGTAAAGGAAATAATAAAAGCAAAGAAGCCCACATGTCATTTAGCCATTTAGGCTGGAGTGAACATGGAGTGACATAACTTTGCACTGATAGTGCTAGCTGTCAGGATGAGATAACCATGACTGGAAAACTGATTTTTGCATTTCTCCTAGGAAAGGTCTTCTGTAGAGAAATAATTTCTGACCAAGGTGACAAGGTGATGCATTCCTATCAACACATTCCTAAAAAAGTTTCACAATTAGATAAGTTTGAAGTCAGCTTGCATACGCTGAAATTAAATAGCCTTAGATAAAGTATTTCAGATAAACTGCTTTTTGTTTGATTTTGTAAACTACAGCTACAGTCTGCTCTTCTCACAGCAGTCTTAAAGATGTTTCACTGGCAGGCAATTAGTTCAGTTAAACAGCTTGTAGATCTTTGAAATAAATTCATTTTTATATGTCACGAGTGCAGATTTAGACAAAAAAATCCTTCTGATAAAGAGACTACATCATGAATGATCAAGTCTGGGCACTTTATGACCCAACTGCACCAGTTCAGATGAAGAAAAATCTCACGATTGTCTCAAATATTTTATAATAGTCCTGGAATTTCTAAATTACTCTCCGCTCAATTCATAACTTCTACAGTCCCTCTGGATCTGCACTTTTAGGCTTTTTCCAGATTTTGCTGGTTTTCTTTACCTAGGTATCTTGAAAAACTGCATCATTCTTTCTGTCATTCCACCCACGTCTCCAAGATCTCCACATGTTAACTTACCTTTTTTAAACCTTGACTCTAGCAACTTTTTTCTCTCTATCCAATATAATGCCACTAAAACAACTTTTGCAGACCCTCTATGCTCCTTCATTTAATCCCTGTGCTGGTTGCCCTTTTGTCCCTGTAAGTCTTCTCATTGCCCATTAAGTCCTTGTATCATTTAGTCCATCCAAGTCATAACTGAGTATCCCACTGTGACAGTCATCTCTAACCGCCATGCCAGCATCTTTTGTCTTTATTGACCACCCATCAGCTTCATCCCTCGGCTTCTCTCATAGAAGAAACGTTATGATTTTTCTCCTGATGTTTTTTCTTCCTGAGAAGAGCTCCCTCAAAAACATCCTTGACGGTCTCTTATACTGAGTTCACCTACACACATTGTAGAGAAGGAATTCCATCATTTCCTACTTAACAAGAAGATGGAGTTGTTACACTGATCTCCTGTGGGAATGTAAGGAGCAGCTTAGAGCACAGCCATGAAAAATGCTAGGTGAAAAATCTAACTCATTTTCTTCCCCCAGGGACTCTGTGTCCACTTACGAAGAAACAGCTCTGACGCTCCTTTAAAGGTCAAAAATCTAGTACTAAGACACTCATCATGTTGCCCCAATGCAGAGGGTGAACTGGTGGCCTTTAAACTGGAGCAACAATATCACAGAATCACAGAACAGCCCAGAGAGCATCCTAGGGAGAAGAGTAGAGCACCAGCAAGGAGGTGGGAAAACAATTTTAGTGTCACAGCAGAAAATAACTGGAGAAAGAACAAAGCTGTTAATTTCATTAGCTCACTTTTCATCAGTTTGCACTTCTGATTTTCTACCTGAATGAGTCTAATTATATAAGATACCAGTTTCTGTTTTCCATAAGTCAGAGTCTTCACCATACTAAGTAGACAGCTGAGGACATGCTCTCCCCTACATAATCAACACCCTTTCTCAAACTGTACTTCTGGGCATTAATGTTTTACCCACTCCAGATTAATCCTATTGATAAAATCTGACATATCCAGGAAACTGTGGGTGTTCCCCAACATACACTAATATTCCTTACATGACCGACTGGCAATCAGGATTTGTAGGGACATAAGCTATGATATATGGGATTTTTGTTATGGAGAACGCAACCTATAAAATTACAACATTTGCAATGTAATATAGCAAGTACATTATACTATAAACACACATTTAATCTTCCAAACATGAGTAATGAGGTTTTCTAGCCAGACATTTGGCGACTCCCAATATTTGTAGGAGCGGTACCACATGGTTCATACATTCACCTCATCCTGCATGAGCCAAAATCTATGGGACCTAAATTTGCAACAGCCTTACACAAACAGCCCTTGCACTTAATGAAGTGGCCAGGGAGCACAAGAGGAAAAGCTGTACTCTGTGTTGTATACAAGAAGTAGTGGAGGATTTATTATGAGGACACAGGCCTTACTTCACAATTTGCATAAAATAAAACTTAATTTTCTTTTAAAAAAAGGTATAGAAAGCAAATAATAAATATATATTACTATTTCACCTGCCATTTGACATATAACTATCACTTTGATGTGAACTTTGCCCCCCAAAAGCATATAAATGCAACTATAGATGCTACAGTGTCTGAAGAGACACATTAGCGTTCATTAATAGGAAACACTAGAAAGACTACTTTAACATTTATCTCTGCTTATTGTTATTCAGCTCAGTGCATAGTTACCTTGCAAAGCAGATTTTAAGTTCCTTTTTACAATGTTTAATTAGAATTTAGACTTGAAATAAGAAATTGGATACAGAGAAGAAGTTGCACAGAATAAAAATTTTATCAGGTGTACTAAAACTTAACTCTTGCTTGCGATTCTTCTGTGCTATACTGAAGATTTATGCTGAAATGCCAATATTAATTGATAGCACCAGAATACTGACAAGCGTAAGCAGAAAAATAAGCTGTGCCTGCGATGGATGTGATGCTGAATGGACACAAAGGTCCGGAAGAGGACCCCAAAATATACGTAGCTAATTCAAAGGGGGAGAAATAAGAAAGATCTGTAGTCACAGGCTATCAAATAAGGAAAAGATGTATACATTATCTTACAAGCTGTGTGGGGTTTTTCCCCTTGTTTTCCCACAAGATTCCCTTATTAGGGAAATCTGCATTGCTCAGTGCAAAAATGAAACCAGTTGACAAATTCTCCCTCTTCATTTGGTCCTTCTATATGCGGACAGCAGCAGTATCCACTGAATCAACCACCCCTCAAACTCCTCACAGAAACTACTTGTCTAAAAGCAGTGTTATCCTTTCTCTATTTTAAGAGGCTCATTGAACCTTAGAAAGAAGTTACAAGAGATGGCTGAGCTGATCCAAGAGCTCATTACTGCCCAAGTGGGAGGTTTCCCTCCTGCCTCTCTTGGCCGGAGCCCATCCTGCACCATAGCCACCCTCCAGCGCTCGCGGGGCCCGGCTGCAAGCGGCAGCGACAGCCGGCCGGGAGCCGGCCCGGCCCCAAGGAAGAGCCTGCCTCCCAGTGCAGCTGTCCGAGGGAAGGCGATGGCTCGCGACTGGGTCAGTCATTGAACCGTTTCAGTGCAGGATCCAGCAAGGTCTAGAGCCTCCCTTCTGCCAACAGGCCGAGCGGTTAGATCAGCTCACACCGTCTCACACAACTCTAAAGCAAGCATTTCTACGTGGCATTCATTCTCGTGTTTTTTACTGAGTTGCTCACTCTCTCAGCTTTACGAAGTGTTAACTCTTGCTGACGAAATGCCTCAAATACCCTCCTCCTAAAGTGCTGTAGATGCCCACCTCCATCGCACATAGCCTGTCCCCACACTGGCGGTCAAACACCTATGTCCTGCTTCCTCCAGGAAGAGTCAGCGAGAACCTCGTTCGTGGGTCTGCTCTCCTTTCCAGTTGTTTTGCTGCAGTTCTGCTGTGACATACACAGGAAAAGTCATTTAATCTTTTAGAAAGTAGTACTGGAATAAGCCATCACATTTTCCACCTCGGAGTAAAAAAGGGGGAAAAGAAACTCAACCCTAAAGCCATTGCTTTTGAGTTCCATCAGTTGGAGCAAAGGATACTGTAATTGTTCAAGGACAAACTCTATTCCGTGTACTTCCTCTCTTATTTTTGCGTTCAGAAACATGGAAACAGTACAAAATCCATGCGTAAGAGAAGGACACAGCACAGTGTCAGCATTAGAAGAATCTCACCCTGCAGCTTCAACTGAAAGAGATTTTTAACACTAATATTACTCCACTGATTAAACAATCACTTTAAATTGTTCATTCTTGTTACATTCAGTAAAAGCTCATTTTAAAAATAAAAAAGGCCATACATGAAAGAGTTTAAATGCCTTAAAAAAAATCACTAGTATTTATTCTTCACGGGTACGTATTCTACAAGAATGGTGCGGTGCTAGAAAAGGTTCCAAGTTTAAAAAGGCTACATTGCTTTCTTTGGCTTCATTTACACAACTTTCCGTGAACATTAACACCAAAGGGTGGTTTTCTTTCTGAAGTAAGGTTTCAACTTTTTCAATTAAAAGAAAACAAAAGTCCTATTTCCCTCTGTTAGCTGTATTTTCAGTGATAAAGTAACTACCGACTAATGTAAATGGTAATAGACCCAGCATTACTCTGTAAAATAGAGGAAAGCTACATAGAAGAAATAGGCCACAGTTACCAGAGGATAAATTTTTGTCACGTAGCCATCAGTTTCTGTTTCTATTATCATTCCAAAAGTCACTAGAAAATATTTGAGGGGTAAAGTATAACAAATTAAACTAGGATTGCTATTTGCATCTTGAGTAAAATGAGTTCCAGACTGCAATGATTTCAGGAGCTCCCCAACCGAAGGAAGGGATGCCCAGCACACCACTAACAACGCCCAGCTTCGGACAAAGCACAGCAGCCGACTCGGCCGCGACTGACGAAGTCTGTGCTGGTGGCTGCCTCTCCTGTTCCCAGCTTTAGAACCACGAATGTCTTTTTTCAATGCACGTATAGCTACTTTCTAGGTTTCAGTATGTGTCTTCCTTTCCTGTTCCCAGGGCTAACAGCCCTGTCAGAGGGCTTAATGTGCTGGACCATGAAATTCCCAGAAGAGTTACTTACTGGGGAGCTCATTGCAGCAACAACAAAACCAGGAAAACAACATTTTATGCATAATCCGTATGCAGCACATCTAAAATTAATCCAGCAACAAAAACTACAGATGGAAAGAGTCCAAGAGTCGCTAGTCTGGTGCTGACACAGCTTTCAGAAGAATATAGGTTTTCTTTAAAATCATCCTGGCTCTTTTAACTGGAAAGCACTTTCAGGCACAATCTGACCCTGCTGCAATGGGATTGAAGTGGCTAAACGATGGTACTTCAGTGCAGAACACATTGCTGCCTTCCATCTAATGAAGGTATGCTGTTCAGACTGCAAGTATGTAACATGCTACAGCTTCCATTTTGAAAGTAGAAGAGCACTTCTGTTCCCATTTCATCATTTTTTCCAGTGTAGATGAATCAGTCGGGAAATTTGAGACATACCAAACACTACTGCTGTCCTGCTCTGTTCAGTCAACCTTACCAACCTTTGCTTTGGGGGGGAAAAACTGTGAGTAGCTGGGAAAGCCAGTGACGGGGAATTATGTGGCTGTCCCTGTCTTAGATACATGTAAGATGTAACAAAGTGTTGATTATGTGTCAGGTACTCACATCAAGCTTTGACACAACGCTTAGAGCATATATTTGTCTAATATATCAGAGCTACTCTGCAAAGCTAGGATAGAACATGAAATACATAGAAATACAATCGGGGACGGGGGAGTGGGAAACAAACCAGTTGCAAAATAATTATACTCCTGGAAAAGAAAAGCAAAATTAGACAGAATGGCTCAAGAGAGAAAGTGACAAAAGCAAGAGTAATTAACTTTGCACTTACTGCTTATTCCATATGAGGAAAAAGTAGAGAATACACATACAAAAAAAATTTAAAAACCCCCAACAAACCCACACACTTTACAATGGTCCACAAATGCAAAGATTTCCCCTTTACACCCTTTTCCCAGCAGCTGTTTCTGAAATCAGGGCCAAATATTCCAATGCCCCACGCTCCTTTCAGCACAGCAGAGGACAGATAGCAAACCATACACTTCTTTCTGTCTAACACAGTTCCAGATTAGGTTAGTACAAACCAGCAGCCTCCCCATCAACCGTCAACCGCAGGAGCACAAACAAGCTCTGCTCCGTGTATCCCCCCAACTCCTTTCCATAATCTCAGTGCAAGAAGAACACGATAGGTGCTAAGCCTGACAGGTAGGAATAAAAGCTGTCTTCTGCTCTTCTCCATGATTCCTTAGGATCACTTCTGCTTCTTCAAACATTTGAATTCAGAAATATTGCTGTGCTACCTCCTGAGTTACACAGCTGGGTGCCTTCTGCTTTTCTCCTGGGGGTGCCAAGTCTTTATGCAGGTGGTGGGGGAAGAATGGCACATCTGGGAATGCCTATCTAAGCATGTGTCAGCTACATGGGCCATAAAAAACCCTGAGACACAAGGAAAGTAAAATACAGCTCCTACGAGGCTTTACCTCAGCACGCTTCACCTACACAATCAGAGGAGCCTTTTGCATGTACGATAAGAAGCGCCTGTGAAAGAAAAACAGCCAGAAAAACACAGTCAAAGGCACTACACAGAAACAACTCTCCACTTACCAGAGGTCCCCAGGATGCTACATAGGAATCCACAGCAAGGGAGCTGCAACCAATTTCTCTTTTGCTTTCACAGTGCAGAGGAGTATGAAAGCGGGCCGTTTAAGGGAGGCTACCATCAGTTCTTCTATTGCTGTGTATTTAACCAGGAGATGCTGAACCTGAGAGGAGCCGAGTCATTGGGACTTTACTTCATCTCCTTCATACCTGGGAAATTCAGATGAAGCCTAATCACTTAAGCAAGCACAGTCCTTCTGAGTATGTGGAATTCTAAATCCCACTTCTATTTGCATACATATCACTAGACTGAATGAATAATTTGCTAAGAATAGCAATCAAAGTTAATATGAAAAGGCTGCAACTGAAGAGTTTGTTTTTCTTTTGTGCTTCTTCATTATGACTAGTACTCACATACAAAACGTGAACAACTATATGGCCTATGGGTACTGTACACACCTACAGTGAGCCATATGCAGTTTGAACATGCTTTTTACACACAGCAGACTGCTTATCTTAGAGACCTCTGGTCTTTGCATAAAGACTGACTTCAAATGCTGCCTGTAAATCACCAAACTTTCAAAACAAAGCTCATTTATGGGATTCACTGTGATCCACACTATTATGTTAGAGATACTCCAGCAGTAAGCAGCTACATTCATTTTTTTATGCTCAGCAAAAGAAAATTATTCCAGCAAAATGACCCATTTTACTATATTTTATTATCTGGGAATTATTCCAAGTGAATAAATGTTGAGGACCTTCATTAATTTGTCATTCTGCAATTAGTATGATTTTGTAAAGGTTTCTAAATCATCCCTAGAGTGGTTTGTCCAGGTGAGAGTACTTCAACTTTAGCCTCAGGACAAACCAAAATAACATGTTATTTTTTATAACATTTGATATTTTTGTAAAATAAAACATTAATGGAACCAAATGAGAGTTAGAAGCTTCAGGAATGTCTGGACAAAAAGTAAAAGCCTATTTGAGAAACTGTCTTCCTACTTTTGCAGATACGCTCATCATCTTTTTGCCTCCAAACACAGACAGTGGAATGCATCCTACCAAATGATCCTATTTTTAAATGGCTGCAAAAAAGGTTTATCGAGAAACCTTCTTTGGATGAAAATGTCTTTGTTTAAGTAAATAATAAAAAAGAAAAATAAATCAGATATTCTGTTCAAAATATGTGTCCACTTCTTAGATCAACATTAAAAAGCTACATTTGTTTAGTAGAGAAGATCTAGCGATTCTACAGCTCTAACCTAAAATTGCAGCACCCCAAAATGCCTTTAAAGGCACCCTGCCTGTACAGCAAAATACAAACGATGTCTATGAATATCAGCCTTCAAAACACACAAATTCCCAGGTAAGACAATTAAAGAAGCTTTTTATCTAAATCTTCATCTATGGAATCTAAGAAGCTGGCATTGAAAATAACTTACTTTCAAAATAAATACTTTCAGAAATAATCAACAAGCAATCTGCAGTCACTTCCTTTTCTGCAAAACTGCCAAATGAAGCCGTAAGTTAAAAAAAAAAAAAAGTGTTCAGATATCAGAAGCACCTTTCTATACTGCTATTGTAACTTACCATAAGGTTATTTCCAGCTTAAGCCTGTCTCCAGAGAAGACAAGCATCACAACTATTCTTGAGAAGAATTTAAATTGCCTTAGTACAAACACACAGTATGTAAATAGAGTTTTAACCTGTTCATCTTACTCCATTTAACTGTTTTCCAGTTACGGAAATGGAGATGCACTTTGTTGCATGCCTGTGTGGAATCAGAAAATGATGGCAAGCATGAGCATGGCTCTGAAGCTCACTAGTTAAGGCACTCTTCTAGAAGAAGAGTGCTAGTTTGTTGTTTCTCTTCTAGGAATGTTTACTTTAATTTCTAGAAAAGTACTCAGGGAAAGAACTGGAACCATAGACTCTTCTCTCCAAGGTAAATACCCTAATGGCTGGTCTATAATGTTCTCATCTGACCTGACCGCACTTTCAGTCCATTGAATTATTTTCTGCACAAGAGAACAGATGATAGCGGAGAAGGGAGGTGCTCCCACCCTTACTATGGTACGTGACCTGGTATATTAGCACAGTCTTCTCATAGCTCGGAAGAAGGGAGTTTAATTCTCTGGGATTTATCTAAGAACTGAACTTCTTTTTCCTACATCTAAGTTCTCTAAATGCCACATGAGTGGATTTTGCAATAAGGAAGCAAGAAGGGAGAAGCTATTGCCATATTACTTTGAGAGAAGCCGAATTCTGTCAGTGAACATTAAGGCATTTTCTGAGAATGGTGCATAGAAAGATTTGCAGTAGCTGAAAACCACACTGTCCACTTAAAACATTTAAAAAATCAAATAAAAATGTTAATGAATTGCAAGGCAATTTGATCTGGGAAGGGGAGGGAGGGAGAGTTAGATGAGACGGGGCTGGAATTGCTGTTGATGAACAAAAACACCGCTCTAGAAAAGCTTTACTTACAGAGAAGCTCAGATGCATTAAATTGGCACTCAGAAGCACTCACTGACATCCCCAGGTCAGCTTTCCATGAAATGCAATGTCTTCTGTAATATACTAAACTGCCCAAATAAAAGCCAACATACCAGTTTTCCCTAATGTTCAGAACTTCTCTTTCTAAAATATTAAGTAAATAAATGTGATTAAGCTGCATTTGTGAGACAGCACAGAGATACAGGATACTTTAACAAACAATCCTTGTAAAAGCAAGCTCTGCTAAGTGGAAAGGTTTATAGCTCAGAGCTCAAAGATGAGGTATTATTTTTCTCATTTCATCTGTTGTACTGAGTATTTCTGTCAATCCTGCAGTCCTCAGGAGGGACTGGTGGATCTAGCCCTGACATTTTTCCTCACTTCTTTTGTATGACTTTATTGTTACCAGCTCATTTGCAATCAGGAGTCAGAGACAGTAATCAAGCGAATGAGCTCAGTCAGAGCACAATGCTAGTTGTGATTTTATTCTCACAGAGATTGCAGTGAACACCGATAATCAGATGTTCTTGTGGGCAGGAGCAAAAGAGGAAACCGTAAATTTATGTAAAAAATGGCAAAAATGTTATTTTAAGCTGAGCTTAAAGAATTATTTACAGGAATAGGCTCAAGCAATCATTCCACGTAGGAGACAACTGCAGAAATGTTAATCCGTAACAATATTACATATTAACAACATCCAAGTCTTTCAAAACAATCCTAAATCATGTAATCCCCTCCATTTTCTACAATTTTTGTCTGCATTGCCAATTCACCCGAACTCTTAGAAGTTCTGTCGGTTTTCCTACGCTCCCCTTTGGCTGCCAGAGAGCCTCCAGCAGGTTAATAGGAGATCTTCACTGTTGTGCCTTGAGTTGGCAGACTGCACAGTTTAGCACCCGTAGGATCGGAAAAGAGGAATACCTTTATGCCAAAGCAAGCCAAGGAAATGAACAGAGCTATTCCAGAACCAGACAGCTTAGCCTGTTTCGAATTCCAGGTTCACTATTTTATAACAGTAACTCATGAGACCATGTCAAGTCAGAAAATAATTTGGAGTTTGTTTGCATCTCTTGACTGCCTATACTTTCAGAGGCATGGGGCAACATTAGCAGCCTTCAGTCTCAGAAAACACAAAAGGTTTTTTTTTTCTTTATTTATTTTGTGGTTTGGGGGGGCAGAGGAGGAAGCAAGTTACAGACCCAAACTTTTCTTCCTGAAAGTATTTGTATTGCTTCCAAAAACTACAAGTTTTGTCAGTCCCAAGTTCTGAGAGACGCTCATGTAGACAACCTGTAAGGAAAAGAGGAAAAAGAAAAGATATACATTTCTTTTCCAGGCTGGTAACAGACTGGGCATTGAGACTCCCTGACTCATGGCTGAAATCACAGTGAATCATTCAGGCTGAAATCTTGCTCTCAGGTGAAAGACTGGACCAGAGAAAACTCCTTTAGCCTAATGCAAAGATCAGTATAGAGTAACTTCAGGTGAATGAGCAGAATAAATTCTTGCTGTGGCTCTGAGACATGCCACATGGTTGAGTTGGAGATTACATCCACTTGTTAGGAAGGAATGGGCACACATTCATAGACACAAAAAAACCAACAAAACAAATCCAACCCTGCCCAAACCCAAGGAGCAGCTCTGGCTTTTTCCAAGATGCAAACCCTCCAAAGGCCTGTGAATCAGCAGAGCCTTGACACAGCTCTTGAGAATCAGCCAGAACACATTGGGCAATCTGAATGCCTGCCTGGTTGGCAGCCCTATATCCACAGGGATTCCAGCTCTTGAAAAAAAGATTGCCAAAAAAGCATAAACCAGGGGTTACTGAGTGTTATCTTGGGTATATAATTCTCAGGTTTTTTAATCTTACATATAAATAAATGACTAAATAAAACCTACAGTGAGGAAGTGGATACAAGAGAACAAAATTATCACGAGAGGACTTTTAAAAATATTGACGTGCTGAAAAAAACCTTATCCTGCTTTAGAATTATGAAAGACTATACTAGTTGCGTCATTCCTTTCAACAACTTGAAGCTCTCAACTGAACATACAATGACTGTTTTCCCTTCTTGTTCTCTTATAGAGCGTACTATACGTATACCCGAAGTCATAAATAAGTGGTGCCTTTTCAGCTCCTATTTATGAGACCTCTTTTATTCCCACATTAAGTTGCTACTGTTCTTTAGCATTTTTCCTTCCTGTTCTTGAGGATGAGGATCAAGCTCCACTCTTTACTAATCAGCCATAGACTTGCATCCTTTAAACTCTCCTTACTATTAAGGACAGCCGTTGCTCATTTAGGCTGGGGATAAAAGACTTCTAAAATAACAGCAAATGTGACAACATCTGACTCGTGGATCTTACAAAGCAAGCAAGTAGGATGGGATCAACACAAAACAAGAAATAGGAAATTTGGATTAAGTGTTCTTACAGGAGGTTTCAAAACATTCTCCCCAGATATTCCTGTAATAGAAAAGCCCATCTGTTCTGTACAAAGCTAATGAAATCTCTTGGCATAATATGTCTTTACTGCCCTCCTAATTGCCCAAAAAGTCCTTCTCAGCTGATAAAGAGACACCTACAACGTAATGATAATTTCCATTCTTAATAAATTATCTTAATGGATAAATGCTTTTAATTTAAGATCTTAAATATTTCATAAATTTAATTATTTTAAAGATTAACAAAGAAGGGAAGTTAAAGTTGATTTATCATGAGATCCAGGTCATTTTAAAATCAGATACATTAACAAGGATAATAGTTTCTTTTTTAGTCTAGATGAAGGGAATTTATGAGCACTAGGAAATTTTGCAGATTGCCTGTGGGTAGAGCTTGGCATCTGTGTAATTATGTGGGAGCTCTGAAGGCATTTAAAGGCCAATTGACTGCTTTTAAATCATCTCTTTAAACTGGTGACAACTAGGATATAAAGATTTTGTGGCCAAATGAAAGAACTGTATTTCCGTGTTGCCAATTCTGGCCCAGCAATTCATGAGCCTTGAAAGTTTATCCCTGGATATATTTTACAGGATATATATTAAAAAATAATCACAAAAGAAATGAAAACATTCTAGAGCCACTACAGAAAAATTAGAATTGGTGAATGCTTTAATTATAGGAAGTAACTCACTAAGTTTGGCTGGTTATATGGATCAGATCCATGAAAATCAGGTTTTCCTGGCCTGTTCCTCATATATTTCTTCATGTATGCCCACCAGTATTAGCACTCTGGCTATTTATCAGAAGGGAATTACTGTGCATACAACTGTCACTCTGCTCATAATTACAGACTTCCGACTTCCCCCCCACCCAACACATGCACTAACTCTTTCCCAGCATCCAATTTTACCGCCTATTGTATTTTAAAAAGCAGAAGCAGCCATTTCCTTCCTTCCTCCATGGCTTTCATATTATATATAATAGAGAGATATATACCTTCGCCTTACCTCTTTGGATTACAATAAGGGCCTGTACAATGGTTCAGTTCTTCTCAATTTCTACATTGCAGCCGAGCGGTGTATTTTCTTATGGTCGCTAACAATAACTTTGGTTACATACATTAATTAAAGGATATTACGGTATCACTCCAATTTTTTAGTAAATGTTGTTTCGAATGGGTGGTTCAGTGTACCGCTAAGTGGAGTTGCTAATTTTCTCACATAGGAAATGCACTGAAGGAGACCATTTCTGACTGCTTCTAGCTCACCTTCTAGCTTTTGTCTACCAGGAACCATACCATTTGGCATCGCATAGCTCAAAGGCGCCAAACAGCAGAGCTTAATCGCTACCAAGCATGTTACACTCGGGCCTTCTGCATCCACTCATTAAATTCTACTGCTTTTGACCACTAGCAGCAGGCAGCTGGATGCAGTGGAGCAGCTGCTAATACGCAGATCTGAGCGAGCAAGCGAGCCGGTCTGTTTAAAGTACAAAACCAACACACCAGCACAGCTATGCATGTTGCATGACGCTGAAAGGAAGGAGGAAAAAAAAACCTAAATTGAGGACACACTCCCATAAAGGCTGTTATTAAGTGTATCATGCGCTGATCTTTCCTACAATTTTCTGTGTTGCCTATTATGAGCCATATCAATTCATGTCTTTCATGCATTATAAATCTGATGAATCCAGAACAACTTCCACCAAAATGTCAGCAGAACAAACTATTACAGAAAAGAGTTTTCTTCACTGAAAATTGCAAATGCCTGTATTACTTTTGATTAGAACATAAAATTTAGGGCTCAGTGTTTGAAGAAGTAAGGAAATACAGTACTCTGCTGTAAGAAAAAAAAATAAACTAGTTACTAATACTGCTCGGAAAGTATAATTTATTTCACTGTGATTTACAGAAGGAATGAACATATTCTTGTCTTTATGTAAAGCAAAAACTGCTTTACTTTTATTGAACAACTAGGTTTTTAGCTACTCCTAACAATCTATCAGTCACAGCATCACAGAACTACAGAATTGCAGGCAGCACTAGGAAATCACTGCATGAATTCTACTTGCCTTGTTCCTGACAGATTTTTGTATATCTTGCTCTTAAAAGCCCCCAATCTTTCTTAGGCAAGCTACCCCTGTGCTTAATTGTTCCCAAAGCCATAGAAACAGCAGGTTACATTTAGATTGTCATTTCTGACTGGTTCCTTTGATCAGTTATACAACAGAGTGAAGACCGCTACAAAGAATCCGATATTAAAAATTCAGTTAATCAGTTCCCTTCTCTCCTAAGAAACCAAACAACTTCTCTGTCCAAACTGCTAAGTTTTACCATTACACATTGTAATTTGGAAAAACAAACAAACCGCAAACAAGCTGGGTTTTACAAACATGTGCAAGCTGTTAAATAGCAGTGTAGTTATCTGTCAGGTATTTATGGAACTCAAGAACATAAACCAAGGGAATGCATAATTAAATGGAACTCCAAAGTAAAAGTATTCACGTGAGCTCAGAAGTATCCCTTGGTTTAATAAAATCTCAACAGCTCACTCAGATTATTCCTTCAGCAGTGATATTAAGACTGCAAGTTTTTTCAATAGAATTGGAGATTATTTGGTCACAGTTGTATCTGCTATTTCACCATACTTTTCCCATCAACCTCTCTATCATGTTCTCAATTCCTGTTGGAAATATTTGGCCAAAATATTGGTCAGTTGAAAAACTGTATTTAATGCTGATGAAAAAAATTTAAGATGTCTAGATTCCAAAATGAAGTTAAGATTTCTCTCCCTACCGATTAGAGAGCTTTACTGAAATGTTATATTACATGAAGCAGATATTGAACAGTTTCAGTATTCTTTTACTTGGAAAACTATGCAAGTTTTCAAATAAGCAAATATTTCCCCTCCTCTGGTTCAGTTTCAGTAGCTGTGATATGCTCTCCAGCAATACTGTTTTTACAGTGAATGAGATCAAATTCCTGAACTTGTCATATGGTCTATAGAAGCAATCTTAGGGGAGCACTAAGATCATGAGAAAGAAGGAAGAGAGAAAAAATTAGGGATAGGAAAAGAACTAGGTCAAGAAAATTGTTATAATTATTTTGGGTTTGCTTGAAATTGAAGCAGAATATTTCATTCTTTTAATTTCCCCCAAACATTGTATTTTGAATGATTTAAAAAAAAGAAAAAATGAATCAGCATCTTATTAGCATGGTATTTGATGGCAGTTGCAGTTTGGGACCTCAGTCTTTTTGTGGGGGCTCAGGTTCTAGGGCTTTATCATCTCATAATGTATATTCCTCTCTAAACAAACTGCAAGGTGCTTTATAGAGGCTAGAGGATACCATAGTTAGGTACATAGCAGGACTTGCATTTCTCAATTAAAAAAAAAAAAATTTTGAAATTGAAATGTCAGCATTTTGATATATTGGAATTTAAAGTGAGATGGAAATCCTACATTCTACTTTGCTTTATCATCTTGTTCTTAATATCACCTACTTTACCTGCACAGAAATCTCAGGTTCAGACAAAAATCTTATAAGAGCCTTAAATACCAGCTCCGAGAATACAGCTGAAATAATTATGTAGAAATAGGTTTGAATAAAGAGAATTGAAGTGTTCAAAAATTGAAACCTGAATCCTGGTTTCTGTGGTTATTAAAAAAAAATCATAAGATTCTTAGCTCTGTCAGCAACTATGATGGTTTATGAATACAAGGCTGATAATAACATTAATTTTATTATAATTAAGTACAACTGCAGCACAATATTTCTTTATGGAGTTTGTGTTTCTTTACAGAATTTGTGGCATAAAATGAGGGTAATTATATTTACTTCCTTTGTAAAGTGATTGGTGATCATCTGATGAAGCTGCTGTATGAAAGAGGTAAGTATATTATTACTAAATCATATGGCTCAGTACATTAGTAACGCAATTATCTCTTCATAAGCAAGGAAAAGAGCGTCGTCTTTGCTCAAGAACTGAATTCGCAAGATTATTTCCTCTGCTGCATCTCACCATTTAACAAAGCTCTAATCGTCCAAGTCTCTCATATATGGTGTAGTCAAGATACAGGTATTTTTAGTGTTACAATATTTTAAAAACATTATAAGATTAATAAAAAAACCAAAATGAAAATTTCATCCACATTGTCACTCCAAATATAGAGGATAATTTCAGTAGTATTTGTGCGACCTAGAAGCTTATTTCCAAAATGCATTTGTGGAAAAGTCTCATTCCAGGTAAGCCGAAGACTTAACATATAAGGGGTTTACCTAACTTTTAGACTCCCAATTCCTGGACTGGAAACAGGAGCCCTGAAGTAAGGCTGCTTGAAGATCCCCTGGCACCACTGGCTGGGCAACTGCTTTGTGTGAAATACTTAAGCACACACCAACTCTTTGGAGCGACCACCTGGATCTCATTGGTACGAGCTCTGTGGCCAACACAGCCCCCATCATCAGGGTTAGGGAAAGCTCTCAGTGTTTTCCTTGTTTTTGTCACGGTAGGAATGATTTCAGCTTGGACAGTCTGTTCTCGTCACCTCTTACCTTAAAAACAAGCAAGAGCAACAATGCCTTTTGTTCCGCACGGTCCAAGTTTTGCACTGCCAGTGACAAGCACTTGCTAGGATCAACAACCTGACGTGCACAGCGGCCTTCCCGCAGTCACCTCCACTCAGACGCGGGCTGGTCTAGGACCAGCCGGCACCGCCGGAAGCAGTGTTAGCGTTTCAGTCATAGTCCGTGTCGCTTTTAGGCCAACTCGCCTGTGTGTACCAAGCGCCAAAGGGTGACACAGTCCCTGCGTTGGGAAATTCACCCTCAAATCTTCAGAGTAGCTACAGTCATTCCTGATCTGACGCCAAGTAACCGAGAGAAGAGTCAGGACTCCATTCACTCAAAGAGCAAATTCAGCACTAACATATTCCTGACGTTGTTTTTTTCAATTGTACCACAAAGTTGTCTCAGCTAACTCAGTCTCAGAAGACCATTATCTTCCCTAAAACTTGTGTCCTTTAAGGGTTTGTTTACTACTACTCGGCAGGTCTAACCTGTGCAATGCCTGCAGGTCCATCCACAATGATTCTTACTTCTTTTGCATGTTTAGGCGGGTTGGAGAGCAAACCATAAATCAAGTAAATCAAGAATAAAAAGCATATTTATTGGCACAGCTTGATTTCATGTTCTAACCTTCACTGTTCCACAACAGACCTCCCAACAGACCTAAGACCACCTCATTTAGGTGAAATGACACCTAAACTATCCAGTCAATAGCAGAAAATTAATTCATACAGCTGTCTATGATTTAAAGAAGCCAGTATGCTGTGGTTTTGTTTATGGCAGCAGTAGACACGACTAGCAGTAGCCATTGATGTTTCAGCTTAAGGTCAACTTCAGCTTTAAGAGCACAAGACTCTAAAAGAACATTTTAGTTTGGATTACAGTTTCAAATTATTTATTTAGGGTTCTGATGTCTTTCAAAATGCTGTTAGTTATTCAAATATGATTTACATTCTGTCCCATAACAGCCAAAAAGGATACCAATAATACACCAGATTTAATATTATATTTATCAGTTTTCTACAGCAGAGTAAAATGGAAAAGAAATATGGCTAATCGTGACTTACATCCAGTTCTTAGTGTTCAGGTATAAAATTTAAAAATGTGCTATGGATTAACAGTCTCTTCACTTACCTCATGACAATTCCCCGACATGAGTTGACCACAAATCATTTTGAGGCATAGACATTTCTTTAATGGAAAACTGACAAGGGCAAGTTAATATCTCTAAAGGAACAAGGAGTTTGAAAATTGAATTTGAACTGTACTATCGGCAATAAAATAACCTTTAGATTACAGGTATTGCACACTACAAGCCATGGAACAAATTAAAGAGGAGTATTTCTTTGATTCTGCAATAGTCAAAATTATGGTTTCTTTAAAAAAAAAAGAAAGGGGGATTTAAAATTTAGGGGGTTTTCTCCCCTCCATAGCTAGAAATTACACCTGAGCTTTCTTATTGTATTTAGCAGGTAAAGAATAAATAGAATTATTCAGTGACATTTCCTGATTTCGGTGAATACCTTCTAAGAAATTGTGTTAAATACTAATACTATCACTAACATATTTCCTTCACAAAAGCTTTTGGAATTTTCTCAGCTATTCTTCAGAAAATAACCAAGCCTCACAAATCCCCTTAAAACAGCAGCAAGTAATCCACTGTCCCTAGAAAAAGTTACATTCCCTTAGCTTGCAAGACACCATTCACTAAGAGGAATGTGTTCTTCTGAATCACTCACGTACTTTGTGGAAACGGAGCTGAAAGATTTCTCTTTAATTACGCCAACAGATAAAAGAAGCGCAATGAGCGCATCACCTGCAAGGCAAAACACGTCCTTAAGAAGAAAGGAAATGTCTGCGGTTGCTTCGGCGTAATTTCTGCCCACAGTAACTCTGAAGACTCCCCCTCAGTGAAGTTTTCCTTCTTCACTTTCTGCCTCTTAGAAATGTTCTTGAGGTAGATGACAGCAAGAAGAAAGTGCCAGCAGGTTTGCTAGATCTCCTTTACAAGTCAATAACCAATATTCATAAATTCATTGTCGTCTGTGGCCAACGGTCTCTCCACACCAGAAGCTCAAAGGGGGCTAGAACTGAGAAGTGAGACCAAGCAGGATGTTTGGGCTTGAAGAGGCACAGGATCTCAGCCGTAAGCCCGCAAAGGCTTTGTACTTCTCCTTGATCCTGACCTTCTTCACAGCTGCCCTGGCTACATCCAAAGCTCACTAAAGAGTCAGAACCTCAAAGACCGACTGGAAGACCGGATGCATTTTTGCAGTTATTATTCACTGTGTGTTATCAACAATTAAATGAAATAAATATGTCCAAAAGTCATTCCACCTTCTGTGTATGTATTTTAGAAAGACCTTTGTAGAATGCCTGTTAATATCTTTGTATGAAAAGACCACCAAGATTATATTTTTCTAGCTTTTCCTAGAGAAACCCTCCACAGAGCTGGCAAACGTAAAGTAATAAAAATGACCAGTGTTTATAAGGATGAATTTCAGACCTTTCATTGCCTTTTATCATCATGAAGTTTTAATCTTTCTTCCAGATTTACGCCTGATATTAAATAAGCAAAGTTAAAAAAATTGTCTTTGAGTAATATGTTGAGAAACACTACTATCTAACTTGGTAAGATTTCTTGCACATAAATCTTTGAGGCATGCTAAAACCAGGGAGTTTTAGCAAGTGTAACAAAATCAAGCAGTACTCTAAAACTTCTAATTTTCATGGATTATGACATCTATATAAGACTCTCTCAGCAGGTGATTTTGAGGTTTTTTTTAATCGCCCATTCATGTTAGAAAACTAACTGTTCTTAGCAGTCTTGTGGTTGCTTCATTGATACAAGGAACTCACCAGGCTGAAATCCAAACAGTGTTTGCATTGCTTATGTACCTAAGTCAGTGGGTTAAATCCCCACTGCCAAATGAACAGAAATGCTACATTTCTGTGTAACAGTTCTATCAAGTTTGAGACATACCAATAAAGAGATTAATTTCTACACATTCAGAGTTCTCAGACAGCCAGTTCCTCTACATCTTCAGAGTACTCTGCATGGTGAGGAAGAGCACCCAAAATTCCTTCTCCTGTGCTTGCTGGGCAGAAACAGCTACAGGATTAACACACTGAGCACAACAAATTCCTTGAGGCTGGACCCATAGTACCAAAGCAAATGTTGCTACTCCCAGGTACTGCAGTGTCTTCTGAAGGAAAGCTGTTGCTATAAGGGCCAGGCTCAGACGGGACTGTACCTATTACGCAAGCACTAGATCTGCACAGGGGAAGATCCTGCAGGTCTGAGAGACAACAGCCCAGTTCACTTCAGTTAAGTGCAGATAAATACTGTGCATTAGCTGCAGATTGTTTTCCTCTGAGGTCTTACATGTATACATTTTTAACTAGACAAGGCCACCACTTACATGATCAAAAATATACATCACTGTAGATAAGTCACAGCATAACCCAAATGTTGCATGGAATACTCTACAAATTCATTACATTGCTTTCAAGACTAAAGCTACTGATGTCATCTAGTTGGACCCATCCAAGGCGTTTGATACTGTACCACATGACATCCTTGTCTCAAAGTTGGAGAAAAATGGGTTCGATGGATGGACCACTCGGTGGATAAGGAACTGGCTGGAAGGTCGCACCCAGAGAGTTGCGGTCAACAGCTCAGTGTCTGAGTGGAGACTGGTGACAAGTGGTGTCCCTCAGGGGTCAGTACGGGGGCCGGTGTTGTTTAACATCTTTGTCAGCAACATGGACAGTGGGATAGAGCGCACCCTCAGCAGGTTTGCCGATGACACCAAGCTGTGTGGTGCGGTCGACATGCTGGAGGGAAGGGATGCCGTTCAGAGAGACCTTGACAGGCTTGAGAGGTGGGCCCGTGCAAACATCATGAAGTTCAGCAAGGCCAAGTGCAAGGTCCTGCACCTGGGTCGGGGCAATCCCAAGCACAAATACAGGCTGGGCGATGAGTGGATTG
>JAVKLA010000093.1:23056503-23099444 GCA_034782735.1 Sagittarius serpentarius | reverse complement strand
AAGTCGTTGAGGCCACTGAAGGAGAAGGTGAATCAAGTCAGTTTGCAGAAGTGAAAGCCATCCAACTAGCCCTAAAGGTTGCTGAATGAGAAAAGTGGCCAGTACTCTATCTCTATACTGACTCCTGGATGGTGGCTAATGCCCTATGCGGGTGGCTACAGCAGTGGAAGAAAACCAATTGGCAGTGCAGGGGTAAACCCATCTGAGCTGCTGCGTTGTGGCAGGACATTGCTGCTCCAGTAAAACACGACTCTAAAGGTATGTCATGTAGACGCTGACATGCCTAAAACCCAAGCCACTGAAGAACATCAGAACAATAAACAGGTAGACAAGGCTGCTAAAATTGAAGTAGCTCAGGAGGACCTGGACTGGGAGTGTAAGGGTGAGCTATCTGTAGCTCGATGGGCCCACGAAACGTCAGGACATCTAGGGAGGGATGCAACATACAAATGGGCTTGTGATCGAGGGGTGGACCTGACCATGGAGACCATCACACAGGTCACTCACGAGTGTGAAACTTGTGCTGCAATCAAGCGAGCCACAAGAGTAAAGTCCCTGGAACAGAGGGCAGCGGCTGGGTTTTCGATATGGCGAGGTCTGGCAAATAGACTATATTGGACCACTGCCACGAACACGTCAAGGCAAGCACTACATACTCATGATGGTGGAAGCAACTACTAGTTGGCTAGAAACATGTCCTGTAAACCATGCCACTGCACGAAACACCATCTTAGGCCTTGAAAGGCAAGTTTTGTGGTGACACAGTACCCTGGAAAGAATTGAATCAGGCAATGGGACTCATTTTAGAAATAACCTCATAAGCTCCTGGGCAAAGAAACACTGCATTGATGTGGTGTATCACATCCCCTATCACCCACAAGCCTCTGGAAAGGTGGAGAGATATAATGGACTGTTAAAGACTATGTTGAGAGTGCTGGGGAATGGGGCATGGAAGCACTCGGATACAAATTTAGCAGAAGCCACTTGGCTGGTTAACACCAGAGGATCTGCTAACTGTCCTGGTCCTGCCCAAACAAAACCCCTGCATACTGTGGGAGGAGATAAGGTCCCTGTAGTGCACATGGGGAAGTGGCTGGGGAAGGCGGTGTGGATTGCTCCTCCCGTGGGAAAAGGCAAACCCATTCGTGGGATTGTCTTTGCCCAAGGACCTGGGTGTACATGGTGGGTAATGCGGAAGGATGGGGAGACCCAGTGTGTGCCTCAAGGAGATCTAACCTTGGGGGAAAAATAATCTGTGATGTGAGTTGTATGTTGTAGGAAGTGATGTAGCAGGAATGACCCAAACCACAGAAGAGTGATTTTTGCAAGGAACCAGACGAGTGCAACAGTGACCCAAACCAAGCTGGTGTTGGTGCCCAACAATCGAACATACTGCTTTTCCTGTCCTGATCGTCCATCTTGACAGATGGGGCTACCTGGAGGAGTGGAAGAAGCCCATAGAATATCTATCTGTTAAAGGACAGGGGAGAGTAGTTAATGAGAATGTATAAATCTGTATGTTGGGTATAAAGGTGGTTTAAGCGTGTAGTTTCAGTTGTAAGTGTTGGTAAGAAGGAATTTCCAGTAATGAGAATTAAATACAATGGCATGGTCAGAAGATATATGTGTATTAGATTATGTGGGACCTGAGCATGATGCAAATGGTATGGAATAAGGGGTGGAGACTGTATTGGGTCTGGCTGCGATGGAATTAATTCTCCCCATAGCAGCCTTCGTAGTGCTGCGCTCTGTATTGCTAGCTAGAAAAATGTTGATAACAGATCAGTGTTTTGGCTACTGCTGAGCAGGGCTCGCACAGCACCAAGGCTGTCTCTCCAACATTTCCCCCCACCCCTCACTAACAGGCTGGGGCTGGGCAAGATCTTGGGAGGGGACAGAGCCAGAACTGCTGACCCAAACTGACCAATGGGATATTCCATACTATATGACATCCGCTCAGATATAAAAACTAAGTAAAGGGAGAAGGAAGCGGGGACATTTGTCAGTTATGTTTGTCTTCTGGAGAAACCATTACGAGCACTGAAGCCCTGCTTCCCAGGGAGTGGCCAGGCATTGCCTGCTGATGGGAAGTAGAGAATAAAAACCTTTTGTTTTTTCTTTGCTGTCACACGTGACCTTTGCTTTTGCTTTAGTAAACTGTCCTTATCTCAGCCCACGAGCTTTTTGTCATATTTTCTCTCCCCTATCCAATCAAGGAGGGGGAGTGATAGAGCAGCTTTGGTGGGTGCCTGACACCCAGCCAGGATCAACCCACCACAGTGAAATAAGATAAAAAGTAGAATTTAAGTTGAATGACACAAGAATGCCCCACCTACGAGAGGTATCATATTTTGTTAGTCAACTGGATAAATGAAAGCCTGTATCAGCACAATCGAAAATCTGTTCCAGTTCAAATTTCACTTCATTTTGCAACTTAAAATAGGGGCAGAAGTAGTCTCAGCAGGCAATAACACACCAGTAAACACGTATCAGAAAGGCTATTACATTGGCTGAGCATCCTGTCCAACAACCCTTAACGTTTGTTTCTTCGGCTCATTTCAGACATTTCTGTGTTCCATTTCTGCCTGCATCTTTCCAAGAAGTTGAGAGTGCTGCCTGGCAAAAACTTAGTACCCTAGCTAAGGTGAATGTCTGTAGAAACACTCTATTAAACTATGGTTATGCAGAAAAGCTGTACGGAAGTCTCCATCATTAAATTGAAGCTAAATAGTTGAATTGTTTGAACCTCTTGGCTGCTCTGCTGTGGAGATGGGCATCAGGGCAGCAGAAAGGTAACTTCACTGAATGAGAACATTCGGAGTCTACATTTTAACAGAAGATATTTTGAGAAATGTCAAGGGCCATGACTAGTATTTGCTGAGCTGAGGATTGGACCTGAGCCGAGATTTTGGAATAAATAACAGATAGAAAGTGGAATAGAAAACAGTATTTAAATTAATTTAGTGGAAAAAAATGCAAATGAAAAAGCTCCTTTCTGGACAGTTCTGCTTTCTTAAATCTTTGAATGAGAATTCAAGGAGCTTTGATATATCTGGATCTTATGAACCTTACTGAACGAGCAATAGACATCAATCATTTGCCAACGGCTTCGGAAAAGACCAAGTGTCAAAAAACTAAGTAAATAAAAGACACTTACTAACATTTGCCAGTTTTGCTCTGGGTATTTACAGTCATCAACCAGCAATGCAAACCCTGCATAATAATCTTGGCTTGTTGCTGCATTTCTGATGTCAAGTATTTCTCCTCCCCACTTGCACTGTAGCAGCACATTCAGTTCAGTAATGTTTTGTATCTGCTGAAATGGAGGTAGCAAAAAATACCTGTTGTGCCAGAATACTCCACATTTCTGCTGTTCCCCAACTGTCTGGAAGACAAAAGTAGAATTTGGGACTAATAATACCTGTAACTAGCATAGTTTATTTTCTTTCTGGAAACAGTCACAGCATATTTGTAGATGAACATTCCTCGTTTATGTTGTAATAGAAGTTATTCTGTGGATATTTTTATGTTGTTTTTTTTTCTATTGAACAAGACAAGTTTCTCTATTCTAGGCAGTATTCAAGGCCTGAGTAGGTTTTTAAAATATTAATTATGCTACTGAAAATGTCAGAGGGATGAATTAAAAGCAGATCATTCTGTCAAATACTTAGATATAAAGCATGCTGAAAGTATCAGCTAATCTTAATGCAGAATGCAAATTCAGTCAGGAAAAATTACTTTATTAGGAATAAATTTGAGCATTAGGGATGCTGAGGTGCAAGACAATACTACAAAGCAGCTACCATAAAGCTGTTATGACAGCGGGAATTTATGGGCAGCAAGTAGTAGTTTGTTTTCTCACCATTTTTCAAAAAGGCTCACATAAAAGCCAAACACTATTTAACTATTTACTAAATGTGGTTTTAACAAGCATTTACTTCTGAAGTTATGCACCATAAAATAAACTGATACTCTTCATTATCCATACTAAAACAAATCTCTGTCCCTAAAACATTGTCTTAAACAAGGTCTTGAGCAGAATGCATTATGCTAGGGTTGCTTGTTAGGAATTGTACTCTATTACAACTGACTCTGGACAAATTTCAGTTAAAACATTTCCCATCATATTTTCCACATGCACTTTACATGTGCCAACTGTTACGGTGTTTCTCTTAGAAAGATGCACAAGAAAAGCGTTGACTTTTCAGGGCTCATTAGCTGCCTAAAGATGTAGAGGAGTAACTAGGGGGATTTGTTCAGAGTGCTTGAGTGTCTTTAGGCAAGTAATGAGCTCCGAAAAGCTCACCTGAGCATTTTACTTCCTGCTTACTTACTTTATTCCACTGGGTCAACTAGCTTCCCCTACATCTCAAATTAATTTCTATCCTCCTTTTCCTGCCCATGATTTTTTTTTTCCCCTCTAGTTTTACACATGGATTTCTCCAGGAAAGACCAAGTGACACATAGGTAGAGTAATTCATTCAACTCACATCCCCAACAATATTTTCCAGAACAACTGTATTTATAACCAGTGAAACCACCAGGAACATACAAACTGTCACCTTTAAATGCTTTGAATTTTTTCTTATTTGCTGGATAGAAACTCAACTCTGACGCAAGAAACGTAGCATCTTACAACTTTGAAAGACATCCAGCTATTCGCACCTTTATGCTCATGTGATAGTGCCTTACAGTACCTTCCCTCTGGTCGAAGCGTTCGATAGAGTGCTCTAAGAAGCCTGGGGGTATGACTCACACACTCTGCAACATGGAAGAACCAGTATCATTTTTAGATTTGGCCTTGATGATTTCAGCTGAGAAAACCCTGGTATTAGGGCCAAAACATCCACAAAGCTTCCCTTTTCAAATTACTCCTGATCAAAGTTGGTTCTTTCCATTGTATCTATCCTGGCAATCTGGACATTTATGCCAGGCTTCACTTTGTAGAGTCTAATTATGTTAACATTTTTTCCCCCTGAAACCTGGATTTTCTTAAGCAAGCTATAATTTCTCTGTTGCAGCTTCTTTTTCTAACCTTCTATTCAAAAGAGCTATAATAACCTGTAATAAAATCTGTCTCCAGTTACCTTTTGAAAACTATTGAATAAGTTTAATGGCAGTAGTACAGAAAACCACCCTGCGTGTACATGACGTATAGCTCTCCTCTACACATGAGACTTGGCATACAATTTAATGGCCAGCTCAGCAAATCTCACCAAATAAAGGCAATTGAACTTTTCCACTATTTTCCACTATTTTCTAAAATTTGTGGCTGAAATTTAAGCTACTCTACAGGCAATCCTCATCACTCACAGTTTGGATTCATGTTGAAATAAGAACTCCTTTGATGGAGAAACAGCCTGTGCTGAATTGCCATGCTGCCGCAATTAGACTACTCCTGGATATTAAGATTGCTTTAGGTGTTTCCATATTACTTTAAAGCTTGTAGTGCAGAAATCAAGTGTCAAAGCATTTCATTGCAGCCCAAGTAAATCTGGAAGAATAAATGTTTTGAGCAGAACATTAGCGGTTGCTAATAATTTTTAAATACTATAAATAATTTATGATAACATTCTATTCTACTATATTATATTATTGTGTCTCAGTAACAGGAATAGCAGCATGGGTTTTGACTAGCTCTCCTTAGACAGTTTTTTCTGTACTCCTGTGCTACATAGAGCTACTGATAAGAATACCAATCTATGTAATATACTTTGTGATAAATCCTGCATCATGATGCACAAAGCCATTTTATTTGGAATTTATTACTTTTAAAAAGCCCTTAGTGCAAAATGAGGAAGGAAAAGTTATTTCACTAAGTAGTTTAAAGTAATTTCTTCTGCATTTTACTGACAGAGCAACATTGACAAAGCAGCAGCACAATATAACCGAAATAGTTTCCAATAAATACATTTTCTCTCTCAAAAGCCCCCAGTCTTCCACGCACAACCCTCAGTTTCTAATCCCATCTGGAAAACAAGATTACTCAAAGAAATCTGTGATCATTTGTTACTACAGACGTTTACAATACACAATGGCATCACTTGGAATTTGATAAAACCACCGAGAGAAAACCAACAGGGTACTGTTGCCACACATGCCAAAGAAAAACCTGCTTCAGTGCTAAAGACTAGAGAGGCTTTCGGTGTCCTGCAATGTGTGAGACAAAAGGTTTAGAAATTAGGATGTAATCAACAAAACAAGATAAATTGCAAATGTGCTAAATTTTTTGATTAAAAAAAAACTCTGTAGAAAGAAACCAGTAGGAAAAAAGTTAGAAGGATTCCCCTCTAACGTTTTTTAAAAGTGAGAACTCCTATCTTTTTCATATTCCATAATTTCAACAAAGATGACGTGCAATTGCTCACTTTCTTGAGCATTATGTTAAATACACACACTGGAAATCTGGGCAAAGGTAAAAACTGAAAGAAAAAACAATTATGTATCTGGCAAAGACAAAATACACTGTTCCTTACAGTGTAAGCAGAAAGGTAAGAAAAGTGTAAGGCAGAACCAGTAATGAAATGGGCACAGGGTGTTTCATATAACTTTGCTCTTCGTACTTGGGTACGGTGAGCACCGTCATCACCAATATGATGTTATCTAGTAAAACTGACCTTGTGATTAACATCAAGTTACAGTCTCTTGAAATTAATCTCTTCCATATCAAATATAGTTTCTATAAGGTGAATATTTTAACCGTTTTTGGAAAGCTGTTGAAAATTTTCAAGTAAAAGGCCATTTTCTAGACAGAAAAAAATATTTCTAAACAAAATAAGAAAGAATTGTGTCTGTCAGTACCAAACAACAATTGCAATAGTCATTATTGTTCAACAGATGCTAACAAGTGCAAAACCAAAATGTGACTTTGAGGCAAGGCTCGGGGGCACAGAAAACCCTATCTGCTACGGTGACGGGATCTTTGCTTTCCACTCACGGTGCCAGTGACTATTAAGCTGTGATACAAAAGCAGATCAAATGCATTCAGAGAGAGAATGTTTACTTGCTGAATTTGTAAATATTATTCTATGACCACTGTTCAACTGCCTGTTAGAATTTCAGGGACCATCTTAAATGACCCTGGGGTTTTGCAAAAAAACCAAAATGCCACTTATCCACACAATCCAAACTGCAGCTGCATCGGGAAATCCATTTGCTAGAGGTATTACTGCAAGTAATTCTGACTAATAATACAATGGCACTACAGGTTATACTGGGCCCAAGGGGAGGAACCATTTATTGAGTTTCAGATTATCTGTTATAAATCTCTTCACCAGGCTTTTATAAATCGTATTCAAAATATACATTGTCCAACATTGTTCCACTGTACCATGTCAGTCACCTTATAGCTAAAATACCAGTTGTGCCTCTGGATATGCAATTTCAGATAAAGATCACCAGGAATTATGGACTTGGTTCTTGTCTAAGACACAGTAATAGCTTACAAAATTACAATTAAAAAAATTACAAAATGACCACTCCCATTATTGTAAATAAGAACTCGCATTAACTTCACTAAAGTATCAAACAGGCAATGTGAAGATGATGACTTAAAAAACAGATGGTGATAAATCACATCTTGAGACCTCTTAAATTGACTGTGTTCTCACTCCATAAGAGTTGCTTCTCATGTACATACAATAAAAAAAGCAAATTACATTTCTTTTAGTTTAAGCTGTGAACAATTAGGCCAATCAAGCAATACCTTGACTGATAAATAGCATTGCTGTTTTAAACTTTCGTTGTCCCAAAAAGCTTCATGCACTGTTGGATTTCTTCCGTGCTATTGTATGCATACAACATTAAGAAAAAGGTTGGTTGTACATCATCTAGCAAGCTGATCCTTATGTCTAAATAGCTTATTTGGACATCTGGCTTCAAGCAGAAGTAGAATGAACAAATAAACTTCTCTACTTCCTCTAGATATATCCCAAGGTACATATCTACTTTTTCTAGATGACATCCTGAGGGTATTTTAAAAGTTTTCACGAAGTTATATTTAAAAGGAAGGAACAAACAAAGGGGAAAAGAGTCACACTCGCGAGAAACTAGAATTAGAGAAAGCAGCATTAGTACAAATGAAGAAAAATGGAAAGGGAAACAAAGGATGTGCAACTTGCTCTGTTTTCTTATTCCCGCTCTACACGCAGCCTACCTCAATTTCTTACTTGGAGAGATTAAAAACTGCAGACTCTTACAAGTAGAAGTAAATGCTATGCCTTCATACTCAGATGTTTTAGGTTCTTCTTCATCTAAAATAAATGTCAGCAACACTGGGTGTAAGTCATCTTGCGGACAAGAAATGTTACAGATGGTTAGCAGAGAGGGGAATCGGAGGTTTTACTAGTATTTACTAGTAAGATTTACACAGGGCAGTACAGATCTTTTGCTAACATATGTCAGCAGATATTTTCCAATTTTATTTCCCAGATTAAAGAAGCTGAAATAGAAAGTAAAAATAGCTGGAAAACCAGACTTCAAATGATTCAATAGCATTTTATCATAATTCATAACAAGAGAACAAAGAAAAAATGTTTTGGTAAAAAAGCTAGCTACAAAAGGAATGGATTTGCTTCACAAAACACCCACCCTCTAACAGAGTGAGAAAAGTGGGATTACTATGAGTGGCATAGTATACAGTAACCACAGTCTTATCTCTACATGCAATCAACTTGCTGTTAAACCCCTCTTGCTCTAGTTTTGCTTGTTGCTCAGAAAAATCATGATACTGCTTATAACTGTGTTCCCAGTGTCACGTCAGAAAGCAAGAGACATTTAATTGCCTTTGCCTCACATACGATAAAGGAATTACCCAAGAAAAGATGCCTTTCCTTTAGCGGTAGGACCATGCTTTTACTATATGAAAGAGAGGTCTGGCTTATCCCTCACTAAGATGGCATTGGATCACTCATTTGTACAATTAGTACCCAGTAAGAACACAAATTTGCACCTAAACCACAGTAAGTTCATTGATGAAGAACTACATGGCCAAACAGCACACATTTCAAAATGAGTATTATTCAGCCTGAAAATTCATTTTGGTACTTTGCAGCAAGGAAACACTGTTCATTCCATCATTTCTGCTGTCCTTCCACTCAAGCAGATATTATCCACCTCTTGCATAAGCCTCATGATGTAGATAACACCTCCTTTTTCAGAGCACGATTGTTATTAGTGTCAGCACTGTTACAAAAATTAATAGAAATAGTAGAAGTTAAGATAACTGAGAAGTATGTCTCCAAACTCTTCCTAGAGCTACTTTTTCAAATATTCTGAGAATCAGGGCAGATTCCTCTTAACTCAAGCATTCAGCAAAGACCATGGGTCTGGTAGAGAGGTCTGCTGGAGAAGAATAAGGTTTAGACCCAAACCAGCTGTTTGTACTCACAACAACCCAAGTGTCAGAAACAGTTTAAACACACAGAACTTTTATCTGCTGATAAATAGCACAGTTTGGGTAGTGTCTGCGCAGCAGCTGGTATGACACACTACCGCGTCTGAACAGCTGCCTAGCCACGTGTCAGTGCACCGTTAAGTTAAAGGAAGCCATTTTCAGCATCGGATGCAGTGCCCAAAGGCCACGGCATACACTAACAAATCGCCAGCGTTCGTAAGAACTACAGCTCTTAGGAAAACATCAAGTCGTCGAACTTGAGTTACAGTGGGTGGCTTTAAAACCTCAGTGCATATTATGCTGTAACGCTTGCCAGCGATGCAAGAATGATACATGGATATTACACAAACAGGAGATGTCAAACATTTCTCGTACACAGCACAGGTGGACTTGGAAACTCTGCAAAGTGGAGCACAGCAGTGCTATACTAAAACTAGTTCAATTATTTAAAAGTACTTTTTAATATTTATAATTATTCAAAAGCTTTGAAGTGCCATTTAGAATAGAATATTGCACATTAAAGTACAATTTGTAAAAAATGACACAACAAAAATATTGAAAAAGTAAGACAGACGTCTTTTACAAGTGAAAGCATTATTTGCCAAGCCACTTCATAAAAAAAGTAACGTGTGATTAGGCTAAATCAAAGACATTCTCAGGCCTGATGAACAAGCATTTCATTAACTCTGTTGTATCTTCAGCAAAAGTTTCTAAACTACAAAAAAAAAACCCAAACCCCACACATCCCAAACTGTTTCTCCTGATCCAACAGTATAATTTTGCACGTAAATTCCAGTCCTGAAAAAGGAAGATTTTCTTTCCCAATTAAATTGGCAATCTACTGTTAATGATAACTCTTTAGCCATCAAAATATGATTTACAACATCTTTTTTATCTGCTCATATGATATAATAACAAAGTATTTTTCTTTACACAGAAAAAAAAAAATCTGTTTGGAAAAAAGTGTCCTTAACAGCACAGGACATTTTGAAGTCAACCCTATTCCAAGACACTCCCAGATAACATCTTCAAAACAGAAGCGTTCTACTTGTGACAGTATGTACGTTTGCAGAGGTTTACCAATTACTGATGCTTTTTTAACCGGCAACTCCAGGGGTTTTTAGAAGTACAGCAACTCCAGACCAAACCCACAATAGTACCACTACCAACAGCGGACCTGGAAGTGAGCTGGTTTTGTTCAGTCCTTTCAGAAATAAAAACTTTTGAGTCACTTGCAGTAAAAAGCATACGGTGCCTACATGATTAGTATCACCTCCCTGCAAGCCCAAAGGGACACATGAAACACCAGGAAGGGAGGAGTGAAGAGCTCTCCCCCAGCTCACCACGGCCTCTGGTTAGCTCAGAGAGAGAAACGGGGAGCTGTTTCGGACCTCTTTTTCTGAACTGTATGAAGAGCTTACGTTTTGTTTCCTACCTTCTCACCAGCTTTTAAGAGTATGTTGCTTAACATCCCTACCAGTTCATTTTGTCTCTGTGTATTCGTTCTCAGAAATGAACTGGAAAGGCACTCCTAGCAATGTGCAACATCGAAGCCTTTTAACACGCATGTAGTTTACGTGTATTTTGCAAGACTTCTCTGTACATAACGAGACAAAACACGCATTGGGATCAGTTAAATACTGATCTAGTTCACTGCTTACTTCTTACAATCAGCTTGCATTTTTCCCTCAAGTCACTCAACATTACCATGTGTATTAAGTAACCTAAAATACATTAGTGACGTGCTGAAGACCATCTCCTGTCAGAAAATCAGAGTTCTTCCTAACATAAGGGAATTAGAAGTTCAAGTAAAATCAGTCTGTGATCTTCTCATCACTTTAAACACCATTTAAAAATGCAAAGTCGAAGAACAGCAGACATTAGGTGAATTTGCAATAGTTTTCTGGAGTGGAAGTGGAAATCGGACATGAAATATCAATGGAGCTTTCCAACAATGCACTGTGTCCAGCTGAATGTGCGTGCACCATCCTGCTGCAAAGTTTCAGGTGTCTTGTTTAGAAGCTTAGTACTTCTATTTAGATGACTACCAATGTACAGCTGCACAATAAAAAGATGATCTTACACAGACTTTAGGCAACCAGCTTTCACAGCCAATGTCAGCATGTCTCATCTCTTTGCTAGGTTTTATATATTGACAGGGAAAATTTAGTCATACGGAACACTGAAAATATATTTCTTCCTAGATTTTTGTAAAGACGGACAACTGACATTTTACTTTTCCATGAGAACATTTCACATAATCCTGATGTGTAGGAAAGATACGTTTTGTAGATCTACTTTATTTTTAAATTAAGGACATCTAGCACAGAAATGCTGAACATTTTGAAAAGTACCTAAAATGCAGTAGGCTATAAACATTTCATTGATCCTTTTTACTTGGTCCACTTAAAGAGTTTAAATTTGGCTTTAATGCAAGCACCTCCCTTATCATATAGAAAAATTCAGGATTATCAATCCAGAGGAAAAAAGCTGCAAACTCCAACGATTAAAAGTCATTTTATACAATATACAAGATTTCTGGAGAGAAAAAAAATCACCCAGATCTCACAGGAGAAGGAAGACGGAACCACAAGGTTTTATTTTGCAAAAACATCCTAAGATTTCAGTTTTTGCTTTATCATTAGAATTTTATTGCATTTAATAACAGTGGAAATAAAATTATAGTTTAGAAGCGTACATCGGGCTTTAAGCATGTGTACTAAGACTGCCTTTTTCTAATCCTTTGCAACTCTTGTACCTAAGGAACATTTGCAGGATTTCAAGAGCTGGAGACATCCCTTGTGCATCTTTCCAGAGAGTGAAAAGCATCTCCTATCTCATTTTTGCACTTCTCTATAATTGTGGTACAGCCACTTAAAGCACGCTTTCTAGTTGATTTTCCCAGCAGGTAGTTACAGACAGCAGTCACCCCATCACGAGTCTTCCTGGGGCTCCACTACCAGCCACTATGAAGCCAATAAAAGTGGTATAGGGCTCTCAATCCCTACTGTGACAGTCAGCTGCTGTTTGTTTCTGAATTAAGGAATCTTATTCCTTAAGCTGGAAAGCAGGGCAAGCAAGACTTTCTGTTTTTGAAAGGTAACAAACAGGATGAAACACTTTCCCTTATTAGCATGAAGCTTCAAGTTTTGAGCTTATTTGTTTTGCAGGTTTGAGCAAGAATGTTCTTGAAATCCAGAAAAGTTTCACAGATCGTGACAAACATATATTATTCATCTGTATTAGTAGATACCAGGATTCAGAGACAGGTCAAGGCTTCTCAATAGTATAGACATCATATATGTTTTGTCATGCCAAGGATTTTGCTGTCATCTCCAGAGCAAAACACCAAACCTTGGGGTTTTGCAGTAATGACAGAGCAGGTACTAGGAGATCAAGGATTTGCAGATCTCTAAGGTTAGTAGTTACAAGAGAGAAATTTTGCTGCTGCTAGTCTCGAATTCAGGTAAAGGGAAAAGTGAGAAGAATAGGTATCATCAGCTGAGGAACTCGAATGAATGGTCTTGGTGCATTAAGCAGCACTGCATTCCGAAAAATTAGAAATGAGAATAATCTGTTCACAAAGGCTGCCGTTCAAGCATTTTCCCACTTGATTTATTAATATTATGTTTGAGATTGTCACTTGAATGCTGAGGATCTGCTGCAGTGATGGCTCTTGAACACACACTTTCTACCACAGGCTTCAGCCTCTAAGCGTTCTGGTGTTGAGGGTCTTTACTTCTGCTCTAGTTCCAAATAAGAAATGCTTTACAAATATGACTATAGAAATGTCTAAATTAAGCTGTCACTACTCTAATAACTATATTGCAAAAAAAGACAGATACTTGAGGACCTCCCGTTAAAAGAAAGAAATGTATCATAGCAGTATGTCCAAGTTTTTTTTTTTTTTCTTTTAGGTGTTCCTGTCACTTTGTATTTTGGATTTGCTTCATGAAATATTGAATGTGGAATAGATGGGCTACATCTTCTCTGGTCATAGTCTGTATAAGAATTACTTACCTTAAAGTCAGATGTCTAATAGACTACTTAATGTACTCTGATATTTCACTGTCAAAATTACAGTAAAGAGGGGAGGAAACAAAGCACCATCAATCTCTCTTGTCATGAAATTGCATGAGAAAGATTAAAATTAACTGTGTTTTGAAGAGTATCATGTCAGAGTGCTCTCTGAATGCATAATTTATGAGATATGCAGCTGTTTTAGCTTGAAATAAGGCAGAAACAACTTTGTGAAGAGAAAAGAAAGGGCCTTGTATTCTACAGCTTCAGTTCCTCATCAAGATTAGATCTTTAAACTGGGGTGGTAATCCACTGTCTACTGCCGTTCATGGAATGAGTTACCAGTGTTGAAGCATTCAGTTATTTTTCTATTGAAAAATATTCTATCTTGTGCTGAAGTACGAAAAAGACACTATTTGTGGTAGATGCAGAACTGCTTGTAACTACTTCTAAAAGGTCAAGTTTAAAGTGCCTGTTTAACACAGTTCTTTTGACTTACTTTACGAAACAGAAAGGTTAATGTACATTACTAAGATGAAAATTAAGGCATAGCAAGGGATCAAGTAATTATCAGGTGAGAAAAGTGAGCAAAAGAATTGTTTTATTAATAGAGACTGGTCTGATTTGGATGCTATCTGTGAATCTGCAACTTATATGTGACCTTGAGGACACCTAGGACATTTAAGGATAAATACGGTGGCCCTTACCTGTCTCCAACTTCGAAATATGGATAACACCACAAAGATGCTATCTCTGACTTGGAGAGAGCCGGTGCTACAGACCCCTTTGATGATTCTGTTGCAGAAGTATCACTGCACGCTTGTCCTGGCCCTCATTTCTGCTGTACGTGCTGCTGCTGGCTGTACTTGGCAAGAAGAGGTGGGCCGGCGTGGACCTTTGGTCTGACCAGTGTTAACCTTCTCACGTACTAACACTTCTGTACTTGTGAAGATTACAGAATGAAGTCTCTGAGACCAGAGCAAGATGCACACACACACCACAGGAGACATTCAGAGGTTCAAACACTTATTTCACCATCCAGTTCATCTCCAGGACTTTTTTTTCCCCTTTTCTTCTTCTTTTATTATGGAAGTTTCCTTGTTTCACAAATCTATTATCTTGGAAGACTAAAACAAAACAAAACTAATCTTGTTCTCAAATATTTCAAAGTAAGACTGCCCCCAACATGATTCCATCACCTACCCCTCAATGTTCCTAGAAGCAGTTCTAGGAATTATTTTTGGTTAATTCATTGCCATGTATTCTTAGCCATTTGGATGACAAAACACTCTTAACACAAAATGAGGAACACAACAAACTGAAGATTTACTAAAAGCTACACGAGAAAATTAGAAATCTACCTTTTTCTTTGACTGAAGTCTCTAACAACTGTGTCCACATCTACATTTCTTAATAACTGGAAGCAATAATAGAGGGCATTAATTCCTAGCCTACTGAAAATTACAGCCCCAATTGCAAATTTACTTAATAGCACCTATAAAGAGTTACACTGGGGGTTGGGAGAAGATGGAAAAGGTTTAGTAAAAAAACCAACCAACCAACGAACCCAAACAACTTCAGTAACTTCAGTAGATAAAACCACACTGTCAGTTTTAAGTTACCTGTTCCAAGCCAGGTTGCTAACCCTTACTTGCACTCCATGCATCAGTTCCAAAGGCAAGCTTCAGTCTGGACCACAGAAAAACTTGGGCTTCTAGCTCCCCTCAGCCCATTCCAGCTTTCCAAGTGTATCACAGCAGGTTTTTCAGCTTCACATGCATTTTTTGCTCCCATCTCCCCTGTGGGCATGCCCATCTGCCCTAACTCATCTCTGGAAAGCTGCAAAACAGCTCTCCCGTTAATACTGCTCAGCACCTATTCACGTCAGCAGGACAAAGAGGTGATGGCTGATGACTGTCATGGACCAGGACCACAATTACATGCAAGATACTGATGAGAGAAGACTGTCCAGTAAGCAACGCGGGACAGTTGCTAGCACAGGCTAGTTTTACAGGAGCCGACACACCTTGGTGGTACAAGTTTCAAAGCCTGATGCCTGCTTCATGCTGTAACATGGAGAGAAGCCAGATTTCCAAGGCAGCTCTGCTTACATGCCAGCATTACCAGGAGCTACATGGTTTATTTGAGGGGGGTATCAATACAGACTCTGGCTACCTGTGGCTCTGTACAATCAGCACTGGTCTCTGCACAGTACAGGTCTTCGTAGGTCAGACCATTATTCATCTCTCCCTTCTGTGAAAAACACACATGGAAAAACTGAGCAACCGATCACATCTACTACAGCTCAGGAAACAACTTTTAGTGAGAACCTCATCAACGGAAGAAAAAAAGAAGAGAGCACTCAGGCCAGGCTTTGTGACTAGCAAGCAGGATGAAGACACTAGTGCAAAGATGTCTCCAGGAGCACTTCATGTCCCTTGCCATTTGCATCCAAACACAGGGAGAATCGCAGTGCCAGAGTAACCAGTAATAGGTATGACATGTTGAACAAAACCTTTGCAGTCATCCACGTGCAAGGGTATACCTCGCAAATGTTGCTTCTAAAATATGGCTTGGCATACTCTGGCAAAAATCAGCTTGCCCTGAACAGAGTTTAAGCCTGCCGTGTAAACAAAGTGGATTAAAAAGAGTTTGAAGATCAGGCGATAACTGCAGTGCATCACCTGAGAGGCAAAGGAGGAAATCTAAACAGAAAGCAGAAGCGATACAAATGGATGGAATTGGAATGGCTTATTAGTGATGCTGAATGCGATCGCAAAGCCAAGCAGAGAAACATTTGAGTTCTGGCACATGATAAATGGTTACTATGTGGGTGTAGAAAATAAGAAGAACAAAGCCCAGAAATACATATGAGGAATTAACAAAATTTTAACTCCTCAGAATCCAGCAAGGTGACCTTATAGGACAGTTGAGACTGTACAAGAATTGTCAGACATTGTTCTTAAATTTCATAAAGAAACTTTTGAACCTCTAAAGATTTTTTTTTTAAATCATACATTAGAAAGTGTCAGCAAAGACTTTAATGTGGAACAGGTAGAGTATGCAAGGGCTTAAACTACATTGGTTTGGGCTTGGTTATTTTTCTGTTTATGAGGTAATCACTTCAATGTAATGAAGTAACCTCTGGTCTTTGTGACTAACGTTCCATGTGTTGCCATGTCAGTGAAACAAATATTGCTGCACCAAATATAACAAGGCATCCCCACCCTCAGGAATAAACAAAAGCCGGAACCAACACTGCTTTTCTGAGGGCCTGATTGTATAATTCAAGCGACATAATACTGTGAGCTTCTGAAATGCAGCTTCTCTTTAAGTGAATCTTTTACGTCTGTCAAAGGTACGGCACTCTGTTATTTAGATCCAGAAACTGGTTTACGATTTCTGTTTCTAAACTTTGTCAATCTCAGTATCTCCTTACCCCACTTGCAAACCAGTAGCTTACAGGAATGACTAGCCACTGTCAGGGCACTACTCGGATAAAACACTGGGATGAGGGCGGTGCAGATTACAAGAACTGGCTGTATTTTTCAGTCCAGACTTAATAAAATCCTTTCCAATAGGAACAGATCAATTGATTACCCTGAGATTTGGTTTTGCTCCAGCAGTCAAACCACTAAGCAAAACATTCTTAATGAGATTCCTAATTGCTCCAGTTAAATAACTGATGCTTGAAATAAAACATTATGGTATTAGGTAATGAAGCTAATGGAAATGTCTCAAAACAGAATATGATCAAAGACAACTGACTATAAACTGACCAGCAATGAGATGATATTGCAAAGAAAAACTGGAAATTTTTGAGTATTTTAAAGTTTCCTTCCCCCAGGGAGTAACTGAGGTGGAAATTGAAAGGCTCTCTGGAGTATGCCGTAGAAGTTTTTACATCAAAATACAGAGTTCTTTGAATTTTTCAGCCTTTCTAAGAAGCAATACATATCCTTACCTCCTTTTTGTAGAGTAATATTTAAAGTCTTATAAAACAAATATCTAAGAGTGTGACTAAACCAGCTGGTGGGGAAGATAAGCTCAGTGATCACATAAAATAGTTCAATGTCTCACTGGTGCTTCACAGAACTCTGCACATTCTTCTGGGAACAGTAACAGAACAGCTCCGACCCATCTAAGCACAGCATGATGAACAACCTAGCTCTTCCAAAACCCCTCTGCTAAAGTACTTGGCAGTGTTACTGAGCAGTCAAATCAGAGAAGCATTTTAAGAAATGAGCTGGGAGAAAGCGTTGCAGAATACGCTTGAGACAGATAGTGTCCCCATCGTCGCTAAACACCAGGAGCCTTCACTCTGTCCGTTAACATTAACATTTATTTGAATATGACACTAATTGCGGAGGAGGAGAACTTTGCTAGAAAGGAGCAAATTTTGGAAGACTGTTGCTCCGCACCACACGCTGCTGTAAGCATCCTCACCTTAGGATTCACCTCACGCACCTTCTGCCTGCAAGCTTTACCTGTGCGAAGCCCCAGCTTCAGGCAGCGCCTGATGTCCGTGGGGGTGGCTGGAGAAGCTGCAAGGGCCAGGGAAGTATCAGATTAGTTGAAAAATGTCTGAAAGTAGCCCTGTTGCTGTGAAGGTGTTGCTGCCGACTGTAACGCTCAGCCTTCTGCAGAGCATATCCAGGGGACAACTCACTTCTGTTTGAGCTTCCTTTTTGGAAGACGCCGAGTTATCACCCCTACTGAAAAGGCAGGTGTTTCTACTGTTTGAACCCTTGTATTGCAAAGCATACAGAGAACCGTCGTTTCTGTTGTTATTTTGTAGTGGACAGCTTGCAGCTGAAGTTGGGGCAGTTTCCCAGTTAGCAGGTCAGGGCGGTCCATCTCCTGTCCCCGCCCGCAGGCGGAGCACGTCGCAGGCGGGAACCTGCTGTTCTCTGCAGGACCTGGCAGGGAGCTGCTGGGAGCCATCGTCTGCTCACTGCGTCTATTAAGTTTACAACTTCCCGAAGACTCTGCAGCCTGTACGTGGACAGCATTACAACACGTATTGAGGCCACAGTGGGTAAGTAAACGAGGGGAAGAGAATGAGGCCACTGGGAGACGTTCACACCAACCATTGCACAACGTGAACTCTTATTTTGTAGAGTAACATTAAGATGAAGTAGTGTAATGTGATATTTGTGCCTACTCATCTACCAGTACTCTTAAAATATTTTCCATACGTAACAATATACACATTGACTTTAACTCAAACTCGTGAATGGGTGTTTACACAGAGAAACTTAAAATTACTTTTAGCTACATAACGATTATATATTACTCAACTACACACGGATCCCACACAATTATACCGTGCACTCCATATGACTTCTGATAAGGACTTCAGTAGAAGTTCGCTCATCAATCAAATCAAAAGTCCAGTGATGCCAGTGTTATGGGAGATAATAAGAGTACTGATTGTTAATTATAGACTGCAAATGTTTTTTACCTGGTACTACCTGGATCAATAGAATAAATTCAATAAATTTTTGAAAGCCAAAACTAATTTGCATAGAAGTTTATCATTGTGACTGTATTTATCAATATAAATAAAATTATATTGGCAAATTGATGGGGTAAGGACACTGGCAAAAAATGTGAGTATATACGTACATCTAAATAGCCACACACATACAGACTATGTATGTGTGTATATATTTTATATATAGTGTATATATGTTTGCTTGTGTATGTATCAACAGAATATTATCTCTATTTTTACATAGAAATTCAGCCAAATCAGGAGAGGATGTATTTTGCCTTTTTGTTTCATATTCTGAGCAAGTTCAATTTAGATTCTGTTTAAAGGTTTTATCAAATCTGTTCTAATTCTAGAATACTGTTCCTGAAAGCTAACATCAGCAATTACCATCAGCAGATAAAAAAATTTATTTTCTCAAACAGCAATTAAATTAAAAAAAAAAGGTAAATATTTCATCTTTTCACTAGGAATTATCAACAGGCTTAAATGCAAAACAGAATTTCTTGGCAAGTCTCCAGACAAGGGGGGAAAAAAAAACCCCACCAAAATAAACCACACAAAAAAACCAACCCAAACACACCAAAAAAAACCCATGTTTTGAACACTATTTTGCACAGCAGCTGAGAGGTTACCTTGCTCAGGGTTGGTGTACACTGTGGCATTTCAAAGGTTTAGCTACTTCTTCAGCCAGCTCTGGCATGTAGGGAAATCGCGTTGTATTCCACTTCTCCTGAGCTGACAGGTAGCCACTTGGAGAGATTTGCTGATTGGTGTTCAATGTTCAGCCTCCAGAGTATGTTTCCGATGGAACATTTTGCCTCAAGTAACAAATTTTGTTAAATCAATCATTTCTAGCAAAATACAACTCCTCTCAGCTCAGTCAGCTCCTCTATTGTTATTAAGGATAAAGTTTATTATATGCTTTTAAATATCCCTTAAATTCAATGGTAGTCAGCTAGAATTGGCCAAAAATTAAATATTCCACTGCAATTTGAGTTTAAAATTTTTTATCTAGAATCTGGGCACATCGCCTTTCATTTGGAAAGTACAAGCTCTGAAAGCTTCATTTAGAAGAACCTGGATGAAACTGTTTTATGAAAACCGCTAATGTTAATGCTGATGTCAAATACGAGAATGTCATTTCAAGTGTGTCAGACCACAAGATAGTTTTCTATGCATTTAATAGCAAGCATCAAAGTGTAAAAAAACCTCAGATCTTCACTTGAACTTTCATTGTACACGAAAGGACAGAGATAAGAAACAGGCTTTACCAACTTTGATCAGCACAGTTTGACAAAACTAAGGGGAATCAAATGAAACAACAAAGTTTATATCAAATCTGTGGGGAAAAAAGTATGGAAAAAATGAAGTTGATGATTTAGACTTTCTTATATTTACACACAAGTAAATTTTTTAGTTCAAAACGTTTAAATCGAAATTATTTTGCTAGTTTAGCTTCACTTACAGGTTTACACCATCGTTCCAAGTAGCGAACATGACGTCATACGCATGTGAAAAAGCTCCAAGGTGGATGCTGTGACTACCACCTAACCTCTTCCAACACAGTTGTGTTTGCCAGAATAAAAAGTAGAGGTGTTCCCTCTGTAGCAGGGAGAGAAGTTCAAGGCCATCCTGAGACTATAAACCTCCCTACCAGAAAGGGAGGGCTGTAACAAGCCTCACCAAATTTCGGTAGATGTGCAGAGCTCACTGCCTTGACTTCAGTTTCTAAATGCAGAGCAGGATGTCTATTCAATACAGCGCTGCCCCAAAAGTAAACGAGGCTCTGCTCTGCCTCTCCATTTACGGCATGACTGAACCCAGCCCTCATAAGACAGAATCTAAGACGAGAATAGGTAGCTGGATATATTAATAATTACCATACAGTTAATTTCTTAGCATTGCCCAGGTGACATTTCATTACTGTTACACCTTTCCATCTGGAAAGTTCCTGAGCGAGGAACGGCGGGTGGATTGCTGTTATCGTGGGTACCTTCCACACTAGGGAAGCAGGCACTGTATTCTTAACATCGTAAAAACCGGGAAAACTGTTACGCTCCATAGAAGGAGGAGGGAAGTCTTACTGGCAAATATTTGAACTCTGTATTATACAGTTTCTTTACAGTTTGTAAACATAGCTAGCCAATGCTGCTAGCAACTTTGGTCATCATTTCAAAACACATATAAGCAGGCTCATTAGCGTGCCCAGATAAACATATATAACCAGGACCAACATAAATATAACAGATAATGATTTCATAAACAGCATCCAAACACCCACACCACCACTGCCAACTCATCCCCTGAGATAAAAGGGAAAGTGGGAGATTAGCTAAAATGAAAAGAATTGGCCCAGCTGTTCTGGCCATTCAGTTCTTAATACCCATAAATACATGTGAATTGTGTCAATGTATTATTGGGTATGGAAGTAATTTTATTTTTTTTTTTAAACGGACTTGTGCCTCACGTTTTTCAAAAGCCAGCACATGGTTGTTTTCTAAACAGACATATTCTTTTCCCAGTTAAATCAATGGGATTCTTGCCACTGGAATCAAAACAGGAAGATCTAGACCAATATGCTGAAAGCTGTCATTACAGAATTCATACAAAACACTAGACTTTTTATGATGTATTATACCCGCATGGAGGGCTGCTGAGAAAATATCAGAAAATATCAAACACAATCTCAACCACAGCTACTAAAAAGCAACTGTAAAAAGTGGGGTAAACTTCAGCAAATATTTTCATGATTCTACTATGCCACAACTTCAAATATTGAACTAAATTAAACTGCTTATACAGAATATTCAGTTTGTACTTCCATTTACTAAGTCTTGGAAGCATTTAAGTAGATATTAACTTCGCATTAAGCCAGTGCATTCAGTAGAAATGTCACTGGCACGGCAGAGAGAATTTCCCTCTTTAGCTTTGCCAGGACTTACAGAAGTCTGTACAGAGATAAAAAGAGATACTCATGTTAATGAATATCTGCCTGACATTTGTATCTTAGTATTGTGGCTCTCACCAAAGCAAACAAGCAAAGCCCAAAGCTAAATCAACCACACTTTTATGCACTGCGTGTAAGTATTAACGTGCAGGTGTATATCTTTTTTTGGTCATCCAAAATTCCTTGCATTCCTTATCAGATAAGTAAGGCTACACATATCTGCGAGTCCAAGCACTGCCCAGTCAGCCTACCATTTTCCACCTGTTAATTGAGTTTAATCAATTTGTTGACATGTATTTAACCACCTACACTTTCAAGATGCAATTCTGTCGTTATTCTAGAATGGACTATTAGACAGCTTTTTGATACTATCATGCATTCATGCCTGCTTTCTAATACGAAGATAAAAAATTCAGTATTGGTTGGCATGCTCCATCCTAGACCAATGCTCATTTAATCATTAATTTTATAGGGTTATACCATTGCAAATTTACTGGTGGGCCCACTTAAAAATCATGAAACCTGCCCCCTTTAAAAGTCATGAAACCGGCACATAATCCAATAGAGCTCTTGTTAACAAAAAAAAAAAAAAAAAAAAAAAAAAGAGTGCAAGTCTCCCATGTCAGTATTTCACTTCACTGGATCTTGGTATATTCTCCTCTGCAAAGGTCTTAACAGACAGGGACAACAGTTTTGCAGGTACCAGTTTTGCTGTCCTCCGTGAAATGAGGCTGGCGCAGGTTAACAGACACGGAAGACATAATACTCCTTACGTTGGTATCCTGCACATACAGTCTCTTGGCAGAAGAGCAAAAGAGGGTCTGTCGTTGGTAGTTTTCAGCTGCTTTGTAAAACATGGGCTTACCGGTCTGTCCTCCCAGAATGTTTAAAAAAACAACAACAACAACAAACCAAAACTAAAGCACACACAAAAAAACCCAAACCCACCAAACATCAAAACAAAGCCAAATGAACAAAACCCACAAAACCAACAGGAGAGGAGAAAGAAAACCCCACCCATTCTGAGCTTCCCCCTCCTCCCCTAAAGGCAGGCAGAGAAGTAGCATACTTTGTCCTTAGGCTTCCGTGTTCCTCAGCTTTTATGCCACCACTAACAGTGTGAACATACAAGATGGATAACATATAGGACCCAAATACATGATCTAACTGAAAAGAACATCACTCGTGGACACTTTTCTTTTATAGAGAAACCGACGTGGAAGAGAGATTAATATACTGAACATCTGTAGGAGATTTAATCTACTCATCCTGTTATTCTAAAGGGAGCTTTATCCATGATTTATGATTTCTTTTTTTAAACGGGCCTTATAAATATGCATAATAAAGGAAAGAATTCAAAGTCTTTCTAGCAGCAAAAGTACTATTAGAAATAGATTTATCATTCAGAGATTCAAAAAGACTTTTATAAATATTTTTTCGAATTTCAGAGCTTTCATAGCTGTGCAGAGAACAGTCTTGCCTCAAAACAGATTCCCAGGACATGCAAAAGCTCTCAATAGATAGATAAATTGTTTAAAATATTTTAAAATCTTTTAGAAAAAGAAAGCATAGACTTTTTTCAGCGTTTAGTAAGAATTAAAAAGAAAAAAACACACCAAACAAAACCCCGAGAATTTCAAGATACAAAGAACTCTTGCAACTATTGTACTTCTAAGCTATTTTAACATTTGATCTTCACAAGTTATTTTGCTGAGACAGAGGGCACCAAAAATTCCCATCATAGCACATCAGTAATGAAATCAGATCAACAATCTGAAGGAGATATTAGCACATAGCAGTATATTATAGTTTGTTTTAATAAAGATATAAGAAAAGAGTAAAATCTGCTGATTTAATAAAATGTCTTTAATATTGGTCAGCCCAAAGTCTTTGAGTACACAGAACACCTCATTGCTTGAAATTGCTTCTACATAATCTTTAAGAAAACCTGTCAAGAAAAAAGATTGAAATAGAAAAAAAAAATAATCCAAAAACATACTACCCACCCATCACAAAGCACAACTGCTGATCCTGCCCATCCAAACTGGATTTGAAAATCTGCTATGAGAGTACAGAAGAGAATATAGAAACACCAGTAAGATGCTTAAGAAAAATAACAGAAATCATGATATTGTTCCACTACACGTGAACGCATATGAGATCATTCACCCTGTAAATACATGAGCTCATACTTGTAAATTAGCCATCTATTTGTACGAGGCAGGAAAGAAAAGGTAGAACCTGTGGTATGATTTAGGGAACCATGCTATGGCTGGCAAATTACAAATAGCAAACACTTCAAGCAATAAACAGTGATTAGTTGCTGAGCAATTCAGAATTTGAAATATGTTGTACCGTGCTGCAGAACACAAACTGAATACAAAATAGGAGAAAGCTAATAGCAGACTTGGGTACAAGAAGAGGTTAGCCCCGTGCAGAACTGTAAAGTTAATCTTCTTTCTAGCTGTCCTCAACAAGTCTTCAATAGAAGCATCTTGTTGAATTTCAAGCACTACTTTCTAGGGAAGATTTGGACCAGGGATGGAAAAGCAGTAGGCGAGCAGAGGTGCTAACCCCATGATCCACGAGAAACAGTTGCAGAAGCAATGCCTGTGACATCAGGGAAAGACAAGAGTAGATGCAGGGATAAGTTTTATCCTCCACAAAATATTGCCATGAAGAAAAGGGAAATTAAATGTTCTGCAAAGCAACTGTAGATAACTTCTATTATAAATGTAGAAGAAACAGTTGTATATGGCAGCAAGAAAAGCTTATGTTAGGTATAAACAGAACTTTTTAGCTGTAGGTGTAGTTAAATACAGAAAGATGTTACCTAGGAGCTTTGTTAAGACCAGCTCCTAGACAGTTGGTTTAGACTTAGCTGATCCCACCCTGGGTGAACCAGCCAGCTTTGACACCCGTCTTCTGAAGCTGTCTTATGATTTGCATAGAAATACTGCAAGAATATTTAAAACATAAAAGTCATTATTCAAGTCAATCTATTCACAGGAATTTACAAACACGTTTTTATTTAAGTCAAACAAATAGCTACAACTACAGAGCTCTGCTTCCTTGGTGGTGGCATTATTACTATATGTAATAGTTCTCCAGATACTAGTATCAGACTGCTCTAAACATGCCTAGCTGTTGGCAACAGCATGTCGGGCAGAGAAATACACAAGCTATTAATATGGACACTCCCTCAAAATCAGTTTTACAAACACCACAGGGTCTGACAGCAGCGTGACAGGGAATTAAGGCAGATCTCATATTCAATTCTGCATCAGCAACGCTGCTACGTGCAATTGAAATACTACATACTGCTTGAAAAAAAAACCCCAAACCCCACAGCTTCTTGTTGCTTTGTCACCTCAGCCAACAAATCATCATTTTAAGGCAAGTAAACCACAGAATTATACTACTGGTCAAACAGATACTTAAAAATATTTCTGCATGAATGTTTGCGAGCCTAGATGCTGTGGTTTCTGAGGACAATTGTTAACGGTCGCTCAGGCAGAACTTGTTGGCAAAGTATATGATTACATGAATATTTCTCATATTTTTGGGTGAGCCTGAGGGACATTTGTTTGCTACTCCTGAAAACCAGGCTACAGGTGGTAGATGTAAGGGGTATTGACATAAATTCACCATCTTTTGTGAACATTTTAAACTCTGTTAAAATAAGACATCATTAAGAACTGCTGGCCTTCTACTCAAAAGTATGTTCTCAGCTATTCTCCTCCAGAAATATATGGAGTTTTAAGGATTAGCGCACCATAAAATAGATTTAAAGTGTGATTTTTAAATCTCTTTTCTGTTCCACAGTCCAAAAAAATCAGAGGTTCTCAGAAGCATTTTATGTAAAGTACTTTTATAGAGAATATTTAAAGCACAGATACTAGGCAAACAGACTTACAGCTTATTGTGCAACTGAGTTCAAGCCTCAGACTATTTGGATTCTGCTCTAATGTGACTGATTAGATTGCTTATTCACACCAACTAATAAAATCAGAGGAAGGTAACACCGGAATAATCAGATAAGCAGAAATGTAAGGTAATCAAGCCCCAGACAGAGCATTACACTTCAGTTCTAATTAAGTGTTAAAACGTTTCCTAAGCAGATAGACTGTTAATGTGATATTTTATGCAAACTTTAAACTCATATACCTGCCAATAATTAACACCTACTGCTAAGATGTATGTTCTACTGCCTGAAATACTGTTTGCTTCTAGACTTAATGTTTATTAGTATTTGTTATTTTTGACAGTTACTGAAATCTCATTAAAGGCATTTGAAAAGAAATGTCCTAAGCATTAGCAGGTTGCTATTCTAAGATAGGAAATACTTAGTACCGTCTTCCTTTTATTCGGGATTACAGGGTACATACTTCTGTTTTAACAATTACCCAAAGCATTTTGGTCCAGATTCTTGAAGATGTTAAGGCCTAATTTTTTCCAGTGGGAATAAGCATCCACAAGGAGTCTATTCTTTTTTGCAAGATAGCATCATTTGATATTCTTCAGCAACTGGATTGTTTTATGCAAAGATGAAAGATTAGTGGTTATTTTAAGGAGAACTTTAATTTATTATGTGTTTAATATTTATACTGTTTAAGCAGCCATCCCCCTGAATCATTATTTCTACATGCTGCTTATGAGACTTGGGAAAACATAAGTTTTAGCAAAAATTTTCAGGGACAGTTTTGGGGGGAGGTTCTGTGGGTTTTAAAAATCATTCTACATCATTGAACTGCTTCTTCAAAATTTTGTCTTAGGAACTAGCTTACCGTGAAAGAATTGTATTCAAAGAGCATAAATTCTGCAAAGTTCAATATCAACACTTTAACATAACCTGGTAGAGGGGAAAAAATAAAGCAAGTCAAAACCACAATATCTAGGAAAGGACAGAGGGTTTTGGGAAAAAGGTGGCTAAAGAGATAGCTTTTTAAGTTGTAGCTGAAGAGTTTTATATGTATTACAATGTTTTGAGATTTACTAAAATAAATTTACTCGTCAAGCTTGTCTTTAAAAAAATGCAAGACAAATTAAGGTTTCTGTTTTATAGCCTTAACTATTGGAATAAGACTATTTCAATATTTTCAGTTGTTTTTACATCTGTTGTTGCTTGAGAAAAGATATACACATCTGTAAGAGGAAAGGCTATCCATTTGGCCCGGAAAGAACCATACCCTGTAATCCTTAAGAATCAGCGCCACGTTTCAAAGTTAACTGTCCCCTTTGACTTTCCAAGGGCTACTTTTAGTAAAAACCACCAATTTTGTACGAAGAACGTGCCATGGTTTGACCTGAAATTCACCTTTTAGCATCTTTTTGACTTCAGCTTTCAAAATAAAGGAAGAGACAGTATTTTCTCAGTTAAAAATAAGGTCTTAAGGATTTAAGCCCCTAAAAGTCACAGTGGCTAAAAATTTGGAAAGGAAAAGTATTTTGTTAGAAAAGGTCCTTGCTATTACTTCCAACTGAAACAGGAAACATTGCTTTCCAGAGCCAGTGGGAATGATGGTTGCCCCCAAAAGTGTCTCTGAGAGTATCTTTGTTTTATTACTACACAGCTACAAATGGTAAACATGCTCATGGCTCACTTATAAAACCTATTACATGATCACTGTAAGTAAGCATTTTAAGCCTCATTCTAGTAACGCGGTAATGACAAATCATGTGAGTGAAGTCAGCATTACATCTTTGACCTTTAATACTTTGGTTCAGCGAGCTATTGAAAGGCAGATTACCCAAGGCCAGATTACATCATTAATTTTTACCTGCTCACTGATATCAGCAGGGCTAACCTTGAACCCATGTGTTCATGATTAAATTACTTTCCCTTAGGCATATATAAAATTCAGCATACTTAATATTTTGCTAACTGATGATAAATTCCTGGAGCAAGAACTGTGAATGGAGCCAAACTGTGCCCAGTATGATGAAGATCTCATCGTGTGTGAACATTTGCTTTTTATTCCGAATAGTTTTCCGGTAAAAATGATTAACAATATAAATTAAGAATGAAAGCACTCAAATGGGAAAAATCACTACTTACTTTCATCAAAACACGCAGCATTTTCCAGGCCACATGACACCCTTTGCTAGCCTAAAAATCACAACAGCATTCTAGGAGAAATTAGTGACTTCCAAAAGGATGAAGCAAGTTGTTTGGATTTGAGTTGCTGACTCTGACTATTTTGCAGCACTTCAAAACTACTCCTGTTAATTTACTTAAGATAAGAGTTGACAAACCAGCAGATTGGAAGCCAAGAGAATCAGCTTTACCCTAGATACTGAAAAGTAAACAGCAAAATAATTAAATAAAAACCCAGAACCTATTGTTTTAAATTAAAGCTGAATCTCTATTTTTTTTCTCCATTTATAATCATTGCAAGACAAAGCACAGAAATTCTTTTTGCCTAAAACAAGCCAAATGGGTCTTGCCGAGAAGGCAGCACTGTTCACAAGAGGGGAAGTCAGTACGGTAACCAGTGGTACTTTAGAAGATGCTGCTGCTAAAGCCTCCAGCAGCAGTATTTCGTGTAGAAGACACTGCTATAAAAATCACGTGGTTCTGCTCACCATTTGCCCAGAAGAGCCTATGCCTGTAGGTGAGTAAGCTAAGTAAGCAAGCAAGATAAGTACATGTGGATGTTATCTCTTTAGGAGATCAAGTGTTAAATTCACAAAATAAAAGCTTTTACACCTGAAGAACAATTTTGTTTTTTCCCTTTTCCTTTCCTTGAGCTCTGTAAGTCTAGTAGGCTCCAGGCCCATTCTGCATGAGGGCAGCTATGCTGTCGGCAAAGGCAGGTATTGTCCTTCCCTCCAGAAGGGATTCAGGATGGAAGGCAGTAGGTTATTGTCAGGACTGCTGTTCTCTGCCAGCAAAACCCAGCTCTCTAACTTGTAAGGACATCAGTGAAACTTGCCAGCATCTGCTCTTTGAAGACATGATGATCAGCTGTCATCCCTGTCATACTGTTTCATATGCTTCTCATTCCGCTCCCTCAGCGCTTCAGTTACTCCCTTCTGGTAGAGAAGAAAGCAGAGGCACCTCCCAGCCCACGGCCAAGAACTATACAAGGACACCTACTTAGTAAAAGCTACAGTAACACACAGCTGAATTCATTCCAAGACCTGTTTCAAAAATAGGCATAAAGCATTGAGCGCATCTATTCATGAAACGCCTTTGGCGTAGTTGGCAGTATTTATCTTCACTGCTCCAGGATCAGGAGTTCACCTCTGTGTGCTCCAGGGACCTATTTCTTGGGTTTGCTGTGCACCTGCTGTAGCTTTTGGGCCATTAGATCAGTTAATTTTTTTTACTTCGTTTCTTTCCTCAATTAAGCTAATAGGAAGTTTTGCTTAGAACTGCTGGCACAAGGTATAATTACGATGACAAAACAATTTTAGAAGGTTACTGTAGCTGTACTGTATGCGGTTAGCAAATTAGTTCTCACAAATCAGAGTGCCCATCAAGTACAAGCATTTCTGAATTGCCTACAGTAATTACCATTTTGTTCTTGCAGCGATTTTTTTGCAAATAGAACACCACTGACAAAGTTTTATAACTATTAACAGTGGGGTTACATATGTGTTTCCTCCAGATTTGTCATAGGAAACGAGTAGTGAAAGCGTGAAAAGAAATAACTACCAATAATGGCAACTATAGAGCCATAACGGCTTTCGCTGTCTGGTTTAAGTAATGACTGAAAGATTCTTTGGGACATTCTTAATTCATTCTTGTGAATGTGGTATGTTTAAATGGTTGATAATACTTGCCCACAGGAGTACGGCAGTCCCAAGGAACCAGCTACGTTGCAAATCTTCACAGACCAAGTCTCATCTGGAGCAAAACAAAATCATTAACAGCTTTCCAGTCTAATTTGTATTTTGTCCTTTTTACTCTTTGAAATTCTGCAAACTGTGCTGCTCAGTTCCTCCTCACCAGATTCCAAATACAGCTCCAGTGCTAAATCTAAAACGTGCATTTGTTACAGACAGCATGAAATCCTTGTTGGTGCATTTAAACCTGTTCACAGCATCTGTGAGCAGAAGGTTCAGAGAAAGATCCGTTTTTCTATTCATCCTGGATTATTATATAGGTATAGAGATTCTGTATTTGCCTCAGGATGCAGCCAATAGATGTGGCTGAAGAGTTATGCTATGGAAGTCCATTTCCAACAGCATATGCAGGATTCAGACATTGAGGGAAATACTAAAATCTGAAGCAATTTTAAGGCCTATTTTTGACAAAAGCAATTGATCTTTCTTAGAACTTAGCCATTAAAAGATGAGAAATAATTTGCTTTTTTAACAATGGTAGAGTGAAATCCTGCAAAGAGGGGCTGTTTTCCATTTTTATTTAGAGAGGACCTGCATACAGAGCATGCTGTTGTTAATATCCAGAATTATAATAGTTGCAAACAACTGGAAATTCTGTGCTGGAATAATTTAATGACAGAAAACTTCCTTTATGCAAAAATCACATCTCCGTGGCCAGAAAAAATTTCAGTTGCTGTCAAAACAGATGACCCCCAATTTACATCAAGCCATTCATTTAACTTCTCCCAAAATGTATCTCATCCCCTGAAAAATCTCTTTCAAGAAAGTTGGTTGGTTTTTTAGTTTGGTGGTTTTTTTGTTTTGTTTTGATTGTTTTGTGGGGTTGTTTGTTTGGGGTTTTTTTGGGGTGGGTGGGTGGGTGGGATGCGTGTGTGTGTGTGTGCGTGCTTGGTTTGTTTGTGTTTAATAACAATAAAACCCCAAACCGAACCAAAACACAAGCTTCCAACTGGGAAGATGCAAAAATTTTTCAGCAAGAGATTTCCCTTTCCAGGCCAGTTCTAACAATCATACAGTTACTTCCCCTTAATTTTCTCAGAAAACACATATGTAGTACTTACGGTCAAGAAATCCAAGAACGGAAGAGTCCCAGAAATCGTTTCAAGGACAAGAAGCTTTTGACACTAACCTAGCCATCTACCCTAGTCTAACCATGAGAATAGAAAGGAAAATTTGTCCCTCCTCTTTCCAAATACAGTTCCAAATTACCAGAGATGTTCTAACAGCTCAGCCAAGCAGACACAGCATTAGATTTCTTTCCAAGTTTATTAATTTCAAAATATTTCTTAGTGAGTTCAATACTCTGACTAGCTTTTCTTTATTCAAGTATCATCATCTGCAATCCACTAAAAGCTCTATTTAACTTTTAGTTCATCATTTGGAATGCAATTCAAATAAAAATGTGCCCTTCATTTGAAAAATTTATTGTAGCTTTGAAAACAGAAGACTGGACTAGAACTTATATATTGGTTGCCTTTTATCACAAAAATCCATTAACCTCTTTAGAACTACTTGCTTGAAATAACTGATATTAAGATAAACAAGGATAGAGAGAAAAAAACGTATCAGCAGAGGTTGAATTTCAAGATGAAATCTTCTCCTGTTATCAATCTAGATTGCATGTTTGTAAAATGTTTCTATATGTCATAACAACAGATATATCCCTGTTAAAATGATCGTCTTACAAAAGTTATGTTCCAGTAAGAATTTCTGTGCAATATCTGAAAGATTCAGTTCTTCTTTAGATGCCGATTGGGACTTCAATAAGCTGCTTCAAACCCTGTGCATCTCTCAACCTGCTAGAATTTCTCTTAAATCTGTAACTGGGTTCCATAGCACAAAAGAAATTACTGTTCACTGTTACTGTATTTTCTCTTAAATGTTTGCAAGTCTGCTGGAGCTCTGCTTATGGACTGAGTTCTCCAACACAGAGTAGAAAATAGAGGTTTTAATCAGGTAATTTATTGTCCTTGGATTTACTGTAGATGTCAAAGCCATCTATTGTAAGGTTATTTTAAAATAAATTGCCTATTTATTGTGTGGCAAGGTTATTCTGTCACTCTTCGGCATTACATGCGTAAAAAACTTCAACCAACCAACCATACAGAATCTACAGAAAGGTTCTTCGATAATAAAAGAAAAAATAATTGTTTCCAAAAAAATAATAATTGCTTCTTTAAGTAAAGTTAGGAAACTCACAGAATCTCTTTCAACAGTGCCTCTAAATATATCTCTATTCTTCAGTAGCTTTTCAGCAACGGAATATATATTTACATACATATATAAAGGTATTAGATATACATAAATCTAACCCTATTTATATATCGAGGATATGTATGCATAGACTTACACATGTATGTATGTATATACGACTGGATTTTCAGCTCGAGCAGGTTCCTTTGCGCTCTTTCAGTGGTTTGAATCAATCTCATGATTTCGAGCAGAGCCTGCCCTGGCACAGCGAACGCGGGGGTGGCCCAGAATCAGCACGGGGTGCGCACCGTAGGAGCAAGGCTGGAACACGGAGCTGGTGTAACTGACGCACTGGGAAGGCAGTAAGGAGGACACTGGCTGTACTGCAGTGTTACACAGCAACGATGGTCACAGTTTTGGAAAGTTCTAGAGACAGTTAAGGTAGATCATCATAGGAATAATCTAATTCAGTCTCTAATTTAGCACAGGACTGTCTATAGGTGTCATTAATGCAAGTGCGACCCTCACTTCCAAGCAAAACTGTAGGTGGAGGGCTGTAAAGCTTAGCTGCCCTGTGCGTGCAATTACACACGCACTTTATTCTGTAGTACGCCTTCCGTCACAAAACCTGGTTTTTAAGACTAACAATAATAGCTGTGTATTTAATGCCCTCATAATTATTCTCAATTAACATAGTCAGGCCCAAACACTTGTTTACGTGCTGGTGGGAACGGCAAGTGCCAGAGAATCGGCTAAGCAGTGTAATAGAGGATTTCTTCCTTCAGCGTGTCTGGCTATTTCTAGCAGTTCTGTGCCTCAGCAGATGATACGATTAGCAAATTCAATAGAAAGTTCTCTAACACTGTCAAGGGGAAAAAACTAATTATAACAGCAAAAGGGGTCAGAACAGATCTTGTACCAAGAGCAAGAATGCCTCTGCTCACCTCTTCCCTAGGGAGGCCTAAGACCTATCGGTATCTGAAAGAACGTTATTTCGGGCAAAGCAAACAGCAGCCAGCTGGGCGTCAGGGCCCGTCCCCCTCCCTCCCTCCCCGTCTCTGCTTCATTCTCTGAAATTCCCTTTTTTTCCTGGGGGCAATGGACACAGAAACTCAAACCCCAAAACAATCTGTGTGCCAAGAAGAGCCGAGTGTAATCTCGACGTGGGAAACACATTTTGTTAACATTGCAGCAGGACTGCAAATCACATCCCAAAGTGGTATGATCAATAATGACATCATACAGTAGATGTATTACAGTAATTGGCACAGCTTTCTCGGCAGTTTGAATTTGCAGCTTTTTCAAGACATTGGCAGTTTGGCCAAAGGCCTCCCACATCATTTTGCAGCAGTCACCATTAGACTAATACCCTGCGGCTGTTTTCGGCCAGCTCTTCTCTGACTGCTGCACCAGAATACGTGTGTCTGAGGTATTTTTTTCGTAGCGCTGGTGCTAAGACACTCTCCAATTAATGCAGCTCTGCATCAGACTATCAAACTGCTCCCTTTTCAGCATCCCAGTTTTCAGGCATCTGGTGGAACATTGCAGTTTTTGTTCTGCAATGGTAAATCTAGGGTGGGTGCTGCATTTGGCATACCTGCAACATCTGGGGGGCCTCAACCTGGTTTCATTGTGCAGGTCCATGGGGACATTCGCTGTTCACGGTACACAACTGCTTTGTTACCTCATGTCAGATATGGTACATACTTTACAAAGAACATACTAGGCAAGTGCTTACCGATTTAGCACAACACATTTGCAGATTTTTAATTCTGCTGACATGCCCATTTCTTCATAACTGCTTTCTTCCATTTCCACCATATGGCAGCTATTTTCACTTACTTTAAAATTTTAACCTACCTAGTCTTTGCCACCTCCATAGGAGACAGAAGATAATTGTGTCTCCTTCATAAAGCAGAAATCAATACTGTGCCATTCCAGACAGATGCACGGTGGTGATCTTCAAGAACATGTTATACAGCAGCGATTTAACAGTTTCCCTTGGCAGGTTATTGCAGTCTTTTCTTGTTGTTCCTTAGAGCTCTTCCCAAAACCTAATAAACTACTTTTTGTTTTAATTTAACCACCTTGCTCATTATTTATACACAGAGAGGGAATAATTTATTCCTTTTTACTTTTCACGTTTCTGAAAACTGTAGTGCCATGGTCCAAATTGTCTTCTGGTCTCTGGACAAATTCAGCATCAATTCCTGCAACATTTCCTCACTGGACATTTTCTACAGGTGATGGTTCTCAACATCACTCTGTTCTAGTCTCCTCTATTTGGTTCTTATATTATCTACCCCTATGGGACACAGACAACACCTAAAGTCCTACAAGAGCAGAGCAGAAGAAATAAATAGGATGTCTTCTAAACAGTATTGCAGCTTCTATTCAGCCTTTGCCTTTCTCAACACCACATCGTAGATTTCTATTCAACTCATTGTCCACTGTAAACTTCAGTCCCCCTGCACATGTGCCATCAAGCAGCCAGTTATTCCTTTCTCTGTAGGTGTGCAGCCAGTTATTCCTGCTTACAGGCTCGGGGAGCTGAAGCAAAAGGCTGAGCAAAAGAGTTTGTGAAATTAGTTCTGTGCCAAATTTCAGCCGCACACAAACATTGTTTGTCAAAACCATTCTGAAAGTTTACCGAACAGAAATAAGTTATTCACTGTCTTAACCTACTGAATAGCTTTTGCCTGATCATACAAGAAATTACATTCGAGTGAACAGAAATGAAATTTTCACACCAAAACCTTTCTTGAACTATAATTACATGAAAAGGTGGCACATCAGTAAAAGTCAGTTTACACTTGCAGCATAGCCATCACACCTTTTCCCTCAAGCTGCTAACAAAAGCAGCTTTTAAGGTACTGGTCTTTTCAAAAAAAAAAACAACAAAAAAACCAACATGTAGTGAGTCAGTCAAGACAAGAATTCCACAGTGGCTGCATGGCACATTGTAAAGCTCTCTTGCCAGCTGCAATTAAACATTACTAAGCAACGGACAGGAATACAGCAGTTTCTCAAATCTCTGTCCTTACTATTCATTCTCCTTTCCTCCGGTACCAACTCTTCAGCGGTGCTAATACATCCATTTGCATGGTTACAGCTTGAACTGACGGAAACTCAGGTGGGTACAAATATAGATAAATATGTTTTTAAGCCAGTCTGATTTCACAGCCCAGATGCTAGACATGGAAGCCCAAGTCACACTAGCACAACTCAAGAGGTGATGCGAAGACCTAGAAAGGAGAGAGAGGCTGTAACAGCAAAGGGCAGTACTACTGCCAAACCCTGTGTGACATCAAAGCACGGCCACAGAGAGAGACTGGCATCAGTGACAGATGTTTCCACCACTGCCCCACATCTCAGCAGCTCACCAGCAGTGGTAGCAGCACTGTTTGTTGAGCTGGACTACGAACAAGGAATGCAAAACAGAAACAACTACTGTTAGAAATATCCTTCTCCCTAGTTTTAGAAATATTCAGTAATTCCGTAGAAGGGAGAAAAATGGATGTTTAGGGATTTATTTTTAAACCAAAGGTCATTCCAGTGATACCATTTTCATTGCAGCCCTGGGGCTATACCAGCATAATTGAAGGTTGGTAGCCTGTGGCTCCAGGACGGAAACCATCTGTCAAGAGAAGGAACATCTGGAAGGTCTGCAGCTACCCAAGGCACCCCACGGTGCTGCACCACACCATCCTCAGACCTGCAGAGCTCAGCAGTATCTCCACATAAGCTGGTGTGACAACCTTCCAGGAGGCAAACCACCGTGTTAGTTTGAAAGACCTTTAGAGTCAAAATACAGACAATAGCTTTTAGGTCTCGTTTCATACAACACTGAAAGTCTCAACTTCAATGGAAGAGTACAAGATAAAGAAGAGACATTAGATTAACTCAAAAACAGTCTGCCTTTGTCCTGGACACCACCAGTATGTCAGCCTTGCCTGTTTTAACATCAGCTCGGCATGAGTATTCCTTCACAAGTTGCAATTGTTGTTGATAATATCTGATGTTACTTTCCGATATCCTGACTGAACTCAATTTCACTGTAGTGTGCTTGGCTTAGTGTCCCCATGTCATTACATTTAGGGATGCATTTACATTAGCGTCCTACTGCTTTCCACTGACATTCCTGGCATTATCACTCAAATCTTTAGCTTTCAATCATTAATCCAAGATTAGCTGTTATTTTACCTACGACAATAATCTGTGGTATAAATTCAGTCTCTTTAGGCTGACTGTAGGGGGCAAGTGCAGAAGGAGATCAGTTATAAATCAGGCAGAGAATATTCAGAGTGCATTTTCAGCAATACAGTTTGATTAAGCTGAAAAATTCAGTAGGAGGAAATAAAGCCTAAAGAAAAACCCAAAACAATGAAGCTTACTAATTAATGGCAAATAAGCACTTATCTGCAATTGTTTCCTAAACATAAACCTCTGTTAGTCTTCAAAGTGTCATAAAACAGTTATTGTTTATATTTTGGCAATACTCAGTCCTAACAAGGATTAAGAAATCATTATTCAAGATGATATACAAAGCAAGCAAACAAACATACTCTGAACTGTGGCACAGGTTAAAAAAAGGCTTCAGGATACAAGGGTGGGAGCCAGGAAAACATTTCACAGTGGTCTGAAAAGGTCCAGACTGTTCGCTGCCTGTCCTAACCTCTCAGTAAGGGCAGCGTAGAAAAGGAAGGAAAAAGGGAGTGTGGCAAAGAGCCCAAGGAAAACAGCAAGTGCAGGAAAAGGGAAAGGCATAGATCCTATACTCTACAATGTATTAGATGCAGTCTCTAGATTGTTCCTTTTAGCACAGCTCTGCTTAGATAGTTTGTGCACATTGTTTTCCAGGAGCCACAGCTTCATTTCAAGGTATCTGTAGTATGAGGTATGTACTCATGCACTCAAAGTACACTCGTACAGACTGAAAAAGCAGGTGTGTGTTCTAAGGAACATACAATACACTTCACAAACACAAAAAGCAAGAATATTAAAGTAGAAAATAGAGGTAGTATTCAGATACATTGCCTTGTAACTGAATATGTAGTAATAAACAGAAATATACATTTTTATTGGAAAATGAATGTTGTCAATATGATTTCTGGAACAGACCAAAGCGTAACGCAATTATTGATATTAAACCTTCAGGAATAAAACCATGAAAACTGCACGTCGTCCCTGACTACAGAAGGATTGTACCTGTGGAAGAAAATATAATTGCGTGTGCTCTGCCAACACACTGGACATCTGTCATGGGCATTTAGACTTTTCTGAATGAAACATGTATCACTTCCTTCTCCAGAATCAATTGACTGGGATGAAACAACTTGGCCAAGAACACGCAGAGGAGCTTAGAGATCAGTTTATAAATGAACCAGATCTCCCAAGATCCAGAGGACCAGCTTCCCTGTAAAATGCTACATATTAAGCTTCTTGGAAAGTAGCATGCACTCTCAGCTCTGATGGCGTGTAACATTTACGGACTTTCAGCATTTGGCACAAACTCCAGGCAAGTTTTGCCAACCAGCGTTTTTCAAAGATGCGCCCTGGAAAGAAAGATGTTCTTCATTTCTTATCTGGCAGCACACTGCATCACACTTCCAGTCAAGTCTGATGAAAAAGAGAAGGTCTGCAAGAATATACCTGTGCTTCCTATTACTGCAAGCGATGCTTCCTTAACGTTTTTAAATGAAAGCCTCATTTAATGGAAAATTCACTGGTTGAGAAAAAATAATCCCTAGCTACTTCAAAAGAAAAAAGTTTCACCCTCTGCATGCCTTGAAAAAAAGTTTTCTTGAGCTTTAAGTACGTACTTATATAATTGTTGCACTTTTTAGCCTTTGAAATAGGGAGTGCAGTTAGCGTTCTCTGAAACTCAGTAATCTGCAACAGCATCTGATGGAAGTCACACAACTTGCTAAGCTCAGCATCTACTTGCTTTCTACTATGATTAAACTCCCCGAGAACTCAGGGTGGCGTGGGATCTTTTTTTAAGAAGAAAATGCAAAAGATCATTACATCTGTGCTGTTTGTATGACGCTGTTCTGGTCAGCATGAGATCTAGTGGAAAGAAAAGTTGGAGACGACTGGATCTCTGAAATAGGCCTCAAAATACGTTCCTTCGCAGTACATGTTATTGTTACATTTAGGAGGAGATTCTGTTTCCTGGGTACCGTGCCTATCATGGCTGTGTCTGTCAGCTACAAGGGCAATTACGGGGGTCACTGCAACTTGCAAAACAACATTTTCCCTTGTCTCCCAGAGTGCCCATGTGTGTTTATTTCAACAAGAGTCATCTAGGATGAAAGTAAACAGCATTTTCTGTTTTATGTAGAGAAAACAGATCAGTTATAAGAATGAAACTGTCATAAATCAAAGGGTTGAGTAGCAAAGCAGCAGCTGGGGAAATAGGCATACACACACACAAATATTCAATTCCAAATACAAAAAGGTTGTTCTTCAGCAAGTGAGAAAAATGCTGAGCTATATGGAACTGATTAGCAGGAGTTGATATTGAATTGATCTGAAAAGGAGTTTTGTGCAAATTTGACGTACTGAAAGTATTGAAATAAAAGTGTTGGGGTAAGAATACATTTTGCTTAATTATACCGAGACACTTTTGTAACAAAAAAAAAATTTTTTTGCAGGTAAATTTTAGAGCTTGGAGTGCAAGGACGTAAGGGAGAAACATTCTAAAGAAATTCTTTTTCTAGCCAAAGAAAACAACAATTATCTTTATTTCTTCCTATTTTATAGGCACGTATCAGGACAGATCTCAACAAACAAGCATTCCAAACAAATTTGACCAAGTATACTAGAGCAAAGGGACACTGCATGGTGCAAATGTATTGCATCGACCAGCACACTGCATGGTGCAAATGTATTGCATTGACCAGCACACGGATCCTTTTTTGTCTTGTTTTTCAATCATCTGCAGAAACTATGTTAGGAAAAAATGCTGCCCAAGCCTATCGGATGTCACCCAGAGGAGAAAATGACATGTCAAGAGAAAGTCACTAACGCCTATAGCCTTTTGTTTAGTCACACAACTGAATTCTTCCGAGATAAGTATCCATGAGACAGGCTTTGGCACTTTATCCCTTGCATGCTCATATTGTGCTAGAAACTGTGCTGAAAATTAGGTAAAAGTGACAAAACCCCTCTGCACATGGATTCAGCTTTGCGCTGATAATAGTTATTAACTCCTCAGGCTATGCAGCATCTGACAGAGCGATGCTTACCACTGCCTCGCTGCCTTATATATTCGATACATGCTTCATAAGGCAACATCTGTTATGCCCCGTGGATATACCATAGATGCATTTATATTGAGGTTTTAAGATATTTAGCCTGGCTTGAAAATGCAGTTAATTTGCCACTTAAGGCACAAGTATGTCTCATCATTGCAATCCTCCATCTAAGTGCAGCCCCTGAATACTTTTTCTTTGAGAGGACAAGAAAAAACATCTTGTATGGATCAATGCACATTTACCTGTTTCTTCAGCCAAAAAGGATTATAAAGTGTTTTTAAGCACTTTGGCTATTAAGTATTTCAATGATTGTTGATTTTTATTTTTGCAATATAAACTAGTCAGGAAATACTTACTTTCACTCCAAAGCCTAGATATTTCTCAGCACTTGCCTAGATACTTCTATACAAAAATCCCTATTTTTTTTCCTACACAGTTTTTCCTGGATGTACCTAAGGTTATAGTCCAATTGAAAGACCACTAGGAGGAAGGGGAGAGTAACGACAAGAGGAGGAAAAGTTTTCACATACCAAATGTTCAAAGTTTAAACTAATCAGTGTTCCCCCAGCAGCAGCACACTTCAGCTTGCCCTTGTTGGGTTACCCTGAACATGCTGAGTTCACACTCGATCCTATATGTCAAAATAATAATTTTTAAGAAATATCAACCTCACATACACCACATCATTACTGATTTTGAATACCCAGCTGAGTCACTTTACAGCTCACCATTTTCTATGCTTCTGCAGGCACTGGTAAGTTCAGATAATGGAGAACATGCTGAAGTATACATCACCTGGCACTGAGCAGCTACTGTTTAAAAATAGGCCGTAAAACATATAAATGTGTAATGTTTAGAATAAACATGATGCTTTTCTTATTCTGCCATTTCAACTTGAAAATGGTTTCCAAAAGCATTTCCAAAACCAGTATGAAAGACTAAATTGCTGTAAAAGTGTCTAATAAGCTACGGGTCAACTGGGTTCATCACCTCTCACCCAATGCGTTACATCCGTCTACTCAGTTTACATTGCACACTAAATAGCAAATATTTGGGAAGGTGCTGCAGTGAGGAAAAATGCAGCCAGCAAATAAAAACTAAGGAAGTTTGCCGACAGGGAAGACACGGACAGCCAATATGGTTGATAAAGCGCCTTCAGTTTATTGCGGCCAGCTTTTACATTATACAGTGTCTACAATCGTTGCTATAGTAACCATGTTTATTTAAGATAAACATAGACCCTTTGTAGGCAAAAGCTGTAGCCAAGTCCCTGTTTTATCAAGCATCTGGTTCCTTATTTAAACTGACCTTGGACCGCGCTGTTCTGGTACACACAAATAGCTTTCTTATGCGCATCCTTGCTTTTTATTTATTACTTTATTTTTGCAGAACATAGCCAGACACACAGATAACTTTCATACGCACGAGACTGCTCAAGCAGCTGGTCCTTGACCACGTAGCCATTCCCCAACAATTCCCCCTTCTTCTTTTTGAACAATAAATGCTTGAGCAGTAATGCGAGTAACCTGTTTCATAATACAAGAATAAGCAAGGTGAATTACTAGTAATACTAATAGGAGAATCACTAACCACCTACAACCTTCAAATAGCAGCTGCTGCAGCCACTGTGGCCATCCGAGAGAGGCAAGCCAGCTAGTAAATGGATTATTTGAAATCTTAATCTTTTTTATATTATCATTTAACTGTGCCAGCTGTTTATGAATCGATAAAGAGTGATCAGACAAATTCATACAGCACATGCCATCAAAGTCTTCACAACCATGCCCTTGTGCCAATAATAAAAAGTCTATTGCCGCCTGGTTCTGAAGTACTGCATGACGGATATCGCTGACATCTAAAAGCAATGAGGAAAGGATGTCAGAAGTCAGATTAAATTGTTTCAATGCCCAGCATGCCAACTTTCTTAACTGAGCATTAGCCTGTGCTACAGATGCCCAAGGGACGAAAAGGGATAGCGCAAAATTTCTTCCTTTATCCAAAAGGGTAACAGAATCATTGCAGGTGCTATCAAATTCTTTCAGGCTACATTTACTGCAACTATGAAAATTTGCTAGCATTTCTTTACTAGGAGTAAAAAGAGTCAAATGTCCCAGATAACAAGGTCCTCCCCAGGCTCCTGCAGGAATTCCAGGCCATGCGCGATTACCACAGATTAGGAATATTCCAGGGGCAACAACAGATCTTTATTAGGTGCTGTCCAATTGACGAGACCCCCAATGGATATATTTCCCCATATTGATACCCCCGTAATATTCTGTTGAAGGTTTCCCTTCTGATCTATAAAAGGTATTCCTAACCATTGTTTATAAGTTTCATCCAAGGTTGAGATCCAAAACACACCGGACCCATTGAGCATCTGAACTTCTGGACATATTTTGGAACAGGAAGCATTGAAGTCAGTGGATTGGTTCCATAGTCTAGAAATATTGGCCTACTGTCCTGGTATAACACTTCCCATCAGGGTTAATTCCTGAAGTGGGATTGGACTAGTGCGGTTTAAGGCATTCACTAAGGCTACTTGAACCTGGGAACCTTCTAAGAAGGGCCAGCTGTAACCCGGGCAAACATTAAAATTTGTACAGGAAGAGTTAACATAATCTTGGAATTTAGGAATGTTTGTATCATTTCCTTCCCACAATAGTGGTACCCCAATAAGACAAGTACGAAAAGGATCTGCAGGAGTAGCCATAGACAAGCAAAATGTCTTTTGGCCTGTAGCGTTTGCCCAAGTTACCCAAACATTGGTGCGATCCTGTAAGCGTAGTAAGGAAGCACTAACATTACGCACAAAGACTACAATTAAACAGTTAAGAGCTAGAAGAAGATTCTGCATCTTGGTTGGCGTCCGCCTGCGATGTCACTGAAGAAGGCGCAGGACGTGTCCACTTGCTTGGGACCCACAACGGACCTGTTGATGTAGAAACACACATATGACCACGCCCCATATATATTACAGATGTCGGTCCTTGCTAAATTCCCGTGGCCGGGTGACAGTACATAACAGACATGGAACTTTCATTTTTATCAATTTCAGCTATCCTTCCATGAATCAAGGCAGGGGGCAGGTCTTTCTCCCCAAATATACAAAGATGATTAAGGACAAAGAGTACCTTAGCTATCTTCTCCTGGGGATCATTAATTTCCTTAAACTTATCCAGATATCTTTTTAGAGTTTGATTTGCCCTTTCAACTATCGCCTGACCTGTTGGGGAATGAGGAATCCCAGTCTTATGACGTATTCCCCAGAGTTGCAGAAAACTTTCTACCCTACCACCTACATATGCAGGACCATTATCTGTTTTGATTTCTTGCGGCACTCCCATGACCCCAAAGCAAGTCGTCAAATGCCTAATTACATGGGGTGATCTTTCCCCAGATTGTATGGTAGCCCAAAGGAAGCGGCTATAAGTGTCAACAGTTACGTGAACGTATTTCATACGTCCAAAGCTAGGGACATGCATCACATCCATCTGCCACAACTCATTAGGGCCTAAACCTCGGGGATTCACCCCAAGTCCAAGGCCTTGCCCAGAATAAGAGCTGCAATCTGGGCAAGCTTTAATAATGCCTCGTGCCTCCTCCATGGTTATGTTAAAAGAATGATGTAGGCCCTTTGCATTTTGATGGAACATAGCATGTGCATAGCATGCTTTTAAAAAGTTGTCCATCGGGACTGTAAGTTAAACCAGTTTATCTGCGCGATTATTGCCCTCTGCCAGCCCTTCCATCATAAGGTGACTACGAATATGGAAGATAGCA
>JAVKLA010000093.1:23031431-23048160 GCA_034782735.1 Sagittarius serpentarius | reverse complement strand
AATCACATTACAGCCAGCTGCACAAATTCCATTAAGACAGTCATTGCTTTACATTAATAGTCTCTTTTCACAGAAATAACTGTTTGGATAATGGATGGAAACAGCCTTAAATTACACTGAAGGTTTTTTTATAGAGCTGTGATTTGCCATGATAATTAAATTTTACAAGAAAAACCCACTACATTTTACAACTAGATGGCACTGTCCAAATAAACAGTTATGTTCATGCTCATTTATCTGCTCATTAGACTAGTTTTCCATTTAAGCAATTTGTTATATTTAGAATAATAACTGTCAATCTTCACAAGAAGAATTTAAAAGAGAAATTTTTGTAAAAAGGGATCCTTGGCTAAAACAAATTTCTTCTAATTTTATGTATTGACATAGAAATTCCAGCCTGACAGACTCAATGGCAAAATTCCCAGGTGACTTGGACAGAGTCAGGGTTTGACTCGTGATGCCAGCATTCATTAGTGGGATTATATAAGTTTCCCCAAACTTTGGCTTCTTTTAGTCCCTCTCCCCACCATACTAGCACACATAAACGATTATAATATTCAAAGCAAGAAAACCATTAACATTGCCTAGAACATAGTGGAGCATGATCATGTTCTCTCTCCAGTATAAGTAGGCAAGGATTCCAGGTACTTCACTGGCAGCGATGCTCAGCATTTTGGAAACTGTCTGTTAGTAAGAAAGGAAACAAATACAACGAATGAGCCACTGGAGAGGCAATTTTCAAGCGCCTTCAAGCAGTAATCTGTACAACGGGATGGAATAAAGGAAAGCTGGCACTTCTGAAAGGGCCAAAATTAACTCATGCTAGAGGTATTTTTGAAGAAGTAATGTATTGTCCCTATCATTTTTCACGTTTTGCTTCTATTTTATATGCACACACTTATGTATAGTTTAAATTATTGCCTAGTGAGCAATACAACAGACATATAGGACAGCATTTGGTGCTCATGCACAGGACTTGGGAGAGCATTCAACAGTAGATAGTGCCCCTTGGAGACAGGCTGACTGGGTTGTTAAGTGCCTGTCATCTTAAGCAAGGAAGTTTTATTCTTTATTAACTTTCAACTTATGAGCTCCAAAGTAGAAAATACACAGGAGGTAAGTAGTCTCATGTATTACAATTAATGACACACTGCCCACTAAAAAAGTTAAACTCCTGTTTAAAAAAAAAAAAAAAATAAATAAATGTAAACCCTAGAAGAGTAAATAATGGCCTCAATCCTGTCTGTGTTGCTTGATAAACCCAATCTCTTGCCACAAGCCTGCTGCACCAACCAGGTCCCCAGAAGAAGAGACAAATGAGCGGGCTTTGTTGACAGCCCTGACTTTCAGGCGCAGGGAGAAAACCCTTGCAGAGTCACAGGGAAGTGCCCACACCATAGACCTGCAACCCTTGTGAGGGAAACACAGGGACAAACCGCACCTAATTCAGTGAGATAAAGCAAATGGGGAAAACCATAAGGGATTATAATGATACTGCTATATTTTATGATAAATTTGTTTGCTCCACATACAAATAAGTATTGATCCATTTTCAGCAGACAATCCTTGCTCACCGTACTTTTGCACTGATCACTGCCAGTGGCAAGTTTCCCGGGAACATGGAGTTTCTCTTTCTGAGGAGGCCACTAGTATTAGTGGTATCCCCAGGTACCTGAAAGTCCCTCGATGGGGCACTCATGCATATTGACAGAGGTACGAGTTCAGCTCCTTCCTCTGCTTGACTAGATTCGGTCCCACATACTCCCTTATCCTGGAAATGCCCTGACCATAGCGATGCAGTAAGGTGTCCTGGCAAAGACTCCTTTCACCATCAATGCTTTGCCTTTATGCTTCCTCACCTTCCCCAAACATATGCGATGTAGTCTAATGAGAGATTTTTTTTTTTTTTCTGTAGGCAAGCCAAGGTCTGTAGGGGGGGGGAAAAACCCACACACAAAATAATCACTGGAGCAGAGTAAAAACCTTGTGTCCTATCTCAAGAGTGCATCCTTGCCGGCAGGCTGAAAAGCTATTCTTCTCTTGTTCTATCTCATCAGCTATTTAATTCTTTTATACAAGGAAGGACAGCTCTAACACAGGAGGTTAGGGCACCCTCCTGGGTGGTGGAAGGACATGATTTCAAGTCTCCCACTTGCCAGGTAGATACCTTCGCTGCTGGATTATTACAAGAAAGAGCAGCCCTTTCCTCCAGCACTACGAACATAGAACTCGGTTGTCTTTTCCTGCAAATGCACCAACATGAGTTGTCCCACATGTCACGAAACCCGTTTTTTTACACCAGCTCAGGACACAGATTAATTCAAAGCTGTTTTGAGTGACTGCCTTTGATTACTTTTTCTTCACCCCACAACAGATATGGGGTAGTGAGGGGGGAGGAAATAAAGTCATTTATTCCCATAGCCCCACTCGCAGGACCCAAAGAGATTTCTTTAATGAAACAAAACCCAGTTGGGTCTGCTGAGGTCTCACAGGAGAGCTGCGAGCCAAGGACTCGGAGTACAGTGAATACAGTTTTATGGGAGAGAACAGGCACAGGCCTGTGAGCTAGAAAGTTGTATCCACATAGAGGCTACACAAAGGCTCAAAGAAACAGCTTGCCCTCTACCAGACAAATCACGTCACACGGCTTTGGTTCACTAACCCTTTTACAAACCACATGCTTTCAAATGCAAACACAGTGAATGTTTTAGGGGAACTCTGCTAAAAGTATCCATAAACCAAATACTTCAAGATATTATGCAGATTGCAAATTATTTGCATTTTGATTGACTAATCAGCTTCCTGAACAGAGCTCTCTATGTACTATGATTACTGTCTTGATTGGAATTCAGCTTTGCCAGCCTCCTCTATTTTAGTAAACACATACATTTATCTTGAATAACAAAGATTCTGGAGCTTTTTCTGTTGTCATGATTGCAGTTTTTTCCCCCTTAAACTAAGCTTAAAAAAAAAAAAAAAGTCATGTGTTGTCCAGGATCAGTAAAAGCTTTTATTCGATTGTGTTTAAAATGAAACGTGGTCATATTTAGGCTGGCAAATCCTGTGACACATTGACAGTTTGGAAAGCATCTGTAAGGTTTTATTTAAGAAGAGTGAATTTTCACTTCATGCTTGCTTCATACCCAGTTCTGAGGTGCTTAGACTCAGCTCTTGTCAGAAAGAAGAGAGTGTTAATCTAGAAGCACTGTTTTTTTCAAATGACCTTCTCTTCTTCTTGAAAAGGAATTGCTTTGAAGGAGTGACAGGCAGAGTGACAAGTGTTCAAAGTAAAATGGAAATAAAATGAGAGTTCCTACTAGCTCTAGGCATCAGGAGATCCAGAAACAGCCTGCACTGACGAGCTTAGCAGCTCTGGTAAATGTGCTCTTGTTGATTTATCACAATGCTCCCTGCTGTTTATGAGGATGTTGTTCATCTTCCTGAGAGAGTTCCCATCCTGCCAGAGTGAACACTAGCTAAGCAAAGCACCCCAAAAAGCATACACTGAATCTACTGGAGCATCACCGGGGAAGTAGCAGGGAGAACAGTACCAGCCACTATGGGTAAGAACTCATTTTCCTAACGAGAGACAATATTTATGATTTAATTTACATTTGCGCAAAGCATTAAGACAACACGTAGACACCCTTCCCCCCCGTTGATCACCCAAGTTACAAGGTAAATAAATAAATCGGTAGTTTAACAGTACCACTGTCATCAGCTTTCATGAATCCTCAAACTACCCTGGGCGATCCCCCGCACCCACTGAGCGGAACTGGACACCAAGGAGAACCGGTTGCAGGCACGGAAGCAGGGACGTGCCCATCTGACATGCACCAACGTGAGCCTGTGCAAAGTAACCGAGGGGGATGTGACAAAGTGACTGCACTGTTCGCAAAGCACGAACCCAGCCCTGCAATCTTCAGAAATGCGAAGGGTAGAGAGGATGGGTTAAAGGGGTCTTGGCACTTTGGATTTTGCACAAAAGCGTTTAAAAAGAAAAATACTGTGATTTTATTTTTGTCAGGAAATAACTAAATGAACACAGTGTCTACAGCTTGAAGACAGGGCAAGGAACAATGTCTTTAGGTAGAAATTAAGAGCACCACATTCAGAGTAGACAGCTTTTATTCATTAAAAGCCAAGTAAGTTTTTATGCTAATGAAGGAGAAATTCCAGGGTTTTTTTTTCTGGTTCCTACTTTGTAGGACACACTGACAAATGCAACCAAATATGTTGAAAACATGGATCATTACCCAAGAAATAAATATATACCCAGATCTAATCTCCCCATGTCACCAGTCCAAAGCTACTCTATACATGCGCCATTTCCCACACCACAGCCTACAACCAGCAGCCCCTCACAGCTCTCCTCTGCGTGCCACAAACCTTGCAGGCTCCAACTTTCAGGTTTAGTGGGGGACTTGTCAGTGCTAGGTTAAATGATTGGACTAGATGATCTTATAGGTCTTTTCTAGTCTAAGTGATTCTATGATTACTTCCTGTACCACCTCTCCCACTGGAAGCCTATTTCTTGCTAATCTGGTATAAAAAAAAAAAAAAAAAAAAAAAAAAAATCAACACCGCAACACAAAACCACCCCCCTCACACAAACCCAAACAAACAAAACCTACCCCCAACTTATTCCTGTCCTAGCTTCGGTCACGCAGCTGTCCTGCTGCCAATACAGCTGCACTAGCTTACTAGCTCTTCTCTCTCCTGTAGACCTACTACCTGATGTTCTTGAGTAGATGGATCCTCTTTCACAGTCTTTGTTTTGCTAAGCAAAAAAACAGGGGAAAAGAAAAAGAAGAGAGCAGCTCTTTCACCAGGTCACAGCAGTAGCACCTGCAGCACCTCCTTTCTGAACAGTGGAGACAAAACAACTGTCAGAAGTTGCTCAGTGTGATGAAAACTTAGTTGCTGATTTTCACTGAGTGAAGCTTTTTTCCACATATTCTAAATGAAGTCACAGGGAAAGACTAGGGTAGGAAAGGACAAAGCAGTGTAAAAAGGGAAGAACAGATCCTAAATACTATCCAGTTTTTGCTTTAGGCCCTTTTTTGGGATATCTTACAAAAAGCTAGGAAAATGAAATGGAAAAAATACCTAAGTGAGCTCCAGTGTGGAAAGCCAAAGACAACAGCTAAACCACTCATCTGCATCAGAGCAGGGCCGAGAACCTTAGTGATGATATGTAGAAAAAGGGAAGAAAAAACCAGAAAAACATGCTAGAAGCAAAATATTTTCATGAAAATGAAAGCTCTCGCTCCCCTTCTCTGTTAATACTGAGGAACAGATCTAGCTTTCCTCCCACAGCATCAGTTAGGCTAGAAAGACAGCAGTTAGAAAACACTATATTCTAGGAGACAATTCAGCAGGGGAAAATATACACTGCATGTAAGGAAAAGCCAATTAAGTAAAAACTGAGAAAAATAACAAAAGATTCCATTCTCAGCAATTTGAAATAATACACATGACACTGAACAAATTAGTCACGAAAGTAAAGATGACCATTTTCAGTTGCAGGAGAGCTTTTAAAAAACCTCTCAACCATCTGCTATCATTATACAATCACTGAAGCTGGAGAAAATACTTCCTTCCAGAATCATTTTGCTACATGGTAGTTATATTATAGATGCTTCTTTAATTTTTGCAGCATACCTGGATACTAACAGGAATTAAGTTGCCACTAAACTGTTTTGTGCTTTTGTTTTTATTTTCACTATTAAGATTTAAGTCTTTTTCCTTCCAAAAATTGATGAAAGTTTTCATAACATTTGCCTGGCAGGTTTCCTTAAGGCCATGACAAATTCAGCATAAAAAGCCTTTTTGCATGACACCAATAACGATGTGTGGAACAAAGCAGGCAAGAAGGCAAACAGAACTGTAACTGTGGAAGTGTAACTCGTGTGTACAAAATGACAGTCGTGTTTATTAACACTTGTCTACGCTTGGAATTTTGTCCGAATAGTTATCCCAGAATAACTTTTTTGGTTGAAACTAAAATAACTATTCCAGAAAAATTACCGAGAAGGTTTCTTTGGTATATTTCCAAATACAAGCACAATCTCAGCCCTTAGAACCAGTTTAGTGTGATAGAAGATATAAAATTTAATTTTCTTTTTAATTCAATAAACCTGTTTGCACGTATCCCAGTACAAGATCACCATTCTATTGCAGCCTTTACTCATCCACTGATACAACAAGTAGTGGGACTTTCTGTAAAGGCTTACCAACATGCACAAGCTGAAAATATAAAATGGTAATTTCAACAGTAGAAAAAAAAAGCCTGAAGAAAGCTTACTAAGATTTCAAATATACTTTATTTTACAATTGAGCTATTTAGAGAACATATGCATCTGGTACCTCTACTCTCCCCATCAGATAAGCTACAACTAATACAGACTGATAAAATGAAGTTGTTCAATAGTTACTGAAGAAAAAAAAAATTGCTCTAATGACAGCAGATATTTCTCCTACATGGGGCACTGCAGCACTGTGGAAACACAACCAAAGGAAAGCTCTGGCCTGTCTTAGAATTTTCCTGTGTTTTACCACAGCAACAACAAGGTCTACCACTGTGAAGGCAGTTTTGTATCTTTATAAAACAATCGTAATAAAGTGTGTATAGAATGATGCTTTGGTTTATGTCTGGGGAAAAGAGGGAAAAAAAATTAAGTCAGTGCTACAGTAGTCCTTCTCAAGAGCAATAGCTTCAGGTTGGCCCCCAGCATACGTGATAACACCTCAGTCCCATTTGCAGTTATATTTTCCCCACTAGCTTTGAATATTCTCTGAAGACAACTTATTAAACAACAGAAGTTGTGCCAGTGCAGTCACCTCTGAAAAAAGACAGACTTGCCAACAATGACTCAGTTAGCAAACAATACCACAGTGCTAATATTACACTAAGTGATCTCAAAGAGAAACACCAGTTGACAACCCTTTTGGGTGTATTCTGCAGTCCAAAAAATTGCCCACTACATATAGAGAAAATTAGTGTACCTGTTGCTAAAATAATTTGCTGTGAAAGACACTAAGATGAGAAAATCTGCCTTGTAATTCTACCCTAAAAATGCCATATAGTCAGCGATACATACTCTGCTCTGTACAGTGTCAAAGTATTTCTGCCAGTGAGGTAAGAACAGCACACCTTCTGTACCATAACCTCTGTATCCAAAGAATTTATGGTATAATCTCCAAACAGAAAACAAGGGATGGACCAAACTAGTAGAGGTTCCACAGTGAAATAGTCTGACCCTTGAACAGTCAGGGGAAGAGCAAAAAAATTTGGGTTTTAGCTGTCTCATCTGAAAAGCTTGACTTGTACCACATTGAGGAGTCAAACAAAGCACATTGAAACGGCCCTTGACGAATGTCACCTGCACAAGGAGACTTCAGCTCTGCCTAACTGCAACTCTCATGTCTGTTCCAGAGGGGTGTCTACATGATGATCTGGGATTCCATGACTGATGGCAGAAACAAAAGGAGCAAGGCAAAAATTCATCAACAAATCTCATAATATCAACACATGATTAAGAGTTTCAAAATTATTTGAGCAGAAATAAGCCAGTTCAATAGATTTACAGAACCAACAGATCTGCTCTTTTTGTCTTGCACTGTGGTCTTCTTGACCTACTTTTAGTGTAAATATGCACGTTTGAGTTCCAGTCTAATGGTAATAGGCAGGCAGGTTATTTCAGGCTCCAAGGCCAGGCTGAATTTGTCTGGGGCACTGGTGAAGGCCAGCTGGCTGTCTTCCTTGTCTATTGTTGTGCTTCCCTTTGCAGTTCCCCCTTTACAGAGGGAAATAAAAACCAAGCCACGCATATTCTTTGTCTAAGCAACTATCCCTACCCTGCTCCCCTCCAAAGCAGTGAGTTATGAAAGACTCGAGATCAGCGCTGCTGGAACAGACCACCACTATCACTCAGTAAATGGTGCCCTGAATAACTGCTGTTTAAAATAGAAAGTAAACACAGGTAAAGCGTATGTCCACCCACGAGCACCTCTTCTCTTATTTTGCGTGCCCATTTGTTTTGCTTACACCTGAGGCTGCCCTTGCTCTTGGTAGATTTTCTCCAGGTTGAACGTAGCCATTTTAGTGGTGCAACCTTGAAGATGTTTAGAGCACTGCGCAGTTGGACCACCACCAAATTTCCACCACCAGAAGTACAAATATTCCACAGGTACATCAGGCCAAAGTACAAAACCAAAGAACAGTAGTTCCATTGGGAGATTTTATTTTTGTAGTTTCAGTTAAAACATTTGTACACTAATACACAAATTTAAATAAAAAAATATGGTCTCAGAAAAAACAACAAAAAGTGCTATTAGAAAACTAGAAAGCTCATAAGAACACATTTCTCTGATAAAGTATAGCTATGAAAAGTAGTTTAAAAAAATGTTAACTAAGAAAGAGACAAGTGAAATTATTTTGGAAGAGTTCAGTGTATTCTGTTTAAAGGGAGAGGCGGTGATTGAAGCCAGCACAGTAAAGATACACATTTTAACACATTTTTCCCCCTCTCACATCACCTTAACTACATTGTCTCTGCAGTTCTCTTTAAGGTATTTTTCCTATTCAAGTGAAACCACATTTTTTGCTGCCTCTTTACTATTAGTCTTCATTTCTATTCTAAACATGGCTAGGCATCAACCACAAATGGGACTATATTGTGTTAGGCATCACAGACGGAACAGCAAATAACCTAAGTGCTCCCAGCGCAAGCATATGGGACAAACAGGATGCGAAAAGAACAGAGTAACAAATGCGATGAAAAACGACACATGCAAAACTAGAGTTTGCTGTGGGCTAGATGTGGCTAAGCAGGTATGAGGGAGTCATGGGAAATGAATGCGACTGGGTGGAAATGGAGCGGCAGGGAAACAAAAAGTGAAGCCAAGGTGAAATATTCAGTTCTTGGCAATTCTTCAGCTCATAAACATATGGGCTGTGAAGCTACAAATAGTGAGTACAAACCCTGTCTGCATACAGAAGCAAAGTCTCAGCTGATCCAGAGTTCCTGTTAATCTCACTTCATTCCATATCTGTGGGACCTTATCTCTGCTCGGCTGCCACTGAGAAAAATCTACTAATAAGCCATATTCACAGCATCCTGATTGCTTGATACATTTGGTTTTCAAAGATTCCTAGTTTAAACAACTTTAAAACCATTTTAGCAATTATTTTTGCTAGAGTTTTCACAAGCTTTTCCCTCGTGAAGACTGTTTTCTTATCAGAAATGAACTGCCTGCCTCTCACCATTACAGATGTAGAAATGCTCTAAACAGGTTATAGCATAGGTCCAAAAAGAGAAAAAGGAATTTTTGCACCTAAGTTCTGAAACCCAGAACATTGTGCTACCGTCTTCATGGGGGAGAACAATAAAATTCAAAAAACCTAAAAATTTTAAAAGCCACACATGCACACAAGAGCTAGAGAATGGAAACAGTGATTATAGTCTCTTCCATGCCAATTTCAAAGCTTGAATGAGAATGGTGCAAAATTCTTCCTGCAATCAACCTGCTATTCTACAGCTCCCTGTGAAGGGACTGGAATAATCCAACTAGTCTCACATCTGTGAGCAAGACCTGCTTGCCTGCATTAGCTTTTCCTCAGAAATAACACTGTTATCAGACAAGTCAGGAGAAAGTCATCGGAGGACATAAGACTTGCTCTGCGTACTTGGTACAGAAATTCTTTGTTTGATGCCTCCCATTTCAATGGGACCCCACCTCCATGAAGGTGCTATCTATACACACCTCTTCAAAGGAGGAAAGTTTTATAACAATCAGGATCAACTGCTCTTCACATGCATGCACAAAACTGAGTAAGAGGCAAAGGCTGGATCATTCTCATGTAGAAAACACTGAAGCTGGAATATAAATCAAGTAAGCAAAATAGAGAAAACCTCATGTAACAAGCTACTTTTTGAACCAAAGAAATAATTTGAAAGATAAGATTTGAAAAAGCTAACTCTAAAGTTTGCCTTTCTTGCTTTTAATAAACTAGACTCTCCCAGGATTACCTTACTAAGGTGCACAAACTCCGCTCAAGCGTAGAGAGTTTATTATTTTGCTGTTTGGTTTGGTATTGGGTTGTTTGGTTTGGGTTTTGTTGCTGTTGTTGTTTTTAATATGTGCATTTATGTGTCCTTAAAATGCCAAAAGATATACATCCATGTTGAAATCCTCTAAGACTAGAGCTACAAAAAGTCAATTTCTTCACAATCAAAAAAGTAAGGAATAAATGGTGTTTCAAATGCCTCAGCTGTATCTGACTTAATTGAAAAAGTCACTCAGTAATAGCCCTATATAAACAGAGTTGGCAGTTATCAATTAATTTCACGGTGAGACACAGTAGAAAAAGCGCATTTGAACCAGAAAAGGAAGAATAATTTTCCAGTGAGCTGCATGGAATAGAGCATATCCGGACCAGACATCCAAACAGATATCCAGGCACAATAGCAGGTGATATCTACTATATTATAGTCCTATCTCTTTAGAGAAAATCCCAACAGAGCAGAAAATCACTTAGAATAAATTCATCTTATTTAGGCAACACAGGTTAACTTTAATTACTAATTAATCCCCCAAGATCCTTCTTCTGCTTCATGAATAGATAATCCATCATCATTTATGATTCTTCACTTGAATAAATGAGAGCCCTATTACAAATCAGGGCAAAATATTGTCAGATTTTTTCTAGTACTGTATGACTTAAAAGCTTGAATCTGAAGTTAATGTTCATTCTACTTTTCATTTAAGAAATATTTTTTAAAGTTTCATGTAATAATTTTAGATAAGTTTAACATCAGCCATTTTACAGCTTGTCATGCTCTTGCCTTGCCACAGATCAGTTACTTGGAAAGTGTTCAAAACTTGAAGAGCATCTCAAATTATAAATTAAACTGTACAATATTATGATAGAGGAAATAAATATGATCTGATTTTTTTTGGGGGGTGGGGGGTTTAATTAAACCATATTACTACTGGTTATATCCATTTTAAATGCTATGGTGTTTGAGCCGAAGCTGTCCCTTAAAATCATTTTACATTGATGAAAAACTGATATAATTTTCATATTTTCATTTTGTGAACTACAAAGCATAATAAACATAGGCAGCCTTTCTCCTCAAACAGGGAAAGAGCAAAGGCCACATCCAGCCCCATTTAAGTCAGTCTTTTCACTGACATCAGTAGGCATTATTGTAGAGCTTTTTTGTAAAAAAAAAAAAACAAACAAAAAAAAAACCAAAAACAAAACAAAAAAAACCCCACACCACACAACCACACACACACACCCCCACACGCAAAAAAACCAAAACCACCCCAACAAAAAAAACAAAAAAAACCCAACCCACCACCATCAAACAACATACCAACCTCCCCCAACAACCCCCCCCCAAAAAACCCACAAAAAAACCCCAAACACCACCACCATGCCGAACAGGTATATTAGTCTTCACATGCAAAGATGGAAAATGCACCACTGCACAGAAATAAGCTTTCTGGGCATCAGTGAGTCAAGTCTCAGAAAAAAGTCTGTAGACTATAAACCCCTTTTTCTTTCTTCAAAATCCTTTATATAGATTTGAGTCATTTTCCCAATATGTTTCCAAAGCAGTTTTTTCTGCATGGTTAGAAGGGATACAATTACTGAACCATTTGTTCAGCTTAACTGTGCAAATCTATTGTATTTCACTAGTTATTTTCAGCAACAGAAATATTCTGTGTTTGTCTTCATAACTCCAGAGAGGAAGCAGAGAAGTGTTTGGCAAGGAATATTTGTCAAGACAATGACAAGCATAACTTGATCTTTTTCCACCTCCCAACTCCTGAGCATTAAGCTCTCATCTGATGTCACAGATGATGACAATCCAAAGTGCATTTCCCATTCCTTTCCCAAGGAACAACTTCATCTGGCGAAACATTCTAAGTCACCAAGCTTTGCTAATCAGAGGGCACATCCTGACACTTTCCAGACGATTGTAGTAATCTCACACTTTAGCATATCTGAGGTGGCAAATACAACATTATATTTCAGCATCAACAGTTTAAAAATATTCAGAGTTAAAAGCAAAACAGTCAAAAAAAGATTCCTGTGTCAAAATGGCTATTAAGAGCAGGATAACATTGTAGTTAGCTTGAAAACTATTTCGAGAGACAATAGGTTACAGCTTTATATATGTACCTATAAAGCTGCAAGTTTTTCCCTTACAGCGTTGAGATCCACCGCTTTTCAATAGCCATAGGTTCAGTTGCAAAAGAGAACGAGAAGCAACTTGGAGAAATGCTTTCACTGCTGCCATCAACAGCAGTGAATACTTGCATTTACTGACTCAGCAGGGCTCAAACCAGCTGACACCTAACCTGCAGAAGATGAGCTGTAGACACTATACTGACAGCAAGCCCCGTTTTATATACCCCATGGAATATAAATGGCATCACCCTCTGTTCATGAAGGACTGAGGAAAAAGCAAGACAATGGCAAAAAAAAAGAAAAAACAACCAACAACCAACCAGTTCAAGAGAACATGGAGGAGAGTACAAGTCCGTTGTAGGGAGCCTACAACGGCAGCCACAACCCCATCAACAGTTTCTTCAGGGCGAAGATCTTCCGAGACCTTTGGTCTCTTGTTACATGGATCACAGAGTGTGAAGGCAGAAAGAGTTTTAAGGCAAGGCTTAAAGTTCCAGGTTTTGACACTCACTCTTAGCAGGTTCTTCAGGGAACTCTGCAGTTACTGGGCTATTACTTAATACAGTCAACCAAAAAAATCAGGAGAAAAAGCAGCAAAGGATTAGAGCAGAAATAATTTTAATTTTACTGCCTCCTGAAAAGTTGCATTTCCAGGCCTACTTTAAATAGAAAAAGACTGTCACAAATGTCACAGTTTCACCTTTTCATTCTTCGGAGTCTTCAACTATTGTTTCCAAAAGGAACATAAAACTAACCATCCAGGTAAATAATCTGTAGCTTAGAGCTAGCAGAACGCAGCTAGCAATGGCAAAAATAATGGCAGCTTGTTTTGTCCCATGTAGCGCAAGAGCATCTCTGCCAAGAGACAGAGGAAAGAGCGATAGGTGGAACAACAGACGACTGCACCCAACGACCGAGAAAGCAAAGGAGATGATTAACATGAGAAATATGGCTGGCACAGAAATGAAGCTGTAAGACAGAACATCATTCAGACAGACAAGAAAGCAGACAGATGAAAATCGGAGGAGATACAAAGAGCTGGCTGTGGTACAGATGAGAAGTGACCACAGAGCATGCTTTGGAGTATTAATAAGTCATGATAGTAAGGTATTAGAGTTGAAGGCATGGTTTACATATTAGTTCATTTCCACATCACTTCTACTTCAGCCTGGCCTAAGCTCACCATGGCTCATTAACACTTAAGGGATGCTAGCAAATCAGGTTCTGCTGTGATAAGGCAGGCCTTCCACAACAGTAACTCATACCCCAGGTACCAGCTTCACAGCCACCTTCATTACACCCTTCATGAACACGGCTACTAGACTGCGTAATGACTTCATCAGACCATCCCAGTGAGACTTGAGGGACACTGAGGATTAAAAAAGGCAACAACTAGCCAATTAGGACTTTTAAAATAGACAAGAGGTACAAAGGAGTTTTGTTTTCTTCCAAGTAATTGCCCATAACATGAGTCATGCCTCTAGTGTTTCAAAGTTAGAGGGGAAATGTCTCCTCCCACACACACATACACCCACTTCAGTGCTGCTCCCAGGTGGCAATTCTATGACCATTTCTACTTTTCAGGAGTTTTACAAATACTAAATCTGCTGAAGGGAGACAGGCAAGTATTAGCAAACCCTTCATTTTAAGGTGAAGTGCTGAGACATACAATGCTTCTTGTTGTACATAGAGGTACACTGGTTGAATGTCTCCTTTTTCATGTTTAACTTCCCATCCATCAAGTGGTTGGTTGTTGGGGTTTTTTTAACTGTCTCTGGAACTAGAAAAGTTAATAAAAGACTTTGCCCTAACATCTGTGTCATATGCTTGGAAAAAATTATTCCTTTTCCCCACAAAAGAAACTTCATTCCCCTCACCCCAAGTAGCACACAGAAGTACACCACGTCCCTTAATTTCTCAGGGGACTTAGAGAGCTAGTTTGACCGCTACACCAGAAAGATTTTTCTTTTTTCCTTGTTATTAATACAGTGGCTCATACCCATTTACATTACACAGTTCTACCAGACTGAGAGCCAGCTGGCCCTGGACTTGTTTACACCAGAAAGATTTCCATAACAACTTCATATTATCTCAGAGTGACTACTTACATAAGTTTTGGCGCAAGTACTTTACTCATCTTTGATAATATTTTTCTACCGAGTCATTTTGCAGTCATTTTTCAGTTTTCATGGTCAGTGGTCTATTTTTCCTTGAAGTGACAGAGTTGTATCAAAGAGTTAACTCCTATTGCAAGGATTTAAGATTTTAAATAATGAGATGTGTAGGAGGGAGCTGAAAAGAAAAGGAGTCTGGAACAGCAATATGACAAACACCTTACAAAATCTCATTGCAATTGATACTTTATAACTTCCTAAAGAAGACGTACCAGACAATAACTTATTTTTAATGCTACATTTTATAGATATGTACAAACATGGAAGCTTGTGTTGTGTTTTTATGACTCGAGTCACAAAACCCCTTTAAAAAGTACTTTAGGATAAGCTAAAAGAACAAAATAGGAGAGTATTCACATATGATGGTAATCATTATGCAAGTTGCCTCCTCATGTTGTTATCTCCTACACAAAACCAAAGCAGAGGTGGTAAAAGTTTCTGGTAAGGTTAAGAATGGAAAACATTGACAAAGTGGCAAAATGTTGAAGTTTCTGCATGCCAAGTATCACATTCTGGTATCATCAACATCATATCACCACTCTCTTGATAGCATGTTAGCAGCATGACAGAACATTCAAGTGGGGCATTGTCGTGGACAGATTTACTCTGAGGTAAGGGAGGTCTGAGGAGGATACGTTTGGTTTCATTTTTTTTTGTTCATTTCTTTCTCAGAGAAGTTGAAAACAAAGTTCAGTAAGAAACAAACATACAAGTCTACCAGCCTGCTCAAAAGGGACATGAAACCACAGGCTACCAGCCGAGTTGGAACTATATTTGCAGTGTTACTTTTTCAGCTTTTTCAGCTTGTGGGTCTTGCAGAGTAAAGCAAAGAGCAATATTTTTTTGCATGACAAAGGCACAAGCCATTACAGGAAAAAAAAAAAAAATTACAGGCCTTCAGTGTTCCATCTTACAAGTGGTACAAGTTGTTTTATTTGCTATTTAAATAGCATAAAGTTTACATAAATTAGTAATAACTCATCATTTACATAACAGGAATGGAAAATTGCTTGTGAGATCTCACAAATGCCAAAGGTTATCTTGGGAAAGGGTATAGCAAAGCATCTACTTGCTGCAAGGAGAGCACCCCTAACAGAGAACGGTTTGCGAAGCTTCTAGCAACATCTCAAAAGACCAGAGCCCTGCTTTCACCCTGCTTTCTTGGTTGACTGGAGTCAAGCAGGACTCGAGACAGACAAATAAATAACTACTATCTCCTCAGTAGGACTAACATCCCTATCCCTTCTCACAGCAATGAGATAATGGATTTTAAAGGTTAGTTTCAGACTGATTAAACACAAGATTGTGAATAATGTGCAGTACAGCAAAGACTGGGTATAAATTGGAGAAGACAGAATAGAAATTCCAGGCCAAGAGAAAATTGAACCATCATGTTATAAATAGATATTACTTGGCTGAGGGAAGCGCACTTACTCAACAGGGCTAAAATCCAGAGTTATGACAGCAAGTCACTTAATTGGCACGAGTCAAGTGACTACATTATACAATTATACAGAGTACCCTCCACAGGAAGAGAAGATGGATATCACTGCAGCATCCCTTTGGTATGTGAGATGCCTAGGGCCCAAAAGCTTGTAAGACTATACCTTGTGCTTGCTACTGACAGGCAAAGAAGCATTTCCTCACACACACACAGGGGTCCCAGGTTTAAGACTGCCTGAAAACATCGGGGAATGATATTGGGGAGAGGGACATCCAAGAAAATGAGCTCTGGACACCAACAGGTGCCATGAGGTCATCATTTTACCTAGCTGTACAGTCCCAGCCCTTCAGCTCCTTCACTTTTTACCATCTCATTACTTTCTCCTGATGTACAGGAGATCTTAAGCAGAAGTCCCTGAGGATACAGGAGTAGAGCTATATTTGGCTTGAAAGAAAAAAAGAAGGACCCTATTTCTTCACTTACTAAAATAAGACCAAAATTCTGCTTAGTTTACAATTAAAAAAAAGCTTCCCAAATAAGATGGTGTTGAAGTTCTATGATGATTAAGTTTAACATTAGAGAAGCCATTTCATAAGCTACTCTTGTGCAAAATTGCCAGCTATTATAGCCATGCTCCCAATTTTATTGGAACTTATTTTATTTTTTTACTTTAGCAGTTTTCATGGAACACCCCAAATTATGATTTTTTTTCCTGATCGGTTAAATTGAGATATTATATACTGAATACTAGGTGGTAACTTTAATATAATGTAATAATAAAAGTAAAATTAATGTAAATGAAGTACAGTTCAGTAGCACTGCTTATACAGAATTCATCAGGCATCGTAATGCTGCTTCAGAAGAAGAGAGCAGAAGGGGGGGGGGGGGGGAAAAAGTTTTTTC
>JAVKLA010000093.1:22979457-23031421 GCA_034782735.1 Sagittarius serpentarius | reverse complement strand
GCGGGGGGGGGGGCCCCCCCCCCAAGAAGTTTTGGCCTGCCCTGGGGGCCAGGAACATGCAGAGCTAATAAAGACTCAGATCTGTCATTTTTGAGAGTTTAATTTTAGGGGAGACAGGTGTTTAATGAGAAAATTTTCAGGGATATTATAGAGCTATCACACCTCAAAAAGATAACAGCCCGAGTCTCTTGACAGAAAGGCACAGTGCTGCTGCTGTGGGGGGAGAATCACACCGGTGGAGTCTCTACCATTTTGTAGCTATTGAAGTCTCACTATATTTCATAGAAACACATGACTGCATTAGATGATAGAATTCCGCCCCCCTCCCCCCCTCAATATGACGTACATGGACATAATACAGGTGACGGGAATCTGTTTAGACAGTGGCAAAGCAGAGCTGAGTGGTTCTAAACAGGTAATTTACTTACAGGATATAATCAAAGGAATGGCACAGAAAAATCAGTGCACTTTAATCGGCAATATCCAGGGAACATGCATTATAAAAACATACACATTTTAAAACATTTAAAAGAAAACATTTTAAGCAAAAATATAACAGCTTCCAGGTGTTTTATATATTCAAATTATAAAACTTGAGCACTCTATTAGTTTTTAAAAAATATATATACACACACTCCATATTAGCAGGCTGTCCTACTCTGCATTTAAGCAGTTACAATGCTATAAAGCATAGTAGCAGTTACTTACTTTCACTTCAGTGAAAGTCTCCCCCAAACACATTTGCTTGCTCACTTTCAGTGTGAGATTTTTCCTGCAGAGAAAAAGTTCAGCTGAAATAGCTTAAATAAACAAAAGCTTTTTTTTGTTATAAATATTGTTAAATATTTATAATTTTTATAAACAATAAATATTGTTAAAAATAGCTAATTAAACAAAAACAAAACCTGTTGCAGCTACACGCCAGACTGAAGCACCAAACCCTTTCTAGGAGCACAGACTTCTCTTGCCTCGTACTCCTACAAGTTCAACAGGCTAATGCACGTATGTCTTCTTTCCTGATGTGGCAGAGGACCAGGAAATAGTGGCAAGACACAAGCAGGAGAAACAAGGGGATCCTCTGTGCCCCAGTGAGCGCACATTAAGTGTTTCTCCTCATTCAGAAAGTTTCAGAATTGCTCCATTTCAGATCCCTGCTGCCTGGCTATTACCAGCCACTCAGCCTTCTTCTAGCTCCCTGTACCTCACACAGCTGATAAACTTTATCACCTTTTCTCCAGCTATGTTGCAAGTGGTGCTAGTTCTTGAGATGAAAAACACGTGCTCTTGCATAGTACCAATTTGCAGACAGAGATTCAAGAAAGGGCTTACTGATATGCATCCGAGCAACTTCATCCCAAGAGGAAATGCAATCACTGTAACTCCATTTCCTAAACTAAATTAGATTAATTTTGTGTTTAGTAAGAATAATTTTTTAAAAAGCACCTGCTTAATTCTCTCACTAACAATCCCCAGAAAAGCCATATGTATATTAAATGCATACATTACCATACGATAATGAGAAAATTAAAATGGCAACGTGCCTACTTCCACCCCACCAGCACACTTGAAGACACCTTTCTTTAGCCCATCAGTCATATTAGCACTCCTGTCATGCAGAGTTAGATGCACATGCATACAGGCATCCAAGTGAAGAGGAGAGGACATAGGCAGAGAGATCAGGCTAAGTTTAATGTTAAAAAAACCCCACCAAACCCCAATACAAATGCTAATTTTAAGAGTCAGAAGTATAAATAAATATGTAGCAACAGTAAGGTCAAGTATCATTTAGAATCAGATTTGTGAATACTGCAGTTACCTAGGCAACATCTGCTTCTTTTTCTATTTAGGTTTTCATCCATGTAAAGTAATAGAGAAAGTAACTGAAGGTTTTCAGAAATTATTCAGGTCTCTTTAATGGAAGCCATAATATATGTGTCCTCACGTATATAAAGTATCATCTTCAGGGGAAAGTGTCAGATCTTATATGCAAAAATGTACAGTTAAAACTACCCCAAAGTATTATTTCACAACTTAAGAATGGCAAAAACTTTAAAGCGTCTGAAGTTAATGCCTAGGCCAAAATGGTCACCAAAATTATTTCAATACAGTGAGTAACATTTGAATGATTTATGTCTTAGATAGCTAAAGCCAGTTGGTGAATGAGTTTTATTGATCTCAGCATTTTAGATTTCTCTGAAAACAAAGAAAACCCAAATCAAGAAATAAGATTACTGCATCATGGAAATCTGTTAAGAGCATCCAGGAGTGTGTCATGATTGGCAAAACCTATTCATCTTCAAAATCCAGCGGGTCATGCACTGAAATATTTCAGAGTTAATGGAACGGTCAAATCAACCACCTCTTGTAACTTGTGTAATGAAGTACTGTAGGCAGAGAAATTATATGATTGAATTTGGTTTCCTTCAGCAGTAATATTTACTACTGTTAAAATCTTTCACCTTAAAAAGAGAGCGCTCAAAGGCAAATTTGTATCCAGGAAGACAGATTACTGCATTAATTGAAATTAACTAATTTGCTTTTGCTGTAGAATGAAAAAAGTAGTTATCAGGTTGGAGCAAAGAACAAAATGACATTTCTGAGACAGTCTTTACAAGATGTTAAATTACTTGTAAAAAAATCTCAAGAAAAACAAAGGAATTAGACTATCATTTTCTCAAGAAGTGATAGTGCCTGAGCTGACTGGATCATGTAACATACTGAGGACATAATTCTTCACATAATGGTGAATTAGGCAGTGAAGTTCAGTAATGACAGCTGTCTTCTCATGGACAAGCAATAAAAATAAAAATCGGTATTTTTGTATGTCACCTGTTAATTTTGCCCATTTCATTTCCAACCTGGTCTTGAGCAATACCTTTTGATCTTGATGAGCATATGAACAGGACAGCACACGGGCTCTTCAAGCAAGGCGAGAGAAAGGATTGGACCGCATAAACTTACAGAAAATCTCCCTAATTATGTGGAAAATAGAAGCAGCTAATTCCATATTGATATTAAAAATAGATAAAAACTTGGCTCATAGCTATACTGGTGATATCAACCCATTTGGGTAATCACTGTACATATCCTAAATCCAGGATAATCAATTCCATTGTCTGGCTGTACTTCTAAACCTTAATTATTCATAAACTTCAAATTGGAGACTATTAAAGTCTCCACCCAATCACTATGAACCGGTTTTATTTTGCCATTACGAAGAGATGACACATCTGTCCTTTTTCTCTCTTTGAAAAGAGACCTTGTTTGTTGTTACCCAAATGCAAATTATGGTTCTGAAATCGGCTTTTAATCATTTTCCAGTAGTCCTGTTCCATAGTTTGCTGGTTGTTGATCAATGGCCTTTCTAGATTTTTTTTTTTCTTAGCGGTAAGAGTTTAGTAAGCCTTTCCTCAGCAGGTCTTTTCATTTTCTTGAGACCTTTCATTAAGCATTTTCTTCTTGTAACGCCATCAACTGTTAAACCACTAGCCACAACAGTAAGAGTTCTCTTTGGGGAGAAACTGATAGCTTTCATACTTGTTTTCACAGTGTGTCAGAAGGAAAACGAGATTTGAGGAGGGGTGGAGAGGGGAGGTAGAGAGGAGCAACTTTCCCTAGTGACCAAAAGCCTATACAGAAGGCAGTGTGAGCCAGGTGACGAAGGTACCCATCTGCCCTCTTCCCCCCACCCCACTCTCCAACAGCGGGTGCACTGCATCAGCTGACGGCGCATCGAAACCACCGCAAGCACAGCAGTCCCTACAGACAGGGATGTAGTGCCTCTCCTAATCTTCCTTGGCTCGTTTGTCCTCCAGCCTAAAGCTAAGCCCACAGCTGCCTTGAAGAGTTCTGTCAAACCACTACACTCTACAGTTACTTCTAAAGAAAACTCAGTGCTTCAACTTGGGCATTCTTAACTTTTCCGAGACGCAAGTTATGTCTACACAGACCAAAAATCCAGCTCCTGAATTGCAACTGCGCCTACAATGCTTCACGATTACATAAAAAAAAATTTCTCCATCCCTTCAGAGTGAGCACGCAGCCCTCGGAACCAGCCAGACGTAGCCAAGACAGTTACAGTTCAGTATAGCCATCGTATAAGGCTATTATTGTCAGAACACAGAGGAGACATGATGTCACCCACTCTGTTAAAGGTGGGAGTATGCGTGAGCAAGGTGGGATATTTAGGAACTGCAACATTTTCACAGTTGTATTTTAACCTCATACACAGCAGTAATTTACTGAACATATTTTCTTATAAAGTGTGTAAGATCTTCCCTTTTAAAGCACTTTTTTCCCCTGAAAAGTTTATCTGAACAGCTTTATTACCCAAAAATTAGGGCTGCCAAGTTATGTTTAGTACTGTTCCAGGATGCCAAGTTAAGCAGTGCTCAAGTAGAAAAATTGCATTTTTCTCTCTTCACTCTGGTCTCTTTAAGCAATGTCCAAGAGCATTCCTGTTGTCCACCTCTCTCTACTTGGGGAAATAAGCCTCTGTACAATAAGCTTCATAGTCACGTTGATGCCCCCAACAGCCATCAGCCTGCTTAGCACTAATGCTTTCCAATTACGCTTCATTACATCTGAGGTCTTACTGATCTCCACTTTAACCACTGAAGTGGAGGCGAGTCTCCTGTAGATCCTCAGCTCCGCAGTAGGGACTTGCAGCTGCTGCTTAAGTGAGACACACCAGATCGTCTCCGATGCAAAGCACACAAGCACAAAAACATTAAAAGTTGAAAACTTGAAGCATCTTATTTTATCCAAGTCTCACAGCACTGCCATACAATCCTAACCAATCTGGTAACACAGTTACACCCAACGCAAACAGAATTACATGCATGCACCCCCTTCGGCTACTTCCTCTGAAGCTGGTGGTAGCCAAAGCTGGGCAAGTCCCTGTATACTTCAGGGTTTTCAAATGTTCGATTCTTGCCGAAACCAGTCTCATGAATACATACAAGCTTCCACTGAACAACCTTTACTACACTTAATGACAGAGTTAAGGCAGATCTAGCCAAACAACAAAGCCTCTTGCACCCACATGTAGATAGAAGCAACCTGCAGTCAAAAACATCCTTCTGTCAGATCCAGCTTTGTCCCTCCACAGGGAGGCAGGGATTTCAGGAAAGACACGCTACATCTCTTGGCTGTATTTCTTTTTGTACCACTTAACATCTCAGGTAAGTTTTGCTTTAGCCATCTGCTGAAAGTACCATCCACAGGTGTCATGATGGAAACGCAGCTAGTGAAGTTCAGAGTCTGAATAGAAACTCCTGATTCTGTGTTGGCGGGGCTCTTACTGACAAACCAGACCCACAGAAAGCAATTATGGTTTATTGAATGTAGCTTGCTTACAGGTAGAGCTGTCTGTCCTTCCTCCCCACCTGCCCAAAGTTTTAATCCTCGCTCTTAGCTGTTTATACTTTTACAGTTAAGTTCTTATGACACTGGATGGGAAAGTGGCAGAGGAATCATAACCGTCATGCAAACCTCGTGTTTCAGCTAACAACTTGGTATTTCAGACTGTCACGTTTCAAGGAAAACTGTCGTTACCTCCCCTCTTGGACTGCTTGCAGCAAGAGTCAAAGGAATTACAAAATTAAACAGGCTTGACAGAAATCTTAACAGAAAACCACACTCAGAGTCACCTATGGATCCTCCAATTCCCCAAGTCATTTACACTTCATGCAATTGTTTCAAGCACATTTCTCCCAGAGCAAAGCATTTCTTTCAAGTGTGTCCCTACATTTTGTTGTTCTAAGCCAGTCTCTACATAAAGAAGCCCATGAAGAAATTTGTCTGCTCAAACTCGCCACAAGCTGCTTCAGCAAACCTCAGGGTCACCTTTGATGTAGGCAGTCCATGACTCAGCCTCATCTGGTGCACCTGTGTGACATCAGGCCAGCCCCTACCCTCTCCTTCTACCTTCTGGATTTGAGCCCTCAGGAGCATGGGCACAACGAGCTAAAAAAAAAAAAAAAGAGAGAGGGAGAAAAAAGTTCTCCATTATTTTTTCACTTTACCAGCAATACTAGAGACGAAAGCAAAAGTCTGTGCTGTAGACTAAAAAGATAAACCTAATAGGCACTACACCTATATCAAACTTGCCATCACACGAAAAGAGTGACCTCACAGCCCTGCAAAACAGTCTGATCACGGCTAAGCCTCATACTTTTACAAAGCAGAGGTTTGCTGTGCTAGAAGGCAGCTTTGATTATTTGTGTTTCAAGACTGAAATTTGAAATATTTAGTAGTCACTTGAATCCGTAGGGCTCGATTTTTGCCTTTGTAGTCAAGACTTAGAGGTTTTGAATAATATGGAATTAATCCTTTAAGTTGCCTAGTGTTCTGAAGAGAAACATGGCAAAGTTACCTGGGCAGGAAGGGAACAACTGTCCAACTCGAGAGTGAGACTGCAAAAACATCCCATTTTTCACATTAAATTAAAACCTGCCTGAATTTATTTAGGGTGACTGCACAATCAGTTTCCACTTACAAATGAAAGAAAAAAAAACCAAACCAAAAAGCTCTGTTTGATATTTGGTTAAATTCATATCCTTTTATGTCTTAGCAGCACCATAACATTTACCTACACATTTATTTTAAAAAAATCTTCTTGCTGATATACAGACAAAAACAACACATTGCACTTGTGAAAGCCCAGATTTCAAGATTAACGCAAAAACTTAATGGAGTTCTTAGTCAAGTATTCACCTCCACAGCACTGAACACGCCGCCCAGTGTGCTAGGAAAAGCACTAGGTCTTTTCAACTGCAGCAGAAACAACTTTTTTTAAAACCACTCACTTCAGTTCTTATATAAGCAGAGCGCTCTTTGAAGTGAAATAAAGTTTTACAAAACACAGGCTAAGTAAAGATCATAGAACCTGAAAAATCTTTGGTATTTTTATCTCTTTCTGCACCGCAGAAGATAAAGCCTACATCAGAAGTCACCTCAATAACCTTCCAGACAAACAGCAGAAACATTTCACAGACAAGGAAAAATATTAACCTCTTGAGAAAAAGAAGATTTAATAAAAGATGCAATGAAAAAAAATAAGCACCCAGCTCTTACCTGGCAGAAGACTGAAGCTGCACTGGTTTGCTCAATGCCTTCAGCAGGCAGAGCCCCAGACGTGTGCTCAGCAGTTCAGACCTTCACCAGAAACTGCTCCTCGAAGTCCTTCTTTTCTACCCTCCTTCACACAGAGCGGGCACCACAGCACGCTCCCACCCCACACACCCTCCCTCCCTAACCCCAGAAGACCGACCTAGCTGCTGGCTTCAGCTGTCCTTGATATCTCTCAGATCAGACATCATCACCAATGCCTGAGCAAGTTCTCAGGCATCAAATTACCCCCACAGAGACACCTGCGAGGGTGTCACACCTGTAATGAATTTACCTCAGTAAGTAGCTCTGCTGAGAGCCTGTAAGTAGTAGCAGAGCCTGGCTCCCTTATGTGCTAGAAGACCTTACATTTGCCTCCAGAAATTCGTGAGGTGAGGAGAGTCTCTTTTGCCTAGAAGAGAGAGAAAGGGACTTTTTCAACTTTAGTATGGTTTTCCATTTTAAAGCGTGTAAACAGAAAGGCTCCAAAGTCACACCTTCATCTCTAAATAAGCTGTGCTTTAAGGCAGTTGAGCTGTTTATTTTGTCAAAGCTAAAATATTTTGTTCCTGTTTTGATCCAGCATTTTATCGAATAAACTAAACAAAAAAAAATTGATATGAAAAAAAAACCAAGCAGACAAACCTCAAAGTACTTCTTCCCTGAAAGATCAATTGAACAAATGGCATCTACCGTCAGTTTCCCATCCCCTCAGCTGGTTCTGTGTGTGAAGGTTTTGCCAGTTCCCCACAGTTCGGAAGGGAAAACAGCGCAGGTCCCAGCACAATACAGATCACATCACTAGGTTTCATTAAATGTTTTGAGAAGAAGTTTTCTCTCAAGAGCAAAAAAGCCCATAGGTCTCAGCTTGTAATGCTGACATCCTTGTCTCATCCTAATCTTTTCAGCACCCTAGCCACAGCCACCACATTTGAAAGTGGATTGCAAGCGCATGGATGGCATGGCAGAGAAGACGCCTTTGGAACAAGGAAGTAAGATTTCTGGGGAAATTCATATCGCCTAGTTCCTCTGCCTGAACTTTGGCAAAGTTCAGCTTTAGATCTGAAGTTTGGAATTGCTTATATTGATAATAATATACTTATTGTTACAGTTAACCCTTAACAATAACAAGTACTGTGCCACATCTGGCCACTAATGAATTGCCAAAAGCAATGGTAAGAGATGTGTCAGTTCGTGGTGCTGATTCAAAGAGTGATTCTACTGAAAAAGCAAAACTAAACCTAGAAAATCATTCAGTTTATATTACTCTCTGTCTTCCCAGCCGTGGGACAGAGGAGGGAGAATCTGTCTTTAGCAGGGATATGGCACTTGCTTCATTTAGTGTTTCAAACATATTTCATGTAACACAAACCTCCTTAAAGTACAATTTCCTGCTTCTCTGTGAGCAAAGAAACAATATTTATGTAATTCAAACACCTCTAACCAATCACCTGTTCTCACTAATAATCAAAAAGTGCTGCACAACACTCTGTGGTCTTAAAGATTTCCTAAAGTTACTGGCACCGTTGTTGGCAGAAGTTGGTAAATCCTTTTGTTCTGACATGAGATTTAATAGTCTTATTTGTTACTACTGCTTCTCTGAGGTCCTCTAAAGTAATCCGCATATCCCATACCCTTACTCGATCTAGTGATCTGCTATGAAACACTTTTTCCTGACACCAATTAATTTTCACTTACCAGATCTCATAACCTACGTCGCCCTGGAGGCGTGGACAAATAGCTGAAGCTGAGAACTCATGTGAAGATGCATCTGTCCCTCTTCCAGGCATTGCCCCATGCACTCATGATATGATTACAAAGATTAACCTTTCCAGCTCTACAACCTGTAGTATTCTGGCAGGTTTAAAAGAGACACCTTACACTTTCATTTCAAGCACAGAGTTCCCAGACCAGCTCCAGAAGAATATCAATTCCCTCTTTTCAGAAAATCAAAGCCTGAATTGGTGGGTAGGCATCGTAATGTGCACAGTTGTTTCATAGACTTTGTACCTGCATAAGAAGAAACTTTCAGTGTCTTGGGTTATCTTTAAATGCAAACTCTGTCAGTCAGCTGTAATCCACACCTACTACAGGTTCAGCACTTGGTCCTAAAGAAATTGGCCCACTGAATTTCTGTTGGACATTTCTAGTTCTAATACACTTCAAATTGTGGTGTGTCCATTTTTATTCCTTAGTACAAAGGCCAGATTTTATTTTTATTTCTTATATTTTGATTAAAACCAAAAAATCCTGTAAATTCTAAGTAGTTCTTTTGAACTGAAGGTTTTTCATTGTCAGTCTTCAGCAAAAGGCTGATACTTAAAATAGAAAAAGTGGTTCATCTGTGTCTGATTGCCATTAAATTAGATCTTGCCCACATGAATTCCTCAGCGAGAAAGACTGATAGGTAACCACTCAGAAAAGCAAGCTCTGAACACAGCACATTAGTAGCTCTAAGAAGGAAAAACATCTAGCATGAGGCTAAGCAAGATAGTCTTGCCTTCAGCTGTGGTAAAACCACATCTTGCTTTCCTGAATTAAATCATCTTTAAAGGTTCTCACAAGCTTGTTGAAGCATTTAATCCACGATGGCAAAATTATAGTATAGATACGTATAGCAAGATTTTGTAGTTACTTTGCGTGTCATTATTTCTAGTGTAAGCCATTATTGGAGCTAACATGTAGTCTAATGTGTTTGAAGCCCATTTACTGCATTCAAAAAAAAAAAAAGCTGTATAGCTGTCTTGTTACCGAGATACTGTTTATTCAGGTATTATCAATTACAGTGATAAGACTTGTACCGCATGTTGAGTTTCATCAGTGTGGATTATCTGGTAAGGAATGAGATCATCCTGCAGTCTTTTCTTCTCTCCTCTACCTGGCTTCCTACTTTCATGAAACCTGTGAACATGTAATAACTTTGACATGTCTGCCTATGGATTGAACAGTTAAGATGGGGACACACTCGCATTATATGGTTGTATAAAGTCTTGTCTCCTCAGGAAACCACGAAAAAAACCACCCACCATCTGCTGTATCAGGTTGCAGACATCATAGCTTGCCATGACTGTATCCCAGAAGAGCTATGGGTAACTCCTGCAGGACCAGAGCAATCCGTCTTCTAAAAATGCGGGTGTGTAAATCTACTCACCAGGCGAATGGACACGACGGCCACAGCCACCATACAGCCATCTGCTGAACTCTGGGCTGTTGGGCTGCCCTCCAAACCACCAGCCACACGTTTTTAAATTTTGAGCCTAAAGAAAGTCCAGGAGCAGTCCCTGATGGGGTGCTGTAGATGTACTGCCAAGGTTTTTTAGATCTCACAAGAAACGCACGGATCTAGATACATTGCCTTGCAATTATGGGATCTTTCCACCCTTCAGCTTACTTTGCCTCCTGAAGAAAACAAGAAGGATTTTATTATTTCTTAGGCAGGCATCAACACATTTTATGCTGTTTATTCCTTCTGCTGAAAATATTTTTAAAATATTTCTTATTCAAAAGGCAAACTAAGCTTTCAGGCAAAGACAGAAAGAAAGAACTTGAAAAGACAAAGTGCAAATTGTGACTAAGTTTCATGTTCAGGAAATTTCAGCAGTTTGAGGTATCTCTGGGGTTGTCTGGACAGACCTGCTGGAAGCTTTGCCTTCCTCTCTGGCAGTGTATCCAGATGTTGTCTCGCGGTACTCCCCACTCACAACCCCACTGCCGAAGCAGATATTCAGGCACAAATCACATTGTAAGAAGCGGCAGCACAGAGTCTGAAACATTTTCTTTTGGCATCTAATTCAATCAAAAGCTGAAGGCTTATCCCCAGAGGTGAGAGGCTCTTGCATAAACTCACAGCAACTGCAAACCCACTTTTTTAAAAAACTTAATTCACTGTCAATGAAAGCCACCTAAAAGTGGCAATTAATAATTATTGACATATATTGGTAGTAAATAAGGAATAGACTACCTCATACCCTGGTAAAACATGCCTTTGCCGTATCCTTGGTAGCACTTTTATAATGAAACTCCCTTTAGGACATTTTTTTCCTTCCTCTCTGTACCTTTCCATAAAAACAAGCCAAAAAAAACCCAAACCAAAAAGCTTTGGTTTTAGTCTTGCAGTTTCTTTAGGGAGAGGTAAAATGATACAGGATGTTTGAGTGCAGTTGTCTTGTAATTTGGAAATATCTGCGAGCATTGCTTCAGCAGTTTCAGCCCTTTCAAGAACAGATAGCATTTTGTGAAGCATTTGTTTCAGATAAACACGTAATAAAGAGAAAATAAAAATAAAAAAACAAAACTTGGAGTGGCATCTGAAGCCAAAGGAAGAAGCACTAAATAAAGTGGGAAATTTACTAGAACCTTGTTAAAAAGTCTCAGCTCTTTTTCTCTGTGTGGAAGAGAACCATGCAGATATATTGTACTCAAACTGTTTTCCAGGCAGAGTGAAAGCTCAGCCTCTTATAAAAAAACCCCTTCCATAGCTGCCCAAAAACTTCTTGAAGGAAGTCAGGATTAGTTGAGATAAGGAAACGTGAACATTTCCCCCCGTGTTCTTCACCATTTCCTGGAATACTAAAGCCTGGTTCTCCTTTGGATTACCTAGTAAAATAGTTCGGGACTGGTTCTTATTTGCCCTTGCTTAAACGAAGAGCCTGTCGGGGCACGCCAGCCGTCCCTACGGCACTGCCCAGCCTCCGCCGGGACCTGCTCCCGGACCGTGCTGTGGGGTGGGCCCTGTCCCCCCATCCTCGGGATGCCCCTCGGCTCCCCGGCCCTCGCTGCACCCCGACAGAGCCGGCAGGGAGAGAAAGAAAACCACCACGCTGCTCTGGAAAAGAAAATGCTAATGAAAGTGGAAGGGCCCATAAACTTACTACCAAGTCTTCCCTTGCACCAGGCACAACAGGAATCAGAGGGCTTTCATTCTGCAGAAACACAGCTGGTTCTGTGTCTTCAGTTTAATTTGCAGCAGGTTTCTACAGGCGTCTCACCAGAGGATGTGCCTATAGTGACCCCACAGAGAGCAGCAAAGCTGCAAGGACAGCTGGCCTTGCTTCTCTAACTTTAATGTTCCCATCCCCATCCCTCCTTTGGACACCTTTTCCTGCTGATTGTGAGATATGTTTAAGGACATAAAGGTCCGACTCTAACAACACCAGGAAGTGAGAGAGCATTTGCCCTGTCGCTGGCAGACAAATAGTGATGATGATTTGAATGGGAAAAGACACAAACTGATAGAAAAAGTGTTACTGGGTGCAGAAGTTGGTAAATCTTACTGTCAAGGAATATGTTCACTATGCAATTGATAAGTCACCCGGTGAGTGAAAAGAACAGGGAATATCTCTAGCCCTGACAATTTCATAGCAAAAGTGGAAAGCAATGTTAAACAGGGGCCCTTCAAAAGGCAGAGTATTTACAAAAGAGCATCACTGGATACCTGCTTGTTGTCCTCTGTCGTGGACATTCAAACCATTGAACATGTGCAACCACTACGCTTGGAAAGTAACTCTTGTTGTGACTCACAGCAATGATCTACATGAAGATCTGGAGGTGACCTGCATGCTACCCTAGCCACCACCCATGGCTGTCTGTCCCTCTGCCTGTTCCTTCTCACCCCCACCCCTCCCAGTGAGCATTTGAACCACCCTTGCAATGCGGGAAAAAACCTCAAGAGGACAAAATGAAAAGGGTATGGTAATTAGGTCTGGGATGTTTTGAAATGGAGAAAACTAGTGAACCCATGACTACCGGTAAAGCGTTAACTAAGGTGGTCTGGGATAGGAAATCTTCTCTGTGCCTCTTACTTTGTAATTCTAGCCTGCTGTTTCCTTGGCTTTATTACGAATGCTCCCAAATCAAGATGTTCTGTTTTGCACCAAGCAAAACGTTTTGTTCTATGCAGAATAATATATGTGCTTGTTTATTCCAGAATCAATAAACTCAAAACTGACCTATTATATTGATCTTCAAGGTGTTTTCCCCAATTCGGCCTCCACACTATCATCACATTAATAGCCATATTATTCTTGCAGTGTTAGTGCAGATTCACTGACATATTTCTGGCTGTGAGAATACAAACTTCCAAAAACATTGCTATCTACCAGGTAGTAGCTGCTATTTCAGACACATGCAAAGACATCCTTCATTCAAACTACAGTTCAGATAATTCTTGATATAAAATGATGCCTCTCAGGAGAACCTTACCAACCAGTGCTTACTGTACTTGTTAATGCAGTTAAGCCTGTGTTTTCTGGCTAAAATAAAATATATGAATAATAGCTGTATACCACGGCAATTTAAACCGGTTCCTGATTTGCATGAGAAAGATCCAAAAGCAGGGAGCAGAAATTTGAATGAAGCAGGGAAGACATGCATGGAAAATGTTGCTGCTCAGAATCTGTGAAGAGTTCAGGACAGACGGATGCTGAATAATTATAGAATCGTAGGATTAAAAGAGTTAGAAGAGCTTCTTTACTGCTCATACATCTGCCTGCCAATTCAGACTATGTCCCCATATAGAGGTAGTCACTTCAAATGCAGACTGGAAAGGAAGGTCAAGGCCCTTTACAATAAGACCTACAAGCTAGAAACAGCAGAATGATAGAAATAGCTATAATTACTTATTCATCAGCATACTCTTGTTCCAATAAACTAAATAGCTTTATTTTCTTAATCACGTATTCCCAGCTCTCATGTTTCTTGTGTTGCTTTTTCCACCTTTCATGATTGTAGAAGAAAAGTTCTTTGAATGGCTTAAACAGATTTCAGCTACTTGGAACTGGCCACAGATATTCAACACCATGTCCAAACCTGGTTACTCTAGAGCTAACTTAAGCTATGCTTTTCTGGATGTTGATGAGGCTCCTTTTCAAACTGAGATGCAAATTCCACTTGTCCTTCTTGCTCCCACCCAGGGACTGAGTAGGATCATTCTAAATATTTTCACGTCACAGAACATCTTCTGTGGGCTTCCACTTCCTCTCATGGAGCACCTGAGACGGCATCGCGTGCTGCCCTGTGGTGACATTGCAGATAACAGGAACACAGTTACCAACAGCCTTTGCTTGAAGGCACCCTGCCATTTGCCTGGTTCAGGTTTGAAAGGAACCGGAGCCAGAAGGATTCATATGGAGATCAGACTGACTGGTCCCTTCTCAGTCTCAGATTTCTTTGAAACTGTTTAGAAGAGGCCAGAGCATTTAACTGAATCCACTAAATTGTGTTTGGCTAAAACATCTCTTCCAGGAAGGCCTGAGGACATCAAGCAGTGAGTTTACCTGTTACTGGAGTGGTACGCTAGAAATGCTTAAGCCCTCTAAGTCTAGAAAGTGATGCCTAGTTTCCCATTTGAATTGCCTTGGTCTCGACACTCCTAAATATTGATTCAGGTCTTGCGTTTTTCATTAAATTCAACATACTGGTGTCTGATATGCAACGCTGCACTGGTACTCAGAGACACTATATTCCAGAAGCATTCCTCCCTTCTGTAAGTGTGACCTTGCACGTTTTGCTGCTAGGTGCTGAACCTTGCATTGCTCGCCTTTAAAACACACTTTAGCTGAATGGGTTCACCTTAGCTCTGTGGTTTATCTCTCAACACAACTTAACAACCTGAAACTTTATAAAAGATTTCATATAACTTTCTCTGTGTTTTATAAAAAATACTGAGTTGTATCAGACCTAGCACTAGTCATTACAGTTCCATTGGAGATACTGCTATTTAATGATGATTTTCCACTAACAACCACTTTTGGGGATCTGCCAGTCCCTACATCATTTCTCCTAGGCTTTGCTATTATAGTGCTATTTCTTTTTGTTTGGTTGGGTGGGTGGGTGTGGGCTTGTTTGTTTTTTGTGGTTGGTTTGGTTTTTTTTTTGTTAAGCGACACGGTGAAGTCCCTGGATACTTAGAAATTGCTGGGATGCCTTTGAGAAACATTACTGAATAGCATCTCCAGCTCTGTTTACAGTCCATAAGAGAAAGCCTCCTTCTCAGGATGTTCTCTCATACAAAAGCGTGTGGGTGTATTATGATATTGCAAAACGCATAAACAAGGGATATCTGTACACTTCCTCATTAAAACATTCAGCATCTAAGTGCTGCTACCACTTGAACTGCCGCTTAGGACTGAAATTATCCCACGAGCCCTACAGGCACTTTAGCAGAGGACTTTTCCCCTGACGCTGATTTCAGTTTCATGACAAAGGAAAACTAATCAGTGCACAAGGATAGAGTTGAATTTCTGTGCCTAATACCGTGGCACAAAACCCAGAAGTTAACCACCCCGCATTACCCAAGCACGGAGAGATCAGGCTGCCTTGGGAGAGGCTGGACTTTGACACAATGAGATACCGAGCGTGGGAAGCCAGGGCTGGAGCATTGGCTATAGCAGAGGCATCACACTGCTCCGTAAGCAAGCTACAGTAGCTTCGCCTGGTACAATAATGTGCTCTGGCATCCATGCCTGAGACACAGTTTGGGATACTGTCTCTCAGCTGTAAAGGGAAACTGCTAGGCTGACCAGAGACTGAATTCAGATGCAATTTTTCCTCTACTAGGGGGACCTGCTTTGCAAACCTGTATCAGATGATGTCAGATATAAGGTGCAGACTGCTTCTGTAAACTGCCGTGTTTCCCCCATATTTGATAGATTACAGTGTTAAGAAGTATAATGCTAATTGGTTTATGTTACAGACACTCCTGCAAAAGAGTGGATAATTCCTTGGTGTCCAGGACGGAGCCAGAATGTAACACCCTTCTGCACCCTCAGCCCCACCAAGGGCGTCAGTGGAAGAAGGCGTGGAAAGGTGTAAGCAGCACGCAGGACGACAGCCATTTCAGGCATTTCCTCAGTGACAGGAGTCATTGTGCGGACTTCCTGTGCCCTTCAGAGAAAGATGCACAGCAATGGGCTAAAATCTTCAAGGGACCAGAGCAGAAAATACAGAACAAAACCGATAGAATGTGTCTTCGGCAAATCCAACAGCACTCAGGGGACTGTTTGAAGAAGAGGCAACAACACCAATTTCGCGCTATGAAGAAAAATCATGCACTCTTTGTGCCTTCAAACAGCCATTCTTCTTCATAAAAAGTCTGTCTGCTGAATTGTACTTTGCCTATTTCAATTGAATGTGAGGGAAATTTCACTTAATTCTCTAATCCCCTTCTGCAACAGCACCAAGACCCTGTCAGAGGTAGAGACAACACTGACAAGAAAAATACAATTTGCAATAGGGGACCTTGCAGTGAATCCTTTCCCTGCACGTGTACACGTACATGTATCACGCTGACAAGACATTCAAGACTCCTTCATAACCAGCTTTGGCCAAACACTCCATAGGACAGCACCCATAGTTCTGACATTAAGGCCAGCAGAAGTCTGCATGAAGATTATCATACCAACATTCACCTTCTCTCTTCTTTAGGGGACTCACTTCTTCCGCGACAGGTTCAAATCTAATCATTTTCCAAAACAAACAGTTGTACATGGAACTGTTGATGCAAGGCCAACTCATTCTCAAACTCAATAGTAAACAGTGAAATACCATAAAATGGGAATTCTAGATGTTACCAAAAAAAAAAAAAAAAGAGTATCAAGTTCAGAAAGAATCTATAATTTTCAGACTCTTAAAGTAAATTATAACACATAGTTACAGCCCCTTTCTAATCGTTTACACCTGATTTTGAGTTCAGGCTGCTTCTTCCTATGCTCCATGACATAGAGGGAAATTCTCCTGAAGATCCAATTATACCATATAGTGTAGAAGCTATAATTAAATGAGAGAAAGCTTGATCTGTGCTCCGTGACACTGGGTTGTTCAAAAGATTTGTGAGTAATTGGCTTAACTGAGAACAGCTGTAAAATTATGCTAACAAATCAGACAGAGCAAAGATTTGGCTACCATAATAGAATTTGGAGTTTAAAAGTCTTTTTCTTCCCCAAATGCACACACATATACACTTTGGTTTATTTACTTTTTTTTTAATGCTGAAACATCCTGAGAGGTAAAAAGGAGTTCCATAAAATCTTAATTTAAAGAAAATTCCAATAAATTTTACCCAGAAACTGCCTCAGACTAACTCCTTTTGACAAATCAACACTTTCCAAGAATCCTTTCTTCCACTCATTAATGGAAATCAGGACACCGAACTCTGTGAAGTAGAAAGTTTAGCTGAGAGTTGGGACTCTCTTGGATTTTTCAAAGGTAGCCTCACGTGGTTTTTCTAGGAGTTTTAATTAAATTAAAATAGATCCAAATATTGCCAAAGATAATAAATGATGCTATACTACACCACACTTTTTATCTGTTTTTTGACTCAAAGATGGATTTTCTCCTATGTTTTTTATAAGTTTTCTAAGAGCAAGATGTTTACCAAGGTGCACACCTCAGCACACATCAGATTGTAAGGGAATTCAAGCCAAAAAAATGCTTCGTACATAAACTGTGTGAAGACAGAGATAAAGTAAACTGCAAATCCTTTACCGGTGCAGGGCTTTGCATCATAGTTTTATTTGTATATCACTTAATGCAAACTTCTAAAAGGGAGAGCAAATGGGCTGAGATGAAGGTAGAGCCGTATGATCTCTTCTGGAATATTTTTGCTTGCAGAGTTAAGGTAAGTGACCAAGGTCCACATTAGGGACAGTTGTTGGATCCACATGAGCCCTTAATTTAGCATTGTTCCATGGGCACTCATATATTTGTCTTTTAAGTCCTCAGCTCAAGTAAACCAGCAACCATCGGTATCTGGGTAGACAGTCCTTGGCTTAACCTTGGAATAAGGCCATAGTAAGGCACTTCAGCTGTCCTTTCCACCGCTCCAGCTACCTGTTGGTACAACCAAGGGAGAAGCAAAGCCTGTAACCAGGTAGAAAAAGGGATGTATCTATCCCACCCCCAAACCCTGTAATGGAGCAACCACTCAGCCAACAGTTATCAGGCAGCGTCAGCAGGAGCTTCCTTGCTTCGTTTGTGCTTTCAACATGCTTCAGCTAAAGCAAAAACTGCATCTGAAGGAAAGGCTTTTCTTTGCACTGTTTAGTGCAATTTCTCCCTCCTTCTGCATGGTTGTGTAGAAGGTAGCTCAGGAGACAGCTTTTGATTTATGGCCAGTATAAATCAAAGGGGCCGGTGATGGGCTGCGCACAACTTCATTTGTCCAGGAGCCCCGAAAGAGCTTGTTAAACACTAGAATATTAGTGATTCTCACTTACCCGTGGTGACAAGAATGTGCCTTCAGCACTGATAAATATTCAGAGACTATCAGCTGCTGACTGCTGGCTGTGTTTTCACAGAACTGTGCAGATTAACTCCGTAGGGGGTCCAAGAGGGACACGAGCTTAAGCGGTATAAATTCGGAGATTTCAGCACGCTGCAGGGACTGAGCAAGACACAAGTTTAAGAATTCAGGGAGACTTCTCCCCAGAACAGAGCTATGAAGGGCAGTACAAATGCTGCATTCTCACAATAAACTGCCTGAAGAACATTCAGAGGTATCCTTTGCCACAAATCTACAGTTCTTATTTTTTCATAGTTATATTTCTATGTATAAAGTGTTTCTGTAGACTTTTCAATATATCAGCGCTTACCTGAAGAATGTAGGAACAGATGCTGCTGTGTACCTCCACCTCTGAAACAGTGTTAGCGGGTACCAGCTGTTCCAGGTAAGCCGGGAGAACATCAGCTCTTCAGAAACATTACCTTTATTAACTGTTTCAGCACTGACCGCTTTTTTAGCATCCAGGATAGCACAGGATCATAGAATCATAGAATGGCTTGGGCTGGATTAGAAATCTTGTCCATAATTCCAACCCTCTTCCCATAACTCCTGAGACATGAAGGGCGCAACTAGTCACCCACCACCAAAAAATTAAGAGTGAAAATTTTTGTTGCCTTTTTTAAGTGAAACTGTTACTGAAATTCTAGTGTGAGTCAATTCAGATATCTAGATAGAAACACACAGACAGAAAAATAAACCCAGAGATGAAAACTAAGCTCAGCCTGGCAAAAGGGGGAAGGGCACAGGTAATAGGCAGACCATATAATAACTTTCCAGGGCAAAGTTCTTTCCACTATCTTCAATATACCTGGTGCACACTAAGAAAAGGCTGGTAACACTGCAGAGGGGAGTGTTAGCCCTCACAGAAAACATGACCGGTACAGCGTAATCCCCACACTCCTCCTCCCCTCTAGCTTTTTCATCCTCTTTATATTTCATACCACTTTCTCCCTCACCAGACTAGATAAAATTGGCTAGATGTGCCTCTGCTGCTGACTGCAATAGTCTTTGTGAAACTCCAGCCTTAAGGCAGAAGCAGAGCTCAGTACAGGAGGAGCCACCTTGGCCCCCTTCCCCTGCGCTCCTGCCTATGCCCCTCTGTTCTCTCATGTCACCTCTGGGGCCCTGTCACCAGCTGAGCCTGCTGACTAAACCAGCAGAAACCCACATCTCATGCAACAACGCCCACAGCAGACTGTTAGCTGAAAGGTCTTGAATCTCAGGTGTGACAAATCAAGATTTGCTGTGCAGGAGCACACTACAGCTGCCCAGGAACATCCATAGTGAGCTCGCTGTATGTTCTCTGTTTGAAAGCAGAGACTTGAAGTTTGTAATGCTGCTCCATCACTCACCTTCAGCTGAAGCTGTTCACTGAGGTGGAATCTTGTGGACCAAAACTTTGGTATTAGTAAGGCAAGTGTCCGGAACTATAATTAAAAGAATAACCTTGCTCTGTCCTAGAAGAGTCTGGTGACAGCACTTGCTGAGAACTGATCTTTTTTCTAATGAAAAAATTTACCTTAACTTTTATCTGGTAATATTAGAAAACTAAGGCTGGAGCACATCTTGCAACAATTCTTTTTTATTCTCTCTACAGAGTAAAATTATGCTCTGGTTTACACAAAGTAAAAATTCACTTCTTGATCAAGAGAATATATATGTTCATTTATAGATTTTATTTACTGTTATGTATCCCTGGAGAGCCTGGAATCTCATAGTTAAAAACAGAAGAAAATTACTTTCTTAGCTTTTTCCTTGCAAGCACGTAAATCTCATTCCACGTAGCAAATACTTGTCTCTAGAGAAAACACATTTAAACTTCCCCTGAGGTTACAAAAGCTCTACTAAAGCAAGAAGCTATTCTACCACATCCCAAATGACATCTAAGCCCATCCCAGTCCCCTGTGAAGCGGCCAGTGCTTCTCACGCCCTCCGAGTTTCGCCACAGGACAAGACATTGCCTCAGAGCTGAGACCCCTGCCCCTGCTCACCCTTTCCAGCCCACAGTGTCAGGCAAGGGGTTACAGTACTCTGGGAAGAGAGATGCTGGCAGTCACCTCCAAATCAGCCACCAGTGTGCCTGGTCTCCAGCAAGAGCCAGTAACAAGCTGCTGACAGCTATCACCGTTAAATATTTACGTCAGCTGCTCTTGCTGAAGTTCAGGCTGAAAGAGAGCACGGGCTACACGCTGTTCATGAGCACAGCTGAGCTGATGGACGGGCTCAAGGCCCCACGGACCACTCCTCCTGCTCCGCCTGGGCTCTGCACCCAGCTGCGTCCTCCCGCTCCTCCCTGCTCCCGCTGCAGCCATGGTAGTTGTCCGCCCCCGCGCCGAGCCGATCCCCCTTCCTCAAACCACAGAAAGATCAATTTGCTTTGTTCCTGGGGCAGTTTTCTCTGGCTGCCCAAATGGTCTGTTGGGTGCTGGGGTCAGCACTAGAAATGGGAGCAAGAAGAGGGACAGCAGGGACACAGGACTTCTGCGTCTGACTGCAAGAGGCCGCTAGATCAGCTCACCTTCATCACTGGCTCCTGTCCTCTGGCATGGTCAAACTGAGTGACCGTGAAGTGTGCATTGGATCAGCAGAGGAACTGCACCCCTTTCTTGCCCGAGGGCTTGTTGTTCAGCCATTAAAGAATGAGAGATGACACCTGGCCAGTGAAGAGACATTTGCACTTCTGAGAAAATGTCAGGGACAGTCATTCCCATGTCAGGGAAAAACCTACAACCAGTTCCCGAAGAGCGGAGATTCAGCAGCTTCTGATTTAATTATGAGAAGATCAGACCTGTCTTTTCTATTTTGGAAGCTTTATTTACATTTTACCTTAACTTTGCTTGAGTTAAGAGTAATTTCAATGTAACTGAATAACAAGAAGCTATTCCCCAACCATGGATCTGATAAATTTATGAAGCTGCCACAATAGGGCACAAAAGCTCTAAATTCTCATGCAGGACAAGGATTACAAAGAGAAGAGATGTCACTTACAGACTAACTTGTACAGAGGGAAGAATTAGGCAAGGCTTACAAGACATGTAAGCCCTCCTTGATCTTATAAGGAGAATTACATCCTTAGACCAACATGGCTACCACAGATCTTGTATGTTGGATTGTATACGTGCTATGTATGTATATGTATATATCTCCATGCCATGATATAGCATGGAAGATTAAAAAAAATGTGCTGTACGAAGCAGTAACTAAAAAGTAGGGCCTGAGTCTTTGTGGGCATAGGCTTGTCTGATCTTTCCAGAAATACTTGTCAGTCTAAAAAATGTCTCAAAGGCATCACCTCTATTTACAGATCTTGTTCTGCCTGTGTCTTTGGTCCATCATAGCTACAGCAAAACATCACATGTTTTAGCACTTGCTCCGGATCCCACAGAACCTAACATGCCGCGAAGACACGAAGCAGGTGGAGCTGGGGCATGGTTGTGACCAGGAGAGAGGCCTCTTCCCCCGAATGGGGATAACCAGGAGAGCACAGAAAATGAGCAGAGATCTAGAAAACGGGACCTTTCAAGAAAGGCTGAACATCGGAGAGCATGAAAGGCCACGTTTAAATACATAAAAGTAGTTATAAAGGGATTGTATCCTGTAAGGACAGAACAAGGAATAATGAACTGATATTGCAGAGGGGAGATTTAGAGGACAGAGAAGTCTAAGGGTAAAGAGGATGAGCTCTTGAACTAGATTTCCAGAAGGTTCTGGACTCCCACTCTGGAGGGCTTTGATACTGGATGGGGCTACAATCTGTTATGGGTGCAGCAGAGCAGCCTGATTCTTGGAAGGCTCATCCAGTCTCTTATTCCTATAGCTTTTTCTTTTATCTTACTTCTAGTTCTACATGCTGCCATTCTTCAGGCCGTTTTGACTCCACTCAGTAATCCTTTCCCTAATTTCTCATGGAGATAATCCACCCTGTTTTTCCCTTAATTTTCTGTTGTTAAGTTGACTGAATCAATCAAAATACAAAAACCACATGAAAGGCATTGGAAGTCATCAAGATCAAAACAAATGTGAAACATTTATGCCTAAATAGTTTCTGAAGTTTGTGTTGTTTAAAAGGGAAAAATAAATTTCACAGAGATACACAATGTAGGACACTTTCTGAAGATTTTTTCCTGCAAAGGCTGACTGCAGCTCCTGTTGAAGTTAAAGATGAGCTTTATCCTTTCCAGAGGTGTGCTAATCTTTTGTGCTTTTGTCGTACCCCTCTAACAGAGATGACACCTGACAGCCTGCAGACAGTGCTAATCTCTGTTGCAGGAAAATTGCATCACTGACTGTAGAAAGACTTTTTGCTGTTGGGCAACTTCGGTAATATCACCTCATATTTTTAGCTTCAAGTTCCTACCTTTCCTAGCTTCATGGATAAATTCATAGCTTTCAGGGAACAGCTTTGACAGAATACAGATCAGACTGGGGAAAAGTAGGAATTCAGATTTCTGACAGGCTGGTTTTTGTTCTCACGGGCCACTGATGGAGCTCTATGAAGTTTCATCGATCCCAAAAGTGCTGACACCATAACTGTGAGCAAGAGAAAGTTGATGCTAAGTTGTGGAGATGGACTTGTAGAACTGCTTTGTGTCGAAAGGTTTGTGGTGTTCAGTAAAGGCAGGAGGCTAGAAATGTGGCAGGTTTGTGTAATTCATTTGTTTTTCATCCCCTCGTTCTTTGGAGTGCTACAAAGAAGCTCTGCAGAGACTAAGCACCCATTGAAGAAAAACTACTTAAAATACCTGAGGTAGTCTAACCATTACGCTTCCGCTGATTTTGAGGCTATGCTCTTAGTAGCAGCTGCTAACAGCTGCTCCAGCTCCTCATTTAAATAAAATCACTTTGTCAGCATTTGCCTGTCGATGAATCTCTGATAACAGCAACAAGTAATTCAGTGCTTTAGGAGCTCTTGTTTGATCAGCGTCCAAGAAACAGTAACTTTCTTTTGTTTTGGCAGCCTCTAAGCCACAGATTTTTTTTTTTTTTACTTTTCACTCAGAACTCACATACAGTCCCTCACGAAGCCACAGGGCTAAATTCTGCTTGCAGGCAAATTTCCATGGAAGTCAACACAATAACGTACAATTGGATTAAAGGACAGGTCTTGGCACACTGTACACACAGCAGTCAGTCAGGGCAGCTTGAATAATGTAACAGCTAATACAGACGTTTTATTTATCACACAGGCTATTTGTTCCAATTCAATTTACAAATTAAATCACCTTCCAAGCTGGGATAGGACACTAACAAAAAAGTATGTATGTTCCCAACATAATGATGTAGTTCCCTCTTTCTGCTTTAGTCCTTAGTGTACATGTCTTTGAATCACAGCACTGGAAAACAAAGCTGTGAGGCATGAAAAAATAATTCCATTCTCCAAAATTTTAAAATTGGTACACTCTCATATCAGTGTGCCAGTCTGATATCCAAGTAGCTGCTGTTCTGCAGTGTCTCAGTTCTGAATTTACTTTTAGGGTTTTGTCCATTACTGCATCTATTATGAGCTGTTCCAAATAATCTGTAATTAGTGTTACTATTAAATGGACTCATGTTTCAAGCGCCTTTAGTTAATGTAAGAAAAACTGACAGCAACCAAGAGAAAAATCTGCCAAAAGAAAGATAAAGTAAAAGGTAGTTTTGAAATTCTCTGCCCACAGTTTTAATTTAATTCACTGTTGTCCATGTGATAAGAAATTAATTCAGTTTCAGTCATTTGAATGTTGACATAAAAAAAAAAACTATTTAGTGACTCATTGCATATGGAACCCAGTTTTTTATTTAAACAAGACTTTGTTAACTGATAGAGTTTACAAAATCTAAAATATTACATGTTAAAAAGATGTAAGAAGTGTTACTGTGCCTTTCTGTAGCAATAAGATTTCTGTCAGCAAAGTTAAAAACAAAACCAAAATTGATATTTCGATTCTCCGCGTAGGCTGGAAGAAAAGGAGCGAAGTGAATTAATGTTAGATAAAAAGGGAACCGAGAGTCATCAGCCCATTCCAACTGTAGTAAACAGGACCCTCAAGTGCTGTTTTACTGTAGATGATATTTTATTGAACTACAAAACCAAAATACCGATGAAGAGCATAAGTCTTTATAAGAGAACAGAATGAGCTGTGGAATAACACTGCCTCTATTTCAAAAGCTGTAGCATATTGGAGAAAAAGCAAGAGGGGAAAGAAGGAAGGGTAGAGGGGTAGAGAAGATATCTAGAGAGAGACATCTTTCCTCTCAAGATGGCATGACTTCAGCACTTTATAGGCATCTTCCCTTCGCCCCATCTACAAGACGCAGAAGAGCCTCAGCACTGTGGAGTTAGTTAGCCTCTCTGCAGCAATTTAAGACACTAATCAAAAAAACGTTAGCCCAGGCCAGGAGCTGTGTTCGGTGAGACACCTACACCTTAAGCCACAGGACAGATCTAAAGAGGGGAAGCCCTGCAAATGTAGTTATTCAGAGCAGGCAAGCTCATGGGTCCGGGGGCACTGCTGCCCCTCTGAGCAGGCAGTAGGTACCACTCAGAGGCAGAAGTTCATCAGTACAGCCACAGCCTAGTTGAACATGGGTTGGCCCCTCTGGTCGTCCAAAGCCAGTCCTGTGATCTCAGGAACCAAAGGTTCAGCTGGAAAAAACAAACAAACGAACAAACAAAAATCAAGTGCTGACTACGCTCTAGCTACTTGAATTTACATAACTCGAAGCCTCATGCCCAGGAAAGAGTAGAAGTAAAAAGCAGAGAACCAAGGTTGATTCTGGGCATCCTTCCCAATGACTTAAAAGAAAAATGCCTAAATGCATTTACCTGGGGTTTGCATACACCCAAATCATCTTCTCCACATCAGTATCACCACTGAGTAGCATACACAGTTTGTAGTGTACTTACTTTAGCAGCTCATAGCACCTCTCTCCCTAAAGCCTTCTCTCTCCACCTCTGCAAGTCATTTGGACGGCTCCTCTTCCTTTTTACTACCCTCCTCCCTGCTCCTTTAAGTTCCTCATTTAAGAGGACTCCTGTTTGATTGATTTCTGCCATGATACTGTTTTGGTCTCTTCACCATGGAGAGACAGGTCTATCGCTGCCTTTGCTACGTAATTTACAGAGGAAGGCAGAAAAGTAGGTCAGGCCCTCCTCGGCTTTGGATACTGGGGATCAACTTTCCCACCTTTGAAAGGGAGAGTTCCTTGTCCATTCCCATAGAGGCACCCTTCCCGCTCTGACGGCAAGCTGCAAAATACTCCAGGGCAGTGGGAGACAGCACAGGTGATTCCTTGAAGCCTTAAATCTCATCCCGAACCACCGCAGCTCCCCAGTGTTAGTGGAAAAAATAACATCGGAGGGCTGCTATTTAAACTACATCAGGCTGTAAACTCTTAACAGCTTAGGAGCATGTACCAGATCTGGTTTCTGTGGCACCTGTCCTAGTTTAACTTGCCATGGAATAATTTTTCAGCAGTCAAACAAGTGGTGTCCCCACAGGAAAACCTTAACAAGGAAGGAAATGTTCCAGTCTCTTCCAATAACAGTTCACGTGAGCTTGGTGATACTTGTGTTCAAAAACTGTGTCAATCAGCAAAGTTGAAAACAGCGCAACCCTAGTACCAGTTCTAAGTCCCAGACTGGTCCAGATAAGCAATTTGCAGATGGTGTATTCAGCAATGCTGAGAGACAAATCAATCCACATACTGAAACAGGCTGCTTAATGCTGTTCCATCAGCTTTTTAAAAATGTTTATTTTATGAATTTCCCTAAATAATGCCACTACTGCTCATTTCTTCAAAATCTTAATGTAAGAAACAGGTCCTTACTGTCAACAATAAGATAAAGTAACATTCAATAGGAGAAGCTATCTGAAGATCCAGCTCCTGCTCCCAGTATCAGATTGGCAAATAGGCCCTAATCTCCCTTCAAGTTCCTGCTGATAGAAGCAAAACTGCTGATACAAACTCGAGAGCTATTAGTATAGTCAAAACCAGAAGTAGCTGCACACTCCCATCAAGCTATAAAGCAGCAGAAGGTATCACACTTGTGACTTAATCAGGCACCACATCCTTGAATTCCAGACAAGTTGCTCAGCTGGTCTGGAGTACGAGGAAGAATGAGAGTAGAACAGTGCACAGCACAGCACTTTTAATCTCTAGGAAAGGGAGAACAAATGAAATGATGGACATTAAAAAATACGTATAACATCAAGGCTTAAAAGTTAACCATAAAAATGACGTAAGAGGCAAAAGTCAGAACAATGAAAGCCAGTGAAATAAAGATAGGTATCAATACTTCTAAAAGGCATTCAAAAGAGAGAGCATTTGATGCAAAATGTAATCTTTAATACAGCTGGATTGAAATACCCCATGATTAAACAGCCCTCTTTTTCCTCTAACTTCATCTTGCTTGCTGGAGAGGTCAGGGAGTCCATAACTGTGCCAGTTAGTATCCGTCTCGCTTCTTACCTGTAGAGCATTGACCTACAAACAACATATTTTCCCGAGTGGCTGTAACATTAAAGTAATGCAAAGATGAGAAAGGTCATTTTACACAGGATTTTGAATTTTTTTTTTTTCCTAAGTAAAAGTGAAATTTCAACATCTTTGTGAAGTATTATAAATGTGTTTGAATCAGGTGGAACGTTTCATTTCTGTAAATCACAAATGGTAAGGAAATATGGCTTACATAAAGTATATGTATCTTTTACTGGAGCATAGATTTCTGCCTCCCACAACACTGAAATATTTAAGTTATAAAGTACTTAGTGTTTTGGTAATATCTGTATAACAGAAATTTCCTCTTTCATCAGTTATGTTTATTGCATTAACAAACAGGAGTCACTCCTTAAATGAAATTAATCTTCAGGGTTTTTCTTTGAAAAGCTGTCATGAGAGTCGAAGAGACTGATTGTACTTGCTATTTCATTTTTTACTACTCATTTGCATCACTAGAGCCTGACTACGTTTATGAAGTTTCATTTACAAGGAAGAGAAAACTTCCCGTGTGTGAGATTGTCCAAGAGATTTCCTGCTGGGAACTCAGCGTTCCAGCTTTGCTTAAGCAGTGTCTGCAGGAGTAAGCACTTCACCAGGCCTTTTTTGATAAGCAAGAAGTTTAACGGTCAGTATTAGTGAGGAGAGCATCTAATCATCTTAACATTATTAATAGATGCTAGAGGAAATGAATGCCCTGTGGCATTTCACACATTGATATCATATGCTTAAAAAGATGACATAAATTAAGGTCAAAGCATTTTCTCCAGAATTTGTTTCAAAATGGTCAAAATCCTTGTTTGAAAAACGAGGGTTATTCAAATTTATGATTTGGGTAATATGTTTTAGCTGGCTGAACTGCTTGGAAAGACATCCAGAACATCTTGCACACAGACTTTCCACAAAGCAATCACCTCCCTAATTTCAGAATTACTCATCAAACCACTGAAAGCAAACAAACCAAGATGGTTTCTTAGTGGCTGTGGAGTGCCTAGTGCTCTGAAAACTGCATACCAGGTGATTTACACTTCCTAAGGGGAAAATGTAAACAGGTGACTGGAAAGCAGACTCTTCCTCCTGACCTCCCATCACAGTTAAGGAAAGACAGAAACACTTTAGCGAGAGAGGAGCTGTAATGTGTCCAAGGGAAGCATTTCCCGGGATGTTCCTGTCGTGTTTTTGCCTAAAGAGGAATGCATCTCACATTTAATGATATACCAGGGCTAGTGACATTCCTCCCTGCCAAGAGAGGAATAAGTGACTTTTTCAAATGCCTGTGAACATAGAGGTGTCTCTGTAAAACCACTTCCCGCAGGACTTCAGTCATTGCCTTTATTCCAACACCCAGCTATGCTCAAAGAGTAAGATTGCTTCAAAGCCACTTTTCAAAGACTTCCCTATTACAGAAGCAGCGTGCTCCTTCTGTGGGGACTAAAGACACCAGCTTTTTCATCTTTTCTCCAAATTCATCATCCTCATCAACATCTTAAATCCCGAATACAAAGGTACATAAAACATATCCAAATCGGCATGGGTCATAAAACCACAGTTTCTTGTGGGAGAACGGGAGAATGTCAGCCTATGACAGCAGCGTCTCCGCTGTCACTGAAACCTATTTGCTCCCACAGATAATCACAAAACTTTCTTCCAATAAGTAAACACTTGGATCACGATCATAACATCTATTTCAGAGGAGGAGGTTGTGACCTCATGTGTGTGGAGCAAAGTCCAAGACCTCTGAACACCTCCCACATTTAGAAGTCAAATCCCAGTTCCACTGAAATCAGTGACACAGTCTAAATAATTTATCAAAACCACAAAACCCATCATGTTAAACGCTGCGTGGCTGGTGTAGCTGGGGGTAAGTGAAGGTAATTTCATTCCACTTATCAACTGGACAATAGGTAGCTCAGAGACTTTGCCGAAACGACCAGCCAGTGAGTTTATCTGTTCCTTAGCTGACTGCTATACACAGTGCCCATGGCCCGGCTCTGGGTGTCAACACTGCAGCATCGCAGAGGGTTGCAGAGAGCGGGGAGCCAGCACTGTCCAGTTTGCTAGGGACATCTAGCAGCAAGAGAGCAGTGCTGGAAAGAGGTTGTGTAGTAATAACATCTCTCTTGCCCTCAACACCTCTCAAAGCCTCAGCTGGGATGGAACGCACTGACAACACCGTGTCTTAAAAAATTGCCAGTAGCTTTGTAAGATACCCTGTTAAGTCACAGTGGTTACATGTCAGAGATTGTCAAACAAATAAAATTGCTATGTTAAGAAAAAGTAACTGAAACATTTAAGTGAAACAACTTATTTTCCCTGCCTGTTGCACATTATGAAAACGCACACAAATAAGTCCAAGACTCACCAAACACTGACATTTTATAAAAGGTCAGTTTTGTAGCAGCAAAGCACAAGATCAGTATAGCAAATGCACTGTTGCTTTTTTCTTTTTTGTACAGTGGAAGCTAGCAATTAGGCTGTTCTCATGATAAAAATGCTGTTTAAAAAAAAACAGTGCTTCCGTGATGTCACTGAGTAGTATGAAATGTTGATACAGACGAAAGCTCTGTTAACATCTCTTGTTCCAAGTTGTTTACTCTCACCCCTACTATACCTTTGCCTTTAATGTCACATGGTCAGTAACTTGCAGATTTCTGGAGCAGAAATATTTCTCAAGTAATTTGCAGATTGCAGTTAATCACAGTCAGCTTCAATGGCCCCACTGACCATTTCAAGCTATAGTGTTTCATTTTGCAATCTGGTCTTGAGACATTCTGCTGTCTACTGGAAGCGTTTGCCCAGGTCTCATTAATACTGGAAGGAGATAACAGTTTTTATCTGATTTGATTCCTTTTTTCTGGGTACTTTTGCCCACTCCGTTAATATAGTATTTTTTTCTTTCAGGTGCTATCCTAAACCCCAAACCAAAATAAGTAATATGGGATAGATGTAGTACACGTATTTCCTTGTGGAGTAAGACATTGCATGTATCCCCTAAGAGTAAATCAAATAAAACTTTTAAAACCAGTTTCTGCCTGTCCTGGTTTCAGCTGGGAGGGAATTAATTGTCTTCCTAGTAACTGGTGTAGTGCTGTGTTTTGGAACATTGATAAACAACAACTGAAAACATCAGGGTGTTAAGTTGTGCTTAGACTAATTCAAGGACTTTTCAGCTTCTCATGCCCAGCCAGCAAGGAGGCTGGAGGGGCACAAGAAAGTTAGGAGGGGACACAGCCAGGACAGCTGACCCAAACTGGCCAACAGGGTATTCCATACCATGGGACATCATGGCCACTATATAAACCGGGGAAGTTGGCCTGGGGAGGAGGGCTGCTCAGGAACTAACTGGACATTGGTCAGCAGGTGGTGAGCAACTGCATTGTGCATCACTTGTTTTGTATATTCCAATTCTTTTACTATTATGTCATTTTATTATTAGCATTACTATTTTCTTCCTTCCTGTCCTATTAAACAGTCTTTATCCGAACCCACAAGTTTTACTCCCCCACCCCCCAATTCACTCCCCAGTCCCACTGGGTGCGGGGGGAAGTGTGTGAGCAGCTGCACAATGCTTAGTTGCTAGCTGGGGTTAAACCACACTGCCGAAGTTGTAACAGTTACAAGATAACACTGTTTCACATGAAACAGGTTAAAAAAGGGTAAGGACAATGATTTCAAACGCATCTGCTTCTATAAATTGCTTGTTTAGGTACTTGTGGAGTAGCTGCCTGTCTCCCCTGGGAGTCATGAATATTGTGTCCCTCTCCAGATCAGTACTAACCCCCACATTGGCATCCACATGCAGATACATCTGGCTAACACCAAGCAGTTAAACTTCCTTCCAAAGTTCAAGTTTTTAACGAGGTAATTAAATATAAACACATAATGTCTGTGATTTTTTTCACCAATCATTTTCTTCAGAACACAAACCTGGGCATCACAAGTCTACAAGCAAGGGAAAAGCTTGTTTGTACAGCAACAACAAAATACTGTGATTCTGTCCTCTTCAGAAAATAAAACCATATTATTCTATGTGCCAGCTGCTTTTAAGGCAATTCACTCCTGTCAAACGCTCTCAAGTACTCACTCATGTCAGCTTCCTTCCACGCTTCTATCCTTTGAGCAACTGAATCCACAGGAGACTGTGTGGGGACATACTACCAGCCAAGAACCTTTCATCAACTGGTTCATCTGGCTGCACCCAGCGTTTTAAAGGTCACTGAGGGGAGGATTAGTACTTGGGGTTCTGCACAGAGCCTGCGCAATCATTTTTGTTGTTGCTTTAAGGCACTAACACATATCAAAGCAGAGATACTACTTAAGGGCTATTGACCACAGACGACAAGGAAGGACACCTAAATCTTCCTTCATTAGTCATGCACACGGAAGTACAGCTGGATAGCTTTCTCCAATCATACACAGTCAGAATTACCCACTTTATATGAGGTCTCCAAAATGAAGCATACCTGCTCATAAGGTACAAAATTTTAAGGACATCTAAAAGACATGCTGTTTAATGTACTGAGGTATTTTATCTATACATACTGCCTCTCCTTTATCCAGGCTTTTGGCCAGAATTTTCTGTTCTCTCCAATCTGACATGAAACAGCACTGATGGATCATGTTAGCAATTCACCTGTGATTAAAAGGACTCCTTTTTAAAAGCAACACACACTTGAAACAGTTGGAAATGAACCGAAGGAGGTACAAGCTTGATTTACCCAAATATTCTAGTTATTTAATGAATTGAAAAAGTTGGTCTTTCAGTTCAGCTCCAATAAACTGTCTTTGTTCCCAGATCAGTTTCAGAACTCGTCTTTCAGCAGCAATCTGAGAGCACACGGAGGCTTCAGTGCACAGTAGGAAAGGTACAATTTGGCATTTTTACATTATAAAAATAAGCCAAAGATTGGTTCTCAGAATATTCCTTGTTCTCATAGATCATTCAAAAGGAAAACAATGTTAGAATGCATTTCTTGCAAGCGCTGTGAGTCCCCATAGCAGAATACTGGTTTTGTTTAGTGTCAATATATGCAGAGGGGAAGAAAAAAGAGTCCACCTTTATCCATCAGTACAAAGATCTATACGTATTAAATCCAGCAACTTCAGAAGCAAGCTCTTCCTTAACAAATCTGATCTCATACTTTTTCTTAAGCCTTGGAGGACCTCTAGTTCTGCCTAATGAATTTTTCCAATGGAAGTATCCTTTATCTTCGTTAAAAGTATGTAAACTCCTGTGAAATGTTAGTGTGCAGCAACGGATGAACAGATTACAGTAGACATCAGTGCACATAAACCAATGCTTCATCTCAGAACCCCAACCTGAGAAACAAAATCCTATGACAGGGCTATATGCTAGTTGCTTGTGTGCACGGGTAGTGTCATTGTAGCTGGAAAAAAAGATCCGGAGGACTAGGACCATGCCAAGAGAATATAGTCCAGCAAGGCCCTGTTCTGAACTTTTTGCACAGCTTGGCTACACGGGATGAAGAGGGGGTTAATTAAATACAAAGCAAAACGTTTCTGCCTGTACCTCCCAGCTGAAACCCTCAGTGCCGGGACTCACCTCAAGCAGCATCTCTACGCCATCTCCTGGACATTTTGCTGCCAGACTAACCCAAAACACAGCACTATCCCAGCTACTAGAAAGACAATTAACTCTATCCCAGTCAAAACCAGGACAGTATTAAAAATCTGTAACCATGGAGTTTGATAACCAAGCCTACACCTATGAAGGAAGTTAATGCAGTGTGGTTCTTGCAGTTGCAAAAGTTAACTTGGGGACAAAAAATGAGGGTAAGTGAAAGAGACATATTTGGGGCATGTATACATAGCTACTCTAATGCTCGGATTATAATGAAAATACTCATTCAAATGGCTTCCAGAAAAAACAGCTTTTCATATAGCCTCCAGATAGTTCAGCAACACTGAAAGTTTTAGTAAATTCAAGAGCTTAGAAAAATTGGCAATACAGATAGAAGTACAGTAGCATTCCCAATGTCATAGTGGCTTGAAGTTGAAAGTCTCTCCTTCCTTGTTAGTTGCAGATAACTAAACTGCAATTTACCAGAGTAATTGAAGTAAACCCTGTTAAATGTTTTGTCACTAGTTATCTACCCATGAAATCAGAAAGAAGCACAAGTTATTTCAAACTATGAAATTTTATATGATAGGGAGAAGAACAAGCACTATCAGTCAGCAATTTCACAGACATCAAATGGCTGAAGATATTTCTATTACTCTCCACACATTCGAATCAATAAAGAAACCATATATGCAACAATCAAGTAATTCAGCATCCTTCCAGTCCTGCATTTACCTTGCAAATGTTTTTGAGTTAAATAAGAGCTATAAGGTCATTTGATGATTTAATGATAAGCAATCAAACTGTCATTCATGATGGTATATGAGTTTCACTGCAGGCAAGTGCAGGGTTACACACAATGGAAGGAAAAATCCAGCTAAACAGGCACATGCTGATGGGTTCTAAAATTAACTGAAACCATTCAGAAAAAACAAGTTAAGGGTCAAGATGAACAGCTGACTCAGAACATCTGCTAAAAATGGAAAAACCAGACAAAATGTTAAGACAAAGGATAAATATCCCAAGTACTGTCCCATTGTTTAAGGCTGTTATATAACTTCACCTTGTATATTTATCATCTGCAGCTATAAGGCTTCTGTAAAATGAGCAACTCGCACCTACATCAGGTAAAAACCTTCACTGCTGTGATTTTCATAGCCATGAAAGATACGAGTCGAGATACCTGGACTACAGATAGCAGAAATCAGGAGATCTAGAGAAGGACAAAGGTGCTCAAAGTATAAAATCCTACCTGTGAAGAGATATTAAGTGACATTGCATTTATTTTTATTCAGAATTATCTGGTCATCACCTGGATTTTACATTTTCCCATTAGAATGAAAAGAGGGAAGAAAGAAGACAGCAATGCCAAGCATGAGTTAATGAAAAGGAAATCTAAGTTCTTTCACACAGCCAGAAGATGAAGACAAAAAGCTGAAGCAATGGAAGAGCTGAATGATTTGTGAAGCGGGCTCACTTTACCACTTTCACGTTAGAAAGAACAAAAACATCAATCTTTCTTTGTTAAGGACAAGATATGGAAGAGTATAGGGGTAAAACTCCATTTTGCAGTTGGGAAACTAGAGAAGCAACATCGTATAAGAATCTGATCTTACAAGTCTGGATTTACAGAACTGAACTATGCGTTATCCTTATGAAGAGACATTTCACACTTAGAAAATCTACTGGAGAACAGTAGAAAAAAACCCAACCTATCAGGGTACATTGCCACTAAACTGACTCACAGCATTGTTGTCCATATTTAAGCTAGTCACATAAAAATTAAGGGAAAACTACTTCTACTAAAGAAATGACTAATGACTGGTTTTATATTGATCTGCATTTTTAAAGTTATCACATTTGTTATTAAAGCTAAACTGCAACAGGTAAAGTCACTTTTTTCTTTCAAGAAAAACAATTTTAATCTCGTTTGTGTCAATGAGTCACTCTGATTTTTTTTCTTCAAACAAAAACCAATACAGAGCAGCAGTCCAAGATGACAAACAAACAAAAACCCACTTATAACTTAAATCATGGAATAATTTCTGAAGGACAGTAAGGTTGCAGGTGTACAATCAAAAAGTGAGCAGCATTTACCTGGCTGTATGAGCAAACTATCACTGCCTCTACAGACCAAAGAGTTGTTGCTGATGAACCAGTATGGCTTGCAGGAAGGGAAAAAAAAAAAAAAAATTATCAGACTGGATGGTGACAGAGAAATTCTGAAATGTTTTTGTGGTCAGGCCAATACCAAACCTCAAAAGGCAATCTTGTAAACAAGATTCTCTTTCTATGGTGCTAAACACTATTTATGTGCAAAGCAGATTGATAAAGAATCTCTAAACAGAAAGATATCATAGGATCATAGATATGATGGGTGAAACAGACCAAAATGCAGTAATAATCACAATAATCCAATAGTCTAAGTGAAAACAGCGTTGTCTGTTTGGCAGTAATTCCAGAAAATAAAAATAAGAAAGCTGCATGAGCAAGAATTTAGAGTAAATGATCCCTTACTGGATTATCTTGCTTCAGCCATGTAAAGAGCAGGTTGTTTTTAAAGTAATTTCAGCTCTTTCTGAAAGATGACAGTACTGGTCTTCAAACAATGCAAAATCCTATGAAGTACAGTCACTGCCTGTGACTTAAGGAAATGCTACATTGATGAAACCAAAAGTGTTTTAAGTGTTTCAGTCACTGACAAGCTGAAGCCTTACTATATAAAAAGTAGCTGTTGTAGTTTAGCAGGACTGGATGGTTAGAATAAGGTGTCAAATGTCTATCTGAGAGTGGGTCACTAATAGCAGATATTTATGGATATTATAATCTCCAAATATTATGCTTATAAATTACTTAATTTAGAAGATTAAGTAGAAGAGTTAAAACAACACAAGTGATGAAAAACATTGTATTTCTCCACATAGTGCCAATTCCTTAATTTTGTCTTCTCACAGAATTTTTTTAAAATCTTTTTAAAGAATTTAAGGATATACAAGTTTTGATGTGTACTCATATTTTTCCACTCAAAGTTATGGTAGGTATACTGGTCACCTGAAAAAAGCAACTTAAACCATTCTGCACAGTCATAGTTCTTACTGCACAATAGGTAAATTATGAACACTTCCAAAGACACTATTCCTGAGGGGGAAAAAAAAAAAAAAAAAAAAAATTCAGACAAGCTTTCTTGAACAATATTTCAGCTTTAATGGAGTCAGAACTGGAAACCATCAGAACAATTCCATACAACTATATACAGACTTCGGAGCATGACTATCTATTACTTCCTATATACAATCAGATGAAATACAGTGGAAATATGCCCTAACTAGGAAATATAAACATACTTTTGCAAGATTATTTAGCTGGTTTTGATCGTAGCCGTCGCTTGATGATTAGATGATCACTTTCCTTCTCTTTTTGTTCTATAAAGATCTGAAAAAGATGATATTTCAAGAGTTACTCAGCATTTCTTTGGAGACAAGTGACATGCACTTCTAGACCCATGTAACCAACAACATGGTTTTTCCCAGAAGTGGTTTTCTGAATGAAATGTGATAATAATCTTTTAGTCAGAGGTTTCCAAGTCAGAGTCCATTTTAGGGCATCATAATAAGCAACAAATACTGGGAACATACAAGATTCTGTTTTTGACAAAACAAATACCAAACTCCAAAGAAAAATGTGATTTGAAAGCAGCTCTCACTTCTAATCCCTAATACTCATTTCATAAAACAGGAAGTGCTCAGAAAACATTTTCAGCTTAAATTCCTTTAGCCTTCTCTGACTTTCCTGGGATTCAGTCTTTCACTTTTCCTTTCACTTCCAAGCTTCTTAGCTTCTTTTGCTCTGCAGTTCTGTCATTTTCTTCACCCTCCTATGGACAGCATTTTGGTTTCTGCTGCATCCATTCGCACAATTTACAGAAAATTCAATAGGATATCTCTGTATGGGCAAACGCCCACCATAGCGAAGGAAGAAAGGACTGAACAGAATGTAGAGAAGTACTTCCAACAGAGCAAGAGTACGCTCAGCACACAGTTACTGTCAAAACCGTAAAGTTGGATTTTAGAAACAAGACATCAAGCTCTGGCCTATAAGACTCTTTATAGGCTGGCTTAGACAGGGCAACACAACTTAATCACATCCAGAAGGCTATCTAAACTATGCTTTGGAAAAGCATGGATGTGTTCATATCCTAAAGTAATCTAGGTATCTATCAGCTGGGCATAAATGGAATTGGAAATTACCTTAGGTGCTCGCTTGCAAAGTTAATTGTATATGCAGACCTTTATCATTAGTGTTTCAATCATGCTATTCTAAATCTATGGATCCCTTAATGGTCTCTATTTCTCTTCTCCCTTTATGCTACACTTAAATGAATACGAACTACTGGAAAATCAAATTAAGACTCAACTGCTATAGTAGAGGAAAAAGTAATCCTCCACATACCACAACTAAGATATCTATGAATCCAAATTTAAAGATATCTCCGTGACTGCTGTATCACCTAATCGGTAAGTCAACAGTCAAACACAGATAAGATAGGTAAGAAAATGGAGAAAATTAAGGAAAACAGCAGGAAGAAAAGACCAAAAGAAATGGTTAGGTAGAATCAAGAAATAAAGCCAGTACTTTCAAACCTCTTCTGCAACTTGATCAGTTCTTCAGGTTTGTTCTGTCCCCCTAATAGTTTACTTTAATCCAAGATTACAGAAATACGCTACAGTGGACAGAACAGTAACCTGTCACCACTTACTGAAGAAGGAGGGATATCTAGAGGGCAAGAAATGTCAGTTGAATACAGCTTTCTCTTAGATCGTTTTGGCTTGAGCTCATTTTCTTTGACACCTTCAGGTTCTGCAGACTTGGGAGAGCTTATTGTTGCAATCAGCTTCTTTGCTGGAAGAAAAATTTGATCGTAAATCAACGTCTTGCTGGTTTTGTAAGCCTCAAAATTAATGAATAAAGCAAGCTTTATTAAAAACAATTTAAAAATGAAACAAACGTAGTCTGAAATTTAAATATAAAAATTCAGAAGTGGTATTTGACTGCCACAGTTTTCCATAGCATCAGATGGAAAAGCTTAAACGACACATTTAAATAGCACATTAAAAATCAATTAGGATTCAAATTTCACTGGAAGTTGAACACTTCAACAGGAGTTGAACAACAGGCTTAACTTCTTTGTGCTGACAGAAGCACAGGGTAGACACAATTTTCTCTATGTACTTGTATAGCTTTATCAAACTAGTACTAGCTCTATAAAGAGATGAGTGTATGCATATTATAAGCTAGAAGGAAAGAAGAAATCCTTAACAATGCTAAGCTATGCAAACTAGAACTCAGTTGCTCAATTTAAGTATTTTCAGGATGAAATTTTGAATAGTCTGAATTTGCCTTCCATTCATAATGATACGTTGTCCTCATGGAACCAATCTGACAAAACTGGAAAATTTTAAAAATCCCACTTATTATTATCATCTAGACTGTTTTACAGCAAATAAGTAAGATGTACTCTGTAGCAAGTCAAGTTTTCAAGTTGGTACAGAGATCTTAATTTTAGCTGTCCATACTGAATAATGACTGACCTTGTTTTAACCAACCAAATAAGAGTATCTTTTAGAATTTAATGCTGGAGATTCTTTGTCCCCTCTGCTAATTTTAGTCTTTTTTTTTTAAAAGCACAGTAACTCAGAAATCATGTCTTACTGTAGGAAAGAATGAAAATATGTTCTTCAACGGAAAGAACTAGCAGGTACTCTTCCCAAGGCTATGCCTAAACAACAAAATCCATTAATTGCTTCATAGTCAGTTTCTTGAAGTCTTCCAAATACTTTCATGAGACACCGGCTTTCAATATTCTGTAGAACTCATCTTCCCCTCCCATAAACATACATCAAGAAATCATTAAAACAGTTTCCACAGAAACAAAGCAGGGGGAGGGGGAAGGGGGATTGCTTATAGAACAAGGTAAAATTCGGAGTTTGGATTCAGCTCCTGATTTTTTTAGAGCAGTAGGGCAAGTTTCTGAAATTGCCTTTAACTGTTTTACTGTAAGCAAGAACAAGGTAACTCAGACATTTTGAGCTTAACAGTTATCATTGCTTTTATAAGTACATATGCATATATTCCACACTGTGTCCTTCCATTCCACCTGGCTTATCTTGCACACTTAATGTAAACTTTAGAACTGTGTGGTCCTTGCACTCCAGATACCCTATTCTACTCTGCGAGATTCAATATAGCAGGCCCCAGTTCACACTCCATTATTTCATAAACGAAAGAACAACTTAATGCAGCAGACATGTCCTTTAACAACATATACGTTAATAGATTACAGTAGAAAAAAAGCCATTCTACAATGCCCAGAGAACAATTCTGTACAAACCTTTAGAATGAATAATAGTAGGAGAACTTTGGAAAAAATCTCCAATTTTTTGTAGTGTTCCATCTTTCTTTTTAGCTGACTTTTTACTTGAAGTAGATTCTTGCTTTCTTATGGGGTATTCTTTTCTAAAGGACTGTGTAGTAGACATCTGTATAGAAATACAAGATCATTTTTTAAGTTGAAAATTGACTTATCTTCAAGTTTAATTCCATTTCGTTTGACTTCAATGTTATTTTTAAGTTGACATTTTGAGCTTTGCTACTGACACCTCTGTTCATTATACTAATGATACTACCACAGCAAGCCGTGTAGACAATCTCATTTCATATCCAGAAGAAAAAAAGTTGCCAAAGTTTCACAGAATACATTTAAGGGCATGAGTAATATAGGAAACAAATTGTTTCTTTAAAAAAAAAAGTAGATTCACAGTTGTAGAGTATTTCATTAGACAAGCTGTTCTACTTATAAATAAAACAGGAGGAAACTGATGGTGAAAATAAATCTACCACCCACACTCTGAACATGCCCAGATTACTACTAAGGCTTAAAATCATCTTTTTGTAATTGACATGCATATAGATGACATGAACCTCAGTTTTACTTCAAAGGCATTGCCTATAACATCACATATACTAATAGTACGTTCAAACTGGTCTTCATAACTATTCAATATGCAACATCTTTCCCTTTGAATCGTTGTATACTGCAGCTAGTACATGTTCTTGGCAAATACAGACAAATACAGACTCTCTTTGGTTAGCTTACAGAGTTTAGGAGGAAGACAACATAAGCGTTTAAGAATCCTGTTCAAGTACATAGATAAGGATAAGATATTGCTGCGTAAGAATGTTTGCTCTTTCCACCTTTACAGAAAAGGCCAAACTAACTTCAAAAATAGAACTAACCCAAACCATTTTCTTGTTGCTTGTAGAAGGTGAATTAGTCATAGCAGATTTTACATTTTTCTTGTTCTCACTTTTCACAAAATCCTAAGGAAATAAAATATGACAAATTTTAACTAGGATTCTTCTGGAAAGAAAAACAATGTTACAGAAGCAGCCACTGTTTAAGTGCTACGACTAACAGTGGGGAGGCATTGGCTAATATTGGATAGAGGTAACTGCCCAAATGTGAATTAAACACTAAAACTTGTGGAAGGGAACTAGAAATACCTGTAGTCAAACCATTCTGACATTTACTATTTTCTTCTCTCCATTACTTCCTATACTTTTGGCATTAAGATATTTGACAAGCAAACACACAGACTGAAATTAACTCAAATTTAAATGTAATTTCAGACTTACAGTGACAAATATAAAAACAGATTGGTAGCACAGTACCATTATTAAGCTATCATTAAAAGACATCTTCTGTCTTGTGAAGTGGTGCCAAGAGATTTCAGATAACTGACAGCCATATCGACTAGTAACAGTCAGAAAAGCAAAAGAGGATTTTGTTCTTTGTTTAATTAGAAGGGATTCTCTGCAAAAGAGTTTTTTTGTTTGGTTGGTTGTTTTTTTAAAATCAGAGACTAGCAGTACGTGGTTATTTTAGCACCACAGGTTTCCCCTCAGTCCTTAGTTTAAGCACTGACAATGTGCTTTTCAGTTTTAGGAAATTTAAAAAACAAGTTGTGTCTTCAGTAGACTTGTGACAGTTAAAGTTACTGAATCATTTTATAATCTATTTCTGTTTGGCGTATGTAACATGAAAATAATACTTAAGAGTAACGTTCAGGTGAATAAAACAGCAATAAGATACTTTTAAATTTAGTTCCACGTTACTGAAAAGTTATTTAGCTAAATGTTATCCCATAAGGGTATGAACATGGACTATTACACTATGAAAGGACTTAAATGGATTGGTAAAACACAGTCTTCTCTAAAAATATGGATAACCGTTAGATAAAATATATTCATCTGTAGATAAGGTTTGGTACTTTTTCAGTGCCTTCAGAAGGCTGGTTGTTTTAACACCTACTTTTCCAGCAGCCTGAGAGAATACTAGTCTCGAAGAAAATTGGTTTGAGACAAGAAGTTTAAATCAACTCTGGACATTATTCCAGAATGAAGTGTTGAATTCCAGATGAATTAACTTACACAGCTTTTAACAGTTACTTTTGCAATCCAAGTTTACCAAAATGAGTTTACTGAAGTACTGTTGAACACTAATCACTGAAGTGATTATTTCCCTCAACTATTTTACTAAGAAGTTCAAAAAATATATCACTTGGGAATGCTTGAATGAGAAATACTAGAAAAGCATCAGATATTTCACTCTCCAGCTGAGACAAGCTCACTCACTGAAAGAGATCACTTGCCACCTAGCCAAATCATCCACAAAGACATCGCCCACATACTCACCTGTTAGCTTCAAAAGTCCTTAGAAGTATAGAGATTCATAAGCCCCACAAGTAGGATTACAAGTATGTAAGTACCACCACGATGTGGTCTCAGGGTTTCATAGCCTTTGTAAGTGTTAGTGCTAATGTTGATAAAAGGCAGAGGAAAGGAACATGCAGTTCAGGTAGGAGCAGCGAAGATTTTTACCACCTTGAACTGCTGTTGAGCCTTAGTCTCACATGTAGGCATCACAGGACATTAAGAAGGCTGGAGAATATAACCTATCACAACTGAAGGAATTAAAGTGTAATTATGGTCTACAGAAGACAGGGAGGTTCAGGTGCTGGTGCAATTAGTTCTGTCTAGTCCCTCTAAGTACAAAAATATCGAAGTAAACCCAGGCTGGAGAAATAAAGTCAACAGAAGTGGTCTTGAATCTCTGAAATGCATTGATTAAGCTCAGGGGCTTAACTTGTAATTGTCTAATAGAAGATATTATAATCAATACCAATGATTGATTGCCTAAACCAAAAGAAGTATTTCTGTAGAACTAGTCCATAACCCCACAGATCAGAGCTGGAGACAGGAGCAAATAGTACCAGCAGGGAGAGAGAAATTTAAAAGGTAAAGAAAAAGTGCAAATCAGGCACAAGGGGTCAGAGTCTGGATAAACTGAAGTCTATGTCCTTATTCAACACAGGCCAGAGATCTACCACTTGGGGGGTGGAGGGGTATATGTGTGAAAGAGATTTGAATATACCCTAGATATATCGTTAGTATCTTGGTGAGAAAATCAGAAGAAAGAGGCAGGATTTTAACAAAATGATCAGAGTAAGAGAGTAATACATTAAAAAACTGCGCAACATATTTTGTTGCTTGGTCTAGGTCATACCTCATCCATCTCTTCACTCTTCCTTTTCTTTCTTGGCTTGAGCATTGTAACCGTAACTGGTAAGGTACTGCCCTGGTGCTTCACCTCCATCTTATTGGGTTGCAGAGGTGTGAACTGGATTTCCATCTCTGGTTTTGGGAAGCGACTAGTTTTTCCATTTTCTGTGGACACTTCAGAAGAGTCAAGGACAATTTCTGAATGATCCTGCAAGCATATAGACATTTTAAGAAAGCAAGTTTTAAAATAACTATGAGTTAAAAGACTAATACATATCCCTCCCCAGTGGACGGCAAAGTAAGCATTCTATTTTCTAGCTGTTAGCTTTCAGAACACTTAGAAGTGAAGAAATCTACTTCAACTAAAGCAGAGCTTAACACTTATTTTCTAAAAATTTGTTAGATTTTGAAAAGTTAGTATTTCTATGTATGATCACAGAACTTAAGTATTCCTTGCTGAACTCAGCCTAATACTTTGTTTCCAAGTCATTTTCCTCAAAGGCAGAGAGAGCTAGTCACAGTTTTCACAGCTAGCAGTAGTAAAAATGACAAGATTTTCTTCATCTTAACTTCTGAGAGAAAAGTATAATCTTTCTCTATCTTATCTTTAGGGAGCTTTCCCCTCCCCTTCTATACTAGAGAAGTTAATTGTTTATAATTGTTCAAGCAACAAGATCCAACTGGCAAGCTACAAGCCAAATTCAACCTATGAGAGACTTCTACATCACTAACTGTTCTCTGGAAGGGTGGACATTCAGGCAGCATCACTGCCAGTAAGCTGAAGACTTTGTCTTGTACCTGCTTACAGCCAAACCACGGGAACTGCACAGTAAGGGTGGGATGGAAAGGTCAGTTTGCACATCTCTTCTTCCCCAGCAGCACTTGCCTTCCACCATCCACCCAACCCTGTTTTTCTTAGCAAAACCAGCAAGAAAGTCAGAGCTGTAGTCTCCCTGGCTCCTGCATCTCTGTGGCAGCAGTTCAGCTGCTGGCTAGCATACAAAAATTAATTCAGCAGCTGTTTGAACAAAACCTGGAAGACAGGCTGCTGGGGTTGTTGGTGGTGAGAAATGGCAGGTGGCTGCTACTACTGCTGCTAGGGCCCCAAACAGACAAGCTACTGTTGGTTCTTAATGCTGGTTCACCCTGAAGGGTATCTTCTTCCTCTCAAAAAGGAACATTATCAAAGCTCATGGAAAGCCAAAAGGTAGTCACCTTCTTCAACAGGCTCTGCTGGGATTCTGAATGAGAATACCACCACCACTGCATTCCCAAGAATGGAGTTGGCTAGTAAAAACAATTTTCTTTATAACTGCTACTTCATGAAAGAGTTAGCAATCAAAAAGTAATATAGGAATAGTTAGTGTCATTAGTTAACAAAGCCACACACAGGAATCCTGCAGTGGAAGAAAAATCCAATTTGCCTTGCTATTGTTCATCCATTTAAAAGGGTCTTGTGGTTTGTTGTTTTTGGTTTTTTTTTTTTTGTTGTTTTTTTTGTTTTTTTTTTTCCTCCAGGTGACTTATGGTTGTGGTGGGTAAACAGAAGGCAGAACTGTCCTTCCTAAAATCCTGCAAGAACTGGGCAGCACTTGATGAAACTAATATGAGATAATTTTAAAACAATTAAAATAGCATTCCTATATGAAGCAGCTAGCAGTATTCTGGAGGTGGTAGAAACAGGTACTGTCAGCAGGGATTAAAAAAATTTGTAGTAGAAATCTATAAATGTATTTGTAGACAGATACTTTGAGGATTAGGCAGAGGTACCCTCTAACGCTTCTAATGCAACTGCTGAGAGTGCTAGGAGAGCATGGAGCGAAGAGATGACAAGGTGACCAAGATCACGCGTATTATTAAATAGCACCTCCTTTTGCCACTCTTGGAGGCAGAATATTGAACTAGATGGACTGTTGGTGAGATCCAGCAGGGCACACCTTACGATTGCAGCGTGAGTAGATGTTACTGCCTTAAATGGTACACTGGACTGTTAAATATTACATTGAAAGCAATGCGGGGGTGGAACTTTCAAACATTGGGATACGTATTTAGCAAAAGCCACCTCGTTAGCCAACACTAGAGGATCTGCCAAGTCTGGCTGGTCTTGCCTGGTCAGAACTTTCATGTACTGTAGAAGGGGATAAAGTCCCTGTAGTGCATGTAAAAAATATGCTAGGGAAGACAGTCCGGGTAACTCCTGCCTCATGCAAAGGTAAACTCATTCATGGGATTGCTTTTGCTCAAGGACCTGGGCATACTTGGTGGGTGATGCAGAAGGATGGGGAAGCCCGATGTGTGCAAGGGCATTAAACTGTATGGTATTAATTGCTATATAACCCTGCCACTGTATGTCATCATTACTATAATTGTTACATGCTATATCAATGGTACTACAGTAAGAATTACTTAGATTTAAGTAAGAATGAACTCTGATAAAACCGAGCAAAGTGCAGTAGCAATGGAACTAGAACTGACTTCAGCATGCAACAATCCTACACTACACACCATCTTCCTGCTGCCATCCCATGTCACCCGCCTGCCGCACCACACTGAAGCCCAACCCTGCTCTGCCAAATGAGCGGACTTCGCACCATCCCTCCTGCCCAGAAAGACTGGTATGACAAATGGAGCCCAAAGTCATGGACTAAATGAACTCAACAGACATTTTATAGGGATAGCTCATAGACTAAGGGAATTATATGTGTGTATATATATAAATATATCTATTATCAAAGGACAGGAAAGGTGATGGTGATTAATTGGGATGTATTGGAAAGTATGGGACTTGAGCATGATGTAAATGGTATAGAATAAGGGGTGGATACTGTCCTGGTTTTGGCTGGGATAGAGTTAATTTTCTTTCTAGTAGCTGGTACAGTGTTATGTTTTGGATTCAGTATGAGAATAATGTTGATAGCAACAACTGAAAACATCAGTGTGTTAAGTCGTATTTAGACTAAGTCAAGGATTTTTCAGCTTCTCATGCCCAGCCAGCAAGAAGGCTGGAGTGGCTCAAGAAAGCTGGGAGGGGACACCGCCAGGACAGCTGATCCAAACTGGCCAAAGGGGGCTTCCATACCATGGGATGTCATGCCCAGTATATAAACTGGAGGGAGTTGGCCTAGGGTGGCGAAGGCAGATCACCACTTAGGAACTAACTGAGCATTGGTCGACGAGTGGTGAGCAACTGCACTGTGCATCACTTGTTTTGTATATTCCAATTCTTTTGTTATTATTGTAATTTTATTATTATTATTTTCTTCCTTCCTGCCCTATTAAACTGTCTTTATCTCAACTCACAAGTTTTATGCCCCCCACCCCAATTCTCTCCCCCATCCCACTGGGTGGGGGGGGGAGTAAGCAGCTGTGTGGTGCTTAGTTGCTGGCTGAGGTTAAACCATGACAACCCCATAACCCTCTCACAGCCTTAACCTCTCCTAATTAGAGTGCCAGCTTCAGAGTGCCAGCTTCTTCGCCTCTCCTTACAAGGTAGGAGACACATCACCTTGATAACTTTAGTTTTTCTTCTTTATCTCTACTATGCCTTTCCTGAGAATTATTTCTTCCCACCCGACTTTACCCCATTCATTTCAACACCACCATAACAGTTTCTCACACGATAATCCTGTTAGCAGCCTCTCCTTATTCATAACATCAAGTATTGCTGCTACCGGCTTGAGTTAAATGCTTCAGCACCAACTGTGTGCAACAACTCTTCTCTGTAACTAATTTTATAGCAAAAATAACTAATTTTATGGTGCTCTTAGCTGCTATTACAATGCTGTATAAAGCAATAACCCTTCTGAGAGCAATCCTGCCCTCCCTCATACATCACAAGCTTTATCTATATGGCACTAGCTGAATTGATGAAGTAGCAAGAAACTAGCCAGTCAGTCCTATTTGGCAGTAGACCGGAAAGAAATGAAGATGTACATTTTGGCATTCAGTCCAGTTCTGCAACAAGAGGAGAACTGCGTCTTCTAACAGCCAGGGGAGGGACTGCTAGGAAATCCAAGTTCAGCTCTTTCATTATTAATTAGCAAAGGAGCCACATAGCATTAATAATTCAGTTTAGCAGGAGAACTACTTCATTAAATACTGTTCACGTAGCACACAAGGGTTCGGTCAGAATCAAGAGCCTTAGTACAGTTGCAAGCCTTTTAATTTTTGTTCAGGAAATACGTAAAGTTGATTATTTTTTGGTGTGTGTGTGTAAACTTCAAATACTGTTTTGGTTTGGTTTTAAGTGGGATGCAAGATACTGATTTGTTCTTGTGACCCTCATATGGGCTGGCAGCTCTAATTACAGAATCGTGTCTATTACTACACTATAGGTGATATCAGGAAAGTTGTTTGAGCTGAAATCCCCTTAACACAGACTGAGATGACACTACAAATATGTCTTCAAATCTCTAGAACCTGGATTCAACTAGTTTTTCCCTCAGGTACTTAAGGTCTACAGTGTATAGAGAGGTGGTATTCTATTAACTAAAGTACTCTCTTTCTGAGGGTTAGTATGAAAGAGGGAGAGAGAAAGAATGAACAAGAACTCAGAACCAAAGATAAATATGAAGAACTATGAAAAGTAACTTTTGGGAGGTTCTCAACGTTGCTGAAACATATACTAAGAAAACAACAAAACAAGAGTTATTAACAACATATCATTAGCACGTACCTTCTATAAATATAACAGACATACCTCTTTGTTTACAGACTCATCTATTTTATCTTGTCCTTCTTCAGATAAAGGTACTTCTGCCAAAGACTGAAGACTTTCATGGTTAATGTGTTGTTTCAATTCCTTTATAAAGTCATCTTTCTCAACCAGCTGTTTTCTTAGTTCTTCTATATCAGTTTCCTTATCCTAATAAACAGCAAAAATTGCCACAAATTACCGGATTGGCAAAAGAAATTAACATATACAAGAGCATCATTAAGATTACTTGGTAGCATCAGTTTTAGAATTGCAGGCTAAAACAGTCAGCTACGCAACAAAAAGCCAATAATTTCACGTATGAGTGGCCACTATTTAAAGTGAAGGCATATACCAGCCTGGGAAGATGTAATGTAAAATTTTTTATTTCACTCTACATAAGTAGAGTTCCAAGAAGTTTACCTCCCATTTGTTCATTAAGTCCTTGGTGCTGTAAAAAAAGGCAGAAAATGTGATAGCTGTTTCCAATTTCCAGTCCAGCTTTGCAATCGAAGGATCAAATAGACTTGAATATTTATTTGAACTACTAAATATTTTGAAACTTCAGTTACTGTTACAAATTCAATTTCAAAAAAACATAAATAAAACTTTTTTTAATTAGCTGCAAATGGTTTCAATATGATGGTGTTCAAGAACAAAAAACAGAGCCAAAATGCAAAGAGCAAGCATAGTGTTTTGCAGAAATAAGGAATAGCAAGAAAAAAATCACACAGGAACAAGAAAGAGAAAGGACCTTTTGTGAATCCTTTAGTAGTGCAGCCTGTTTCAGTTCTGCTATTTCTTTATCTTTCTGTATGGCGTTAGAAGCCAAAGTCTTGAGCTGTACTTCCAAAGCTTCTACTAATTTATCTCTTTCTTCACGCCACTTTTGAAGGTTGTTGTCCTTTTCTACCAGCTGTGCAGCAAGTCTTTCCTAAATGGGGAAAAAATAGGTTAGAATTGAACACCACTTCTACACACTATCTGAACTGTTCGGATAGTTTGGTTTCACATAGTTAGTACTATTTTATGGCCTTAGTAAACTTGGGGGCCTACATAGTTCTTAAAAAGCTCTCATAGAACTAGTTTTACTACAAATATGCAAAAGCAAATCACGTTTCAATTATGAAATCTGTAGCTATATTTATGCTCTTTGTGAAGAGCATTTTTGGCAAGAACCACCAACCACTCCTGTTTGCTTGCTTCGTGATTTTATTACTAACAAGTCTCAGGCAAGCGAAGTCACAGACAAGATGAAAGTAGTCCTAAGCTCCTAACAACCTCCTGTACTGATTGCAGGTCCAGAAAGTCATTGCTAACTACTTCTAGACACAAATACAGTTTTACATTGTACAGATTCATATAATAATTTCATATGCTTAAGAAATTACAACCTTGCCACAGTCCAGTGAACAAGCAAGGTATCCACCTTGTTATTGTCAGTCAGTCTACTTTGAAAGCAATATGGGAGCAAAGACACTAGTGTTTTGACCAAGTATTTTTAGCCCATATCTGGAAAGCAGCTTTTTTTGTCAAATGCTGCTTGCTTCTTCTCCTCCTTCTAAAGCCTCATAGGCTTTTAAGAAAAGCCAAGCAACAAATCTTGTTTTTCAAAGTATGTTTTCTTAGTTTCATGAAGTAGCAATTCATTTAAGTGTAGGTTACTTACTGGTGGTTTACACAAAAGATGAAGTTTGAATCATAGAGAGGTAGTGGTGGTGATAGGATAGAAAGGAACAAGCATGTTAAATTCCATTACATATTACACTTTTTCACTTTGTGACCCTCCTATCTTCTCTTTTCATGTTGAGATCTCATCTAGGCTTCGCCATGTGATAAAGTGAGGGGACTTTGACAAAGGCCAGCTACCCTCAAGTGCCCATACTGTTAACACTTGACATGAGATTTGCTCTGTACTAAAGATTTACACTAGAGGACTCTGCTGAGACCTCCAGTCACTTACAATTTCTGCTTGTTGCTCTACTTGACGTTCTCTGTCCTCCACAAATTTTCTCATTTCTCTGTTGCGATGGCTCTCAGCTTCTTTCACCTGACTTATGAGTCTCACTTTTTCGTCCAGCCACTTCTGTCTATCAGTTTGATACTTTGCCTCATTTTCCTATTTTAATGAAACCAGAAATAAAACCCCAGGTAGAGATTAAGGAAAAAAAAAGCAGTCTTAAAATCCAGGTTACTATTAAACACATTCATTTTAAAAAGATAACAGAAATACAAGCACAGTTTTTCTCCAGCATATTCCCAAATGCAAGTATTACACTGTCATTTGTTCTTCTCCATTGGAAAAAATTAACAATTTTCAGCACTTTTTATTCAGACCAGCACATCATCATGGAACAGAATTTTTTTTCCTCTAAAAATGCTCTGGGTAAGTTAAACACACTATAAAAGTTACACCAAAAGTAATGGTAAAGAGACCCTTTTAACTTAACAATTTCCCAATCTTTTATGCTGCCTTACAGGACATGTTAGAAAACTTACTTCTACTTCAAGACTAAAAGGCAAAGAATACAGTACAATTTGAATGGTAGACAGAGTCAGTGAGTACCTAAAAACATCACTTCAGTCCACAGCAATTTTGCTTCCTTTTCTATCACAATCAAACCTCTTGTCAGACATTGTCCCACATAAGACAGAAGGCACCTGAAAAGCTGCTTGGAAAAAAAGTCTGCTTTCTAATCCAAGGAGAATTAGAGGTAAGCCCTCAGCCTAACAGGAAGGGCTTACAGGTCATACAGCTAGCACAAGATCTTGAAAGAGTTTGATTATTTACCCAAACAATTGACAGGGAAGAGGCTCTGAACAGATATCAGGAGTTGAATTGGTGAAAATAACTGTAAGAGGAGCTCAGATACAGAAGCGCCACCTACGGCAGCATAACATAGTGAAGGGTGCACTCCATTACGGGGCATCAGTGATGCTGTGTATTACAAAGACGCTACCATCGAGACTTTGCTGCACTGATGCACTGCAGCTTTTAAAGGAGGTTTCTTTTACCAGTGTAACAACTTGCCATATCATGCCCTAGCTTTTGAAGATAGTAACACAAAAAAAATTTAGACTCCTAAATGAAAGTTATGGCTTTAAACCTAAGTATGAATTACGTCACCATATTTTACCTTCAGTTCTTCTCGCAGCTTTATTAATTCCTCATTTTCATTTGTGTTTTTCTCCTCATTTTTTCTCATCTTTTGCTGCCAGTCACCGTTGCTCTGGTTATTCAGCTCTCTATACTTCTGCTTCCACGCTTCCAGTTCTAGTCAGTACACAAAATGAGGTTACACAATGTACAATTTCAAATGCGTATTTGACTACATTCACATCGTTCTACTAAAGTTACTTGACTTATCAGCTATGACTGCAAAGGGACAACAGAAACCTTTAACTGTTAGAAGTTTGTTATGTACTACATAAAATTAATGCCTAAATAACAGTCAACAAATAAAACCAGAAATTTAAAGCAGCTATCATAATACATCCAAACCAATTTTGCCTCCTTGCTCCTTTTCCACGGAGAGATTACCCCAAACTAATCTGTTGGTCTCTTCTAATTTGGCTTCAAGCACTTGATCTTGTTCAGTCTGAGTCTGTTCTTGTTCTTCTAATGTCATCCGCATATCTTCAATTATTTTTTCCTTTGCACACAGATCTAAAGATTTGAAAATAAATTTACAGATGAGCCCCCTCCTTGTTCCCACCATTCTCTCCCAAAGTGCCTTCTTCACAAGTCATTTCCCCATTCCCCGAGATCAAAAGCTCTTGGAAAGAAACAGAGCATCTCTACTCAACTATCCAAATCCAAAATTCTTCAGTGATTCTCAACTTGATTTAGGTGAGTGTTTCAGTGTTAACTTCAGTCAGACTATGGCTTGCATTATATGAGAAACTAACAATTGTTCAACTGCTAAATGTTTATCAAACCTGCAGAAACCATTATTGTGCTAGTTCATGTTTCAGTGTTTCATTTTTTTTAAATGGCCAACTAAAATGGCAAATACCAACATTTAATAAGTTAACACTGATACAGCAAATCCACACTTTGTTTCTTGTGTTTCTTATTCTGAAACTGTTTCTCTGCTTTCAAATATAACTGTTAATAATGATTCAATGAAAATTAGTACCCGACTAACATTTTCATGTCCAGATTGGAGCTTCTCAGTACTTTAAAATATAGATATACACGACTGTCTAAATTCATTAACATGACAACTCATTATGTTGCGATTCCACACCAAAAAAATGGAATAATGGCTTTTCTCCTGACCTTTACATGTTTTCTCATACTGTTTGGAGATTTCTTCCAGCTTCTCATTTTTCAGCTGCTCCTAAATATCACATTGAAAGCAAATTAAACAAAACATGTTAAAAGAAACAAATATACGTGTTAGAAATATTAAAGCTCAGAATGAAAAGCTACACAAATAATGAATAAAGTATTTAAGACAAACAGTCCAGAATAAGTAAGTTTTTCATGTAGCATAAAGGAGCATTCAAGCTGATAAAAAAAAAGTTTAGAGGAAGACATTACTACTAACTTATCTAAGTGTCACTGATCAGAATCAGGGTATCTGCAGGCATTAAGTATGTATTTACTAGGCAGATCAGATTACTCTATTTAAAATACTTTGACAATGTCCTGCAGTGAGAAGTTCTTTAAGCATCTTTCATTCATCCATTAAAACTAATTACAGCTGGCTACTCTTATTTTTACCACAATTTGTGTAAGCTTTCTCCTGTTGCTTGGAAAACTTGCCTCATTAATGGATTTGTTAAAATAATTAAGAGCAAGTAGAATTTTAAAAAATAAAATACCTTTTTAAGTTGCAGGATTGTGCGCTGTTTGATCTCTAATTCTTCACTAAACTGGTTTTTAATTTTCTGAAGTTCATTAACTTTGTTCCTCAGGGATTTCTCCTCAGATCGCATTGTACACACCTGTAACAATGCACAAAGACAGCAAGCAAAGCTAACATTTAGCTATAAGCCTCTTACAATCTCTATAAGTTATCTAAATAATCAAATACTTTAATTAAAAAGTCAAATTTTTGCAAGCATTTTGGCTAAATTTCAGGGGCTGGAAGTGCATTATACTGTACGTCCTTCCTAGGGAAGGATTTTCACCATAGAATAGAGCATTATATTTGGGGGGGGGGGGGTGTAAAAAAAAAACAAAAAAAAACCCAAAAAA
>JAVKLA010000093.1:22949291-22979357 GCA_034782735.1 Sagittarius serpentarius | reverse complement strand
TCCTTTAAAAAAAAAAAAAAAAAAAAAAAAAGGTTTCTGACATGTGATCCTATCCACTCCTTGCTGCTTCTCAGAGGGTTACATGCTGAATGCTGAGCAGGAAAAGGTTCTCAAATGTTAGGCTTCTGGAGAAGACGTTAATACTTTTTTAAGGTTTAACTTTCAAGCCCAAACTCTTGCAATAGTCTTTTGGATTTTAAGTTCTTGCGATATCCCATGAGGTTCTAAAATCCTAACGCTTGATAGCTAAATACTATCAGTTAACATTAGTAAAAGTTATTCCTTTTTTTCATTTCTTCTCCCCAACCTTAATAGAAAACATAGCTCAGACTTTAAAAAGTCTCTAAAAGTTAGTGCTTTCCTTTTCTGATTAATCCATCTTTTCCTCCCAGAGATCAGCATTTTCCACAAGTCTGAGGCTTTGAAGTCAGCACAAATAACAATGTAAGGCTACTGCTGTTATAAAGTCCTTCTTCATAATGAGATTAGCCACAGCTTTCACAAACTTTTTTCAAGTGTATTAATAAAATTTACTTCCCCCCTTCAATATCTGCCCTAATCCATGTTTTGACATCTGCTCTTATCTTTAGCTTACAGCTTCAATGGCAACGTAACTTAAGATTCACTGTTACTCTAAATGTATCCCTCAAAATAGCCTTATTATGAATCACTATTAACATTCCTAGCTTGAGATTTGCAAAAAGAGGTTTTAATAACAGAACCCCAAACAAAAACCTGTAGAAGAAACATTTGGCCTATGGTTACCAACCTCTTTTTGTACTTGCTGAATTTGTTTCTTGGCATCACAAAATTTCTCTTTTAAATCTGTATATTCTTCCTCTTTCCTCTGCAAATCTTGTTTCAAATTCTGTACAAGGGCAGAGCTCTCAGAAAGATCTTTACGAAGCCTTATGTTAGAAAATAAGAGATATAAGTAACATTACTGTTACACATCTCAAAGAAACAGCTTTTACACTTTAACTCAGGCTCTTTAACTGCTGGTTTTATTTGTGAATAGAATCTCAGATCTATCAGATCAATGACAAGCTTTGTAATTTTACTTTTGAATTTCAGCTTCTAATTATATGGTCCTGAAGTAACAAACCGCTCAGATTCACTTCTGAACACTGCAGTTTTAATTTTTATTTTTTAAGTACAGTAGAGCAACCATTCTTATCATTCGGTGTCCTTACAAAGTAACAAAAGGAACAAGGTTAATATCAAGTAATTTTAAACTTGGTATCTACATCCAGGAACTTGCAAGGATCAAACTAAATAAAAAACAAAAAAAAAACCCCAATAACATTGCAACAAGTACTGCTGTTACAAGTGCTTCAAATTAATTAAGAAGTTTAACAGGTTTATTTTTAAATGATCATATTTCTTTTAAAAAGTTTACACTAAGACATCTTGGATTTTTACTTTAAAACTAATAGAAGGCTTTTTAGATTCTGTAATTGACAATACAAAACAAGGCCTCACAAAAGGAAAATCTTTCAAAGCTTTACAAGCACAGGGTCAGGGATCCCCAGACTTTAATGCTAAATTGTACTTTAGAGTATATGCAGGTGCCTACAGATATAGCACTAAAGAAACCCTAGTCAGGAGAAGGTCTACATAGCATCTTAAAGCTATTTTTACATGATTACAATTGTCTTACCATATAGGAAATATAACCTCTCAGATACATTTAATCTCTTATTTCTCAAAGATGTAAAAAGCAGAGGGCGCTTGAGGAAGTTCTACCCTCCTACATCCTTTATTCCTTTAAGTTCTTATAACAGACTGTGTTCACCTAGAATAGCTGTTCACTGTTTAATCCCTAGGCTGTCTTTTTTCCTTTCTTCTTTTTACCATTTAGTCCTTTCTAAATAAAATGTTGCCTGCTTTTATACAAGTTACAGGATATAACATTAAGCTATATGTCATTTCCTCCAGAAAGGATATGCTACATAAACCTATTAGAAATCCCCAAATAACTTCATTTCCTTGCATGCTCCTGTTTCCCCCACAGCAGTTCCACATGAAATAGATCTATATTTTTTAAAAAATATACAAACAAGTGAGGAAAACACAGCCAGCAGAATATACAAATATAAAATGAAGTAGTGTGTTAAAATGTCTTAAAGAAGCAGTTTGGTTAATAACACTGATAAACATGCCAATGTGTTATGTCAAAATAAACTGATGTTCACAGACGGTAGTTTTAACTTGAGTCTATTCTCAAAGGGCTAAGAGTTCTCTTTATTTACTTACAATTCGATATATTTTGTTTGTTCATCCTCATTTTTCTCCTTTTCCTCAAGAGAGTGTTTCATGTTCTCCAAGCTGTTCATCAACTGTGCAACTTCGTCTTTCAGATTTGCTTCTCGATCATTTACTACTTTCAGTTTTTTGTCTGAATTGGCACATTTCTCTTGCAGAGCTACTGTATTACTTTCTAGATTTAAAATAATAGATTCTTTTTCTTTAAGTACTTCTTTTAACTTGGTTACGCTGTCGTCTTTAGCTCTAAAAGCCTCCAAAAGACATTCAAGCTCTCTTATTTTTCCCTTGTAGCTGGTAACTTCCTCCTCAAACTGTGCAATTACTCTGTGATCTTCTGCAGCCTTTTTTTCAAAATCCTGAGTTGTTTTCTGTATTTGCTCTTGTAGCTGATTCATAAGATCTTTTTCCTTTACAGACTGACAATCCTGATTTGCAATCTCATTTAATTTTACTTTTAGTTGATTATTGTAATTCTCAGTGTCATGAAGTCCCTTCTTTAAGTCTTCAACTTGTTGAAGTAGTTCTTGAATCCGCTGACTTTTTTGTGAAGAAGTCTTAATAATATTTTTGCATTCTTCCCAAATGCTTTCAACACTGCAGTGAAAGGAGCTCTCCCATCCCAGGTGTACTGTAGAAGCAGTTTGGAACTGCATGCATACAGGACTCATTTGAGCTCTGTCCGGTTTATCTTTTTGAGAGTCTAAGGAACCCTTCAGATTAACTAAACCCATATCCATAGCATAGGACTCTAAGTGACATTCATACAACTCATCTACTTTGGACTGCATTGCTTTAATTTGTGACACTTTATCAATTATATTTTGTTTGGCACCTTCTACTTCATTATTTAGCTGAATAATTTTTTCTTCTTGTTCCCTATTTATAGTTTTCTGTTTGTCCAATTCAGAAACCATCTCCTGATAGTCAGCTCGACACTGCTGAAGTTCTTCACTTAAGCCAGAAGCCCTTTCTTCAGAAGCAGAGAGCTTGAGATGCAAGTTTATTATCTGCCCACTGAACTCTTCCTTTTTGTTTTCTTCTCTTCTGTATTGTTCTTCAAGTGCAGCTAGTTGCCTTTCCAAGGTTTCAGTTTTTTCCCTCAGTGCTACTATTTCTGCATAGTTCTCAGAAGTATGTGTTTTCTCATTTTCAGTTCTCTTTTGCTTTAAAGGGTCATCATCCCAACCCTCCTTCATACCTCCTAAAAAAAAAAAAAAAAAAAAAGAAAACCCAACAGTTCGGGTTGATTAAAATCAATAGTACAAATCAACAGCACCACCAAACAAACAAACAGCACCACCAAACAAACAAACAGCACCTGTATGGAAAACAGTCACCATCTGAAAGCCACACCATCATATCACATGACATTTTTAAGTCTTGAAGTAATTAAACCCCTCTGACCAGTTTAACATGCAATAGGTGCCTCTTAGGATTCTAGACATAGCTTGCAGCAAGAGGCATTCAGAAGCCTGAAAGAACAGCTTGTCATGGCTCTATTCCAGCCTTCTACTCTGCACTACTCGTAAGAAAAAATCTAGCTAGTTTTACTAATATGTAGTAATGCCTATGAGCTACCTAACATTCACAGTTATATTGAGTTTACACCTCCAGTGGTTCAAGAACCCCTTTAATACAGCCATCAATCACCCCTACTTTTAGAAAAGCAATGGTATTGTATACTTTTCTGAGAGGTTTCATTCATACTCAATATCCTCTTACTTTAAAAATGAAGCTAAAAATCCAGCACAAGTTTTTTGCTTAATGTTTGGGACCTTCCTCTCTTCTTACAATTGGTTTCTAAACTAGATACAAGGGTAACTATTTATGCCCACACGTAACGTAAACTTCTCCCAGAAAGATGTACAACATTCCATCACAACCCCAAATTTCCGTAAATATTTTCTTAGCTTAAGACTGTTTTTTTCTAAGTAATGAGTAATTCTAACTAAAATCACACACATTTCACCACCTTCAAAATCGACTCCAGCTGTATTTCACACAAGTGTTTTAGAATCCAGCTGTGTCCCTTTAGTAACATGTATGCTATGTTTTAGTATTAAAATCAAGCTTGACTATCTCTAAGAATTAGGTCCTCAGAACTATGTACTACAGGGAGATACTATGGATTCTTGCGAGTACTGTAAGGTGGAGTTTGGCAGTCATCTCACTGTGGGAGCATTAAACACATGGGTATATGTGAACTGCATGGAAACAGCCTCTGAACAGATCCAACAAGTTTTATAGGCTGAGTCACTAACAAAGCCATACTGAAGCATTAGCAACAGTGTTTTCTGCCTCAGTTCAGGTTTTGGCTTTTGAGTATTTTTAGTAATCAAATTCCACAGGACACTTTTCCTCCTGCTTTTCTGTACTTTCTTTTCTCTTCTAATTAGACATATCAAGTGTTCCTGCTAGGTCAGACACAACAGCAGCTTCACTTTGGCTTGTAAAGCCATGCTTCTAAATCCAACAAGATTAAAAACTTTGGATTGGGAGATGGTTTTCTCTGAAAGCCTGGTTGTGTAGTCCCAAGAAAACTTATCAGACAAAATACTACATATTCCTCACACTGGACATGAATTTTACGTACTTCACTAAAAGGGAGAAGTGCTGAGGTGTCTTTTTGTGATCTAAGGTGGCAAGATGAAAGAGGTAGCAAAGCTTAGCCCAACACCTATAGGGAGAAGTTATGATCATTCACAAGAGGATTTAGAAGTGATGTAGATGCTTTGTACTGACAACCAGTCATGCAGCAAAGCAGGATAAATATTAGTGCAAGAAGATACATAAAAAGCTTCTGGACTGAATATCATGTAGGAAGTACCAAGGAAGAAAAAGCCCCATCCCAAAACATGGGAGGCAAGTCCTAGAGAAGAGTACAAAAGTAGTACAAAAACCTGAACTTCAAGACGAGATAACCTATCTTCTCCCAAAATAAACTGGTCATAGGTCCCTAGCATATCTAAATTCTACAAGAAAGCCATCATACTGTAGCTGTGTTCATTGCTCTATTGTGCCAAGTACATTTAACTGTATATTTATTAAGTATATATATATAAATAAATTTCATTATTATGGAGAACCTAACAACTGTTTTTAAATCAGATGCCTTATATTCACAACACCCACAAAAGAAACATATTTAACATTACTGAATAGCCTGTTCTTCCTGACAGAAGAATCTCAGTGTTGACATTAATTGGCACTATTAGTTATCCACTTTAATTTCTTGTTTGAGAAGAGCTATCACTTTTCTATTTTTTGTTTGTTTGTTTAAACGAGCTTCAGTCATGAGATAACAAACCTACTACTATCTAGTATATACTATCTATATATCAAGGAGTCTGTATCAGCTTCATTTTCCACACCCTTCCTGTAACATTTATAGAGGTGGCACCATCAAACGCTTATGCTAGGAGCCAATATTCATCCCAACAAAAGATGGTAAAAGACACATCAGAGATGCGTCTGGTACAGAGATAAGAAGCTTCTCTTAAGAAAGCCTTTAAATGACACTTACTTGAACAAGTTGTACAAACATTAGAAATGCCTTAGTGGATCACACACACCATCGGTTGACCTAGCCCAATATTTAGCTCCTTTTGCTACTTTTGATAGGACCCAGCCACTTCCTATGGAGCTTTCTTCCTGACATAGAACAATTGGGAATGTTGAGGAATATGAGACAATACGTCCCTGCTTAACCCTTTCAGTATCTATGCAGGAACCTGTTGGCTGTTAGCTTGCCTAACCACTCCTGGAATCTGAGAATTATCTGCCTCTCCCACCTTCTAGGGCGGCAAATATTAGAAGTTCACTACCCACTACATGAAGTGCTTTGTTCCATAACCTTAAACTCATCTTCCACTACATTGAGTGTTCACTTGTTCTTTCATTGCAGAATGTGATGAATAACAGTCCAGCATGCAGTTTATTTGCCATCTGTATCCACAGTTTTCTGTGATCATGTGAATTTGACAAGATATTTTATCCCTCCTTATGGAGATAAGGATTTTCTGCTTCCCATTTTTAATCTTATTTCTCTCTTCTATCCCATCCTCACCCAAACAATGCCTGGGAGATTCCTTGCACCTGTTCTGCAGGAAGGCGGCAAGAAAGTAAGGGACATGAAGGGAAGACTTGTCATTCTCTTTTCTCATACCCTTTCCATAGTTCTATGAGAATCTGAAGCACAGCTGTGTCCTAAAGTCAAGTTAGAGGCAGGCAGATCTTATAAATACCATTTTACACAAGTCAGTCACATATAGCTCAATCTCACCGATTAATAGACTTTAATGAAATGGATAACATAAGTAGTAGTGTCCTTTTAAGTTTCACCTTTATCCTTGAAGGCCTTCAACTACAGCTAGTTTATTCACCTCATTCTAAAAAGACTGGTAAGCTCACAGATAAAGCAAGGAAAGGAAAAGAGATTAGAAGTGCAAATGTGGGAGCTGCACAAAATATACCATCTGTGGACTTCAAATAATTTTACTTCCATTCAAGTGGAACACTTCTCCTTTGCCAGCACTGTCATCTTGACCAGAGCTGATGCATTCGCAGCACACACACAGAATGGAACATCAAGTTTAACATCAAGTTTCACAGTGCAAATATTATGACTGAACAATCAGTAAGTCATTGACACCTTTGATGCTTGCTTAGACAATTTTAAAAAACTTGAGCAGGAGATGCTACTTCCCCAGAAGTCTAGCAATAGCAAGTTTGGTACAAAAAAATAACTGTTAAGAAACTGCTTAAGGACTAAAGCTGAGTCTGCAAGTACATTAAAAGATGAGAAAAGGCAGCAAAAAGGAAAGAGTGTAAAAAACTAACTTTTATTTTAAGCATTTAAGAGTGAACAGTATAGGACCTTCTGCAAAACAGATATTTACATAACAGTTACTTCCATTTACAGTTTAACATAGTAGATTTTCTCCTTATAACGTTTACGCTTCACAACTTTTTGCTTCTGTTCTGGAATAGTAATCAAGTTTTTTTGGAAGACCCCCTGTTGAGTGATGGTAGAAATTGTACCTTTCTTTGTAGGTGGCTCTTCTTCCACAGTAGGCTTACTTTCAAAGCAACGTTTTCTTCCCACTTCCAATACAGTTTCCTCACAATCCTTGAGCTGGCTGCTTTCAATCACTCTATTAGAGTTCTTTTCTGCAAATTTTCTTTTAATGGTACTTATGGTGTTGTCCTATGTTAAAATAAGATCAATTACTTTGAAGTTTTACAAAGTGAGCACTTAAAAGGCTTAGTAATTTTTTACATGCAAATATTTTTACAAAACTATCTGGGTAACATGTATAGGGGTTGTCAGAGGAACAAGTCAGTTACCAATTGGTTACTTAAACCAAAAGCATGTACACCATCAGATACTAACAAGCACAAGGCTTTGCACTGTACAGAAAGCAGAGCAAGAGACTAGGAAACCACAAAATGCAAGATTTGCATGCAAGGAGTTTGTTTACCACCTGAAAACAATTCCCAGTGTCAAAAGTTGATGAAATTCCCTATTTGTTCAAAGGGCAAATACTCAGCTTCTTGTCATAGTTGGTAGAGTTGGGAATTTTAACCACCTTCAGCAAAGCCACAGATCATTTTTACCATGATAGATCTGATGCAATTTGAAAGCCTAGTCAGTTCTGTCATACATACTTTAGACTACATATTTGACTAAGAATAAAGTTTCTTTACTTGCAAGATTACGCAGGTGGCAAGCCTTGCTGGTTGCCAAGGACCAATTGCTCATCTTTAAGTATTTCATTAAACAAATCTATAGAACAGATTTGAGGTTTGTGGTCATGTTTTAAGTTTCATGCTATACAGTCTCATATAAACACTGGACAGAGTTGGAGGCTTGCTGTTAGAAGGAGTAGTAATACAAAGCAGTCATCACAACTCGTATCACTCTTGGAGCATTCATACTATTGAAAAGCTAAGTTGCTGTGGAACAGAGAGAGGGAACAGAAGATTAAGTATGGTCAAAGCCTTATTTTTACAGTGGAAGAGAGAAACAGATCAGAGTGTTGACTAAGTTTTATTTAAAATGTCTCAGAACTACTTCAGGTTACTGGACATCAGGCTAAAAAAAAAAACCAAACCCTAACTGCATGTTTTGATTTTTTTTTTAACTTGACACATTTAGCCAAGCTAGTCTTTTGGCATTCAGCAGCAAGCAAGAGACTAACCAGTTGCAAGTTTTATTATTCACATCGAAAGCAGAAATATCCTGGCCATCTACTCTTAGCTCAAACTTGGCTAAATACATTCATATTATTGCTCTTCCTTTGAAAGTTTGCACACAGTAGTGGTAGGTGGAACACACAGATTTTTGTTGCCAATTTACGCAATCACTGTCCTTCTCACATTAACTTCTAACTTTAATTAAATTTGATGACCTTTTACTGCAGCAAACCCTCTTTTTCTTCCTCTCCCATTCAGGCAAAAATAAAGAATAACATAATCCCCCCTCTATTCCCACTGCTTAAGTTCTCCTAGCTTGAGTTTTTTGTCTTTAGAGTAGCTCTTCAGAGTCTCATCTACAATCCCCCAATAACAAGTACAGATCACCAATTCCAAAAGTCCCATTTTTCACACCCCCCCCACACACATTTTGCTGTAACTTTAGTTTCAATGCCAACTTCACCTGCTACAATTTTAAGCAAGTAGCAATTATTTGCAGAAAATGTCAATTTTGCAAAGTAAAGTTCATTATAAGCACAGATTTAGATTTTTTTTGTATAAAAAAATTGAGATGTCTAGGACTTACATAGTCTTTTACGGTTTCTTCTAAACGGGATATCAAATCTTGTAGTCTCATAATAACATCATCTTTTTGCTCCACAATGTCCATTAGTTCTTGAATCCTTTTATTCTGTATATTCATTTTCTTGGAAAAGAAAGAATAGTAGCTCAGCCATCAGTGCCAAGTTGTTGAACTATACCATGCATTTAGAAGCAAGATCAGTTAAGCTAAGCTTGATATAAAAAGAGCTAGAAGGATACCAATATAGCATTTTAAGTTACCAGAATTTTGTATTAAAGCAAATAATTTTGCACAAGTTTTTCCTTGAGAAAGTTACCTCCGTTGCTTCTTTAAGCTGCTCAGCAGACTCATCCAACTTAATCATCTGTGTTTCAAAGTCTGTAACAGGAAAAGAAGCCTGCATTAAATAAGCAGCCATGACATAGTTTACTCAGTAATCCATTTTTCCAGATCTTCTGGTACCTCAGTAGATTTTGAATAGACCAATTTATTTGTGTTGACTTCTACTTACAGGACACAATTCAAAAGGTTGTTTAGGTTTTTTTGAATAAGAGAACTGGGCCTTGCAATCCATATAAAATATAGATCACATGAAGAGACTTCTGCTGAAACAGTGTTATGAGGTATTGCTACTTTTTCCTCTATGAATGTTCCACAGGATACCCGAAAACACTCCATCAACAAAATGTAAAGTTTGGGGATTACACTATAACTATGAAATCAAGAATCAATGTTGACATTTTACCCCACAATTCAGAAGTCTGCAACTGACAGTTTTAAGTTTTGTCTTAAAAATTAAATAACCAAGGCCTGTGGAATTGTTCAATCTGAACATACATGAAACAATTGGTTACCAGCTCTATACATGATTTGGTTCCAAAATCCTGCTAAACTGGATTATTATTTCTGTCTAACAGTAGTCAGTCATTTCTTTTTTCTGCCTTTCACATCACACTTACACCCAGCTCACCTTTGGTTTTCTGTGTCAGCTCTTCTTCAGTTTTCATTAGTTCATTGGTTTTCTTTGTCAGCTCTTCTTTAGTCTTAGTTAGTTCAGCTGTAATTTTTCCCAGTTGTTTTTCAAGCCAACCTATAGCTTCCTGTGGGTCCTCCAGTGACACAATGTATCTGTGCGCTTCTTCTGCCTGCTTTTTGATATCAATGACATCATTCTGCAGAGAATCAATAATGCCCTCGAGATCAATGTAAGTGCCTGGCCCTATGCTATATTCTTCCTCCTGAAAGATAATTTATACCCATTTAGAAATAGCAAGTTACACAATAGCCATTATTTCTATAGAAAATTTGGAAGACCATTACGAGCTCAGACATACAAGTACAGTTAATTCTGGCTTCAAAGCCATCTTGTGGGTTCATATGCAATTTGATTGCCAGTTTCTGTCTGCTTTCACACAGAAGTCTCCAGTATCAAGTAACAGCTACTTTACTTTTATAGCATTTAGTAACCCACGACCACATTCCCTTTTATGTCACCACAAAAGCATCCCTTCCAAATTTAATATTAAAGCTAGCATTTTTTTAGCGGATGAGAACACTGAATGAACACGGCAAGTGAACAGTTTTAGAAGTAATACATCTGAAATTTTTGTGTATCAGTAAGTTTGAGTTGAAATAGGTTTGTGGCAACTTATCAAATTAAGTTGTACTCAAAACATTGACTTTATATCTTTCCCTCTGATTTTTGAAAACAAAGGTTCCAAACTCAAAAGAGCCAGCCTTATGTTAAGAGTCTAGTTACACCTTAAGTGTATATACAATTCTCATTGCTTCAGTTGTAGCTACAATAGCCTCAAGAGGGAAAAAGTCTCTGGGACCCCTCCAGTATGGTCCATACATGGGGCCTAAGAAGTCAGCTTCAAATATTTTAAATATGCAATTAATGCAATAGAGTTTATACCATAATTGTACCCTTTCCCCCAATTTCTTTGTGTACAGTAATTTTCACTTTGTGTTGCACAAAACCCCAAAGATTCCTAAATGCGTACCCGAGGCTCAGCAACTAATCTTATACGATCACCATAACACGTAATTAGTAAAAGGGATGTTATTGGGAGTGGATAAAAATACCAGAGGTCCAGCTTGTTCACCGCAAGCCAGATCCTTTAGTTTACTTTCTTCATCTGCGTGTTTAGTATAACCATTTACAAGTTCCTTGAAGATTTCCAGGCGTCTTTCAGAATTTTCTTCAAGCCGTTGTCGTTCGTGAGAAAGGCACTCTCTACAGCCAGAAAAGCAAGTCAGCTAAAAGCTAGCCAGTATGAGCTGTTAAGAAGTTATTAGTACAGCTGCCTATTAACAAAGGTGGGTTTTTTTCCCTTTATTTTGGCACAATAGAACGATACACAAAACTCTTTCTACACTAAAATAGAAGTGTATTTCCCACACACACCCCCTTGAAGAACGAGGTGGGGGCAAATATATACACAAATTATGGATAGCACTTGACTAAAAGCATTTTTTCTAAGCTTCTTGAGCCAGAATACCTGTTTGGAGTATCACTAAGACTGCAGTAACCAAAGAATTTGCAAGTGTCATTCTTTCTATAGACATCCTATCAACAATGCTCTTCTCTTAGGGAGAGCTCCACAAGAACAAACACTGCTTACAGATTCCACGCACCCCCCCCTGCCCACCTCCCCAAAAATCAAAGCCTTTCCTACACAGTATTTTTCCTGACCTTTTAGTCCAAACAGAAACTGATCTATTAACAGAGGCAGTAAGCCTAGCAGAAGAGTGTGGTCTCTTACAGCCAAGAGACAGATTTAAGAAATAAGTGAATTCACTTTCATTTTTTTTTTAACTAGTAACTTTAAAACCACTTAAAGCTAACTTACTTGAAATCTATTTCCCGCTCAGCAAAATATTGGGTAAATTCTTGTGTCACTTCTTCACGAATTTTCAGTTCCAGCAGTAACTTATTCTTCTTTTCAGTAATAAGTTTGTTCTTCAACTCTTCTATGAGACTCAGCAGCATCTAGAGTTACCATTAGTATTAAGTTTTTCATAAAGAAATTGTTTCCCAGAAGTCAGAGATTTTCCCATTCCCCAAACACTACAACACTTTACTCTTCCAGCTGGCAGAAGTTCTTCCAGTTCTTTTATTAGCTTGTTCATAAACAGGAGGATTCCATAAACAAGAGGATTCATGAGTAGATTGAAATATCTGTTTGGTACTGGAACACCAGTTTATAAGTTTGCACAGAGCAGGCCTTTGCAAAGACCATTATGTTTATTACAATTCCTGAAGTTGTCTTAAACAGGGTTAAACTCCACAGGATTTGGCTCTTGTTTTCCAGATGTTCATTTTTGGGGCAATATTAATGAAACATCCACAAAACAGTCTCTAGTCCTCTGTTCCCTCCTCGTCTTCCCTAGAAGTGACTAAAATTGCTGTTCCTTAAAGAATGGTTTTCAGAAGGTTTTGTGCACAGAATACAAAGGAGTAGTCTTTTGTATTGCTAGAAATCAGGTAGTACTTTCTGTGCATTGACCATAGGTTACCAAAGGGAGAGAAAGCCAAATCTGCAATTCTTACTGCTCAGTCTGTATTTAGACACATTTCATAGAGTTTTCCCACAACAGGCACTAAGTCACAAGTAATCCCTTTTAGTTCTTAACACTGAATTTAGGTAGAATAAGGGTGATCAGAAAAAAAAAACCCAAAACAAAAGAGGTGAGAGTGGGGGAAACCAGGAAAAGAATACCTTGCTTCAAGACACAATACTACTCTGATTCTTAAAGTAGCCCTGGCACATACCATATATTCTTCTTTGCCAATAAGAACTTTATTTTCTTCATGTTTCTGCACTGCTGCTTCTCTTGACATATTATGTTGTTCCTCCATCTCATCATCATCATCTTCAATCACATCTTCTAAGCTCCTGTCCCATAGGATAGTAGCTCTTTTCCTTGGGACTGGCATTTTAGTGTCACTAAGTAGTGATGATTCTCTTGCTGATTTCTGGCCAAACTGATCTTGGGGAAGCATAGATGCATCCATAACTACAATCTATCCAGAAAAGAAAGAACAAAGTCATCAGTATTTTTTAAAACCTCTACTGGCACTTCCAAGAGATACCTGTTGCACTTTCCTATAGGTGTCCTGAACATAGTACTCTCCTAGCCTACCAGTTTCCAGCTCTAACCCTTCCTTTTATCCCAGGAACATCAAGTTTTACTAGCTTGACAACCTACAAGAGGGTGGCCACCCCATGCACAAACAGATTTCTGTATTTCCTATACTTTGAGTTTCTAGTTGCATTACACCAATGTCATCCTACAAATTCTATTTCTTCAACAACTGTTATCAACCTTACAGTCTGCTCCTTCTAGTGTTGTACTTCACCTGCTTAGATGAGCCCACATTCCAAAGGCCTGGATCTATTGTCTTTTGAACATAACTAACTGTCAAGAAAAGTTTTCCATAGCTTCCATTAAGCACTGATCCCCGACACTTCCATCTTCCCACTTCATCAGGGTTATATTATTGCTGCACTTACTTTACTCATTCTGCTTAGCCTCCACCTTCCCACTGAAGCCTCTATGGATATAAAGATGATGTTTCAAACTCTTCAGTGCTCAACCTATTTCGTTGATATTTCAGGTGAGCAATATTCCAAACTAAGATAGCAGTAATATAGGGGGAAGCCAGAATTGTTCCTCAGTGAGAGCATGTTATCAGTACAGAAGAAAAATTTACCTAGATCTCAGGAAATTTCTTCCAAATATAGTGTCTTGTTAGGCTGGATATTTTATAGGAATTTTCTGTAGGAGATGCTCCCATCCCCACCCTCCAAAAGAAAAAAAAAATGACCCAAAGCAGCCTTTTAAGAGCTTTACAAGGGAAAAAGCCTGACTAGGAGCAATTAGAAAATATGATTGCAGCACAAGACAGAAAAATCCAGTAACTAAATACACATTCTTAGAGGTGAGAGAACCTGCTTTTTAAACACAAATCATAACTACTAATCAACAAGATAAACTACAACACACTTACTTTTTGTGCAATGGATGAGAACTTTAGCACGTTGAGCGTTTCATCATATGCTGAAGAACATTGGCTTATGTTTACTATCATGTATACCTTCCCCTTTCCACTGAAGAATCCTTGAAGGAAATGAGTTAACTTACTCTCCCGGAAGGGTATGTGCTGCTGCAACCTTTAAAGACAAAAGAACAGATGACCAGAAGTTTAATAGTTTCCAGTCAGTGTAAGAGCTATCCAGCCTGAAGACTTAAAAATATTTATAAAAGCAGCAGTCTTTAAATCAATTAAAATTGTTTTGGATTAGATACAGCTGTTTGTGAAGAGACTGCAAGGCTGTTGTGACTGCTGCTTTATAGCCATTATCTCAGACAGGCTATAGCAGTACAATCAATGGGAGCACTTGAACAAAAAGCGTGTTCAACATTTAGCCTAGGGTAGGTCACACAGCCTCATGCTACATCAAACTATACCCCACTTTCCTCTTCTCCTTTCCACATTCATGAAAAGGACATATCTAGTTCTAGGCATGCAGTATCCAACATTACCAGAGATCTCTCTCACTCAGTATCCTGCCCCTGAGAAGGGACAATAGTAAGTGCCTACCTAGGCAAGAAAATGAGTATACATCAAACACATGAAGACACTTTTCAGAACTTTTTCTGTAATCCCCCAGCAGTTTAGCATTTCCTAAATCAGAAGTTGTGCCCCTGAGTTTAACAGCTGGTGATGTAGTTTGATGCTTATAGGAATTCTCATTAAATTTTCCTAAAATATGACTAAACACACACTTGCCACTGAATAGGTTACCTGCATTTTGGACACGACATCTATTCAGTTACATGAATAGTGCTACAGAACTCAGCAAGATAGTGACACTCCTGCCAGAATACACACATGGCTCGTAAGTAGCTTTGCTGCAGGACTGATAAACAGGCAACATTAAGAAAGTTACTGCTTCCTATTCAACTTGCAAGGGACATCTATTAACACTTTAAGAGATCATGCTTCAGAACATTTCTTCTATAGTTAAAATTCCCAGTTATTAGGGTCAAAAGATGACATTCTGAATACATTAACAGCCCTCTAAGCACCCATCATTCCTATCTGGAGAGAACAGGAAAATAAGACAGACCGTAAATTCACAAAACATAGGGTTAGTCAGGAACAAACACTAGCAAAGCTTTTTCATCTTAAGGTGTGATAGAGTTTGAATAGGCTGTCAGGAACAGGGTTATGGGGTAAGTGAATTTGGCAAAGCACATCCAGGCATATCAATCAGCAGACTGAGAATTCATTTAGCTTCTGGGACAGAATTAGATCTTCAAATAAGAACCGGTGGAAAACACAGTTCCTGAACAGTTACATCCAGCTTTCACTATATATTGTACTGTTTTTCAGACAGCTATATTTTGTATTATTTTACTTCTATTTAAATGCCCAAGCTAGGGCATAAATAGTGGGAAGGCTTTCTTTTGTCTGCATATGGTTAGCTAGATCAGAAGGAAAGTGTTAAAGATTTAGAAAAAACAGACAAATTTTGTCAGAGTGCACAGGTATGACAGCACAGCAATATCCTGCTGATGAAAAATGTTACACTAGACATACATAGAAAATGGAGTTAGTTCACAAAGTTGTAATAAAAGGCTGAAAATTTGACTCTTACTATGACACTAGTGAAAAGGGGTTTTTAAACTTATTTCAAAGTTTGTTTGGTAAGCCAAGCTCAGAAGAAAGTTAAATTGCTAAAGTCTATGATGCATGCTTAAAGGATGTTAGAATTTGAATGATTTAAAGAGCAAAACAAAGCAAGTTTAAGATAGCTTTAGTACATCAGCAAGACTTTACAGCATAGACTTTGTAAGTCTATACATATTTTCTACCAAAAACTTAGTGTTAGCATTGTATATTTTAAACAATAGCTTTTAAATGTTGTAGGCAATACCTAAAAACCACAACCAGTTTGCAATTCATAAAAGGACTTACTTTGACTGTTGACCATTCTTGAGTGCGTTAATACACTTGCCTAGAATGAGGAGAGAGGTGTTTATATTTCCACTCTCTTTCAATCTATCACCTTCATTGCGGGTCTTGGTACACCTTTCTGAACCAGCAAGATCACACATTGACAATCTGAAAGCAGACAAGGAATCACTTCGTTTGCCTTAGAACATGCACAAACTACTTTTAAGTATGATCACTTCTCTTAGAGGAAGAGTTTCTTGATCTTCATCTGCATGAACCCCTCCACCCTTTCCAACGTTGCTTCCCCAATGAAATTTCACACTACTTCCTGCCAAATCCTTTCCCAACACACTTCCTATTTCCCCCCCCCCGTCCTCTTCCTTCTGAGGACTTACATGAGTTCAGGAGTATAGCAGGGTAGCAGACCCTTGTGCTGAACAGGGGACACAAGACACAGAACAGCACTGCAACCTGATGGCTTGAGGTGGAGGGCCAAGTAGTCTATGAATGTAGGAAGTGGGGAAACCACCGTACATACATGAGGCTCTACCAGGGAACACTGGGTATATAGTGCATGGAAGATAATTGACAACTTCAGCACAAAAGGAGAGGGGGACTCTGCTCTGAACTTACTCATTAACTCGGGTCACTTGTGGTGCTTCTGAATCTTCAATTTTTAGTATCTTAACTGTGAATATGCTGTGACTAAAAGGAGAAGTTTAGGTCAGTAGAGAAGTGGTAAAGTAGACCAATACCTTCAAAATGTTTTTAGCCTCCACAACATCCAGTCAAAACACTGTTGAATCTGTCAACATATTTAAGCATATACTCTATCAGATAGAAGCTTTTAAAGATATATTTACATAGCACTTATTTTCCTTTTTCCTCAGACCTTTAGATGGAATAAAGCTAAGTGCTTTTGCTTGAAAGAGTATTGGATAAAACACTTAGCTTTTGTACATGTTCATCTTACTGAAGGATTGAATCCTTCTGGCTTAAAGCATTGGGTCACATACTGCTAAAGGACACTAAAACTGAAACCTAGGTATCTAGACCTTGTTAAAGACTTTTCCTCTCGTAAAAGCCATAAGCCATATTCTAGTTTCTCCTTTCTCCCACACACCATCCTACGTCCAGTGTTATTCAAAATGTTTCTCACCTTCTGCTGGAGCAAGTATTTAGTTTCGTGCTTGCAATACTCTGGTGTTTCAACCCCAGTTTTAGAAGTCTAAAAGCTTCTTTAGAATCAGAAATCTGAACCCACTGCAGATCTTTAGGAGGAACAAAGATGATAATCTTGTTAATATCATTATCAGAAAGACAGACGGGATTAGGGGATAATGTACACACACCAAGAATAATACATTTACTTGAGACATAGAAATATTTTACTAAGCCTGCTTCTGACAGAAATTATGTGACAAATAAGATCAAGATTCCTCCTTCCATGGGAAAGGAAGGACAAGTATATCACATCCTTTCAACCTATTAGCACACTAAAACATGTTCCGTCCATATTAAGTGAGCAACCTTAGCCTAAGCACTGGAAAGCCAAAAGGTAGGGTCTAATATGAGTATGAAAGCCCTATGTTCATATTCATCAAGGCAGAATTCTACCTGGACAGCTTTTCTGTTTTAGTCTACAATTTTGAGGGGACAGGGAAAAAAAGTCTGGACACGTTTCATAAACTGAAAGATATCAGAGATATCAGTGAAGTTTGTCTGCAATATTATGACTGTATGTCATCTTGATATGTGCTAGAGTAAATACCAACAACCCTACTAACAGAGAACTTACATTATGAACATTATGGCCTCTCAAACGAGAGGTCACCAAAATTGCACTAGCAAAAATACCACCTGTGACCAAGAAAAACAAGAAAATCATTAACTAGTTTTCCTCAATAACATCAGGAACAGCCTCACACTTCCAAGCTTTATTAAAAAAGATTATGCTGAAGCATAGCTCAAAGCAGACTATTTCCTACTTCACACATTTTCTAGCCTTTGAAGAAATGAAGGAGTTGGGTTTATTGTCCAAATTAGCTTTTTGAATTTATAGTTTGTCATATGAAAGATAAAAGCAGCAGGCAAAACACCTACAAAAAAGCCTTTAATCTAGAATTGGTGCCTTGATCATCCGAAGAACCTGTAACAAATCAAAGAGGTTTCAAACCCTGTGTTTCTGGCCATGGGGGGAAAAAAAAAAAAAAAAAAAAAAAACACAAACCACTGAACTGATATTTTGAGTTTTGTTAACTCCCCATCCCAAAACAAATTACATCCCAGGTTTGATTAAACTAGAGTACCGTAAAATGTAATTCGTAGTCAGACTGTTTCTCTACAGAAAATACCAAAAAAAAAAAAAAGAACTGTTGAGCCAATTATAACTATAGTTAAGAATTTTTGGAGTCTTTTTTTAGAAAATGGAAAAAAGACCAAGCCACCTACAAATTTGTTAATTGTTTTCAATATTTCTTCCATTTCAAAGAAATATCAAGGCAGTGGAGTACACACAGCCTTTTAAGAGTTACAGTCAAGAATAAAGAGAAAACGCTATTAAAGGTACAGACACTTCTATGTATGTAGATTGTTGCCTTTCATATTCAAGGTAGACACTTCTGGTGCCACAGTGAATGCAGGTAGGCGTTCTCTACTCTAGAACGAAACATTACAGGAAGACTGACTTTTCAAATTACATGTCTGGCAATTTGTAATGTATTCTAATCACCTTTTACATAAGAACATCCCTTGATGTCTTGAGCAAGGCGTAGTGTTTTTCTTTTCTTGTCATTTGATATAGGAATCAGTAGATCATAAAAACATTCATTGTAAATCTCAAAAAATGAAACCCAAACAGAAAACTTGATGTAATTTTTCACAGTTGTGCTAGATTGTTCTGAGTCTTGTAAGAGTTCTTCCATATCTGCCAAGTACAAAATATTACAAGTCAATATAGGCCTCAAAGTGAATTTCATTAAAAAAATAAGTGAAAACTGATATTACAGCAGCCTTCTAAAAAACACTTACCCCAGGCAAAAAATCCATTGAAGTTTCCCCCCTTTCTTAAGTATCTGGAAGTCACATGCTTACCCTACATATTTGCCAGAGACATCTACTCTACCACTTCCTTTTCCACTTGCAAATTCTATCAAACACATCCAGCTTGTTTAGAATTATTCAAGTCTCTTCAATATCTTTATAAGACAGAATTAAACTGACAAGTACACTTCATTCAGACTTTTTAAAACAAACCTAGTATTTAAGTAGTTTTTAAATGCTGGAATTAGGTTTATCTAATTACACACAGGTGTCAGGATACCAGTAGGGCCCATAGCATAAATAGTACTATTCTTCCTTGCTATAGTTTCATCTCATTTAATGCCTGTTCAGGTATTCTTCTAACCATTTTATCCTTGTGTTTGCTGCCCAGATAACTTGCTTACTATCCAATTCACATGCATATAAAAACGCCAAGTAGCCATTTTGTTATTGACATAGGCCGGAAGTCAGTTGTTGACCTTAAAGTTTCTTTGCCAGCTTTAATTGCAATTCTTCTATATAAAACATACCCATAGAATCAACTGGTGCTTCGTTGTTAGTGCTATTTTCATGGTCTACCTACAAAAGAGAACAGACATTAAAATATATTGTTGACAGTACATCACCAGTACACCACCAGTTACTTTTGTAACAGCTCTATTGTCCTACTAGATAGGGATACAGCATAGCTGCAATACACCAATACAAAGATCCTGGCTACACATCATGCCTAGTTCAATGCACCTGTATGCTCCTGTTGAAAGGGCTGATTCTTGCATTAATACTCATTCCTGACACTTCCCTTACATCAGGCCCTATCACGGTACATAGTATTTCAGCTTGCTGAACCAGAAGACTAGCCACAGAAAAATAGAGGGGTGAGAGCCCAAACAGAAACAGGGTGATTTAACAGGATGATTTGCACTGGTTGCAGTTTACACATTACTCAACCTGGTGAATCTAGAGAGTCCTGAATTTTTAATTATTGATATTTTGCTAATTCAGGTTTCCTTATCTTACGGCTTACTAGGTCAACCCTCAGATATATATGTAGAATCTCATTCACTTAAATAAATCAGCAACTTACTGCCTCATGATACAGGCTGTAAAAACCTTTCACAGCTGAAATGAAGTCTAGGTTTTAGAAAGAGAAGAAAAATTTTCCTCTGCTGAGCTCTTAAAAAAAGCTAGAGATTATGAGGTTCATACACATACACTCTGTTCCCACTCTTAGTTTTATTTAGTTGTTTGGGTTTTTTTAGGCATAGAACTGCAAAGAAGTTCAAATCATCTACCAAACCCAGTATGCTTAAGAGAAGAAACGCGGATTAGAAAATGAGTGTGGTTTGGGTCAGGTTTTTTTAATGTTTTGTCAAGAGTATATTTCATATAAAGCTGGGATTTCATAAAGTGATGCCTGAAATATTTAACTATTTACATAATCAAACCTTTTAGTTTTAAGCTTTACACATATAAAACATCCACCCAAACCTGTCTCTGTTGAAGTAGATGCAAACTTTGCCACTGAATTTATAAGCTGAAGTATTGTTCTTACAACCAGTTTTAGAAGCTAGAGGGGACATGGATGTGTATTCAAACACACATACATGATGGGTTTTTCTGAAGTCTTTAAAGACTACTACAGCTAGATTTAACATATGCCTGTGCTTTTAAAGTGAAGTCTTGAAGAATTTTGCTGCCACCTGCCTTCCATACTGGAGGAGTCCAGTTAACTAAATAATGGATAAAAATCAAGGTGACATATTCTGTCCCACAACAGCCAGAACACCCCATTATAAGCTAGCATACCACCGGAGAAATATTTAATTATTTTCTTTAAGAATAAAAAGCGTAATAGTCCCTTTCTAGTTCTAATTTCTAGCATATGCTCAGGTTTTTTCTATTATTCCATTAATTTCAGAATTAAAAACACCAAGAAAAAGATATGGTTATAATAAAATACAAATCCCCCATAACTGTAACTAAACAACTTTAGAATTCCAGGCAACTCATAAAACTGAACTGTATTTCTGGACTGCTCAATAGTGATCTGTTTAAGAATAAAGTCCAGCAGAAACCCATTTTGATTCAAATCTTTAGAAGTCTACTGGTTTTATAGCTCTGCTGTTTCAAAAAAAAATTTGCTTCCTTTGAGGATATTTGCCAAACTAGGAGAGGAACAACCTCAAAATCATTAGTTTCTTTCCAGTATCATGAAAGACAGTAAATTGTTTAAAGGAGCAGACCTACTAGCATCCCCAAAGATGGGAAGACTATTTGCATTCGGTCCTTATTACGCACCAGTAATCCCAGAGGATAAATTATCAGATGCCCAAGCTACAGAAAAAAAAGCTTAGAGTTTACATCCATCAAGTATTCAGCCACAAGATGGAAACCCACAGGGGAACAGAGTTCATCAGCTCTGTTGCTCACTTTGCTGCCAACCTGAATAGCTAGCTGGCAGCAAATAGACACATCCATGCTTAAATACAAATAGCTCAATGTTACCCTGTTCATTTTTCAATGGGAAGAGACTATCTAAACACGTTTGCATGCATCAGTATAGAAAGTGCTCCTCTACCTCTTTTGTTAGGCGAAGTATTGAATTTTTAATAGCAGTTTCTTCTCTCACTTGGTCTTTAGTCAGCTTTATATAATCTCTGCAGCGATGGGGTTTGAGATCCATTGCTGTGTATAGCTTTCCTTGAATACTTTTAAACAACATATTCATAGTCCTTGGCAGAATACCAACGTTATCTTCTGTCCCTGAAAGCAACATACAAAAGAAAGATCCTAATTATTACTGTAAACAAGGTATACAGATAAATGAAGACAGAAAGATAAGCAATTATAATCTCAAGGCATACACAAGGAATGAGAAAGCCACTTACTGCATGATGCAGTGGGGTTTTTTTGCATTCTTAAGGTAACAAGTGTCATTAAAGTGTTTTGAAAGGCATCTGGCTTTCAGCATCAGCTCATGCTCTACCTCTTAGACAGTAAGGGGCATAAAACAAAAACTGCTGAAGTACTCTGCATAACCTTAGCCTTAAGGAAAAAAAAACAAACCACAACCAACAGATATTTAATAGAGATTTGCAGTTTTTCAGTCGCATTTCATAGGCTGCTGTCACACTCGCTCTCAAGGAAGTAATCTTGAAACACAACTAACTGATAACTGATTTCTCAGCTGCAGTCCTGTACTAATTCAGACCCTACAAAAAATTTCCAGAAGCCTTGTGAAGGCTCACCCCTTTCCCTGTGCCAGACCCTTTTCTCAGAGCATACTACTTTTGCACCTGAAAGGCAAAAAGGATTCAAATAAAAATCTCAGTGCACACTTGATCTTCCTGAATCCAGATGCAAGTTTAAAAACGGTTCACTTAACTTTGATTTCTAAACCAGAGAGAAGGGCAGAGAGGTGGGAGTGGAAAAGAAACTGTCCTCAGACTGAACATCATCTTCCAGACTCTGATAACTTCTCCTACTCTTGAGACAGATCAGAAGCAATACAGCTAGTGCTGTAACTGGTAAAAGCCCAAGTCAGAACCTGTGTAAAATCTGGTTAGCACACAAACAGCAAGCTAGTAACCAAATAACATTAAAGTACTGGTGAATTACATTTGTTTCTCATTTCCTCTCTTCTCTATTTTTTGTTTACTATAATGCCGCTTGTAATTCAACTTAACATGAACAAAGTTCACAGTCACTGGCAAACAATGACCAGTCCTAAAAGACTGCTTCATCCCTCACTGAAGTCCTTCACTATTGACTGAATACAGGTCCCCATGTAATGCCAAAGTGGAAAGGCTACATCGACAATACAGGGAATAACAGAAGAGAAAATGATGGCACCCAGTAGCAACATTCTGCCCTGCCAGTTCTTATCACAAGTCGATAGTTAAGTGCTAAAAATACAATACCATGAAAGTATCTCCAGAGTCTGAAAAGATGTGAGTCAGTTCTTGAAAGACCACACCACACAATACCCCAAGTTAGTCAAGCATGGGGGACTGTACGCTTTAGCAATTTTTTTTTTGTTGTTATTTACCTATTAATTATTAGGACAGAGAAGAGCATCCCATTATTGCCCCAGATTAATGATAACCGAAAGTACTGGCAGTAGTCTTCGGTTATAATCCACTTCACAGAAGATCACTTAGAAGAAAATATCACTTCAATAAAGATCGATTTCATATGGCACAACACTCATTGTCCTTCTACTACTTCCGTGTAGAAAATTAGCACTACAGCATCTAGAACTGCCATTTTGTTATAGGACAAATTGTTTCCATGTGAATCAAATCACTTAGTTTGTTAAAGTGCTTTAAAAATAATTGAAGAATGACATCTTCTGACCAGAAAGGATATTGAGCTTTAACAGTACCGAAATAGTGCACCAGGAGACAAGGTTTCCTGGGATATTATTGATAAGCTCAGAAACTTCAGAAAAACCAGAAATGCTTGGAAGAAATCAAGCATGTTTCAAAACATTTATTCTCTGCCTATAATAATTGAAACAAACTCAAATACTATTCCTTATTTGAAGACAGTGCATATAAGATGCATAAACAGTGTATACAAGATGTATATGACCTTTATAATAATAATAAAAAACAAAATTCTAGTCTAGTGTAGAGTGACTTACACACTTTCCTAACTCCCCCTCCTCCCTGACATTCTAGATACTTGCAGGAAAAAAAGAAGTCACACATACCTGATTGAACTTATTACAGCCTTACAAAGCAATATCACTATATGTTTATGTAAACTCTGGCAGTGGCTCTGTCTGTTGGCAGTTTAGTGATATTTGTTATAGAAGGGGACTTTCAAAGGCTATTTATTAGTATTCAAGAGAAGCTAATGTATAGTGCCTACAGTTTAAATAAGGGAAAAAGTTATAATATTTCTGCCAGAAATAATCCTCACTTTAAAAAGAAAGAAAGTTCATTCAAGGGGAATACATTATACCTTGGAATGTGTAGGTTTTCCCAGCATTTGTAACGCCATATGTAAAAATAAGACGATTATATCCATCTATGAAATCTTGCACTGGTTGCTTCATGGTACCTTCAAAGAATTCTTCTTGAGTTGTTTCAGGTCCAAACACCTGAGCATTACCAAGAAACACCTTCATTTTGTTTAAGCAATCATTAGAGACTTTTAAAGAATCTTTTAAATTCCATATGTTTATAGAGACTATTGAGGGCTTAAAACTCTAGTTTGCTAATATAAGTTAAGCAACTTTTTCCAGGAATAAATTAAAAACTTCTAAAGACAATTAATTTACTCGTGAAAAAGTGAACTTCTGTATCATCTGTCCAGCAGTTTTTTCACTTAGTCGACTCAAAGAGTTTTTTGGGGGCTTCAGTATGATGCTTGTTGAGTCTTCAAGTGAAATGCAGTCCTATTAAAATGAAGCACAAGCAACACAGGTGTGAAAAGAGTATAGAGAGCTCAGCTTATAGAAAAAAAACAACACACATGTTTATAGGTATTTAACTAAATAAATGTCACACCTGCAATTCATTTTCTCTTTCCAACGATGTAAATGGCCTAATACGCAGGCAAACTTGTATGTGTCCCTTAGACTCCAAACTGCTCCTCTTAAATAAAAAAAAGTTAAGGAAGTTAGAAATCTGACTAGATTCTTTGTTTGATAACTAGCAATTTTATTTTCATCAGGCTATGAGAAGCAAAATTAATTCACTACACCAGTTTTTACAAGTGCTTAGGCCCCCACAGAAGTTCGCTGTGATAACTCAGAGTTAATAATCTTGCAACACATATACATATACTGCATTCAGGCCAACTAAAGATCAAGAACAAAACCCATAAAGACATTTTATTATTAAGCTGCGCTGGACTGGCAGCTAGCCTCATTCACAGAAGACTGATACACCCCATAAGGTATCAATGAAGTGCCACACAACTTAGTCTAATTCTATGTATCTCCTCCAAATTAAAAAAAATACTAAAGATGCTTTTCATCTTCTCTGTAAAATTCTGATTATTCATATCAATGAAAGGACCAAGCTTATTAAAAAAATAAATATCCAAACAATGCAAATATTAAAGTTTTCTTACCTGGCTTGTGTCTGAGCTTGAAGAAACTGAAGAAAATTCAGCAGAGAGATCTGCTTTAATATCTTCCACATTTACTGGTCCTGTTCTTTCAGGCGGCTCAACACTAGCAATATAGGATGGTCTGAAAAATTTATCATTATCCAAAGTCGGTTCCATCCTGCAAGATAAAATAAAACTACATTTTGCTCTCTGATCACATAATGTAGAGCTTCTGAAGTGCCTTATAAGACAAGACAATTTGAGACCAACAGCTGCAATTTCTTTGAGAAATCTTTCTTCGTCCTATCCATAATTCACATAGCAAGTTTCTGATTGCAGACCCTCTCCCCAGCTGAGGGGTTCACATCATGATGAAACAAGAACAACTGTTCTTCTTTCAATGAAAAGCAACTGTTTACTAGGGAAAAGCCTTACATATATACCACAACCTTGCTAAAAGTCATGTCTGACATGACAGTGTCAAAACACTTAAGAGCTCAGTCTTCCTATCCAGCCTGTAAGAGGCAGATACAGAGCTTCATGAATCTAGACAAACGTCACCAAGCTACAAATGAGCTAAAGCTATACATAAAGTAAGCAGCAATGTTTACTTTGTTTCTTCTAAGCGACAGGCTTTATTTTTGTCAGGTAACTGTACAAAAAACAGGAAAAACTTGTCCTGAATTATTATCACAGCTTGAACATACAATGACCTGTGAATAAGCTACTACTGGAAAGAGACATACCTGTGCTGTCACAATCTAGAAGTCTTATTCGTCAGCTACACAAAGTCACACTGCAAAACTCTTATCAGGCCTTGACAGGAAACATAATTGTTAGATAACTGACATGTTAGTTGCTTTAAATATAAGCTTATTTTAAAGCGTGATTTGTCAAGATTATGCTCTCATTCTGTGCCTTTCTACGTAAGAGACAAAAGATAAACATTAAGCTATATGTGCAAAGTTGGAACTAAAAGTGTTCATATGAGCCCAGCACTCAGACCAGTAAGGTTCAGCCACGGACAGCATACAGAACCCGAGATGCAGACTCTCCATCTGTCTCCACATGGTGTCATACAGCACTGTAATTACCTTACATATTCTGGTGTAAACAGGTACATTGCCTGGCTGTAGCCACCAAAAGGTACTTGCATACTGGCATATATTATTGTAACTCTGCTTATCGTGGCAATAGTTGAGAGCTGCAGACACCCTAAGAGAAGGGGATCAAGAGTGGCACAGACAGCAGACCGGGGTCACAGCACACACACAGCCCACAGGCTAGGCACACAGCCGGGCAGCACAAAAAAGGGTAGAAAAGGCTCCAAACCACACAATAAGCCTGGCAGCTTGTCTAAAACATAAAGTATCAGCCTTTATGCATTTAAAAAAAAAACCATTAAAAGGAAAGTTTCCCTCTGCAAATATCAATCTTTCACTTCCAGGCTTCGCACTATTTTCGCGCTCTTAAAGGGACACTGCCACACGGCTCTGTCAGCATCACGGCCCTGGGCCGGGCGTTACCCGCGACTTGCAGGCCCCACAGCAGTGCCGAAAAGTTTTCACCCACCGTAACGCTAGTAACCACGACCGCAGCAGGGAGAAGCGAGGGGAAAAGACCTCAGCACCGCCCGCCACCAAGGCCACCCACACTGCTTCCCGTCTCCGCGACCCCCAGCTCCCAACTACTGCCTCCTGCCCTCCTCAAGCGACAGCCCAGCAGCCCCGCAACCCGCCCGGCCTTACCTGAGAACCTACCCCACGCTGGGAGGAGGGAGGCGGGCCCAGCCGCCGACCCCCGCCGGGTGAAAGCAGCCCCACTCTGGGCTCCACTAACCGGGCAACCACCGCCGCTCACCGGTACGGCGTAACCGGCGCGGCCGCGGCTGCTTTTCAAATCCGACCAATGGGAGTGCGCGGCGCCGCGCGGCCTTCTGGGAGGCCGGCCGTTGCTGCGGCGAAAGGCTCGACGGGAAGTGTAGTCTTGATGGGGCGGTGAAAGGGGGCGTGGCCGGGGCCGGGCCGATCTGGCCTGCTTGGCTGGCGGGAGGCTTCCTCTCCGGCGGCGGCCGGGTTGCGCAACGGGGGTGGGCTACGAGGGGGTGTTTGCTGGGACTTCTGCATTGCACGCACCCAGACCCGTCAGGGCCTGTCCCCTCAGCGACAGCAAGGACTTCAGCTGCCACGGGAAGGCGCCCTGGCCTCGCCGAGCTGCCCCGCGGCCTGCCCTCACCTGTCCGCCTCGCCGTCCGCAGTGCCGGGGCTTTGCCGGCCTGGCAGAGGATATATGTAAGTTCAAGCTCGTGAATACTCTGGGTGATTATAGCGATGCTACTTCTACAGGCCGTTTTGCAGGCTGAGAGACAAGCTGAGGCTTTGCAATCTGTGTATAAACAGGATAATCACTGTTTGCAGGTAGCAAAAGGGAAGAGGCCAGGTGGCCTCCTCAAGCTGCAGATGCTCTATATCCAAGCAGGGATCAGCAGAATTGAGAAACTCGGGTTTTAAGTTCAGGCTGTGCTTGTTTCTCACCCTGGGTTACAATACTGACAGAGCCACAGCTGTGGAAAACATTTAGTAAGGGATCTTTGTTTAAAACCTTCCCCAGGTGGAAATTATTGTTTGATGCTGGGTTTGCATGATCGGGATTTAATTTCTTAATCAGCAAGAAGAGAAATCCTTTGGCTTTATTTTCAAAACAGTGTCATAATGCGAAACAGATCATCCTTTTCTAGAGTGCCAGGGTATGGAAATGTACAGGTTTTGGTAACAAAAAACACCGTAAGTTTCTCTTTAGACTTACACAGGAATTCTTTGAGCTTTAGTAAGGAACATCTGCCTGTTTTAAATTGAAATAAAAGGAAAAGTAACTTGAAAGTAGTCAGTACCTACCAAAACCAAATGTTTGTCTTTCATTTGAAGAAAAGAATGCCAATTCTGTAAAAGAATAATTCTACACACACTCTGTATCAGCTGCTTTGATGAGGTTGTCTTTAAGATTAAGTCTGATCTTTCTTTAAATAGAGGCTATGTCATATCAGTAGAAGAGGTGTACTTGATTTCAGTTCAGATGCAGGCCACGTTACAAGAGCTGGTCTGTTTTAACAGCAGAAAATGATGCAGCTTTGAATTTGAAATTGTTTGCCAAACAAAATTGAAAAGCTCTTGTAGACATTCTTTAAGACTTAGGCTAACTTTTAAAGAAGTATCATAGTTTCTATCCTGAACAGAACAGTGAATTCAAACTACTGAACTAACCTAATGCCCAACCACCTGTTTCATACCAGGAAGGGACTGAGAATGGCTCTCAAAAAAAGGGAAAAATTAGCTCCTGGGAGCAAACCTGAAAGTTGTTCTCTTTCACTTGTTGGAAAGGAAAATTGAAGATCTTCTCAGAATACTTTGCAAGGTATAGTCTTAAAAAGGTTGGGAGCTATTTCCTGCAGAAAATTGTTCTTGCTAAGTTGGGGCATAACAAAGCTCATGGTACAAGCAATATTTTGGGTTTTTCTTGAATATTAGATTTCTGAAACTGTTTTTATAATACTGCACATGCTGCATAATTTAAACTGGTATCTCAAAGGACTACCATCAACATACTAAAACAGAAAACTAAAACACAATCTAACGTGCTCCCAGCCTCACACAAACCATGATAAAGAAAACATTAGATCAGCATAACCAACCCAGCCTGTTTTGGAGTGGGAGATAATGAAACTCCATCAATGTAAATAAGCTTCGTGGCTTTCTACCAGTATATTTTCCTTAAAGTGGTTTGTGCAAGGACAGCAAGTTGCAACAAAAATATCTGCTGCCAAAACTGTTAACTGATTAGGCCCTGAAATTTGATTGTGTTGCTATTCAAATTCTCTGTAACTTGTGGAGCAAGGTTGCCACTCCCCAAGGGGAAAAGATTTTTTTTTTTATAAATGACTTGTTACAGCTCTGACCATTACCCTTAGAAACTTATGCTCCTTATATTTGGGACAGGTTTCAAAAGTTGTGGGTAGTCTACTCATCTGAGTGATGAGATGATGCCCTGTGAGACAGCATATCTCAGCTAGCTTTTACATGGCTGTCAGAAGTAATTAGAGACAGTCAACACTGCTGGGACTTGGCCCAGCATCCTTCAGCACATCTGAGCAGCAGCCAAACCAGGACTGACTTCAGCTTCTTTGTACTCAACTCACCTTCCCCAGGGAATTAACAAAGTACTCCAGTTTCCCTTTGGCACTCCTGGTTCTGCTGTGCTTCCCCGTGCCCTGACCGCTGCCTTCCCATCCTGGTTGGAGGCCAAGTCCTTCTGCAGGGTTCGTTTGGAGCCGACTGGCAAGAAAGCTCCTGTTCCTTGTCACACAGGTGTCTCTTGGAGTAAAATGGTGCGTTGCAGTATCTTCTTGGTAGCCTGCCACCTCAGCCCCTTATCACCCCTATCTTTCAGGGCAGTGCTTGTCATTTATCCTGTTATTTGCGCAGTCCTGTGGATGCATTTCACACTTCCTTTAATTTGAACCTATGTAGCAGCACCCTCACTGTCCCACTCCCATCAGTTGCCTCCAGGTGACATTATTTCTAATGCATACAGCTGATTTTATGAACTCATGACTTTGCAGTCTGTTTGTTTGTTCACTTTTCTTTAGTAATATAGAGATGTTTTCCTTTATCATCTCTTCTAAGCAATGAGCTGCTTCTTCAGTCTCACGTTTCCCAGTTCGTTCAATACAATTTTTCTATGGCTGACTTTTGGTCCTTTACTATTTCCTTGTTTCCTGCTCAAGACTAGCTTTAAAGACACAAACTTAAGAGAAAAATGGCTTGGGTTTGTCAGTGTAATTTTTGTGCTTTGGCGTGCACATGTTCAAGCTTTCTCCTGAAGCGAGCGGCACAGAGGCCGTCACCTGCAAGCAAACAAACGTTCCGGTTTGCCATCCTGTGCAAGG
>JAVKLA010000093.1:22916811-22931299 GCA_034782735.1 Sagittarius serpentarius | reverse complement strand
AATGCGGCGGCGGCGCCCGGGCACGGCCCCGCTGCCGCGTGGGCCGGGCCCGCCCTGCGCCAATGGGGCGGCGGCGGGCGGGGAGCGGCGGCCCGGCACAAACGCGGGCGGGTGGCGGGCGCCAGCTTCGTGCCGGGGCGAGCACCGCGTCGGGCGGCGCCCAGGGTCCTGCCGGCCTCCGCCGCCTCCCGGACGCGCCCATGAAGCTCATAGTGCCCAAGCAGCACTGTAAGTAATGCCCGGGCCGGCGTCCGGGCGGGGGTCGACCTGGCTGCCGTCGTGGGTTGGGTGTTGGGAAGGCTCTGCGGTCTTCGTACGTGCTCCTTCCCTTTCCCCAAACGTGGTTAGAATTAAGAAAAAAGTAGACCTGGGAGCCGAATGCGAATGATTCCGACTGGGGGGGTGTGGGGGGAAGAAAGAGTATGTTGCAAACATGATGAATTTGTAATATGCTCCTTGTGAGCATCGCCTGTGGCTTTTGGTTAGTTGGTTTGGGAGGCGTTAGTGAACTGGATGGCCACTTCGTGTTTGGTTTTAAGGCTGTAAGTCTTAGACATCCATTTTTGTAATGTACTTGATTGTATAAGGTTTGTTGATTAACAGCACGTTTTATTTACTTGATCGTAGCCGAGTGCTTGCATATAGGTGTGGACCTATTGAATAATTACACGCTGAACTCCGCAAGTAAAACAGCGCAATGGGAAAAGTACTCTGTTTCTTTGCGCTTCATTTTGCTAGCCCTTCAAATAGAGCCAAACAAGCGTTTGCTTCTTTGTTGAAAGTTCAGCGTGTTCCGAAAGGGTAATCAGGGATAGTTGGGATCGCAGCTACCCGCTGCCAAAACTTAAAGATGTTTCTACTCAGTAGGCAGTAGTGTGCATTCAGCTACTCTGGATTTATTTTTTTTTCTTTCTTTTGAAATGAATACTTAAAAAACTTTTTTTGTATAAGCAGAACAAAATAGTCAGAAGTAGTCTTGGAAGAGCTGCAGTTTTCACTTATTAACTAGTGCCAGTGCCTTCTCCAGCTTTTTAAATGTTTTAGGTGAGCTACGCATACCACTTTCTCTTAGAATGTTCTTTGTATTGATCATGTAGTGCTTATGGTACCTGTAAATATTTAATTTAGTCTTCTGCCAAATTTAACGTATTGGTGACCAAATCATTTTCTGTCATGAACTGGTATTGTAGTCTTTGTCCAGCTTCACATTTTCATTCAGGAGCAAAAACTGCAGAACTTGGACTAACTTACATTTTGATTTGGTGTAACTAAGAAGAGTCAGCACTTGCATATCAAACTCTTCATAATACTAAAAACTACTCTGAAGCAAAGCATAAGGCCTTTAGGGATTCATGCAATCACTTTAATAAGAAAGAATGCGGAATTTGGAATTTCCCCCCTATCTTGAGGGGAAAAAGAGCCTGTCAAAGTAAAGAGCGTAGGTGACTGGCTATATTGCCAAAGATGTATGACAGCTGAGTGGGTTTTTAGTGAAATGAGGCTTTAATGAAAACAGCAGGTGAGGGAAGTGCTTTGTAGAACTAATTTATGGGCAATTTCTTTGCTGAATGAAAGACATGAATTCTTGCTGATCTTATACTTCGGGATTTCTGTGGTTAAATTTGTACAAGAATATATTTGCAATTTAGTATTAGTCTTGCAGAAAAACACGATAGCACATTGTCACCAGCCTAATATTCATTAAATTATACTCAAATTCTCCTGGTACTGCATAGCTTTCCACTGTATCCATCTCTAGGGAATACTACACAATCCCGTTTTACTGGTTTTTGTATTTAATCTTGGCCTTTGCAGATGTTTGTTCTGTGCTTAAGGACACATTGCAAAATGAAGTGTAGTTGCCACATGGCATGTAAGACTTCAGTATTGATTGTGGGGTTTGCTTTGTGTGATGGAAAAGATAATGAGATAATTGGCATTTCCCAGTATTTCAACAAATGAAGCCTATCTTTCTGCAGCGATTATTCCTTTAAATCCTCATAAATTGTATGTTTTCTTGATTACTTTTGCTTTCTGCCAAAGTGAGGTAGACTTCTGTATTCCCAGGTCTTTTTCCCCTCTGAGAAGGGAAGATTCCCTGTGAAACCAGTGTGCTTTGCTGATTAGCCTGTGGTAAGAGAGCATCTGGGGACTGACTTAGCTTCCTTTTGACTCGCCTTCTGCTGGTTCTGCTTAGAAGCTTGTCTTTGCTTTGTTTTGTTCCTTAGTTGAACTCGATGAGTTGTCAGGGATGTTAGGCTTATGTCAGTTTTCTGGTTCAAATCATTAGTGCGGACTCTTCGTGAGGCTAGGGTTTACATTTCCTTTCTGTATCACAGCACAGCTTAATGAATACAGATAAGTATCTGTTATGATGCCTTGTGCTGTGAAGTGCTCCAGAAGAGAATAAGATACTGAAACGGTGTGAATTCTGCAAATTTAAAAAGCCTACTAAAGTGTTGTGTTGCTCAGTTTAAATGTGATCTTTGAACAGAAGAAAGAAAAAGAGCAGTTAAGTGCTTTCATCGATCCCTGTGAAACAACGTTGTAGCCAAGTAAGGACAAAGATTTCGGCATGGCAGTTAACTAGACTGGTGCTTCACAGCATTATCCTACATCAGACATAGGTAAGAAGGCAGCTGAACATCTTAATTCTATTGCTTTTCTTAAATTAAGATAAAGCTTTGGTGTCTCTATTCAAACCAGCATCTTACATCTCACTCCAAGTCAGCTGGTAATTGTTAGGGGTCAAAGAATGTGTATTTTGAGACGTTGTGACCATTTAACCATGGCAGTTATAATGCATGTTAATTGTAATTTCTAAACACTTCGAGTTGTAGCTTCACAGTAAAGAATGCTTTTGGCCGATATTTACCTTGTTACACCTGTGCTGTTTGGCCGCAGCATGATTATGTAATACTACTTAAAGCCAGGTGAAAACTGGGGAAAACCTAGGCTTTTTCACTTGTGGTGATGTTAAATACGGAATGCCATGACTATATAGTATATTTTGGTTAAGAATACAGGAGGGAAAGTGGTTTTGGTCTTGGTCTTGCTATTGTTTGAGACAGTGAATAAGTACAGCGTCATTGGTTACTGAAATTTTGTCCAAGGCACTGGAATATCCCACAATCTTTTAATCCTAAGAATTGCTTCAGGTGACATGCTGCTTAAAGTTAGTTTTATTTTAGTGTAGGTGGGCATAAGGGTTGCCTAAGGAATAGGACTGGTCATAACAAACTGAACTAGTTGGTGTGTGGTGGTTCAGCATCCTGTGAGTTAAAACTCTGTATCAGCCTTACCAACAAGATAACACATTGCCAACAGGAATGGGAAACTTATGCAAATCACTTCCATCAGGTTGGGTGCTGTCAGATCCAAGAATGAAATTCTCAATACCTAATCATTGCTTCTTGTAGCTTTGTAAGTTTTGCTTTTATTTGTTAGGGTTTTTAAATAAATTTATCTATACAGGCTAGGTAATGACCTAGTCTCCTAGTGTTATCTTCAGAAATCAGTTTGTGGTGGTATGACTGCTTATGTGTGAATGGTCACAACTGTTTAACAAAAAGCTCTGTGCTTTTGGGTTTGAAGTTTTTTGGTTTAGGTTGTCATCTTCAGGCGGTAGACCTTCAATAAGCCCTTGCTGCTGAAAAGGAACTGGAAGGCTTTGCCTGATTTATGTGCGTGATTTGTTTAGCTCTAGTTTTGTAAGGTTTGAAGAAACTTCTGTTACTAAGCAGATGTAATTAATTTTTTAAGATATATATTCTATTTTTGTTCAAAGGAGAACAAATGCTTCCATTTTACAACATGTTTGGATTGCTCAAAATAACTGTAAAATAGGAATAAGTAATTGAAAAATATATGTATGCTTATCAGCTTTTTTAATAGAAAGCAGCTTTCAGAAGCTGTGAGAATACTATCCCATCTTATGTGTGACTCTTGGTTTGATTTTTTTTCCCTGTTCTTATTTTTCACTCACTCTCCCGTCTTTCAGTCCCAATTAAAACAGGAAGCTCTTAGATCATCAGAGCATCAAGCAATGCAAATTAAATGCAAATGAAAAATGTAAATGAAGTAATAGGATTTCATCATATGTGTGTCCAGGAAGAAAAGCAGCTGAACCTAAGATATTTCATCTCAGATATTTATGACTAAGGTGTCAGAGTATTGATACTACCACTCAAATTGTTGATAAAAAATGGAGATACCGTAGCTATGTTCAAGGAAATACAGGTCTTGTAAGAGAGATGTATAAGCTGAAACAGTTTTGGCAAAAGAAGAAACTGCTGCAAATTGGTCATGGATAAAACTAGGGTCCAGGTAGACAGAAGGAAGTGCTAACCAGCAGGATTCAGGCACAAACTCTTTCTAAGAGTTAAGGAGTAAAAAGATTCAGCTAACCTTACGTGGTGGTGGTTTAAACATATGAAAAGGATTACCCTTGGTTATCCTCTTTAATGGGGGGGAATGAATGTTACTTAGTGACCTAGGAGCTCCCTTTCATTCGATCTTGTCCATGTTGTGATTTGGTATTTACCCCCCACATCTCCTTCTTATACAGTATGTTAAGAATAGGGTTTTTAAAAATCAAATGTGTTCAATTCTGAATGTAATATGCCTTATAGGAATAACCTTATAGGTTCATACTCTTCAAAGTTTGTGCAGAAACTAGGTAAAATGTATCATGGCATTTCTTGTGAGTGAACCTTTCCCCCAGATAGCACAGCTGTTGGTGTGCATTAGATTACCTAATTATGCAATGCTATAGATACTTTCTGTTTGCATTGTCACATACTTTTGCAGCTAAATTTTGGAGTAATGGAGATTTTTATCTCGAGATAACAAACCAGTAAGTAGTTGGTGCAGTTTAACATAAAGAGAATTAATTTTCTTAAGAAGATAAGTGGAGTCTTTTGATTTATGCTATGCTTTTAAGAATGCATGATTCATCTTGATGCTTTCTCTATCAGTTCTATGGGACCTAGAACTAGATTTTATAGTGGTGGTGTTTTTTATGACTTACTGCATGTAGCAATACAGTAGAATAGTTTTTTCTCCACAATAATAGATTGCCTTGATCCAATAGGTATATTGCATACTGACTGCTGAGAAGAGATAAACTGGCTCATAATAGTCTTATCAGACAATTTTAGTTAAGAAGTGCATTTTTTACACTGTGAAAACATTTCTGCAACGTACATAGTGTCTTCATTTTTCATAGCAAATCACGAAGTTTTGAATAACTGTTACCAGCCTAAGATGTGGATGTGATGGGTTTCACTTTCTTCTTGCTTTCCTGGCTTTTAATAACTCAGGAAACTGGACATCTATTCAGGTTATCAGTGAAATGCTGGACTTCCAGTTTAAAGCAAATAAAAACCCAAACAACCCAAACTAAAAAAAAACAACAACAACAACAAAAAAAAAAAAACCACCAAAAACTAAAACCCCACAATTTCCCCCCCATTTCCCTTCAGGTCTGCGGAGACCATATCTACACAAATAGCTTTCTTCCTTCATACCCCCTGGTTGTAGCAGTGAGGACCCTAATAATTTTGGTGACCTCTGAACGGTCTTACTCTCTGCATTCAGGGAGGCAGCAAAACCTAGGAGCACCTGGCAGTCTGTATGCACGCTCTCATCAGCACCACGTTCAGTGGTGTCAGGAAAGTTGAAGTGTGTAGATACCAGCTAAGGTGGGTTATCTAAAGATACTGAAAAGAGCTGATGGTGCTTCAGTGGTGCATTTTGTTTTGGAACATATTGATAGTATCAAAAGATACAAGGAATAAATTTTTAAAATAATCACTGGAATACAGAAGTGTTTCTACTGTCACTCCAGTTGTACATAAGTTACATGAACTTCAGTGGGACTTGTCAGGAACTTTGAGACTTGGGGGTTTTTTGTCCTAGTTGGTCAACCAGTCAAAATAGTTGTCATCTTTATTGCAAGTGATTCCAACAGATAGCTGGTGTTAGCAGCTGTGAAGAAAACTAAGCTGCTGTTCTGTGTAACTGAAATACCAGTTGCTGTGGACTGATCTTGTGCTTTTTATTTGTGCTGAAGAAAACTGCTGCTGTTCTAGGAGCAAAGTTCTTCTCTGCAGCTCTCCGTTTGGCTCAACAACAAAATGAAAGGAGCTTAGATTCACAGACAGAATAAACTAAAAAAAAAAAAAAAGTCTCATGGCATTTGTGCTTGCTTTTTAAATGTGAGCATTATGTGTACCTATCCCAAGAACTATACAGACTTGAAATAACTTCATAGTTGTTTTCTACAATATTTACTCTTTGTTAATGATTTAGTTAAGACTCCTCAAAATGTTAAGGCAGTCACTTATGAATAACTGTCAGCTGTTAGTACTTAACACTTTCATTGCTGGACTTGTGTTTGGTAGGAGAATGGAATGCTTCTTCCCTCTCTTAAAGATTAAATCTACACTATAGCTCTAAAGCAATTGTTGGTGCAGGTAGATTGCAGGAGATTTTTATGCCCTAAATGTAAAATACTGGAAGTTGGCTTACACTTAGCTCCAGGCTGGTTCAGCGATGCTGCTTTTAAAATACAGCTTTGTATTTGAATAGTTAAGATGCATCCAAGGAGGAGACTTAATATTCCAGTGCGACAGATAATTAAAGTTCTCAGTAGCTTAAATAAAGACTTGTGTAAATCACTGATGGGATTTGCATGCTGCGCTTCACTGCATTGTATAGTGTGGACCAGACCATTTTTGCTTAAATGTTTACGTTGTACTTCAAAAAGTGTTTCAGAGACAGGTTAGTGTATGGTAACATATTTTTCCTTTTTAAAATAAAGCCTACTTGAAAAACACTTGTTCCGAATTCTTCCTGTTTCAGGGAACTTTCGTACATTTGCAGAGGATGTACCTTCCCAAACCTCAAATTACACTGCATTTCAGTGTCTTTGTGTCTTGCAGCTTGTAGGGCATAGAAAAAGACTTTGCAACAGACAACAGTAGGTGCTCTTAGAAAAACTGAACTGGAAGCAACCTACTGCATGGGAGTTTATACATTATGCCTTCCTTGTCCTTAGGGAAGGTGAGGAGAAACTGATGATTCAATTATTTGGTATACAGCAGTGGAGCAAAATAACTGTTTTAAACATCTGGATTGGTTGGGGGGGTGCCTTAACAACTGTGAAATTTAGACTTTTGAATTTCTTAGCCAGACAAGAATGATGGTGAGACTCTTATGGTGAGAAGTAAAAGACTAAGCTCCTTTCAGTGTGAAGTTGAGTAACTTAATACTGAGCTGTGATTACCTGAGGCAGAACAGTGTGATCAGTACCTCCTATGCTTATTAAAATCTTTGCCCCAAGTTGTTTACGTTTAGGTTCCCTGGCAAAAATATCAGTAATGCATATGGTGTTGATACAAACTCCAAACCATTGACCCTAAGTTGGGATGCCCTAGTTGGTAGAATCACATTTCTAGCAAGTCTGCCTGATTCTCCCTAAAAACAGAGAGGTGACAGTGTGACTGCTATTTTAGAAATGGATCTGTGATGTTAGTCACATAGTCAGAACTTTTAATTAAAATTTCTCTTAAGAAACATTACTAGCTGCCGCCTCCTGCACTACCTGTGTATAGACTTTGTATTCTCACTTCTTATTGCTTCATAAAGTTACATGGCTTACTATTTAAAATGTATGCATGTATATATAAGCAGAGCAGGCAGACCAACCTGTCTGCGTGTTCTCCATAGTGATTTTCTCTTGCTATTAACAGAACAAAGGCTTTGGTAGACGTAGGCCAGCCGTGGCAAATATGTGTGTGCTGAGAAGCAAATAGTGGCATTTCTTGTATAGCTGTATGATAGGCTAACACATATACCAGCAAAGGGAGTCTATGCTCAAAGGACTGTCACTAGTAAATATTGAACTTAAACCAGCTTATTCTCTTTGTGCTAATATATGCAGGTGATGTAGTTCTGACAGAGCTGCTAGTTCTGGTGGGTTGAAGTCTGGAGACTTCCAGCATAATGGGAGAGTTATGTATTGCTGCTCCTCAGGCAGGCCCTTGTGACTGTGGAAATTCCGACTGGTCTTGGAAAGGCAATTGTAGACGTTACACGATGGGAATGTGACTTGAGAAGTCTTGTTCTCCTGTGTGGTTGTTTCTTCCTCCTCCCCTCCTTAGTCTATTTTAAGAATTGGTGCCGGGAGTCAGACTGGGTGAAATGCAGTAAATGTGTTCTGTCAAGAGGTGCTGCTGACTGAAGAGTAAAATGTTTTCCTGGGAAAAAATATTTTCATTTTATTAAAACCTGCTTCTCCAGAGAAGAGTATTTTGAGATTTTCTTTTTCTTAACCGAGGCTTTATGAAGTCTTAATTTAGAGAGGTGTTTAATACATGTGAATTGGACACGTAAGTGACAACCAGTTTTCGGGAGCAGATGCTGCTACTGTGACTGCACTGAATTGTCGTTCAGCAAATGTTTTAAATTATATGGCTAACGTATATTTACAGTGACTTTCTCTTTCTTCCTCCCCAACCCCCTTGTCCTTAGCGTTTCCATGGTTTGGCATGGATATTGGTGGAACGCTGGTTAAACTGGTCTACTTTGAACCTAAGGACATTACTGCAGAAGAGGAACAGGAGGAGGTGGAAAACCTGAAAAGCATTAGGAAATACTTGACCTCCAATACAGCCTATGGTAAAACTGGCATTCGTGATGTCCATCTTGAACTGAAAAACTTGACTATGTGTGGACGTAAAGGAAACCTGCACTTCATCCGCTTTCCCAGCTGTGCCATGCACAGGTTCATACAGATGGGTAGTGAAAAGAACTTCTCCAGTTTGCACACTACACTCTGTGCCACGGGAGGTGGAGCTTACAAGTTTGAAGAGGACTTTAGAATGGTACGTGAACTGTTCATAAGGGCTCAGTGGGAATTACTTTGGGAAAACATCCTGGGAGTCCTTCTGTTAAAACTTGCAGAGAAAATGTTTTTTTTGTCCATCCTAACTGGTGAAGACTAACAGAATCAATTCACATTTGTTAATTGGTGGAATTGCTGAGAACATGGAGGGGACAGTGGAGGGCATTCTACTTGCTGGATATTATACTGAAGCATTACTGTGCAGGATGTCTTCGGTAAATGGTTTGTATAGAGTACAGCTGTGATGGTCAGATGCCTCATCATCAGCCAGGGGTGTGTTATGACAACCTAGAAGCCTGAGACAAGGTACTCATCTTGCAAACTGGGTATCTATTAGAAAACCAGAAATGAAACCATACAGGCTGGAGACTAGATTCAGGTTCCCTTCCCTTTGTATTGGTCTTCAACCAGACTTCAGTCAAGACTCTTGGAAAACCAAGTGTGGAACAGGGGGAGAAACAGTGTATGGAGGCATGACAATGGCAGCTAGCTTTTGATTTCAATTCTGGGAGTACGTCATGTGAAGAAAGGCAGTTCATGAGGTGACTAGGTTCCAGATCCCCTAGAATTTAAAAATAACCTCTGTGGGGACCTCCAGAAGCTGATGTAAATATGAAGTATTGGCGTGCTGCTGTTTATATGAACTTCAGCAATAGTCCTAGCTCCCAAATGAGTGCACTGGAGTGCACCGCAGAACTTGATTGTGGTGACAGAGGCAGAGAGTGCAGTTGTACAAACTGCCTTAGAGAGAAACAGTCGTTTGGGAGGCAGTTGCCTGTTGTGTATGTGTCTCTGCTGGGGCATATCTCCATTCATTTTCTGTAGAAGAATGAGTAGTCTGCCTTGTAACAGAGCAGTCCCACTAAGATTAATGTGAATGATTTACTTGGCAGGCAGGTCCTACACTTCTGTCCCTAGCTTTTGACCTCATCTTGAGGGTGAGGGATGGCTACTGGGTATGGCAGATTACATCAGTTGCTTTTCTGTCTCTGCTTCAGTCTAGGGAGCTATCATGCTGGTTTACCAACTGCCATTGACTGCAGTCCTTGGCTTTGTCTGCTTCATTTTTAACTCCAAGCATCCATTCCTGCAATACAAGAGGTTTTTTCTTTGTCAGTACACCTCACCTACCAGATGACCAAGATCCCAAGGGGGAAAGAGAATGCTGTAAGAAATCAACGTGAATTCCAGCTGTTACACTGTTGTGCAGTCATTTTCAGCAAATGTTGGACATGGAAGCAGCTAGTCTAATGAAAGACTATTAAGTTTCTGAATTGCTGTAGTAGTCCACTACTAGTGCCAGATTTCTTGTCCTTTAGGCTGACTGCAAGTCCTTTATGTGTTAGGGTCTACTGATGATTGAGTCCTCAAAAGTTTTAATTAGTCTCGCATTGTGTAAGGATGCTGGTGCCACAGTAGGTGGTGCATTCTAGTGCCGGTCAATGTTAACCTCAGCTCAGGTTTTCGAGCATCCTTCCTTGTGTCCGGGGGATGATTCAGGTCATGTTCTCTAGTGACAATGGGAGGTCACTTTGAGACTTTCTGAAGAGGCTGAGTATTCCTTTGGAAGGGTCTGTCTTCCTGAATTCATCCCTCCTGCATCGTGTAATAGCAGCTAGAGTTGCTTACTTAGTAAGGAAGTTCATGTCCCTTGCTCCCACAGCTGTGGAATTGAACTGAAAGTTACCTGGTGGCTATCACAGCTAGGCATTTCTCTCAATGGCTTTGGCTTTATCTGGTGTAAATATGCAATTTGCAGTGAGGGACCAGCCTCTGTCATCTCAGTTGCAATACAGTTGATGTAGCGCTGGAAGCCATAGTTGAAGTTGGGACTGTTTCGCTAGGTATTGTACAAAAGTATGAGATCACATAGCAAATTAATGATGGACTTAGGCATAAAATCCCACATCTCTGCAGTATTAGTTAACATTCTGTGTGCTGTGACACTTGTAGGTAGTTTAAGAAAAACACTGTAAAGGCCAGCTGGGGTGTTTTGTAGCAAAGTCAGTGAAGTGCACTCACACCTAAGTGTGCTTTGGACACCTCTTCTTACAGCTATCCAGTTCCACACCTTCCTTTATAGCAAGTATTTCTTGGCTCAAACTGTAGAAATATCCATAAAGTATTACAGAAGCAAAATACTATCTATTACATGAAGATTTGCTTGCTTAATCTCTCTCAAAGGGCTGAGTGTCCTGTGTACTGGCACTTAAATTGTCACACTTCATTAGCCACTGTAACAGCAGCTGGCTATCTCAGTGTGTTCTGCTGACTGTAAATTGACATTGGACAACAGCTTCAGGATTACTTTCTCAAAGCATTGAAGTGTCTGTTTCAAATATTTGAGCACTCTAATGCACCTGTAGAAGTAGAGAACATCTGCCAAGTCTAATATCCTGCTGTTGCAGGAGTCAATATTGTATAATGCCTTATATGGAGGAGGCTTTAAATGTTCCAGTTTCCGTTACTTAGAAGCAGTGTGGAAAAACTGAAGTATGTTTGTGAATGTTGTTAATCTCATCAAAAAATGTGGCTAAATGCTAGGAAATTTATGAAACTGATATAGGTAACATGCTTTTGTTCTGGTCCTTTATTTCCCTGTGTACATACTTTTAAGTTATTTGTCTTTCACAGCATTTCTAAATGCTTATGGGACTTCCAGGATTGCATAGGTTTAGGACAAAAGATCCAACATATTGCAACACAGCATTCGAATCCCAGAGAAGGAATCCTTCTAAGATTACAACTGCTTTTTCTCCTTAAAATAGACAACCAAACACCCTGTTGTTACTTGCCTGTTCCAGTGTATTAATTCTGATCCCTGAGTTAAATAGCTTTGATCTAGACGCCTCTGTCACTTTTGTGTATTAAAAAATAAAATAAAATTGTGAGGCATCTTCTGTTTACCTTAAGCCTGTCTTCTGTGCCATAGAAAGGAACTAAATGTGCAGAGGTAGCTAGGTTTAGCTATCTGACCTCCCTCTCGTGATCCGCAGTGTTGGACAGGCAGAAACCTGGAGAAGTCTCCATGGACTGCTTGGTGACTGCTGGCAATAGTGATCAGTAGCCTGGCAAATAATTTGATTCATTCTTAAGATCTGAATGCTTCCCCTAGAAGTAGGAAAACTGACTCTATTCGTTAAACTAGACCACAGAAATAATTTTACCAACCATATGGTTATACTTAATGTTTGTTGAAGAGCACCAGTAAGTAATTCACTAAAAGGACTGTTTCCAGCTTAGGGTGTGTTTTCTTGTTTTTGTTTTTCTGTTCATGGTTTTTTTCCCCTTTCTGAATGACTGGTCTTTATGGCTGGCTGACTTTATTTTCAGGTAACAGTAGTGTTAAGGCATGGATGAACCTGTCACCTAATTCTGATAATCCTCCCTCCTTTCCCTAACTATGTACTGCCACCTCGCATATTCTGTAAATGTTCAAGTAATGTCGCTTCTGTAAAAGTAAGTACTTAGACTGGACCTGGGCCAAAACCCAGTTACTTAATAAAGAACATTTGGGGCAAGAAAGGAAGGAAATCTGTTGCTGATACAAACTTAAACTCAGGCCTTCACCTTCTCCGTAACCGGTAAGAAAAAAGCTTTAAGAGTAAGCTTGGCTGTTGGAGAGTGATTTCCTTGTGCCAGTTATTAGCTGATTCTAACGCTTGACTTTGTGGTATGAACTAAATGCTGTGGATGACTTGTAGACTTTATTTATCTTAAAACAAATAAACTCACTGTCCTGTGCTGTAGGATGAGTAAGCTGTGTAACTCCAGATTTGTGTAAGACACTCAAAAATCTTTCTGCACCTCACTTGCTTGAGGAGGCTGGACATAGCTGCTCAGGCCGTAGGAGCTGGCCTGTAGTGTGTAGACTGGACTGGAGTTGGAAGTGGCATCCAGGGAACAGGTAAAGTAACCATGATACCTTCTGTTACCACCACCCAAGGAGCTAGGAAATTCTTCACAGGGAATGGAGAGAAGCAATGTGCATCTCTTTCCTGTCAAGAGTGGGGAGAGAGCCTTACAGCTAGCTGGGCAAGAGGGCTGATCTCTGCAGAGGATCCCAGACTAGTGCTTTTTTTGCCCAAAGCTGGTGCAGAGTCTCTTTTCTCTTCTGCCTCAGTGAATGTTGGGCTTACCCTTTATTTGCATTAGACTTTGTCTTGTTTGAATGTGAGTGGGTATTTCCCAGCCTCAGGGTGTGGAATGAGCTGGGGGCAGTACCTCATCTGGGCTCAGAAGGAAGCAGGGTTGGGGGGTTGAGGTGAAGACAATCAAAATATAAAGGAAGCAAAGTATGTCTTTATGAAAGTGGAGGAGAGGTGCTGGGAGGGAGATAGAAGCAAAAGCTAGACCATAAGCTATTATAAGAAATAGAAAATGGAGCAATGCCCAGGTGGCATATAAAAGCTAGAGTGATATAGTAAATGAGGCTGCTGTAATTGATAATTAAAAACTTGCAAGACGTTATGTTCCGAACAGCTTCTTACAGAAAAAAATTTGTATTTCTGATTTAAAGTCCAAGAGACAGATGAACTTGTAACTGCATCTAGGTTTGGACATTGCTGTGCTCACCAGAAGTCTGTAACAGTGTGAAAATTCAAACTGGGTGAAATCTTTCATGAGCTGGAGCTTCACTGAAAAAAATGTCTGCACACCAATGTTGATCCATTAGGCTTCAGCCCTGCTGCATATATGTCATGGCTGCCCTCAGCTGACTTCTAGAGGACTGGGCTGTTCCATATTTTCCTTGCTGAGGTGGAAATATTTACTCACCCATAAAGAAACAAACATTGACCTAAGTCTTTGACTTCTGTGCGTGTGTACTTCAAAGCAGCAGCAAGTTGGTACCACTTTTTTTCCTTTTATACTGTTTGGTACTTGAATACAGCTAAAAATTGTTTGACATTACACATTATTTAAAAACAAAACAAACCTGAACTTGAACAGACAGTACAATTTTCCAGCACTTACTGCAAGTGTACAGCAAGAGGTGGGCTTTCATTCTCTTTAGAATAGCATCTGTACACAGTAACAACAGACCTTTTGTGTATCCTTGAAATCAGCTGGGTTTCAGGAGTTTGTTGCTAAGGTGTGAACAGTCATGGGGAAGTGTTCACTACTTCCTTGCTGTGTTGCACCCACTTGTAAACATGGTTAAAGTCCCGAGTCCCTCCTTTTGGTGGTCTTGAAGAGTTCCTTGAAGTCCAAAGTGTTTGTTCCCTTCCCTTCCCTCCTCCGGTTTTTAAAAAAGCCTAAAATAAAGAAGGATTTCTACAGTCTGGCTATAATGCAGAAAAATTGTTCTTTTAAAACATGTACATACGGTTTCCCTGTAACCATCATAAATTTTCCCTCCAGGGTCCTGTATACTACTTGGTTCTGCAGTTCTTCCTCTTATGGCACAAATTTCTGACATAAAACTTTTCTAGAGAGGCACTGTGGTGAATATAGTTACAGGAGTGCAGAGCAGGGTAAGTTGACCATTATGCTGTCTACCCTCATGTTAGGGATTGTAAAGGGCTGGAAAATATCTGCAAATGCGTTTTATAAAAAGTTGTAGGAAAAACGTCCAATTAA
>JAVKLA010000093.1:22903931-22916801 GCA_034782735.1 Sagittarius serpentarius | reverse complement strand
TGTTTTTTTTTTTTTTTTTTTTTTTTTTTTTTTTTTTTTTCATTTTTGCACATAAACTTCAGTTCCTGAAAGACGTGGTTTGAACAGCTGGAAAATGAGGACAAATAGAGTGTGGTAGGTCAGGTGATGGCACCAGAAAAAAACCATTTGCCTACTCATACATTAGTTACGATGTTTACAGGCACATCTATTTTGTGATGCAGTTTTGCTGCTTGAGTCACTGTGAGCAAAGAAACAAATAGAAAAAATGCAGTTCTATATGCAGGGAATGGGACTGGGAATCATGGCCCTGGCTCTATCATGGTTTCTTGTACAAGACTGGGTTATGACATTTCTTGCAACTATCCCTAATTTGTGTTTAGAAACAAGAACAGTAGTGGCTCACTGGGCTGTTTGGAGCCTCAGAGGTCTGGTGGCTGCAGAGCTCATGCTTCTCTGAATGAAGGCGGATCGACGTGGAATACTGATGCCAGTCTTGCTCCTTCCAAAAATGAAAACCAGACTGCTGCAACAATGCAGGAAAATAGTTTTTCAGTCTGCTATGAATATCATACTTGAAAGAAAGCAGTAATAGGGCTTTTCTGCTTACAGTATATCAGCTGTTAAATATAGCACAGAACTATAAAAAGCAGAACAAATTCTAGTATGTCTTTTATACGTGGGGGGCTGGACCTAATAAAACTTCTATGCTTAGTGCTTGAAAAAGAACCTTTGATTAGTTTCTTTTGTTCTGTCCTTACAAAATTGGTGTGCTGACTGGTGAGTTTGTAGAAACAAGGATTTTGTATGTGTTTTTGCACTGATACCAGAAGTGTTTTACTCTTAGATTTGTATTGCTTGCTTGTGTCTTGCAAGGTCTCTCACTGATGCTTACCTATTTATAAAAGTGTAACATGGATAAGACAAAAGCAGCTTGCGGCTGGGTATTTGGCTTATGGGAGAACAGAGGTTTTGACAGTAGGGACCATAAATGTATCAATGACTTGTCTTTATATAGCAGGCTTCTGGTTCATAGCATCTTTGTGCATGCTGTATCTGTATTAGATCGTGTTTGGTCATGCTGCATCTAGCTTATACAGTAAAGTGAGGAAACTGAGACTGTACAGCACAAAACATAGAGAAAGGTAATGGTTACTATAGAATCTTTCCTTATTTTGACTAGCTGTGTGCAATGTTAGTTGGGTTTTAACAAAATAAGTAAATCCTCTAACGAGTGGTGACTTAGTGGGCTTCATATAATGTCCATTGTGAGAAAGAGCGCCTGGAGCATTTATTATGCCTTATATTGTATATCTCTTGGAGCTTTTCTTTTCCGTCTAATAGAAAGAAATTGCTGAAATCCAAGATATTTGCAAAGTAGCCATAAGATTTTTGTAACATTTCTTTAAAAACCTTTTCTCTCTATTTATGTTGATTCATTTTATTTGCTGGCTAAATGGTTCAAGTCTTTTATGCTGCATTTCTGTAACTGTAATTTGTCTAGACATATGGTAACCAAGAGAAAAATACGAAGGGATTGCAAAAGTTACAAAAGGAAATACTGAAACAAGAAGAAATTATCTCCACCTGTCTCTATTGTCCTATGAATAACTGAAATTATATTGAGGTCTTTGAGACAGCTGGTTTGGGTTTTTCTGGTCTTATTTTTTTTCTATGGTTTCAGGATTTGACAACTAGCAAATACAACAAAAGGGCAGACCCAAAGAGTAGAATGGCTTTCAGTTAAGGCAAGTTAGAGCTATGTACAAGTACAGAAAAAACTTATGGGGTGAGATTTAAATAGCTCAAAAGAATGTAACCTATTGGCCATGGCTGTTCCACAGAAATATCTTTCCTCTTTATAGTGACTTAATATAGTTTCCAGAATTAAAAATAGGAGGGAGGTAGCCTTGTAAATCTTCTCCATTAGCTGTTACAAAAACATCCTGCAATATGCAAATGTTTGAGAACCAGCTCTGTGCTGTTTAACTCCCTTTGGTTCCCAATACCCTGGTTGCTTTTTCTGCTAGGAAGTGGAGTTAGGTAAGCCTTACTTTGCAGGTGTGAGGATGCAAATGAACTCAGGGTCTGGACAGGCAACTTTACTCTTTTTTCTCCCTCTCCTCTCCCTGACACAAGTCTTAAGCTCAATGTCATCTGGAAAGGAGACTTTCTACGGATTGTCACTGTATCCTATCTAGTTCTAGTAAACAGAATGCTATGGCAAGTAGACATGTCTGTTGAAGTACAGTCATGGGTGACCTGTGAGATCTCGGAGGGAATGTCCTTTCTAAACTCTTACAATTGTTTTTCTGCTTTCTATTTTTATGAACGTTTTGCTGGGGGCATGGGCCTGCCAATAGTTTTGTTTGGGTTTTTTATATTGTTTTTCACCATACATTGGGAATACCGTATTTTTCATGAGGCATTTTAAAGTGCTTATCGTAATTTAAAGAAATAGTGCTCTCATTACTTGTGACATACTAAAAAAAATGCAAATCTTTTAAGCGTAATCCACTGCATATTTAATGCATATTAACATAAGCATGTGCACTTTGTAAGGCTTTAACTATCTTGTTGTTTAACTAAAGTTTCTTGATCTTAACACTTCTATTGAATATTTCATTAAATTGCTGGGAAATGTAGTTGGATGATGAGTTAAAGCACTTTGCATCCTGAGGAATGCTGCTGTACAGGCATGTGTCAGATACTGTCCAAAAGCTGCAGAACGCAGCAACTCTTGGGGTGGGGATGAGAGGAAAGACATTTATTGCTTCAGAATACTGAGGGGGGGAAATGTTTCCTGCTTGCAGAGCAGGGATTATCTCAAAGGCAGAGGAACTAAACAACATTAATGTGCGGCACATCACTCTTTTGGGGGGTACCTGTTGTCAGGCAGATAGCAAACTTTTTATTTCAGACTTCATGCTTAGACGAATCTTTGTACTGTTTAAATAGCATAATGTGTTACTGGTAAAGTGATCAAAGTGCTTCAGTGGAGCCTTTTGTCCGTCTCAGTGTTATATTATACTAGGAAACGTTTGTTTATTAATTTCTTGTTGTTCTTTTCCAGATTGCTGATCTACAACTCCATAAACTGGATGAATTGGACTGTTTGATCCAGGGCCTCCTTTATGTTGATTCTGTTGGTTTCAATGGCCAACCGGAGTGCTATTATTTTGAAAATCCTACAGATCCTGAACAGTGCCAGAAAAAGCCTTACTGCCTTGATAATCCATATCCTATGCTGCTGGTTAACATAGGCTCAGGGGTCAGCATCCTAGCTGTGTATTCTAAGGACAACTATAAGAGAGTCACAGGATCCAGGTAAATTTACTTCTATATTCTTTTAATTCTGTTTTCTTTTCTCCTTAATAATTGAACAGACAGAACCAGACAGTGTGACTAGTAGGTGCAGCCCCAAATTGTGCTTGTCTTCCCGTTTCTTTTAAAGGCCCACCAGTAGCAAGGCTGGAAATATCCTAGGATTCTTTCAGAGAGGGTGTCTACATCAGGGAAATCATTGATCCATTCAGCTTTAGAGCTGCCTTAGTCTCTTCTTGATATTCTTACCTACTGCCTGTGAATTACCAAAATAAAGCTGTTCCGGTAAATGAATTTTCTTTCCCCTGCTTTAATCCCCCAGAACAGCCAGAGCAGTGAAATAAAAAGTGTTTGGGCTAAACAAAAACCTCTTGCTTAGTGGTTAGAATGTATCCAGGATATAGGAAAACTTTGTAGAATTACTTGCTACTACTGGATTTCGGCAGAGGAATCTCACTAGATGCCTTGTTTCCTTACTGATGGCGCTAGTTTTTGGACCATGCTGGTAAATTAAGGAATGCCAGCGTGTCAATACTAGAATCTGATTGTCTGTATTCTTACCTTGTCCTCAGTGTGATTTCAGCCTGTGTCAGCTATGGTGCTCTCTGAAATGATTTGTAGGGCACAGCTGGGCTGAAATGGTCTTTGGCCTATGTTCAGTAAGAGATTTAGATGCAACTGCTCTTTAGGAATTCAGGAGTTCAGTAGAGCGGATGCAGGATTTTGTTCTCAAGACCAAAAAACAGCCTGAGGCATGTTTAAGTTTACTCTATAGATGTAGCAACAGTGCTTACTTATAGGAAAACACTTCAGTTACAAATGTGTCCATCCAGACTACTAGTACAAGTACCAATAAATCTGTCCCGCTTTTTCCTCTTACATGCAAACTGAATTGGGTTACTTCATTTTTATTAATCTTGTAATCTTAAAAACAAAACCAAACAAACCAACCACCAAAACAGAAACCTAAAAAAAATCCCCTTCCGAAACAACATCCAAAGAAGCTTTTTAGCTTTGCTATAGTCCCTTCCAAAGCTGCATTCTGTTCTTCAGTGCATGGTACACATTAATAAAGTTTCTCCTGTATGCTGCACGTGACTGCATATGTGTCTTCTGTTGCCTTATCTAGGGCCTGTCTTTGCCACAATGAACCATGTTTCTGTATACAGTACAGATGAACACAAGTTGAATGGAAGAGATACCGGTTTTCTTGCAATTCTGGTTGTTTTTCAGGCATAGCTCTTTTGATACCTGTAGATGTGCTTCTGATCCTTTCCACTACGAAAGGAAAAACATGACTACAGTGGGTTGCTGACTTGTAGATGATGAAATCAATACTGTCTTGTGGCTGGTGTGCAGAGCTTCCTGCTGTTCGCATACTGAATATGTTGTGCTACTAGATGTGTTCTGAAAAAATTGCCTAATAAACCAAGAGCACTTACTGAATGGTGTTCCTATGTGACGTCCTTTGCTTTTTTGTGAAGTACCAGTGTGGTGTCTCACTGATCCTCTTGTTTACAGTGCCTCCAGTCGGTGTGACTGCAATCAGTGCAAATAAGCTAACTTTCTCAAGGGTTAAGAAAGAATGAGGAAGGATGTAGAGGTTAGTAAGTTGAAGTTCATGTCTGTTAAGAGCAAAGAGTCCAAAGTAAAATTTTAATGAAATGAGTTAGCAACCTGTTATGCACAATCAAATACTCCCTGCTAAATTTATATAGGCAGTAAATATTGTGCTTGAGCCTATGCAAGATACTAAAGTGACTGCTCCTTGCTCAGAGTTCTTTGGAGGGCCGAGACATTCAGGGCTGATGCTACCCTTGCTTTGAACAGGAACCAACCACACTGCTTCTTGCCACTGGCTAGAGGGACAAGATCTGTCTTGGCTGCCTGCCCCTGCATAGATTTTTAGCTTTGATCACTGTTTATTCTTTCTTCACTGACTTGAGTGATCTGTTGGCTAATTATTCTTGCACAAGAAAAATTTGCTAGAGCACTGCAAATAGCAGACTGTCATCTGTGGTGTTAGATGGGACCTTATTCTCAGCTAACACTTTATTTAGCATCATTTCTCCTATTTAAATGTTAAGGATTTAAGAGTAGTTCAGTGAAAATCACGCTGAATGACATTTGTATTAAATAGAAACTCAATTTAGGATGTCTGTCTTCATGAGGGAGGAGTTGCAAGATACAGTTGGTAGCTGTGTAGACCGTCTTGAGAACAGGAGTCTGAAGAGCTGTGGTAAAAGCTGGTTCAAGCTGCTGGGCTGAAGGAACTGTGCTTTTCTAGTCTTGGAGGAGGAACATTCCTGGGCCTGTGCTGTCTGCTGACTGGCTGTGAGACGTTTGAAGAAGCACTAGAAATGGCTGCAAAAGGAGACAGCACCAATGTGGATAAGCTGGTGAAAGACATTTACGGAGGAGACTATGAGCGGTTTGGCCTGCAAGGGTCTGCTGTAGCCTCAAGGTATGTGTTAATTGAGCTGGTTTTAAGGAGTTCCTTGGGAAACTTACTGTGCATGCTGAATTGAGTGCGTAATCCCTGGACTATACACTGTGTCCATGTGGAAATGTCACTCTGAATGTATCATGTGGTTTGTCCTTAGATCTCTCACCTACTTGTGCCCTTTTTTAAACAGATATAAGCAATGCTTGATGTAGTTTGCTTCCGTTTAAGTTACAGTTACTTTGCTCGTCGTTCCGCCTTTCTAATGAGATCCTTTTCAGATTTCAAGTCTGTCTCCAATCAATGGATATCAAATCCAAGCAAAGCTTATTAAATGGTAAAATTTCTAAGGGCTTTTAGCACTCCTATATAACTTACATTAAAAGGAATAATCTTCCTCACACAGCTTTGGTCATATGATGAGTAAAGAAAAGAGAGATTCCATCAGTAAAGAGGACTTGGCCAGAGCTACTTTGGTCACCATCACCAACAACATAGGTTCTATTGCTCGCATGTGTGCATTGAATGAGGTAAGATAGCATGTTCACTATGACCTTAAAACCTTTAGAAACAATATAGTAAGATTATCAGAATACAAAAATGTAAACTGCTGGTATAGTAGGTGCGTAACTGGCCCTGGTAAATATGCATGTATTTAACGTGGTGTCCTAACTCTTGTGATTTGTGTGATGTGTATGCTTTGATGCGAAATGTAAGGTACTCTGAGCTTCAGAGGTAGGGAAGAGGGGAGAAAAGTTGATTGCAAATTAATACTCTCAGTTACCTTGTGATTATTAACAGATCTTACTATACCATGACAGATTATTTTTTTTAAATAGTATTTTGCTTGGCTTGTTTCCATAGCATTGATGGGTTTGAACTGTGTATTGTGTTAAATGTTTTGATAGATATGAGATCCACTGTATTGGGTCAGGAGGAAGAAAAATACAGTTCATTATCCTGCTTCTAACTCCTATCAGATGCTTGTTACATTGTTTTCTTTAGGCATGATAACTATGGATGGATTGTTCCATTCATACACTTTTCCAGCTTCCAGCAGTTTAAAAATAAGTAAGTAAAGAAATAAAAAAAACCACCAAACCAAAACCAACAAACCAAACATTTAGGCACTTTTTTGAGCTGCAAATTGCATCCTTTACTGTTATGTGGTAACTCATCTCTTTTATATGCTCTCAGTGAATTTATCTAATCATTTTTTTAATACATAGGTTTTTAGCATTCTGTGGTTAGAAGAAAGTGCTTCTTTTTTATTTTTTTAATCAACAACACATCCACACAGCTCAAACCCACCCCCCCAAAAACAAAAACAAAAAAAAACAAAAACAAAAAAAAACCCCAAACCCACACATACTCACCAAACTGCCATCTGATTACTTTATTGGATCCTATCTATCTTTTTGCTTTATAAGAAATAGCAAATAACTCATCGCTGGTGCTTCTGGTGGGTTTTGGTTTTGTTTTTTAATAAACCTTTATGACATCTCCCTCTTGGTCTTTCCAAGACGCAAAGTCCTGTTACTTAGTCTCCTCTCCCATGGAAGACACTGTGTCTCTTTTCCACTGTTTCATTTTGTCGTATTAATCTTTTTATAATTCTGATTTTGAGATCAAATGATCAGATCTTCATGCACTGTTCAGAGTGTGGTTGCACAATGAATTTTTCTGATGGCACGTGAATAGATTTTGTGTTCGGAGTTCCTTTACTAATGGTTCCTAATATTTTATTTTTATGAGCATGGAGCTCATATTTTTTAGAAACCATCTGCAGTTCCTCCACAGTCTTTCTTGAGTGGTGGTGGCTAATTTGGAGCCTATCATTGTGTCTGAATACTGGAGTCTGTCTGTCTTTTCCCCCTTACATTTGTGTCATTTCACTTTTTAAATTTGTTTCATCTGCCATTTTCCTCAGTCACTGGGTGTAAGTCTCTTCAGCATTGTTATGCTGTTAATTTTTTTTATTCTGTCTCTCCTGAATAAGTTTGTATGCCAATAGATGTTATGTTTGTTGCTAATATCCCTCCCTAGAGCACTTTGAAAATATGTTGAACAGCACAAGTCTTAGTGTATGCCCCTATCAAATGCCACTGATAACCTCCTGTCATCGTGAAAGGTGGCCACTTTTTTTTTTTTTTTTGCAATTGGACTCTTTCAGTCAGGATGATTCTCTTTCAGTGTTCTCTTTGCTTTCAGCTTCTTTACAGTGTTGCCTTGTGGCATGGAGTTCAAGCAGCATTGTACAGGGCTATCAAAGCATGGAGAGTTGCAGCAGGGAACCACATGTGATGATGCATTCAGAGGAGGAAGTAGGCTACTAATGAAACTAATGCTTCTGTGCCGTTGTGAAAAAGTTCCTAACATCTTTGTTTTCTTACGTAAAAACTGGACATGATCCACAGAACCTTGTGGAGGAATGTGGATTGATGTGTGAAGTATTCTTCATTTCACAGACAATATCAAAGTAGAATTTCTACGACACTTGAACTAAATTATTTTGTAGCTTTAGAGAATGAAAACTTTGTTTAGTAGCTTTACTTACTAATAAAAAAATTTTCAAACATGATATATCATTGCAAGTAAACTCATTTCCAGGTAGCTTGCTGTCGGGGGGTGGGGGTGGGGAAGTAATGCTGTCGTTCTGCTGGGTAACGTAGACACCTAAATTGCCTTTGGGGGATACAGTTCTAACTCGCCAAGCTTGATGAATGAAATGCCTAAATAAGAGCTTAAAAACCAGTTGAATATGATATATTCTTTTGTGGAGTTTGTGTGTATTAGATTAGGGTTATGGTGAAGCTCACTTTTAGGTTCTTTGACAAAATCAGTTTATACCCTGAAGCATGAGTTTTGATAATTTTTTTTTTTTCCAATGATTGCAGCTTTAATATTGTGTTGAAAATGACTTGCATATGTGCAGGAAAAAATGAGGCTGGGGAATAAATGAAATATTCTGTCTGCAGAACTTCAAAGCAAAGTTTGCTTGTACAAAGTTGGCAGTGGGGTAGAAAAATTCCATAGTCTGGAACCATTTGGCTACACATCATTTGAAACAGTCTGTCCTAGGCACAGCAGAACTGCATAAAAGAAACCAGTCTCCCTGGTTTATACTTTTCTCACTAGCAGAACATGTAAGTTGCATCTGAATGAGGCTTCTTGCAAAAACAGTGCAAGTTTTTTTCTTGCATCTTTGATATCGATTCCTCTATTCAATTATATTGGCAAATACGTGCATATACTATATTGAAGCTACACTAGAGCTTTCTACTGCAGGGTAGTTGAACAATATAGCAAGACCCCACAGAATAAGAGTGCATGTCTTTTCCAGGATGTTGTAATTTGGGTAGCTTAAGTAAGCCTTTCATCACCATTCCTTCATCAGTTTAAGATTTCTGTCTTTCAGCTTTGAAAATTTAAAAGTAAATTGGCAAGATTCCCTTAAGAGGTAAAAGTAGCATTTCTTCATTTTCCGACTGCTGAAAAATGCTAAAGCTGTTTTTAGTTCAGTTCAAAAATCTAGGAAACTTTACATCTTTAACATAGTTTTTAACCTTGTCAAGTCAAGGAATGTTGGAAAATAAAACTGATACGAAATTTGCATGTTGACATACACTCTGCTATTCTAGTAGATATGACTAGTATTTTTAGCTTTAAAATTTTCAGTAATTTTCAGACTCGGTGTTTGGTACTGCTTGCTTGAATGTCTAGTAACAGTAGCTTTGTGTGTACGTTCAGCAAAAAAAAAATATGAAGATGAAATTCAAATGTAGATTTTAATCAATTTGATGGTATTGTGTTACAGGCAATTAATTGGTTACATGTTTGTCCCCTCCTTTGTCAGAAATTACTTAAGAGACAAAACTGCCTTGTCAGAGGATGCAAAGTGCTCTTGGCCATGTTTAATAGCAGCCTTTTGAAATCTGAGTTCTTCTTTTCAGCCATATAAGTTCCTAGGAACAAGTATGAATGCATGCTGATGTGACGGCAGAGTCTAAGGGGATAGATGACTATAAACCTGAATTACTTAGATAAAGTTTGTGTGGGTGTGTTTGGTTTGAGGACAGTCAGACATGTAACTCAGTCATTGGAGACTGGATAAATGAATTATTGCACCTGGGTATCAGCACTGTCCAATACTGAGTATTCAAGTGAGGATGTTCTCTGTGGTATGTCACATGCACGGTTCTGGACATGACGGAACTGCTGTCTGTAGCAGAGTAATTGCTGCAGAACTAAATGTTGGGCTTTATAGAGCTGTACGAATCTAGCAGAGGTAACAGTTGGTAATTCTAGCCTCTCTGCAGATTTTTGCTGGTAATTTTCAGCAGAGGACTCTTGAAGATGCATTTCTAGGGCTCCTTCAAGACTCCTGGTAAAAACTTACGTCTCCAGGATTTGGCCTCCTACTGAATCTTCTAGACCAATTCTAGTGTATGGTGAACGTCATATGGTACACCAATTCAAAATGCAAGTACTGTGTCTAGCTCTGGAGTCCTCAGTTCAGGAAAGACATGGACCTGCTGGAGCGGGTCCAAAGGAGGGCTACGGAAATGGTCAGGGGGCTGGAACACCTCTCCTATGAAGACAGGCTGAAAGAGTTGGGGTTGTTCAGCCTGGAGAAGAGAAGACTCTGGGGAGACCTTATTGCTGCCTTCCAATACTTAAAGGGGACCTATAAGAAAGATGGGGAAAAGCTTTTTCGCAGGGCCCATAGCAACAGGACTAGGGGAAATGGCATTAAACTGAAAGAGGGCAGATTTAGATTGGATATAAGGAAGAAATTTTTTACGATGAGGGTGGTGAACACTGGCACAGGTTGCCCAGAGAGGTGGTAGAAGCCCCGTCCCTGGAAACATTCAAGGCCAGGCTGGATGGGGCTCTGAGTAACCTGGTCAAGTTGAAGGTGTCCCTGCTCACTGCCGGGGGGTTGGACTAGATGACCTTTGATGGTCCCTTCCAGCCCAAGCCATTCTATGATTCTATGATTTTTGTGCATAACGGGCAAAACTGGGCTTGGTAAGATAGTTACGGGCATTGTGTAAGCACCAGAACTGTTGTTTATATGCGCTGATGTGCACACAAGTAAGGATAGTGTGTGGCTTTCTCACTGACAGCGTAGTGCTGATTGTTCAGAAATCTTAAGCTTCTGTGTGAAAACCAAGTTCAAGTGAGCTTTGAAGCAAAGGAATGCAGTACATGTTAAGTATCATGTTGGCCATGTTTTGCTTGCTTTTTGAAAATGGAACCACAGTCCAGATAATGAAAGATGCTTCTTCCCATCTCTACCATAATCCTTCTCAGATACTCTTCAGAGATTCTTCATCTGGATTTAATAATCATAGTGATCTCTGGGACGTTGCTTCATTTAACAAGCAGGGGAAAAAGACGTCTTCAGTGCAGCCACGTCATACACCATTGGGACACTGGGAAGATCCTGGGCTTTTAAGCAAATACTCACCATCTGTGACATCAGCGTCTCACTTTCTTTGGAATAAAACTTCTTTTGTTTTTTTTTTTTTTTCCTCTTGCAACACCTCTACTTAGCAGTCAGCAACTGCAATTGTTTTCTTGACTTTTGAGTCTGGAGAATTTAAATGTAACCCAAAATTCCCATTTAACTTTATAGTGGAGGCAGAAGTACATGTTGAATGAGGCAAATAATGTAGCTGAATGTAATTTTTGCTGGTCTGCTTTTCAATTTTACAGAACATCGACAAGGTGGTATTTGTTGGCAACTTTCTCAGAATTAATATGATTTCTATGAAGGTGCTAGCATATGCCATGGATTATTGGTCCAAGGGACAGCTAAAAGCTCTGTTTTTGGAACATGAGGTAAGGAAATGCGTGTTGAACTTACTTTTATTTGTAAGTACAAAAATCTTGTAGTTCTTGACTTGGTGAAGCTAAAAGGGAGAATTTCAGTGCCATTGCTTTGAAGTGAATGCACAAAGTTCTGCATAAACATGATTTAATTACAAATTCATTTGAGAATACCCCTTGTTAACTCCCTGGCTTGATCACTAACCTTAGGGTATTTGTTGCTACACATTGCACATCTCTTATTTTTGCTTTCTGACCCTAGTACCAACAGTCTTCATCTGTGTGGTCTGGTATATAAACCTCAACTAGAATTAATTTTTATAAGCATAATTTTGAGGTGACTGTCAGATGGATCTGTTCATAATGGAAACTGCCCTGCCTCAATACAGCATCATTATAGTGGTTCTGTAATTTCTTCTTTTTTGACGATTTTGGAGAGCTGTGTAAGATTTCTCCTGCTATAAGGCCCTTCCTTGGACCTAAACAAGATCTTGGACCTAAACAAGATCATATTAAATCATAATTCAGGTACAGCAAAGACTTGGCACAGCAGGGCTGATATCCTAAGAAAAGTCTTTTAATTGCCTTAACAGAACTGAAGACTTTACATGCTCATACTTGTCTTATTTTGGAGTTTGATTGGGTTTGTTTTGCTTTTGATTTGTTTAAAGGGTTATTTTGGAGCTGTTGGGGCTCTTCTAGAATTGCTTAAAATGACAGATGATCAGTGATGAAGCTGCCTGAAGAGATTCCTACTGCAGATGCTGCTGGATAAGAGTGAGAGCCACTACAAGGATGGAAATGAAGCCATTATAGTAGTTCTACCTGCTGGATTTGTAAATAATTTAAAATCCTTTTAGCTGATCTTTAACTTCTGGGTTTTGAGCTTATACTTCAGAATTCATACTGGGAATAACAAGATTTTTTTTTTTCTGTACACTGTATTTTTTAGGGAGAAAAGGTGCAAAGTGGCCAAACATACAGATTCTATGGATTTATTTTAAAAAGTGGATACTGTTTAATGTAGGACCTGTGATATGAGGCATCTGCTTTTCTTCTGGGGTTTACTGATTAGCGTGGTAATTTTAACTTCATTTAGTAATCACTCTAGGAGATTTTTTTTTATCTTATTTTCATGACGTTTCATGATTTGTTCTTGGTTTCAAATGAAACTACAAAGCTGATGCATTTTACTGTGAAAACTAGTCATTAATTTTTTTTTTGCCTTTCCTCATTAGAAGAGACACTGTTTTATTTAACATCGCCCTGTTGTGGGGGGGGGGCGGCGG
>JAVKLA010000093.1:22889890-22901707 GCA_034782735.1 Sagittarius serpentarius | reverse complement strand
CAGCGCCCGCCCGGCGGGGGAACTCGGGGGGTTGGGGGCTTTTTTTACTCTTTTCTGCATTGCTCTGGTCTTTGAAGATTTTTTGCCTGCTTGAAGCTGACTTTTTCATAGACTGTAAACTACATGAGACAATTACAATGTTGTAGTCAATATTTCATGTAATATCGAGCTTGAAATAAGTGGGGATATTTCTACTCAGTGCCTCTAATTTTTCATGAACAAAATGAAACTTTCATTAAGCTTATTTGCTAAGTTTTGCCTGCAACTAAAGATTGGTTTGTATGTTGTTTTTTTTAAGGAAGACTTCAGAATGTTAAGAGGTAACTGCACTCCTTATGATAAACAGTAGAGGGAAGCATAACATTGACAGTATAAACAAGCTTTGCTAAAGCAGTGGAGCTCAGGGCAATTTGTGGGGTTGGTTTGTTTCAGAGAAAGATTCCATCTTTTTCTCCCTGGTCAATTTTTGAAGGGAATTTGATATGGGAATACCTGTCACTTAGGTGTTCTTGCACTCTAAGCATTTATAGTTATGTGAAGGAAGAATATAATGTTAAATAAACAAATATGAAATAGCACTTCTTTTAAGACTAAAATCCTCTAGCCCTCAAAAAAAACCAAACAAACCCTAGCAAGTCATTCAGGAAAATATATATGGATTATGCAAGACACACAAATTGAGACGGTGTGGTTGAAGAAGGAAAGCACAATTCTGGTAGCCCTAATGTTAGCGGTAAGATTCTAGGGACTGTCAGGTAAGCTGATCACAGCCGTTCTAAGAGAAACACCAAATAAAACTTCTAACTTCAAAATGCTGATTTGAAATGTAAAATGCTTAATAGGTAAGTTGCTGTAGTTAAAACACTGCGGGGGGGAATACTCTGAAGTGCATACTACACAAATTAGTACATTTGGTTGGGAAAAATACTAGCAAACTAAATGAATAGGATGGAGAGTTACAAGAAGTCACTAAGTAGGAAAAACTAGAGGAGCCTGGTGCAAGAGGAGAATAGCATTGTAAGTCAAATTCTTCCTTTCCTGAGGGAGAAAAGCCTACTGCAAAAGTATTTCTTTGTTACCTTGAAATCTACAGTTGACTTTTTTTTTTTTCCCCTCCTTCCCCACCAGCACCATGCTATGAATCTGCTAGTACTGTAATTTGCTTCTTTACCTTTAGGCTTTGCCTGCCTTCACTCGTCCCAACTTTTGTTTTCCTTCCATGTACCTCCTCCATAATTAAGGTAATGGACAAATGACAGTGTGATTGATTTCTAGCACTGTTCCAATATTTTTGCTATAAGGGAGCACTTTGGAGCTGCTTTAAGAGCATTACTGTTGTCTTGAATTTTTCTGATTGTGTTTTGTATCCAGTTGCTGTCTACAGTCATCTGATGGGAGGGTTCTTTTCCCCACTTCATCATCCAGAAGTATCTAGAGTCTGAAGAGAGTCTTACTTGACTACATAGATGAACCTCTACTGTAACTAGTGCAAACTGGAAATTTGAGCAAGCAAAGCTCTGTTGCACCACTATCAAAGAGTTGTATTGAGAACCTAGAAATACCCAGATCCTTGGATCTTTTTGTTTTGGGAATGGTGATGGTGAAGGAGCAGAATTCTGTAAGGAAGATTAGTGAGTTTGCAGATTTAGTATGTATTCAGATTTAGTATGTATTCAGAGTGCTTGTTTTGGTATAAATTGATGAGATCTCTTAACAAGCTAGCTTCTCTTTCTGGGACACGTTAAGGTAATAATTAAGGTAAGTTGGAGCAGAATGATTGCGTTTCCTTGCCCTCAGTTGTGATGGCTTGTGCCAAGGTCTGCTTCTTTTGGACTCGAACACTTGTTCTTGTTGAAACACGTACTACTCTCCTCGTTCTCTCCCTCGCTGCTGAGAAACACCAATTTTTAACGGTTTTGACAAAAAGTCTAATTACATCCCATATGAAGAAGAGTCTATGTTTTAAAGTTAAGGTTTTGGCCTAAATTATTGGGGAAAAGTTGCTGATGCTGGCTGAAGAGCGAGAGGCGACTACGATAAAGTATTTACTTGACTAAATTTGATAGAGACTAGCATGGGGGCAGTACAAGAATCTGACTTCCAGGGCAAGTGGGGTGTTTGCAGTGCATTCCAATGTCAGCAAAGCTGTCCTGGTGTTTCACTGTTATTGGCGCTTATGTTCCCATTTGACTGTCACAAGATACTTGCAAGTGATTTTTGGCAGGACACAGCAGAATTTTAGAGATGGGAAAACCATATGGGGTTGACCTGGTGACAAAATAAATATACATGATTGTTTCTAGTCGGATGAGTTCTTCTACTGGGTTCTGTTTTTAAAGTACAAGGTGTCTTTGAATATGGGATTAAATGATACGCAAGCTATGAAAAAGACCACAGTCTGTGTCTTGGTACCTCTCTTAGTACCTGGGAGGCAGAGGACATCTGATCTCTAGGATGACCTGGAAAATAAATGCTTATTTAGACCTAAAAACTGAATCCACTTTCTTACTCTGTAAGTATTACTAGTGCTGGTTGGAACTTACTAGTTGCATGATTATTAGTGTGTTTGGAGAAAGAGATGTAGGGACTGTGCAATAAGAGTGTGTTCTTCAAACCTACCCCTACCGCCTCCCCCCAGAAAGTTCCAACAAAAAGAAGCAAAATAAAAATTGTGGTTCTAATTGTGAAAGTTACGAGAACCTCTCAGCTGCCTTGGGAATTGAGATTCACCTCAAGCAAGAGGAGGTGCTGGCACTTGGAGAGATGGAAGAGAAACGAGTAAGAAAAGCTGAGGCTCGAGAGGGGCTGAGCCTGGGAAAAGGGACATGGCAGCAGCATCTTTGGAGGTTTCTGGGGGTGACATGAAGAAGGTGGGAAGGGCACTGCAGGGTAAGCAACAAACTAGCTTTGTTACTGCAACCAGTGAGAGGTGGGTGGCAGAGGTGGGGAGGTCAGGTTGTTTGATGGAATGGCAGGCAGTGTGTTGTCCTAATCGGAGGTGAAGGGTGCAGCTTGGGTGGTCGTGAGCTAAAGCAGTCAATGGTTACTACTTGGGTTGAGCATCCTTGCGTAAAGTACTCAGCGACCTGTGCCAAAGTGTTCGGTTTCTAGATGCAGATGTGCTCTCTAGTGCAGGCGGTAGCCTGGTCTCAAACACTGCTTGTCTCAGTACGTGAGACACAGTAGGGGATGTACTGGCCTCCGAATGATTTCTTTTTTTTCTTTTTTTCTTTTTTTTTTTTTTTCTTTTTTTTACATCAAAACCAGTTCTATCAAGTTGGCAGAAACCCAGCGCTTTTCTGCTGGCCTTCAGCAGTTTGCTCGGTGGTGCACAGCTGTGCAAAGCAGCTGGCTGCAGCCAGGGGTCAGCAGCCTCCTGCAGCTTCCCCCGGCCGCCGAGGCCCCACAGCAGAGTGCTTCGGTCCTCCGTGTTTTATTTCTAAACACTGTAGATGCAACTAGGAAGCACCGAGGTAAAGGTATGATTTAAGGCACTAAAGGAGGGCAAACGGCCTGAAATGGCATCATCTTGTACTGAAAACAGCAGTGTGTCACTCGCTGTTCTTAAGTGGTTTTGCTTATTTTGTTGTGGTGATCAGGGCACTTCCAGCTTCAGAAGTGTCTTTCCAAGTTGACAGCTTCACTGTTTTCCAGCTTTTTGGATGGATGATCCATCCATCTCTCTGCAAACTTAAGAGTTTGAGCAAATCTGAACGTCGTGTTTAGTACAAAGCAGAAGTTACCCTTTAACAAATGTTAAATGTACCAAAGCAGCCTTGGCCGTGTGCGTACAGCACTGAGTTTACCCCTCTTACTGAGATCTCCATTTATGCCCATCCATAAGGACGTGGCCTTAGCTAACCACGTTACCAGTTTCTCACATAATATCTTAGAATTATTTTTTTTTTCCAAGTGGCGTGCTTTTTTGGTTTAAATTCTGTTGTGAGAGGAACTTTCCCTTGCGAGGGAATGCATATTCTCTGCTGCGTTGAGAGCACTGGGGAAAAATGCTTAGAGCAAGATGGAGCCTCATCAAGAACAGCCCCCGATTTGATAATGCAGAAGATTGTCGCAACAGAGACATCAGTGCTTCAAGCAACAGGAAGGTCTGGCTGCTGGTATGTTGAGACTTGGTTAGGGTTTTTTGCTGCTGCTGTTTGGGGATTTTTTTTTTTTTTTTTTGCGTTCATATGTGTTAGCCAATTGCACAAACCAAAACAGCTGGTCTCACCTTTTGGGAGTTGAGTTCCCAATGCCAGGCTGGGTGGAAGTGGGGATGTGTGTGCCGGTGAGGATGAGGAAGTTAATGCCTCAAGCCTGCAGGAAAAACATGCTAATCAAATGTTTTTTCCTACAAGCATTTATAACAGTTGCATCAGTTGGGAGACTGCAATCAAAGCATTCTTGTGTAAATCAGTATTAACTGGCAGATGTAATACTATGTTGAGAGAGTAGTATTTTTACCTACTCTGCTGAACCTGTCCCCTCTGTCCTCCCGCCGGCGTTACCCCATTGATATCCTGATTGTCAGCATGCCCTCAGCCCAGCGTGCAACGGGGCCAGCACCGTGAATGTGGTCTGTGAACGTCTGTTTTGTGAAAGGCAGTAGTACGGTGTGGGCAAGGCAAATGAAGCTATGAGAAGCTTCTCCTCTGAGAAGGTTGCATAGGCTTCACCTGTAGACTGAAATAAACAATTATTATTGGAGTTGATTTGAACAGTGACAGCGTTCTCTTGTATTTGAAAACTATTTTTACTTTTTATATTTTTAAAAATGAACTGTAAAATAATACATATTGATTCAAAAAACCAAACAACAAATGAATTTTCCATTTTCAAAGCTGGCTGGCTAAATGAATCACAAAATGCTGAATGGACTTAAAAGAAATTTTAGTTCCTTTTAGCAGAATTGTTTTGTTTTTTGAACCACCTCACCCCTAGTGTTATTTGAATAAGTAAACAAATAACATGCTGTTCCTATGTCCTAAGCATGGAGCATGCTGTTACCCAGCTAGCGTTCAGAATATTGCACTTGGCTACAAAAGGCTGTGCACAAAAAAATCCAGAAACACTTAGATAAGCCAAAACCACTCCCAAATTTCCCAGTGTTTTAGTCATTTCTTTTTTTAGCTTAGAAAGTAAGTTATCTCTTCTCTTCAAATACAGGAGGTTTGAAGTCGTCTCTCCAGCAGATTTGCCTGCGCAGCGTGTCAGCTGCCTATGCATCACTGGTTTGTCCCTTCTTCAAAGGGGGAAGAGGGGGCAGGGGAAACTGAAGCTGCTTTCTAATGATGGCTGCAGACTGACCCATAACCCATCTCACACTACAGCTGTTCTTTTACAGGTAGGACAGCAAACATTCAGGAACCAAACTTTCGTAAGAGTCTTCTCTCCTCTCTACCCCTTGGTCTCATCACATGAGAGCCTACATCAAAAAAAATTAGGCAGAAGAGGCACCATCCTCTGGAAATGAATTCACCATATTCATGGGAAGAATGATCAAGGTCAGCTTAGCTTCTGACAGGAAGAGTGTTTTAGGTTTTTTTCCATTTGATATTTTTCTCCAATATTAGGAGCTTGATTTTTAACTGCCGTACAACCTATCTCCCTGTTCTGGCTCTCTTACCTGAAAGGGTTACAGCATCTTCTTTGTCGGGTTTCCATGAATATCTGCTTCACAGCATTATGGGAATTTAAAGTTTCATTTTATACACATTACTACAAAGTTCTCAGATACCAACCCTGGAATTGTAAGTGCCTTTATCAGTATAGGAGCAAAAGAGCTGTTACTAATACCAGTCTGTGGAGTCCACTGCTGGTATGAACACATTATAGAAGCCTGTCTTTCCTATATATGGAGATTGTCAGGCTTGGCGATTGAAATCTGTTTATTCACAAGAGTAAGAGAAGAACGGGCTTTTCCTTTTCTAACCTATTTGCCTTGCAGACCTGTTGGAGGAAAAAAAAATAATTTAGAGTCAGTTCTCTTTCAGTCCCTGACCTTTCCACCTACCCTGCTGTGGCAGGAAGGTGATGGTATATGACTGGCAGCGCAGTGGTTGGAACTTCTGGCTGCAAAAAAAAAGGCGGAATACACAAAGATCAAAGAATTACTTTTAAAAACGAACAAGCAAAATAGCTTAATTAGTAAAATATTACTGAGCCTTGAGTCAGAGAACTATCGATGAAGAAACCAGTTTCTGTCACCAGTCATAAAATCAGCAGCATTAGTCTTATAGCAGTTAAATGGTAGATAATACCATTCCATGTCTCTTTACTGGTTTAGATTTCATGGCTTGGAGCAGGTAAGACTGGGCTCCGAGCCTGTATGCAGACATGTATCCATCACCCAAGAGCAGTGAAGGATGCCTCTACCCCAGGCCTACCTGAAAGCACGCTTGCGCTCACGCACGTGCCAAAGACTGCAGTCCCTTTTGCTTTGCAGGCCCAGGGCCGAGGCCCCAGACCTCGTACGGCATCTGGGTGTCTTTGCAGCAGGAAAACCTGGTGAGAAGGTGGGATGGTTTGCGCTGACCTGCTCGCTAGCCCTTGAAGGGGTGATGCCTCACACCTCCTCCTCCCAAACTACCAGCGGCACAAAGAAGGGCCAGGCACTAATGCCGGTTTTCCCACTAGACGGCATCCCGAGGCCGGTGCCGTGCCCGTGCGGGCGAGCGCAGCCGCAGCCAGCCGGCACCCGCGCCCCTCTGCCCACCTCTGGGCGCCCCGTGGCTCCCGGGGGAAGCTGGTCTCACGAGTGCGCTTCTCGTTTCAAGGGGCTGCTGAACTGCCGCACTGAAAACACCTCGCTGAGAACCCATCGGGTGCCTTGCTTGGCCGCTGCTGTGTGGCCAGAGGGAGCCGAACCCTCGTGCTGTCAGAATGGCGGCAGCTTGTCCAGCTTTGCAGCCACGAGGCCAATACCAAAATGCAAGGCTGTGGAGAGTCAGCGTCGTAATATGTGCCAAAATATCTTGCTACACAGAGCAGGTAGTTTCTGATGTACTTTTAGCTGGCTCTGGTTTAGGTCTCTGTCCATGCATGCTCAACTCAGACAGGGAAAGAAAAAAAAAAAAACAAACAACCAAAAAACAAATGGGGGGGGGGGGGGGAACCACCACCTTGCAAATGCACAGAGTTTTAAAAAAAAAAAGAAAAAGGAAATTGGCTATAATATAAGGTTGTGTGTTGCGTAAGTGTCCCTGGAACTGATCTGGTACATCTCCAAATAAAACAGAAATCTTTGATGCTTGTAACTTTCTCTCTGGGTGGAACAACAATAGTTTCTGTGTTTGTTAACTCTGTAAATGTTTGCTGTAGATATTATCAATGGGCATATTTTATTTAAAGGAGTATATTGAAGTTTAAAGCAAAGAAACTCTTCCCGCAGCCTGTGAACACAACAAATACAACAATCAGGTAGTAAAAATGGTATTGAAAGCAGTCCTAGCTGTTAAGATGTGCATTTTACAGGCAAGCTGGAGGGAAAAACTGTCCAGAGGCCACGGCATACCCTGGGACGGGTGAGGAGCTCTCGCTGAAAGCCCCAGCGGCGGTCAGCCAGTGCCAGCTGGAGTTTTGTCTGAGGTACAGCCAGTTCTTGCCGAGTGACTGGTTTTCTGTGTTGTGGAGGTATGGATTATCAGTGGTGGCTCGCCATCTTCCTTTACGTGGTACCATGTGCTGGTTTGGGGAATAGGATAAAGAAGACCTGTGCTGCTTTCAGGCTTTGAACCCCAGTTCAGCCTTCTTTAGCTTGTGCTTTTCCCCAAGAGCTGGTACAGGCGACGGTGTTGATGATGAGCAGGATAAGCTGCTAACATTAGCTCTACAGAAGGGCACAGCAAGCCATACTTGTCACCCAGCAGGGAGAACAAAAACACAACGCCATGAAAACTGGTGGAGCCCTGGAAATGGTTAGCTCTCCTCAGACTAGAGCAATGTTACAGGCCATATTTGGTGTCGGATTCCTGTATGGATTGAAATAGCCCGAGCCTCTGGTCCACAGTCAAGTGCATATGGAAGAGAGACTGGAATGGCTGTGCAATGGCTTGCTTCCAAGTACAACTAATTCAAATCTATTATTCCCATGCTGTGAAAAATTCCAACATCTAATTCAGATTTTCTTCTGATGTGAAATGAAATTTAGACGTTTTGAAATTTCCCTTTTTCCACCAAAAAAAGCCTGCTAGCAGGAAGCCTAGCAGGCTGCCAAAAGAAAGTCGTTTGACGGACAAGACTTTTTTTTTAAAGCTACTGCCTTTATATAGCCACAGCACCACATTTCCATAGAACATTTGTTTTGGTGAATCTGTGTTTTCTAGTGAGAAAATGTTGTACTGGAAAATTCTGACTAGCTGGAGTGCTGATCTTTGTAAAATACAGGCATCAAAACGTGTCCAAAAAGCTTACTGCGTAGTCTCAGACCAGAGATTTCCATGACAGACAGGAAGGAATAGCCCAGATAAACAGCAGCAAGGCAAGAGGCTTGAAATGTGGAAGCTTGTAATCACTAAAAGTCGATGAATCATCCTCCTGTTCAATTAATATTAAGTATTGATCTGCCTATACTTAATTTATATCAAGGAAGAGAGGATATTTCTGCCAAAATTTCCAAAGATTCTGGAAGATGATACACTCAATTAGGCAAAATACGTTGCAAGACATACCTGCATCTAGTTTTGGGTGTCATTAGAAACAAGGCTGTTTTTAAATGCATCTTTGGTCTGATGCCTTATGATGATGGTCTTACGTTCCAGGAATTGCTAATGCCCATGTAAAAAGCGAGGAGGCTGTGGAATAACAATTACACGCCCTCTTTTTTCTAGCCCAGTTCCGTATATGACTTACACAGGCATGTATTTTGAGGAATTCATCAGAGTCTTTTGACCTTCTGCTGAAGCCCTGTGTGTTGGAAAGCAGCAGAGCTTGCCTTCACCCTCAGAAAGGAGCCTCCGCTGACAAGTGGTGGGTACTTTACCTTCTCGCCTTGGAGTCGGCAAGATTTGGACTGTAGCTGCAGAGGCGGAACTGAGGGCACCAAAGGGACTACAGTTTCTCCAGCCTGTGATGTCTCTGCCTTAATTTCCAGAGATGCTGGGGAAGCTGTGTCCCCTTGGCTATGGGGTGCCAAAGACGGTAAATCAAATGTTAGCGACCAGATCTGAAAATGTTACTGTCGGCATGCCGTTACAGTATATCCTGTACTGTTGGCCGGCTCTGTCAGGGAGGTGGAAGAAGAGGGCAGAGGAAGGAGAGTAGTGGGGTTCTCAGTTCAGTAAGGGTTCAATGAAAGAACATACTTTAAGAACATACGTGCATAGGAAGGCCATTCATCAACTGTACCATGGCACCTAACCGTCCTTCAAACTGTAAAAACATTTATCTTGCCTGTCAAACTCCATAGTGGTATAGTTTCTGATTATTTTTGTGGTTTGGAAAGTGTAAAAGATGTAAAGGTAGTATTCTTGTCTGCACGGGGACCAAACCAAAACAATCCCCTTCCCGATGTCTTGTCTTTGCCTGGTCAGGCGCTCCAGGTGAGGGAATGTACTCCTCTGGTATCGTGATTACAGCAGTTCTAGAGGAGCAACATGCATAGTCCTGCAGCCCTGGAGGGATTAAGGTCGTTACAGGTGAGTTACATTGCGTTGCTTGTCGAACTGCTGGATGGAGCAGTGCCATGCATCATTTATCCGCTGTCAGCAGTTGAAACTTGCATGAGAAAAATCCATTCTAGCAGTGACAAGAGAAAGCCTGTCGTGAATGCGTAAGGCACAAATGTAAACCGTAAACCTTGTATTTCTGCTATAGTTAGAGTGTTGCTCCAAAGAGCTAAATGAAGTCGTGCGTATTGTTTTAGTGATATCTAGTTTGTGATACTGCAGTGCTTAAAATTAATTTATATAACAATTAAATAGCAAAAAAAGCATTTTAAAGTAGTTGTTGCGCCAGCGGCCAGGTCAGCAGAGTATGAGCGGTGTTACTGCCTCTCTGCGTATCCCCGGCACGTACAGTGCACGAGGTGGTTCTGCGGTGCTCTGACCGCCTCCTTTCCACACCACAGAGAAGAAAGCATTACCTGTTGTTGACCCAGACGTCGAAGTGTCAGCAGCCAACGTAGATAACCACTGTCGTTCCCGTTGCTGACGGGGAGCTGTCATAGAGATGCTGCCAACCAGACTTGCAGAGGAAGTTCGCTGTGATGCCGAGATCCCCAGCCTCTTGGGCAGTAGCTTAATGCGCAGGCCGTCTTGGTCTTGTTCAGAGCTGTCTTGTTATCTGGCAGTGTTACGCAGTACAAATAAAGCCTCTTGCCATTATGTTAGCTGTGTATTTTGGCAAGGAAAATCTATGAACGTGAAGCAACAGCTTAATCCAGGTAAAGTTAAAAATCTTTCCAAAATATTACAGAACTGTAAAAAAGAGGACAATAAAAATCAAAATCTCGCCAAGAAAGTAAGAGCTGCACTTTTTTCTCATTCAAGAACAAGTTTTTGTTACCTACACAGCTGGTGGGCAAAACCTAGCCCCTTTTCTCTACAGCTGCTGTGAGCTACCACGCTGCAGGAAGGGGAGTCCTTGGGCTAGGGGAGCTGTGCACGGGTGGTGTGGGCTGCCCGGTGCAGAGCTTCACCCCAGAGCGTGCAGAAGGAGGGGGAAGCACTTGTAGATGAGTCTCTCCGAGACACCTCATGCCACTGTCCTGCGCAGGCTAGCTCTGTCATCTGGAAAGGGTTTCCAATCAAGAATCCGCCCCAAAGCTGCTTACCGAAATCGTGTGTGCTTCCTTACGTTGAAGGATTTTGAACTTACCCTGGAAGAACAGCGTAGCAAGGGCCTCCCAGCCACCCTCTCCTCCGGCCCTGCTTGTGCTCCCCCGGGAGCTTTGCAGTTGCTCTTTATAGCAGTGCTGAAAGGCAGCAAGGTTCTGGGTGAAAGACAGGAACCAGGCAGCCCTTGTGTGGTGACAGTGTTTGGGAAGGGTAAGAAAGGGTCCCATTTTATCTTTGTTCTCATGGAAAGTGTCACAGGATGTTTAATGTCCCTTCTGAGCAAAGACCTGCTGTTTTCCAGATCTTGTCTGAAAACCCATGCAGTATTCAGCAGGCCACTTAGTTTATCTTCCTTGGATAAACAAAAGGCTGCTGGAATGTGAAACTTGTTCCAAGAGTCTAGGGTCCACAGCCTGCTGAAATCTGTGTGAGTCCGTCTCCTGGTCTGGGGTTTTGAACTGGCTTTTGAAAATGTAAAGGCTAGCTAGCAACGGCAGCACGGCTCTTAATGGTGTATAGGGCACGCAGGGCTGGTGTCGGCGACAGAGGGCCATCTGTGTGCACAAGTTTTGGTGTTACTTCCACTCTTGAGTGTTGCCTGACTTCGGAACGGTTCAAAAATACTTTCTGAAATGCCTGAGAGCACCGATCCAGAAATCCCACTACAGGCTTCGCCTTAATGGGGAAAAAAAAAACCCTCTCAATGCGATGAAAGTACCCCTGGCACTGCCGAGATGCCCTTTCCACGTTGGTGAAGGTACCACGCGAGGAGGGATTCCCGGTCCCTCGGATGACAACCTGACGGAGCCGGAGCCACCGTAAGGGGACGGGGCCGCGCCGAGCCCACCGGGTCCCGCCGCACCCCGGCGCCGGGGCGGCAGCGGGCGGAGGGAACCAGCCGGCCAGGTGGGCGACCAAGGCGGCCGGGCAAGCCCCTGTGGGGTCCGCGGCTCCTTACGGAGGGGAGGCGAAACGAAGCCCAGCCCCTTCCCTGACTCCTCGCCCCGTGTGCGCCGGGGGACCGGCGGCGGGAAGCCCCGCG
>JAVKLA010000093.1:22865598-22889583 GCA_034782735.1 Sagittarius serpentarius | reverse complement strand
CGCGGTGGCGGCGCGGGGGGCGCGGAGGGGGCGCGGAGCGGGGCGGGGCGGGCAGCGCAGCGCGGTGCTCTCCGGCAGCGCGGCGGAGGGGCTTCGGCCGGGCGGTTTTCGTGCCCTGCCCGCACCGCCGAGCCGCGGACTGCAGGAACGTTAAAGAAAAAAAAAAAACCCACATGAAAATAAATGTAAGCCCCGCCGTTAAATTAAGTAACCGTATATAGGTGCATGCATACGTATAAAGGCTGTTGGTTAGATAAAATGCTAGTCAGACAGTTACAGAGTAAGCAGCGTTTCCAGTTCCTAGACGGCGTGAGGAGGACTTAATTCTCTTTTTTTTCTGTGGCATAAGCAGAACAAATTGCACCCGCCCGGAGGCGGCCGGAATTGGCGGCAGGGCCAGGCTTTGCTGCCTGCGCCGCCCCCGTGTGCCCACGGACCCCCGGCTCTTACCGCGCCCGCTTGCCCGGGCCGCGGCCGGGGGTCTGGAAGTGGCGCCCGCCAGTGGCGGGCTGGAAGAGCCGCTCTGCGGTCTTCCACAGAACCAGTTAGCTGTGAAAGTGGCTAATCACAGGGATCCCCGCCCTGAACGGCCTCGGCACTTCATCTGGGATATCCATATAATTCATTTTCCAGGAGACAGTCGCTTGCGGGGCTTAACCAGGTGTGCAATAATATACTTAGGCCAGGTGGTATTGTAGGCATGTGTCTTACAGGAAATTCTGTGTTCACAGGCAGGCTGACTAAGTTCAGGAAACTGTTCAATGAAGAAAAAAAAAACAAACAAAAGACACAAGAGTATTATCCTTATTTTGAACTTTCTGATATTTTGCCGCTCATTTATTGACGTGTCCTGTTTAATATCTCTAGGGGTAAGTTGTTAGTCAGGTGTTTGGGATGAATTTGGGTTTGCATGATAGCCTTTTGACTGAATCGATTTCATGAAGTTAACAAGCTGGTTGGGGTAGCAGAGTCTGTTCGTTGCTGTAAGTCTGCTCCTGCAGTGGCAATGAGGAAACGTTTCCGCTAGCGCTGGGAAATTTGAGGATAACATGAAACTTAATGAAGTGAAACGGGATTGCATTTTGCTCGGAGTGATTCTATTATGCCTCAGTTAGGGCCGCATTATTGCTCACCTCAAATCATTAGCTGTCACTGTCTTTTCAGGTGAATTTTTTTAGCTATATATTGCTCGTTATTTTATGCGCTTTTTGTTTTATATTTTTTCACTTGCATTATATTTAATTTTTACTTTTCCATCTTTTGCAACAGTGTAACAGAAGCTGTATTTTAATGGAAAGTTTCTCAGGGCTTCCCTTAGGGTTTTCCATCTTAATGCCTTTAAAATTCAATCATTAACTCTTGCCTTAAACACAAGTTGGAAAGTGAAGACGAAAGGCAAGACAGCACAGCATGTAACTTTATTTTACAAAGCTTTACTAGAATTGACTTAACTGACATGTAAAGGGGGGAAACCTCAGAAACCGTATTTTCCTCCAGCTTGCGTATTTGCTTCAGCTACAAGCTGTATTTTGTTTACCTAACGAGTGGCTCGCTGCAGTAGATCTCCTGACTGACGGGGTTTGCTGGTTTGGTTCTCGCCCATGACTGCGAGGACGGGGACTAGGAGAGCCCCAGGAATCCCTCCCAGATCTGTATTCCCAGGCCAAGATCCTACGGACTGTGCACAGAGGGGGAAGATTTTTCGGATGTTTTGATGCAAGCACAATTGCTTCCTCGGGGAGAAAATTTGGCACGTGTTTCCTTAGACAACCGTGCTTGCGTAAGCAGCCCCCTGCCACCCTCCGAGCTGTAGTTGTACAACTATTAGTGGGGCTGGTGGTGAACCGCGTCGGGGAACTGCCACGGGTTCAGAAGCATCCTTGCTTCTTTGGTTATCAATTACTTTTAACTCTGAGCTGTCTGACGGTGTGGCTGCTGTGCCTGGGCCGAGAAGGTGGCCTGGGAAGAGGGAACGTGTGGCAGGGAGCAGGAGGTAAGGGCTGTTTCTGCCAGCATTGCTGCTGCTGACATTGCTGCTGAATAATTGCTTATCAAACTGTGGTCAGTGGTAGATGACATGTGGCTTTGGCAGTTGCTTGGAAAATGCCGCTGAATGCTCAGATATCTTCATGCAGCTGCGTGCACGTGCAGTTAGCCGTACGCACAAAGAACTGATTCTGTATTTCTGTGGTAATTCTGAGTTTTCACCTAATGGTTTTACTTTCGTGGTGTATAGCTATGTGTTTGTGTAACTTCAGAATATATTTCCTATACTATTCTCTCTTGCAGTACGAGGGTTTCAAATGCCCATTTTTCTGGAAAATAGACCTAGGCATTGTAAGGGTATGAGTTTTATTAATCAGATTATATTCAGCTGGATAGGTGGATGCCTAAAATTCTAAAAGGGAAGATTAAACCACCTCTAAGAGGATGCCTATAATCCTACAGAGCATAATTGTCACCTGCATGCAATTTACTCTTTTTTACATGTACATATAATGTTAAATATACTTCCGAATGTAGAGTAGACCTGCTGTTAAATTCTGAATGGCAGGAGTGATTAGGCAAATAGCACTGTTTTAAATGGCATCGTGAGACTGAAAAGTCAGCGGAGCGCAAGCTTTCTGTGATCTGCTATAATTTATTTCAGTCTGGAGGGCATTGATGCTTTTATGCGTTGTTTTAGGACTTGTTCTCATACTTACTTTAGGCACTTTGTTTCTCTGTCATGATCCTGTTGTAGCCAGTAAGAAAACACTTTCAGCACATCAACTTCTGTGTAGCATGTGTGCATGTTTAGAGAATGATGGTACACTTTCTCATTCATAGAACCTGAAGGAGTAATTACTTGCCATTACAGTGTTTATTCAACAGAGAAAAATCAGATATTTTTTTTTCTTCTAACCGAAAATAAGAAACTGTATTAGAGTTCAGAAAAATATGTTGCCTTTACTGTTTGTCCTATGGTGGGTGACTACAACTGCAGCCTGGTTTATCTTCTTAGTCTCATGTAGATTTAAAAAAAAAAAAAAAAAAATAAAATCTTCGTTTTATCCATTCTTTCCAAGAGGAAATGTGCAGCAGCCTTACGAGAGCCAAATACATCTTTCATGTGCTATGTTGTTGCCTGTATTAATTGACATATATTGATGTGTCTGTGAGCAGTAAAACGGCAAGCTACAGTTTGCCTGCAGGCGGTAGGCTCCCAGCCTGTGGTATGGAGAAATTTGGAAAGGTGCAATTCTTTAAAAGCAAAATCAAAAACATCCAGGCTAATCACTCAATTTTTTCTTCACTGAAAGTGAAGGTGTTTTCTGTTCGGCTTATTGAACTGCAAAGATAGTTTTGTTTTCTTCTCTGGAAGCTGCCTGCACTTGCTGTGACGTGGTAAGCGGAAGAGCTGTTGCCAGTAGGACTATATACCAATTCAGCTGCTCTGGGTGAAGACACCCAGACGGAGACTGGTTTTTCCTGGATTGTCTCCTTGTCTCTCTTAGGCTTGCGGGACGCTGGATATAACTACGTGCAGGGCAAGCTATAATCTTCTGAGTACAAAATCTTTGGAGTTAAGGTCCCTCATCCTTCTGCTTTTGGAAGAAGCGTGCTCCGTCTCCAGTGGTGCTGTATGCCCAGCTGCTCAGGTGACACCTCTCTGGCCCGGTCGTCGACACCGTGGTAGTACGGATCAGCATCGCGCAGAATGCAGGTATAGCCCGCAGGCACGTACAGTATTTTTCCTTTCACTGTAAAGGCAAAATCCATCACTTTTGTCTCTGCAGCATTTTAAGCTGTGCAGGCCCCTGAGGGAAGAGATCACCGCTTCGGCAGCAAGAGAACTTACTTGTTGGTAAGATTAGTCAGTAATTTGTGGCAGACATCTTCCCCAGAGCCTGCAGCAGCTGGGAACTGTGGAACTGGCTTGGGGGAATGAGACAATATATTTTATTAGCGAGTTGGGATGAGCTTAGTCTTCTTCAGTAAAACTCTGTCGGTTGCTTTGCATACAATACAAAAGCCACTGCATTGTTTTGTCTCAGCTGCAGTTCAGTGTTGGAGAATTGCAAGTTATCCACAAAGCAAGATATTCTTGCTGCTTTTCCTTGGGACTTAAATGAAGCAGCACTTTTTGTTGTTGTTTGTTCTGTGTGTCATATCTATTAGTTTCTGCTTGTTTCATTTGATGGGATAATGAGGTGAGAAGGCAGTAAATGAAGTGGTCTTTAATGTTTGCTTTTAGACAGTGTTACCTGTTTTCACTGAAAGATTGTTGGTCTTTTTTTTTTTTTTCCTTTTCTGGTGTTTTATTGTAAGATCATTTTCTGGGCTTTAGTGTGAATGCTGTCTTGGAGTGTTATATAAATAATGGAGAAGAATGAAGCAATTGTCTTTTTTATGTGAATGTACCTCCACACTTGTATGCGCCAGGAAAGAGGTATGTAAGTTGATGCAAAGTATAAGTTGGGTAATGCTATTTAAGTGAATAGAGTTAAAATTAATGTAAAAACAATGCATCTGAGATAAACTGGGCTTCTTTTACTATTAAACATTATTTTCTTTAACTGTTCCGGTTGTCACAAGGATCTATTCAGTTTCTGGGGAATGTTGTCCTTGAATGCTTTTTGAATGGTAAGTACATTAGTTGCTGCCAGGGGATCATCATAACCGTGTTCAGAAATAATGATAATGTTGTAGGCCTAGGCCATATGTGGATATTTAGATATAATGTACGTTATTGTTCTTTTAACTCACTGGTAGGTTATTTATGGAGAACTAATTTGTCACCCTTTTCTTTCCAACTCTCCAAGTTTTTTTGTGTTATCTGGGAGGGACTGGGAATTATAAATTTTCCTTCTCCTAGATGAGAGCTGGCCTGTGCTTGTCAAGAGAAAAGTCTCTTCTGGTCTTGACATCTGGTCATACCATCAAAACGATATCCATAGCTTGTGAAGAGAAGTGACCAAACTTCTGGGATTCCTCAGCTGTCTCAGTTTGCCAGCGTTCTTGCCTACACATACCGTTTGGACTCCATTTCTTCTGGGGTAACAGTGTACCTAATGTTTGGAAGCTTCTCTTGAATTCATTTTAAACATTAGGTCAATGTGCAGATGTAAATGGTAAAAGAAACTTCAGTTCTTGATTGCAAAGTTGGAACTAAAGTTCCAGATAGGATACAAATAGAAGAAGAAAACATTGTCTTTGAATAGTTAAAAAATGAAAGGTGTTTCCCAGCCATTGCAGAAGATCCTAGAGGCAAGTTTTGAGTACAAAAACTAGAGAAGATGTTTTAGCTAACAACCACCGAACTCCTGCATCCCCTTTTCTGAATAGGGCCTGAAAGTAGTTTTGAAGTTGGAAATTTTAACTCCTCATCCTAAGCCCTCAGCAGGACAGTGCTGACCTCTTTCTCTCCCTTTGTTCAAGATGGAAACAGTCTTCTGTCCTTCCTTTTTTTTTTAATTCAAAGCTTGCTTCCTTCCTTCCTGCAGTTTCTGGATTTCTCCCAATGTGATGACTCACATTTCCCAGATGTGAAATGCAAATGTGGGAAGTGGGATCTTTCCCCTGCCTCTCTTGGGGTTTCTCAGAGTCTATGGTGCTGTTCAGTTTCTTAATTAATCTGTCCCTCCTCATTCAAATGGTTTTCCTGCTGGCCGCAGCATTTTTGGGGCTGTTACAGTACTTAATAACTCATGTCTTGGAGTATTTATTGTAGAGGCATCTTAAACTTGGTTGGCTTTGAGAGCTTCTTGAAGACCACACGAAGCTTCTTAATTTAGTCCGTGGACACAGGCAAATACCTCCTTCTCCTGTCCATTTTAGGGCTTATCTCGTCAAGCTGTCACGTTTGACAATACCAAGCTCCTTCGACAGAGGAGTGTTTGTCGCATGTTCAGGCAACCTGCTGGTTGGTGCACAGTTGAAAAGCTGGTAGAACAGGGCTGCGCGCTGCTGGCCTGTGGTCGCTGTCCCAGCTCCTCTCTGCTCTGTCTTCATTTGCTGATACTGCAATGGACTATGGGGTCCCACATGAAATCATATGCATTACTCGTATGCTTTCCCCAGGGTACTGGGGTATTTGGATTGGTAATATCTTGGCTTTGTGTTTGTTCCTCTCCTTCAGAGGCCCATGTAATCAGCCCTTCAAGCTCATCACCTTTATTTCCCCATGAAAGTCACTAAAAGAGGGTAGGAAGAGCTGGAGTAAGAAGAGTCAAAACCAAAATGGTTCCATTTTCGAGGCATGTGCCAGCCTCACCTTTCTGTCACTGTAATGCCGCATCCAGTTTCTCAGCTATTGAGGTTGAAATTTCCTGGGCCAGGGGCATCACACTCAGCCTTGCTGGTTTGGGTTTGAGTGGCGGGGTTTTGGTAGCGGGAGAGGGGCTGCAGGGCCGGCTCCTGTGAGAAGCTGCTAGAAGCTTCCCTGGCTCCAAGTCGGACCCGCCGCTGGCCAAGGCCGAGCCCATCAGCGATGGTGGCAGCGCCTCTGGGGTAACGTATTTAAGAAGGGGAAACCTGCAGCGGAGAGGGGAGTGGGATGTGAGAGAAGCCCCTATGCAGACACCAAGGTCAGTGAAGGAGGAGGAGGAGGAGGAGGGGATGCCCCTGCAGCCCGTGGAGGGGAGCAGGGGAGCAGATGCCCACCTGCAGCCCAGGGAGGACCCCACGCTGGAGCACATGGGTGCCCCCAAAGATGGCTGTAACTCCGTGGGGAAGCCCACGCTGGAGCAGACAGTGTCCAAAGTACTGCAGCCCATGGAAGGGACCCGCGATGGAGAGCTCATGAAGAACTGCAGCCCGTGGGAAGGACGCACGTTGGAGAAGTTAATGGAGGACTGTCTCCCGTGGGAGACACGCTGGAGCAGGGGAAGAGTGAGGAGTCTTGCCCCTGAGGAGTGAGTGAGCGGCCTCGTGGTGCTTTGTTGCTGGCTGGGCTTAGACCGTGACACTTGCCTATACAGCTGTGGCTCAGTGTTAATGTTCAATAAATATCCATAGTTGGTTTTAAAATGCATTGAATCACTGAACTTGGTGGGAGCGTGGGGGCTGCCTTTTTCATGCTGTGGGCTAACTTTTGAGTTTGTAACCTCATGTTTTCTGTTGGTGCTTAAGGAATCAATTTGATGTGATATTCCCGTTTGAATGTGCTGTTGTTGTTACACTTGTTATTAGACGCAGTTTTTCATTTTTTGGAGAAAGAAATGTTTCTGGTAGCTCACATTCTTTTTTTTTTAAGCATTGCAGCCTTCCAGGTGAGATCCTGTCAGTTTGGATAACAAACTACTGCCCATCTCTTCTCGGCATGATCATGTCCTATGCTGCAACACGTCCCTGGAGAGTTCTCTCCCTATTGACTGTATCTGTAGGCAACCCTGCTTTCATGCAAATATCCCCTTAAATTACACTTTCTTCCATAAAAACTTGTAAGTTATGCTATCTGACCTGCTTAATCTAACAAACCAACACTACTTGTTTTGGCTAAAGGCAATAGGCATTCGGGAAGCTTCTTCAGGAGGTGCCCTCTGCCTGTTAATTACCTTTTTCTCTCTTTGCGAAACTTCTGTAATAGCGTTTCTTTATTTAATTAGTCTCAATGGTCCTTGGGGCAGCTATAGCGTGATACCAGGAGCAGCAAGCAGAAGTGCCTTTTTTGAAGAGACTGAAAAAAGTCCTCCTGTGGGCAGAGAGAATATTGAAATGGAAATCAGCTGGGCAAGAAGAGCCATCTGAGAGGAGTGGCACTTCCCCTCTTGAAGGGACTGAGTTAATACAAAGACCAGGTAGTTTCTCCATTTGAAGGGTCATTAGTGCTGTGCTACAGTAGCATCTGGGGCTTTTTGCATAACAGCTGTTTTCAGTATTAAGTATAGAATTAGTATTTTCTGGTTCCCCCTCTAAAACTGTTCAGGCTATTTCTCTGTGCATCTGATATTTTGTATTGAAAGTGGCCCAAATATTTAATTTGGGAAATGCAGCTGCCGTAAAATACACCTTGATGACAGCAGAGAAGCTGGTATTGGATGAAGAATGTACTGAATGCAGCATCACAGCTGATTGCAAAGGGCCCTCAAACTCTCGGTTAAAAATATGCAATTTGTGTCATTATGTACTGAAGGACCTGTCTTCCACCCTACGCGTGTGAAAATCTCAGCAGTCAAAACAGGATGTAATTGGAGAACAACTAAATTAGTCAAATTTTGTTTTCATTTTTGCAAAGTGACGTGTGGCTGCAATGCAAATTGGCAGGGCAAAAAAAGCTCTGTAGCAGGGATGTACCTGTGCATCTCAGCCAGAGCCGGCTTCCTGTAGAAGCAAACACTGTTATTTCTGTACCCCGTTCTTTAGCTCGGTGGTACACAGCATAGATCATAGAACCATAGAATGGCTTGGGTTGGAAGGGACCATCAAAGGCCATCTAGTCCAACCCCACTGCGGTGAGCAGGGACACCTTCAACTCGATCAGGTCGCTCAGAGCCCCGTCCAGCCTGGCCTTGATCCCAAGCTTTGAACAGTTACCATTGTGGTTTGCTTAGGGATCCGGATGCACAGTACGTAGGGCAGTAGAGCAAGGCAGCGCAAGAGAGAACGGGAAATTTAGGATGAACTGTGACTCATCCCCCGCCTGATCCACCATCCTCTGCTCTTCATGAAGCTGGCGTTTCATCACTTTCTCGTTTGTGGTCAGAGTCGTTCTGTCAACGTCCATGTAGTTTGGTCTGATGGAGTAGCAAGTTTGAAAGAATAAATAGAATTATCCCCCACAGCTAGTTTATTCTTAATGAAGTTAATTGAGTGGGGAGTAATCTCCAGGGAGTTACAACCCACACGATGTAACTCTGCCTTTTGCTTATGGTGCATGCTACACAGAAACAGCCCACACATGACTGAGGGTAAAATGACACTTGTCAGAGTTTCCAAGTTTGCTTGTTTGCCAGAAGGGATGGGATAACAAAATACTTCAAATAAGAGCGCTTTCATGGGCGTCTCGGGCGTATTGGCAGAGGTATTTTGCAGAGGACTCCTTTAGCAGGCAACTTTACTCTTTTACCCAAATGAGAAAGTCAGTCTTGGGAGACAGTTGTGAAGACCTGGTACACGAAGCTACTCCTTGGACAAACTCCTTGAAAATTAGAATGTTAGTTTTGTTGCTCCTGGGGAATATAGCAAGCATGTAAATGATGTTGTCGATTTATCAACGCCTCCTGACAGGGAAGGACTGTGCAGTTAGCAGTGAAGCACTAAATAAAAACTGAGGCGGTGGGGAAAGAATGGAAAAAAACCCAGAGGATGTGAAGGTGGTGACAGACAGGATAATATGTGAAACAAGTGGAGTGTGTTTCAGGGTGACTGTCAAGGAAAACGAATTCAGCTGGCACTTGAGGACTGATTAAAAGTTGGTTGGGATTTTTTTTTTTCTTCAGGTGAATTTGGAACCTTATAGTACTTTAAAATTTATCAAATGCAACCTGCCCTAATGTGAAATGCCTGCTCAAGAAGAAAAATGATCTAATGATGCAGGATTTGGAGCACGCAGCAGAGCTTTGTTCAGGAAGGTCCATAGGCAGACATTGCTAGCAACATCTTCCAGGTGTTTTTCAGGCTACCAACATACACAGGTGTTACTTAACTGAAAATGGAAACTTAGCTCAGTGAGAGATCTCTTAGCTAAGAAATAGATACTAATTTAATTTGACCTTAATTTTTGTTTATCAGTTTTAATGCGAGATCAAGATTATCCTTTTGTTATTGTGGTGTCGATGAACTTCTGGGTGAACCAACAGTTCCCTGTAACAACTGTTCTTTGGGATACTCCAGGTTACCCTCTCAGGTAATTCAGAAGATGCAATTTAAATAATGCTGTCATAATGGTTATCGTTTATTCCTTAGGTGGGGTGAATTTCCATTGTAAATAGATGATGTTCCTGAAAAACATCACTCGGGCTTGTTCTCTTTCATGGAAAAAACGTAATTTCACTGAGAGAAGATTTTAAGGAATATCATCCTCTGATATTCTCAAGACAGAAACATTGGGTTTAGACATAATTTTTGTTGTCTGATCAATCTTGAGTTATTTTTGTTTCTTTTGTCATACATGTAATAAGCTGTTTAAAGTGAAACTGATCCCACTAAAAGGATTATTGATAATGGGATCTAGTTAAGGGACAACTACGAGGTTGGCTGGGATAACAGGATAAGAGGATAACTGTTGAGTCCTCCTTTTAAGTCCCTTGTTTTTTGGTTCCCAAGTTGACATGTGCTGAGACTTTGACCAAACGATACTGATATGACTGTCCAGTCTGAACAGCGAGCAAATGCATTTCTTCACGATGGCTCCTTGACCAGTAATGTCAATAAGGCAGCTGAGATAGAGGAGCCAGGACTACTTTTTTTTTTCTTTTTAAACTTTCTCATAACTCCTGTAGGAGCATGGTACCAGGTTGAAAGCCTATACTTATTTTTACAATCTTTTCCTGAATTTCTTAGCCAGGTGTTTGTTTTTATAAACTTCCTAATGCAGTTGTTCAAGACGCTGTGATAAATGGCCTGCGGTTGGTCTGTAGGATCACATGAAGCAGCAGAGCCTGCGTAGTTTGCTTCTGAAATGTTTCCATTTGAGAGTTTGCTGATAGGAGTGTTTGGGTGTTCTAAGGCAGATTTGGCAGGCTGGGCTGATTCTGTGGCTGTAAATGTTCTCCTGCTCTCAGCTGCTGTAATTACGACTGGGTTTAATAGGATGAAGAGATGGAGAATTTTTATTACTTTTATGACCAGTTCTTAGATAAATGTCTAGGTGGGTTTTTTTCTTAGATAGCATGAGTCTCTTTCTTTCTTTCTTCCCTTTTAAAGTCCTTTAAAATTTCACCTTTTATGGGCTCTCTTATCACTGCTGTCTAACATTTAACAAGATGACTCCCTAATGTCTTGTCTTGCTGCTCCATTCGGGCTCTTTGCCTCTTTCTTTCATAGCTATCTGCCTTTTCAGTGTAGCTGTTGAAAAGACAAACATCGTACAATCTGGGGAAAGTGGTTTCCTGTTTTTCTGCATACTGTCTCATTAGTCCTAACGTAACTCAAAACTTCTCTTCTGTAAAATTTCTGCCCTCCATACTTAAAGGATAGTTTTCCTGCCAGAGGCACCCTTGGGTGCTTTGCTGCAGAGTCCTTGGTCTCATGCTTTTTGTGAGTTAAGCTACTCCCATGCTTCTTGTGGTCAGCTGTTTCTTCAGGCATTCTCTCCAATTACATCTCCATTCCTTAAACGTGAACATAGGCAGGTTTGAACACTTTACAGTAGTATTCTGCTTGTTGACAGTTCCGTGTGTCTATGGAGCTGAGAGGATACAAGGGAGGAGCTATATGGGAACACCACAGAAAATGAAAATGGAAATTAACTTTTAAAGAATTAAAGTAGCCAGAAATCCGAAGAGCAAAGGTAAAACATACTTAATAGGACAGGTACATTTTTCCATGTTTCACTTACCAAAGCAAAAACATTCTCTATGGAGAGAAATGTTCTTTAACATAAAATTGAGAAAACGTATTTCTGGGCTGCAATACTGATTACCAGAAGTACACCCTTAAGTTGCATGGAAAGTTCCTGCTGATCGTTCCTGAAAATGATGTAATCAAGCAGCTGCACCAGTATTCACTCAGCAGAGGGAACTTGAGGCACTTTTCTTGAAGCTTTAAAGATTCCCTAAAAGCTAAAATAAGCTGTTAAGCAAGGATCTAGTTGAAATATGGATGGCTTGGTGAGGCTGAATGGAAGACTGAGCATGAAGAATGTGCTAATCTGCCCAAGACGTGTTGGTTGGTTGTTAACTTCCAGTGTGTGATTTCACAAAGACAAACTGTTACTTGTGAGTAGATGCTTGTTTTCACGATGTGCATACTGTCAAATACGTTCTTCCTGGTCAGAGACTTTTTTTTTTTTATGGCATGCTAAGAGTTTTTCCTCTTGACCTCCATCTGTTTCCTTGTCTTTCATTTTAGTACCTGATGTTTCCTTCCCAGTTTACTAGCTTCCCTGCCGTCATTTTTCTGAAATTTGTGTGTGTAATGACACACATATAAGCCTTCTTGTGCAGAGATGTGCTCATTGGTATGCACCTATGGCTATATTATCTATATATAATATACATATATTATATTATGCTTTGTTTAATAGAGTAAATGTGATCTGTGCAGTGACTTCTCAAAAATACCTAACCCTGTAAAGCAACATTCATCAGTAGTTGCTGTTGGAAGCCTGTTTCAGGAAACAGCAGACGTCCTGTTTTTTGTCTTAAACTGTTGCCTTTCCAGTATTCAGAGATTTTTTTCTTCCATTCCTGCTGGGGATTGTATTAATGCACCATGGTACATACAGTAATGATATATTATTATTATTAAAGGGAAAATTAATACTGGTTGAAATGATAGCTATCTTAATTTTACAGAGTTCAAGTTTTACAGCTGAAAACCTTCCAAGAAAAGTGATGGTCACAGTGACAGTTTGCTATCAGATGGTGCGTATTGTCCATGAGAAGAGCACGTGTGGCATTAAGCATCCTAATAGCTTTGTTTCAGAACATAAGCTTGTGTGAATGAAAGGAAATAACCTGCCTTGCCTTTTCACACCTGACTGGTTTTTGCAAACAGATCTGGCATATTGAAGGAGAAGATGATGAATTGATGCTAACAGCAGCCCTAGAACATCACATAAATAGAGGCAATTTTCTGGATAGCTTGTTCTGTAGGTACAGAATTTGTTTTCTAAAATAGTCACCTCCTTTCCCTTTAGAAAGCACTCATGTAAGAGTCACATCTTGAAAATTAACAGTGAAAAGTATTTTTCCGCGTGAATTGTTAAAAACCCGATAATGCTACTTAAGCTCTGAACGCTTCAGGAACAGGGGAAAGAGATGTCTTTGTTGAAGTGCAGTCCCTCGGTTTTCTAAAACCCAGCCAGGAACCTCAAGCACATTATAAACCGAATTAGTTTTGCATAACTTGAATAAGGCTTTTCCATAAACGGAAGGGCTGAAAAGACGACAACTGCGAAAGAGCTCAAAGTACAAGCAGGTTTTCTGTAAGTACATCAGTGAGATTCTAGGTGAGGGCGTATCCGTTTCCCCTGGTCCTGCCTCCTGCTTTCTTGGCTGCCCCTCTGCCGAGGCGCGGAGTGCCGGGGCGCTGGGTGGCAGCTCCCCCAGGGCACCGCCGGACGCCTGCCAGCGCTTCCCCGGGCTGTGACCACTGGCGATGTACGCTGGAACCGGTGTCCATCTGCGCTGATTTCCCATCGGAGACGAGGCATGAAAGCTGGCGGCAACCACAGCTTTTGGGTGGCCTTTGGCACTTCCAGGTGCGTGCAGGAGGACGTGTCTCCATAGCCTTCAGCCCCTCGGTTTTATCCAGGCGCAGCTGCTGCCTGAGCACTCCTGGGGTGCCTGATAACACCTCGCTTTTCTCTGGAGGGATCAGAAGAGCGTTTGCTTGGTATCTCCTTCGCCAGGTCATCTCCAGCTAACCTAAGAGGCTGATTTTTGGATCCTTATCACCGAAGTAGAATCTGTAAAAGAAGGGGAGAGTAGTGACTTCCACAGACCGACTGCGTGATGGTCTAAGAAAAAATGTCCTATTCCAACGTGTTCTGTGGCAGCTTTGCAGTGGTATTCTTTCTCAGGTCAAGGTTTTCCTCAAGATGGAAAAATTAATATACCAGATGTAGGAAAAGTGTCAGCTGAAGACCGCTTTGAATAAAAACCCTTTTCAGCATTTCCAAACAATTATGGTTGTATGTTAACATTTCTTTAAGGATATAATGGGATATTAATAAGTGCCTGATGATTTGGAAAATTATTGGACTATCACATAATTAAGTTTAACCGTAAATGAGAATTGCTTGACAAAATGTTTACTCATCATTAACGATATGTCATAAATCTCAAAAGTAACAGGTAAATGCAATGTAATTATGAATCAATAAACGTATAGGTAGCTCTGTAAACAAACAAACAAAAAACCCTCCACAGCTGTTGCCTACCCACCATGTGTTAAAAATAATTATTAGAAATAAATATTAGAAATATGAGGAAAATGTAGAAATATTTTAAAATGTATAGATACTAGAAAAACAATAAGCATCAGACAATTTGACATTAGCTTATGCTCTCAATATATACACGATATGTCATCAGCAACCCCTCAACACCAAAAATTCCAAAACGTTGTCTTAGAAGTCTTGTTGTATAATTGCAGTTATTGGACAGCAGAGACTGACCGCTTCCTCCCCAAAAGGTTTCCTGATATTTTTTGTAAGAGTTTTTGGCAATTCTCACTTACTTGCAGGAAGGGGAAACAAAGATGTTAAAATGGAGACAGTGATGGTACCATGCCCCTGCCCCCAGCAGCGTGGCTCTTGGCTATCAGTTGGTTAATTAGTAGCGTTCGCCTTTCAGGGAGAAAATACATGTTTGATGGAACATGCGTGACCATAACCTTGCTAAGGGTGCGCACACTGATGGACGGGCTCGGCTCGGATTTCGGTAACAGCCGTGTACTCAAGGAAAGTAGTTGACCCCTGTTATTTTCATCACAGTGAAAAGTGAAACGTTTAAAAACCTTTCAGAACGTCAATCAAAAATGCACATTTCCAGGCGGGGTTAAGTAGGCTAAAGTCAAGCTTTCTGTGCAAAGGAGTTTTCCTGCAAAAATATTCCTTTGTGTATTTTTTTACCCTCTGTAGTTAACCTGCATTATTTAAGGACTAACCTAGCCAGAAACTGTGCTAAAGGGTCAAAAGGTTTCCATTATAATTTGCTTAACCTTTTGCTGTAAACCCCTTCTGTCAGGCTGTTGTTTTTCTGTCAGGCTGTTGTTTTTCTGTCAGCCCCACACAACGATTTCCAGAGAAAAGGGAAGTTCATATTACGTTTTTCATCTCAGTGCTACCAACTCAGCAGACAGTAACTATTTCTGCTGGGGCTCTAGCCATGCCATTTGGTTTAGCAATTTCTGGCAAGTTTGACAAATTAAGGAGCCGGTGTTGAAAAGCGATCATTGTGGGAGGCCAGCACCGCTCTTCCTTTCCCAGCGACACGCTTCTCGGTAGGGGAGCGACTAATGGATGTTGTGCCGTTCTACGACCTTTACTTTTTGCCATCTTTTTCCTGTTTCTGCTCTGAGTACTTTTGGTCTTGGGTAAAAGGGAGTTTTCTCAACTCCTGCCCCTCTTTTGCACTACCCCACTCGCTCATGCCCCTCTCTGGCACCCCCCTTCTCTACCAACTGTTTAACATCGCTTTGGTTTCCACGTTGCTTCTCCATTTCCCACATCTACGCTCCATTCAGTCTGTCATCTTCACAGCCATCTCCCTCCCTCGTGCACACAAACTGAAGCAAATGAAGAACATTTGCTGCTCAGCATAGCGATGGGAGTTAATAAGCTGGGCTCTCGTACGATTCATCTTCCCTTGATACGTGTTGGATGGCAGGCAAGTTTTATTAGGTATTTGTATGATGCCTAGCACAGTGACACCCACTCTCTGGTTAGAAGTCCCGAAGTACTAATAGAACACAAATAGGTTATTAATGTTGCTCTTATTTTGTATCATAGGGAATCCCCCTCCTTGAAAGTATAAAGGAGATTAAAGATTTGCAGAGTAAACCATCCAGATTTATGCAGGTATATTATAGATAAAAAAACTCGAAAAAGTTACTACAATCTGTCTTAATATGCTTCTTGTGTTAGTGCTGTGACAGCAATTAAAAGTCAGGTTAGTTTTTGTTTGGTTGGGTTTTTTAATTTTTTTTTTTTTTTACTCTGGTTCTGGTACAATTCCCTAAATGAACTTTCAGGTAAGTGGTTCTTGTTAACCATTTGTAACAGTGTTGGAGAGGTACTGAATTTACAGACATCCAAGAAGTTGAATGTCTATCGTGCTTATATCAGGCTTACTGGCTTGCACAAGGAAAATTTCAGAGGACCAATCTGCCAGTCTTCTCAGAAAAGCATAAACTTTGGTATTATCTAGAGGCTGGACAGAGACATCTTTAAGCAGAGAAGAAAGCTGAGGATAATAGAGCAGCAGCCTTAAGATGCTCAGTGGAGTTATTTTTATTTAGGAACATAGGGTCAGAGAGGACCTCTTGGGTTGTTTTTAAACAAGTCAGTCATAATCATACAGCTCTTGATAAACAGCATCTGCCTAAATCAAAACATGCTGTACTTTTCCAGTTAAATAGCTAACCCAGGGTGCAGAATGGGACAGCTCTTTATTGGAGAAAATAGATTAGATTAGAAATAGCCTATGAATCCCAAAAGCTGCACAGAATTAAAGAGTCTTTACTTCCCATGTATTTAAGAACAACTTGGAATTTATCATCCTGCCAGACTGCTGACTGTAGTGCCTACCACGGTATGCAATTGCTGGGGGGCGGGGGGGAGCGGGGAGCACGAGGAGGCTGAAAAAGTGCCATTTCTTGACGATCCAGTTGATAGAAGCTTCTGCAGCTGTCGGCATCTTCTGTGCTCATATCCAATGCTGTGTCTTACTTACGCGTGCTCTAGTGTATTTGATGTAGGAAATGAGTTAAGGGCTAGCAAGCCTCTGGGGAGGACAGTGGTCAGTGGGGAAGGGAGATCCCTGACACTGTGGAATTAGAGAAACCTGTGACAAGATGGTAATTGACTATTAATTGATAATCAGTATTCTGCCAGTTTTCTGTCTTTAACCTGCTGCTTGGTTTAAGCTCATTTCTCTACTACAGATTGTTACAGATAAGGTCATCCTTGATCCTTCAAGACCTAAAAAATTAACGCCATCAAAATACGTTTAAACGTTTAATCTTATATGTTTCTTATGATCCCCTGTCACATAGCACATACAATATTTCTCTTTGTTATCTAACATTTTTCTTTCTCTCTCTCTCTCTCTCTCCCCCCCCCTTCTCCTACTGTTTGTTATTCATTGTGCCCTTTTTATTCTTTTCTATTCATACTTCTTTTCTTCTGTTTTCTGGGGGGTTTGTTTTTCTTTCGTTTTTTTTAACTAAAGATGCAGCAGTCAGAGAAAAAGGGACAGAAAGCAAGAGTATTAAAGCAAGAGGGTAATACGAATGAATGTAGCAAATGACTAATTAATGCTTGGTACAATCAAGGTCAAGAAAAGTAAGAAAGATAGTAGAACTGTCCTAGAGCTTCATGAATAGGGTAAATATAGTAAAGTATTAAGACTGCCCTAGAGCTAGATGTGTAGGGTGGTAAATGTAGTAAATATATGCAATTCTTTCACTCTAAGGATTAATGAATTTTTTCCAGCTATGCTTAAGCTGCTTTATTCTTGTTCTTCATAAAATTCATCTGCACGAATGATCTCAAAGTGACTTTGAAAGCTGCGTACATTGTTGCTCACAAGAAAAATAGGGTTTAAATTCCTTGGCGTGAATGAACCTGTGCTGGGAGTGTGTCCTGGCGGTCTGGACACAGAGACTGTCACAAGTTTCTCAGGCCTCGCCCAACCTATCATCACTGTGAAAGCAGCAAATGGCACGTACAGTTTATGTGTATATACGTATCTTACACTGATCCAGAAAGAAAGTTCTAGATAAGTCTCCTTCTTATTCTTGTCTTATGTGCATCTCTGTGTTACCAAACAGGTAAAACGAAGTGTTGGATTCTGTGCTTATTTACACTGGTATACACGTTTGGGCCAGCTCCTTTGGGATAAACTGCACAAAATCTTTCCATACAGTTCTGAAAGAAATTGCAAAGGCATCTTAATGCACAGCCGTTTCAATTCTGTGTAGCCAGGATTGTGCGAAGAAGCAGAAAGTAGCAGGCTGAGACCGCCAGTGTGGTCCGGGGCTGTGTGCTCCTGCCGTGGGGCAGCTGTCATACAAAACTGACCTTGTGCTTGTTCCTCTGGTTGAAGCCGTGTCCTTCTACCAACAGAGCATTTTCAAAAAGCATCCAAACTGTTTGGCAGGTGAGGCAGCATGCGCTGAGATGATGGAGCTGCCCAGGTACGTCAACGCTGTAAACGGAGCAGCTAACAAGGTAGGAAAAAAGCAACCCCCGGTCCCCGGGCAGGCTGGTGTGACTGTACTTGCTATTCCTCTGTCCTTCGTCACGCAAATGCTTCACGTCTTCACTTCGCACTGTCGCGATATCGTGATTGAATCAATTCATTTAAAGAAGAAAATCTTCACGGTGGAAGGAGGGGCAGGCGGAGGGGGCAGCGAGTGCTTTGCTGGCTACCTGCTGCGTTTTGAAAGGTCAGCGGCTCCCGTCGCTGTGCCGGCCAGTTGCTAGGCTGCTGTGGATTTCTGTGCTCTTTCCCCCGGCAAAAAGAACCTCGTGATGAGGTGCAAGGTTTATAGTAGTGCCTTTTTAGTAACCTCACCCACTGCTTTCTGCTGGCTGAGCAGAGTAAGGGAGGTGCTCTCAGGAGCAGTTGTTTCTTTCCAGGGTTCTCAAAAACAGCTGCTGAAGTAACTGACAGGTTATTTATCCTGCCAAATTAAACCTAACGTATTAACTTGGGGAGCAGAGTCACTGTTTAGTGAGCTGTCGGGGCACGCTGGGTAACTAAAGCTTTCCTAGGGATCAGCAGAATTTGTTGCCGCCTTCACCTCACTTACATCTTCTCTGAAGTCACAGCAAAGCACATTTACTTAATGCTTGAGTGAAAATTATCTAGCACAGGTTGCAAAGTGCAGAGCGCTTTCATGAGCTTTTCTTTTAACCCTGCTCTCCTTTAGCCGTCTCAAGCAGCAGGAACTTTTATGCACATCTGAGATGTGTTAAAATAGCAGCCAGCGCTGCCAGTGGGGATCAGGCCTTACAGTGCGGAAGGCGGAGCAGGTACGCGATGAGAGTCTTACCCTGCACCAGACAGGTGAAGAAAAAGATGCAACATGAGAGCAAACCAAGGTGGGGCTGGGAAGGGGACGACATGGTTGCTCAGGCAAAGTATGTGCTTTCTGCCTGTTCAACTTCGTTTGCAGAGTCCACAATCTGTACTATCCATGATGTGGATAGTTAGAAAACAGCACCGGGGTGTAAGCAAATGAAGTTTTCTAACCTCAGAATGAAATTGCCAGGTTGACATGGTAAGTGTTTATTAGACAACTGCAGCAACAAGAAAGGTAATTATTTAACTTGCCTATTAGTTCAGTGGCTATGAAAGGCACAGTACTCCTTGGAGCGAGCGTGAAGTGAAGGAGATGAGCTTTGCACTGATCCTAGTACGAGGAGGTTGGGTGGCCCGTTTCCATGTTGGCTAGGCATTTCTTATAATACGGTTGGTTTCGGTTGCTTGCAACTTCATTAAATGTTTGCCGTTTGTGTGTACGTTGGCAGGCAGGGTTCTGTGAAAGTAACAGCAAGTGATCATGTAGCCAAATACCTAATCTCTGTTTGCTTAGCCTGATATGTCATCAAATTCTTCCCCAGTACGTCAACATACAGCTAAAATGTGACCCCCTAAAAGGGTCTCAGAACCGATCTGAAGCTTGCCTGGGAAGTTGGGCCAGAGATCTAGGCTGAGGTCATGGCACCCAGCTATTGCTGTTTGTGCATTAAAATTAGTTAGGGCTCTGTACGAGGAGATTGTTGACTCCTCGGAAAAATTTTGTGGATGTTTCTGCTTATTGAAAGGTTACTATTATCCCTTCTGGCATTCCTGGAACTTCCTCCTCCACCCTTAATAATCAGAATTTGAAATGAAATCTTCATCCCTTCAGAGAGGACAGGGAAAGATACTGCTCAGATACAAAATAAGAAGCCCTGCCGTGCCCAGACTCTGCAAAAGTGCTGCAGAGGTATGTCTGAATTGCTTAGGATCCCGCTGTGATATACCATGTGCTTATGCAAACTCCACCTAACTGCATTACTTGTAATAGCCAGGAAACCCTTGAGCAAAATAATTTGAAATTTATCAGTGCCCTGTTAATTCAGGTGGCTGTCATGGATTCTTATGGTCTACTCAATTATGCAGGCATTTGAACGTAACATATTAAACTTGCAATAATACAACAAATCCACCTTTGAGGCCCTTAGTGTTAGATGCAAAATGTGCTGGCCACATGGTATAAAGCACTGGTACTTGCTCTGCTTGTTCAAGTGAATTTGGCAGGATAATGCAATGGGAGACTTTATTGCCAAATTGGGTTATAATCCATTTGTGCCACTCTAGCTTCATGCTAGATTGGGTATCAGCCTTTTTGTGGTTAGGTTGGATGCAGACACCCACAAAAGTGTTGAATTTTGGTTTCCATCAAAGTAGACAGGGATGTGGTGGTGGTTTGCATCAAATTGTACTGCTTGATGATCTGATCCAACATGAAGAATCACGTAACCACTGCCTTAGCCATCAGATGACTTGTTGATCCAATGTTTGCACGTATTTAATAAGACAGTTGTTGCTTGGAGCTATACAGAAAGGGACGTATAATTGACCCTATTAGTTAAAAATAACGAATCAGTCACTAGTTCATGTCAGCTTACTCAAAATGTAACATAAACCCGGCAAAATTGTCTGTCATCTGGATGGAATCAACACGAGGTGTATAGTCTGCTCACAAATTAGCAGCACATGCTGGAAGGCAAATACAGAACGCGTGTGTCAAGTGGCAAGTCCATGGATGTGTCTTCTGTACCATGTGCCCGGCATCCTCTAAGTAACTTTTGACTGCAGGCATTTTCAGCCTCCCTCACAGATTTTTGTGAATAATGCTATACTTGCCTACACACACGCTGTCTTATTTTACTGCATTAGCCAATTTGTTGTACCTTTTTTCCTCAATTTGTTTTGTGTTTGTGTCGGAGAGTTTATTTCAGCACAGAGTGGGGAGGGAAGGAGGGTGCAGGTACACACCGGCACTGCTGTATGTTTGTTCTGAAGCAAATAGGTAAGGTCAAAAAATGAACTTTACACTTCAAGAAAAATGTCACAAGGCTTGTGAAGAGACCAGTGATGTCCCTGGGGTCACGTGGGCACCTGCAGAGCCCGCTCAGAGAGCTCCGTCAGCTGCATCGGGATTTTTTGCTGTGTATTAGAAAGCTGTGTCAGAGAAGGCAAACCGTTCTGGTCTCCGTTCCAGAGCTTTCATTGGTCTTTTATGTATGTTAGTCCTAGCAATTGAATACCTTGAAGATGAGATTTGAAATCATAAACTCATTTGGGTCTCATTTGCTTTGTGTGGTTTTTCTAATCAGCTGTAGGAATGAACTTGTAAAGGCTGCATCCACCTGGGACCCTTGAAACTCAGAAGCCTCTGTGCATGAGATACAAGGTTTGGTGGCTGCTTACAAAAACTCTTGTAACCCCAGCCATGAATTCTTGTTTGATCTTTGTGCGCTGCTATGGCCACTGCTATATAATCCAAACCGTAGCTATGTCAGATGTCCCATTTGAGGTGTGGCCTGTTCTTTATAGAAAGAGTGAAGCATTTACTTAATCAGGCAGAGCAGAGCACCGTGTATCTCTCCAAAGAGCCACAGAAGTGACAAGCAAAGCAGGTCATTAGAGATATTCTTTTTACCATACCTGATCTCTCTTCTAGTTCGTTAGTGCAGGTTATATTGTAATAGTACTTCACGCTGCAGTGAAGATCCCTATTGTGCCAGGCTCCATACAAACACAGAGCATAACACAGACCTTGCAAAGACTTTGTAATACAATTTAACTTACAATGAAAACAGATGTTTATGACAATGGAGGAGAAGAGAATAATAAGGACAGCATTAGTACGTGTTCTAATGCTTATTGTGGGCATTGCTTTGGGCTCTGAATCATTAGAAAGCTTTATACATATATTTACTTATAAATAAATATTAGCAAAGCCTAATAGAAAATAGGACAGTAATTTTTATTTGCAAATAGTATACAGCATTTTTGGCCTGAAGTAAAATGTGTGATGGCTAACAGGCTGACTAGCACAGGGGCAAAAATAAATGGTACTTGAGGAATGCACAAAGACCTGGATCAGATATTTAATGGCAGCTTTTTTAGCTTGTGTAACTGGATGGCAGTATAATATAGTTTAGGCATCCTTTGTGGATATTTTTATTCACTGATATTGTTTCAAACATGGTTACCTTAAATCATTGCTCAAAAGCGTTGACAAGCACGCGTTTTGTTGTGAGGTTACGAACGGTTTTCTTTGCTGTTCACTTCCCGTGGCAGTTCAGTTGCCTCATACAACAGCACAGCCACTGGCTTTTGGACTTAACCCCTGTCTTTGAAAATTGCACTTGTTTTTTCTGTTTTTAACATTTATGGGCTCAGTTGTGTTAGCATATAAGGCTTGATCATGCCCTGTACGATCAGCTGTGATTCTTGGGCTTTGAAAGCCAAGCAGGTAGATTAGGATAACGCTTCTTATCCTTTTTAAATCAGAAGACTACTAAACCTTTTTTAAAAGAGTCCAGTGATTGATTCTCTTGTACAGTGTTGTTACAGAGTATTATTTACAGCCTAGTAGGAATTCAGCTAAGCTTTCAATGTGTTGGGGGTTTTGTTTGTTTTGTCATTCCTGTTTTGTCCTATTTTGCTCACCTTTAAGTTTGGCAATGTGTATATGTTTCTCTTGAAATAATTTTCTAATGGTTTTTTAGATGCACCTTCTGATATCTCAGGGGAGGCAGCTGATGAGTACTTCTCAAAGGTTCACCTGTGGTGGTATTTGGGGTTGGCTCTGGCCTTGCTCTTTTGGGTCAGGGAGCTCTGGGCTTTGCAGAGCCAAGCCTTGAGCATCACCTGGCTGAGCAGCTTCAAGGACTGAGAAGGCACGTTATTAGCCATGTAGCTGCTTTCTTGAGTTACACTTTTGAGTAGCTCTGCAGCCCTCTTACGTGCTGTAACAGGTAACATTTCCTGGGAAGCCTGTGGTTCTTGTCAGTGGGAATGTTGCATATTCAGCATCTGTCATATTAGGTGATGCAGAAGCTATTTGAGGTTTCTCTCCAAGCAAAACTGAAAGACATGCCAGATAGTTTTCTTATGTCTTATAAATTTTTCATTCATCCAGGGCTAAGTGCCAGCTGGTGATGGCAAAAACACGTTCTGAAACCCAGCACTGACAGGCAGCACTGTGCGTTCCTGCACTGAGCAAAACGGGGTGTCTCGGGTCCCTCGGTCCAGCCCTGCCGTGCAGTCACTGACGCAGAAAGGACTAAGGGACGTTGGTCCCATGCTGCTGGTGACACCCATGGCATTAGCAGAACTGCTCCAACACACACGACTCAGTTAGTCAGCTAGGGTGCAGTGGGTGTCATTTGGTCTCCTGCAGTGTCCTGCAGCACTCAGTGTACATGTAGAGCCCACGTTACAGCCTGGATGCAGACACTACTTTGATTTAAGTGGATGGAAGAGGGGAACAGGCTAGCTCTAACCTGCAGTGAATTAATTGTCCATGCTCAGAAAATGAAGTCAGTGTGTCCTGCCCGATTACAGCCTCCATCTAGGGTTTGGCTTGTGAGAACAAGGAGGTCGTTTCGTCATCAGATCTGCTCTGATTTTGCAATGAATATTCCCTTTTCATACAAAGGTGAAACCTGTATTCCCTTACACAAAAATTTTGCACTGAATTGTGTACAAGGAAGAATAGGTACTTTGGAGACTGCAACTGAAAATACAATTCAGGCCAGGGACTGGTGCGAGCTGGGGGAGCCCACTGAAGGTAAATGAGCTGCAGTGACTGGCACCAGTAAAGTATGTGACTTATATGTATGTGCTGTGACGTTTGTGGGGGAAAAGGGTATCACGTGCTAGGATGTAACTGCTGGGCAAATTACCCTGAAATAAATGATACTGGACACGGGGCCAAATTCTGATGGCACTTTTGCTTCCAACAAATTTTCATAAACTGCGTTTGAAAGAAGACCCTCGCTTTTATGCAATAAAGCCAAAGCAGCATGCCCTAGCCCAGCTGTGCAGGTCGTAGCATGTGCCATGTACCCTGATTCCCTCTTTGCCTGTTGGGGGGGGGGGATTT
>JAVKLA010000093.1:22849938-22865588 GCA_034782735.1 Sagittarius serpentarius | reverse complement strand
TGGCCGGGCCCCCCCCCCCCCCCCCGCTCTGTCTCTCTTCAGATGGCCAGTAGCCCATGTACCAGGCAGCCCCGGCCCGCGCTCGGCGAGCCGGCCGGAGTCGTCCCCTGCCACTGAGGCAGGGAGGAGGGAGGAATCGCCATGGCCTCGTCCCAGCGGGCCCGGCACGCCAGCCCTCCCGACGGAGGCTGGGGTTGGATGATCGTTGCCGGCTGCTTCCTTGTCACTATCTGTACCAGGGCCGTGACGAGGTAAACGGGCTGCGTCTTGTCTTTCTGACCTGTTTGTGGCATTACTCTTAGGAAGAGGATTTGGGATCTCCCCTGATGTCTCACAGCTGCCGGGGTTATTCTGGCTAGCTAGAAACCTCTCTTGCTACATTTTTAAAGGCCTCCTGAAATTGCTGAGGCTGTGGGGATGGCTGAGGGATTATGAGCCCTCTGGTTTCAGTCTTGTCTCCTCTGACAGCTGCTCTCTCTTTCTCTCTCAACACCCTCTGCTTGACTCTCTGCAAAATCAACGCCTGGGTGGTTTGGTCGGCGAGGGAGGAATCATGCAGGGTCTCTTCAGGTCCACTGTGTCCCTCTGGCTCCACAGCTGTGCTTGTTTTTGCTAGTCCCATGGGTTTGCTTGGCTGCCGAGTCTGTCTGAGAAACCTGTAAATACCCCCTTCTCCTACTGCAAGCATTTCAGGTACCATCCTGCCTGAGAAGGTCCGTGCTCTAGAGAGGAGGCCCCTTTCTATACCCTGGTATCCAAAATATGCAGAACATATTTTCTCAAAAATACTTCTCAAAAATTCTTCTCAAAAATAGAAAGAACAGGAATAGACTGCTGCCTTGCATAAACATAATGTATACATCTAGGGTGAGATGGCTTCCGCAGCTGCTGTTGCGTGGCTTTGATGTCGACTGGAGACAGAGGACCCTGGTGCATGTGAACATGGACATTTAAGCTATATTAAGCAGAGAGATAGGCACCCTGGTAAGTGAGGAACACTGAGACAGTGTCTTGTTGGACAGTCAGTATAACGGAAATACAGCGTTTCCTACCTAAATTCTACATTTCTTTTAAAATAAAGCTGCCAGGTTTAGGGATCTGAAGTCTAGGGTCTTGGAGTCAACAGCGTAAAAGGGGCACGGAGACGTTGACCCAGTGTTAGTTTATGCATGCAAATGTACCAATTCTGTAATAACAGTAGAGATTTCCTAGTGGATTTAGTTCCTTTTTCACGTGTGAAATGTGTTACATCCAGGAAAACATCTAATGGCTGGCACACATCTAGAGTATATACAGGAATGAAATATGTGCAAGAAAAAAACTGAAGAAAGTGGTTGTTCGCTGATTTGCAGGAGGAAAAAAGAGAGGGGGGAAAAGAGATCTCCTGCTGATCCGGAAACCAGAATGAAACTACGCAGCCTTTTAATCCGTTCCCCTGCAGGGACAGGTAGAACAGTAACACTCATTACGCAGAGCAAAGTAACCTCTCCTGGAAGCATTTTAATAAACTGCTGGAAGGTCCATGGGCTCCTGCTGTGTTTTGATTCTCTGTTCATGAGCGTTTTCTTTTCACTTGCTTTGCACTTGTGCATCCATGAACACATAGCTATAGGTGGTATTGGCTCTTACAGGTACTATGCTGGCCCTGCCCTGCCAGGTTATTCAGATGTGAATGCCACCATTAGCGAGCAACCAGGTCGGTGAAGAACTGGGAAGCTGGGGCTTTGCGTACTAGGAAAGCAAGACCATGATGTGGGCTATAAATTGCTGGGGATAATTACAACTTCAATTTAATTTCAGTTAAAAATGGTATGAGTTATAAAAATCTAGTAGCAGATACCACAGGGAGAAACGTGGTATTTTAATGTTCATAATCTCTCTGGAGTTGTCTGTCTGAATCAGGTTCTACATCTACATCAGCCTGATTGTCTAATCCCACTGTTGGGATAATAGTTGGACACCAATTTGTGATTCAGTTGTTGCCAGTGCAAAGCAAGGATTCTTCTCTGGTTGAATCGCCCTAGCCTGCGTGCCTTACACAGAGTACTGCTGGAATTATGCAGTTCGCACACATCATTTCATGCCTTGTCCCTCATGCATTAAGGTAGCCTTTCATTTCCAATATCCCTTAGAAACTGTTTAAAAATTTCTCCGTCTCGTGGGGATTTAGGCAAACCACGGATTTGATTTTCCTGGGAGCTGGAGAGGACCTTCAAGTGGGTACTCTTTATACCTGAAGAGCGAGACTGGTGTTTTCTGCAAGGCAAATATCCCACGTTCAACAGATTGGTGCTCATGTTTTCTTTCCTAGGTGCATCTCCATTTTTTTTGTGGAGTTCCAGGCATACTTTGGGCAGGATTATGCCAGAACAGCTTGGATCCACTCCATTGTCGACTGTGCTACAATGCTCTGTGGTGTGTATTACCCTTTTAAGACTAATGTGGCTGCTTTTTCTTCAGCTCCATCTGGTTTTAGCATGTTCGCAAGCTGGTGGAGTCAGCTGGGAAAGATAGATACTGTGGGCTCTCTAGGGTATGGTATATCCAAGCTGCTTCTCCCAGTGTGGTTGCGCAGGAAGGGAGTGTCTTCATACTACGGAAAACAAGCAGAACTTTGTTTTGTCAAATGATCTAAGTTTTCAGAAATGTACTTTTGTCGAGGTCTAGTGGGACAAGTCATGTTTGAGAGCTACTAACTGAGCACTTGTTTCTTTTGCCTTTTGATTGGAATCATACTTGAGACTTAGCACAGGATGTACGTTTTGCCTTCAGATCAAGTCACAGTCATCCTCCTTTTAGCCAGCTTGTATGTTTACAAATAGCCTTTCCCCTTAAAAGAAAACTCAGTGTTACTGAAAATGTCATGCATCAGTGCAGCAGCTGTACGGAATTTCTCATGGGTTTACTTTAAGACTGTACAGCTAGGTGAAAATCCATGCCCTAATCCGGTGGAAGAGGGTTAATCCATGAGCATTGCTACAAAGGCACAGGGACACAGCTGGAATGAGACTTTCCTGCACCAGCCAGGTTATATCCTGGGGGAAAAAACAGAAATGAGGATAACCTTGCCCTGACATTGCAGGTAGCAGAGAGGGAGAGGGCTGGTGATGACACCCCATGGTATAGGCAGGGTGATCTGGGAGCCGTCAGCATTGGAGAAGTGCGGGAGAGGGGTAGCAGCCCTGGAGACTGTCAAAAAGATGTGAGACCTCTCCTGTTTAGGTCTGACGCAGAGCTCACAAGGGCAGGGAGGAGTGAGGAAGGACGCCTGAAGTTACTGAGGGCTGAAGTGCAAATTCCAGGTGGGGGAAGGTCTCAGTGTTCTAAGTGTGGAGTAATGAACAGTGTGGGCTGTCACTGTGGCCTCTCTTGACCCGCAAAACTGCAGAGTAGCTGTGTCCTGTAATGACTTTGATCTACTAAAATGCCTGCTGAGAAAGCTACTGTAAATTTCGGTTCTATCCTGATTTTCAGGAAAATTATTTTTAGAAGTTTTTTGGTGCTCACGCCACTGTGATGGGGGGATGTTGGAAGACCACTCTGTGTAGCTGTGATCACCGTTTTCTCCTGCTGGCCTACTGCTTCCTTTTCCTTGATGACTATTGCAATGAACTGTGTGTGAGGACCTGCCATTAACTACCAGCTTTATTTGTTTCTTTGAAGCCCCACTTGGGAGTTTAATCAGTAATCGTGTATCCTGCCAAGTTGGTATCATGCTAGGAGGGCTGCTTGCATCTGCTGGACTAATTTTGAGTTCATTCGCCACCAGCCTGGAACACCTCTACTTCTCGTTAGGAGTCCTTACAGGTAGGAGGCATTCAGCTCCTTTGTTCCTGCCAGGAAAGCAACACGGGAGTGTCAAAAATGATGGTCCTCCCTTTCAAGAGGCGTGGTCTCTTCTCCATGTCGTATTGTCACTGCACTGGTCAACAGAGATACTCAGACCTGTTCCCTTCACTGGAAAAGAGAGGCTTTGCCTGCCCCTGCGAGGGCTTCGGCACTCAGTGAGTCTCACACAGCCCAAACGCAGCACGCTGCAAAATCAGCTCTTTAACTTCTGTTACAGAGAGGACTATGGATAAAGTTCTGAAATTATGGGCGGTCAGGAAGGACTGCTTTTGCAGGTGGTACACGAAAATGTTTCCTTTTTTGCCTGTGATTGGGGAGGAGTTTGTTGTGGTAGGAGTTCTGGACTGCCTGAAAATATTTGCATATTTAAAAAAAAGTTTAAATCAAAACAAAAGAGTAAGTGGGCAGAGGAGGACTGGGTGAATACGGGGTACCTCAGCTGTGCACCTTATTTTTGTCTGCATTACATTGCATTTGAAAAGCAAAAGAAATTGCTGGTCGGTAGCGTTGCTGTAGCAGCTCCTCCATTTGTGTTCAGGTTTGGTGGTAACAAATATCTTTGCTCTGTCCTATCTCCCTGTGTTTGCTGTGCACAGAGGAACTTGAGAGGTGCCCATGGTCACACTGACATTCCTTCCTCATTAATACTGACCTGGTAGCCACGGTGATATAAGCCCTTGTACTTGGTTCCCTGCTGTTGAGTAACAAGTTGGTGGAATTACTGCAGTTCACATGCTGCCAACAGCTTATTTGTTTAAAAAAAAATAATCCTTATTGTAGTGCATGTCATTCCTGTATTACAATGTTAATCTTTGACAAATGTGTTCACAACAAATAAAAAGGCTCCTTGTAACTCGAGGGATTGTGCCACATACCATGCTAATGCCACTGAGGCTTCCTTAGTGAGAACTGCTGTGAATACTGAGGCGGAAAAGTGGTTGTACTTTGTACGCGGAGTTGTAAAGAGCCAGTTCTACAAGCAGTGAACTTCTAGTCTGTGGGGACTGATTGATGGAGAGGTGAACTGTTGGTAAAGGCTAGAGGTGGTGCCCCAACCCAGAGAGGAGGTGGGACCGTAACTGGTGAATGTCTAAACCCCTAAAAGCTGCAGGACTTGAAACTGTGAAGAGTGAAGCAGAGCTGAGATGGGGGAGTGGCAATAAGTAGGAGAGTTCCTTCTAAGAGGTATGAAAATGTTTTCAGCCCCAGACTTTGCATTCCCACTTCTCACAGGACATGTATTGCATTTTTTGGGACCTATTTCCCCCTGCCAACTCACTAAAAAATAAATGGTGCGTACGCCAAATAGGGTGTGATTTTCACAGCTCTCAAGTGATGACGTCTGGCTCAGGGGTGACCCTCCGGCTCTGCTGCCCACAGAGGTCCAACGCCAGCTCTCCGCCCTGCTCCTCCCCTCGCCTCCTGAGGGGTGCCAGGGCGGGCACCCACCACCCGGAGTCCCTCTAATCCGCTTACCCCCTCCCGGCAGGCTTAGTGCCTGCCCCGCACAGTGCGGCCTTTGAGGAGGACACGGCAGGCTGGTTACGGTGCCGGGTGATTATCTCCTCTGCTGGCAAGTTCTGCCAAAGGCAGTGGGGACCGTTTTACCCTTGGTGTAGGGCATGCTCCAAAAGCCTAGGCTGAAACTTGTTTCCGCAGCTGATTCACAAATACGTGTTTTAGTGTTAGGGCAAGCATTTGATGATTAAAATCTGCCCTCTGGTTCTGCAGCAGAGACCACAATCTTTTTCCCAGTCCAAGAGATGGATTTTTGTTTACTAAATTGGACATGGCTTTGTTTTCTGAGGCTTTCCTCCTCCTCTTTACTTGTAGGCAGGGATTTAAAATGGCCAGGACTCCAAGCAGCTGCTGTGTGGACTTTGTTTAGCTGACTGAAAAAGGTTTATTGTAGAATATTAGTAACAGACAGACTCTTTGTACTGTGTTTCAGAGACCTGAAAATTAATTTTCAAGTTTGCAACAGACTGGAACACAAAGTAGTGCCTCATCAGGACAGTGTGCCCAGTGCCAGCATCTGCGCAAACCCTGGGGCAAGACCTCATCGTGCATCCAGGAGAGGCTGACACACCATTTCGCTGATGTTTATTGATTGTCCTTGTTCTTAAGTGAACCCCATCACTTCTTTCTGAGCCTTGTTATCGTGGATTAATGATGATCCATTAGGTTTGTCAAGTCAGTGACCCTGACAGTGGAAGAAAGGAGTCATCCTGGTTTCTCTGCACACTGTGACTGGGCTGTGTGATATGGAATCAGAAGCAGCTTCCTGTTCATTTTTGTTATTGAAAGCAGGTTATGTGGTTTAATTTAATGTGTTCCGTATGTCGTGCTTAATATTAAGCCATCTGCATTGTGCTTTCTCTTCTAGGACTTGGGTTTGCCCTTTGTTATTCTCCAGCCATCGCGATGGTGGGCAAATATTTCAACAAAAGAAAGGCGCTGGCGTATGGAATAGCCATGTCAGGAAGTGGAATCGGTACCTTCATCCTGGCCCCCGTGGTCCAGCTCTTAATCGAGCAGTTTTCCTGGCATGGAGCTTTACTTATCCTGGGAGGTTTTGTTTTAAACCTATGTGTCTGTGGTGCCTTGATGCGACCTATTGCTCTTAAGGAGGACCACAAAACTGCTCCTGAGTTTCTTGAACAGGACTATGTCCCTGAAGCACAGAAACGAGACTTAAAGCGCATGTCCATCTGTTCACCTTTAATCAAAGTGTGGTCTCATGAATGTTTATGCTACTGTTCATGGAAGGAATATGACTTTCTACTGATGCCAGACTTCATGGTGCTGGCAGTGTCGGTTTTATTTATGGCATATGGCTGTAGCCCTCTTTTTGTCTACCTAGTGCCTTATGCTTTGAGCGCTGGAGTGAGTCATCACCAGGCTGCCTTCCTCATGTCCATACTGGGTGTCATAGACATCATTGGTAATATCACCTTTGGATGGCTAACAGACAGAAGGTAATGGCTTACGGCTAAGCAAGTGTAAGCTTTAGCTGGTGGGAGGCTGGATGCAAGTGAGGTGTAATACATATGAAAGTTAACATTATAGACTTTCTCTGTAGGAAGTGTAACTTTAAAAAAAAAAACCCTCAAACCACACAGTCTGACTTTCAGAAATGCTTACTATTTAATGTTTTTCTCTCTTCTGAGTTTGTTCAATTCTGCTGGTTTAATTTCTTTTTTTCCTGAAGAAATGATATGTTTGTGCAAAGCTCTTGCATTTGACAGTGGAAATGTAACCCCTTGCCTGAGGTACGTTGACCGTGATCCTCTGTACCTATTTCCTAGAGGATCTCACTCCACTTCCTCTGCCTTTCCATCTCTTTTGTGCCGCTGGGGAGGCAGAGAAGTCATGGAAAAGGGTCAAGGGTCTGGCCCAACGCTGTCAGGGATATACTGAGAAGAACTGACCTAGAATTGTTATACGTTTTCCAGTATATGGGAACTTACCATGCTTTGCTAACTGAGCTCACTCCAAACATCTGTGTGCAGCATCTGTAACGTCGGTGGAGACTGGCTAAATTAAGAAGGATTTTGAATCTAAAGGACGCGTTCTTTGTGCGTATTCAGTTTGTGGGAAAAATCAATCATTGGTTTTGTGGGGCAGGGAGAAAGGGAATGGCCATCTCGCTTAACTCACACTAACTCCAGTGTTTAAGGGCTGATGTGAAGGATGACAGCTAAGAGAGGTACACTGTAATATTTTTTGCATAATACTGGGAGCACCTTGCTGAGCTGGGATGTAAAGCCTGATGGAATACTGCTTTGAACACTGAAACCTCAAAGAGCTGCAAAATCCTGGGAGGGGAGCGGTTACCCTCACTAGGGACAGCCCAAAGAACACAGCAGACAGCATGGGCTGCTGCTTACCAGATGTTTCTGCAGCTGTAGGTGGACAGCTTTCCCTCCCTGGGCTTGTCAGTGTTGACCTTTTCATCTTGAAGACTGTGTAAGAAAATGGACTCAAATTTGAGCTATATAAAAGAGAGAGAGACTGAAATGCTGCATGCCAGGGCATAGAAACTGAGATGCTCTGTCCAGTGAGAATCTTTTTCTTTTCTGTTTTGACATTTGCAGGTGCCTGAAGAAGCATCGGCACTTTTGCTACCTCTTTGCTGTGGGAATGGATGGCCTCTGTTGTCTTTTCCTGCCAGTTCTCCAAACCTTCCCCTTGCTTGTGCCTTTCTCATTTACCTTTGGCTACTTCGATGGAGCCTATGTAACGCTGATCCCTGTCGTGACAGCAGATGTAGTGGGAACTTCTTCCTTATCATCAGCACTGGGTGTCGTGTATTTTCTGCATGCCATACCATATCTAGTGAGCCCACCTGTTGCAGGTCAGTTCAAAAAAGACTTTCCTATAATCTTATCACTACTTTAAATTTACCTATTGGCGTGATGTAAAAGGAGAGGAACGACAGCAAATGCACACTAAATGTGGAGGTAGCCCCTGAGCAGATAAATAACATATCTAGACCTTCATAAGACTTTAGATCCCACTTAAGCTGTGTCTTGATGGGATGATTTCTACATATAGAGTGAGTTGAAATTTAAAAAACAAACCAGTATGGAATGGGGCTTCTAAGAGCTGTTACATCACCACTTCGCATAGTTCAGAAATTGTGCAAGTAGAAGCAGCAAAAGATTTGAAGGTGTCCCTGCTCACTGCAGGGGGGTTGGACTAGATGACCTTTGATGGTCCCTTCCAGCCCAAGCCATTCTATGATTCTATGATTTCACTGTGAAACTACAGAATTTTGAAAACGTAACCTAAAGAGAGTTTCATTCCAAGGTGGTGGCTTGGTTTTTGGTTTGGTTTTTTTTGTTTCGGTTTTGGTTTGGGTTTTTTTTTGTTGGGTTTTGTTTGGTTGGTTGTTGGGGTTTTTTTGTGCAGAGGACTTGATCTTTTCATCTACAGACTGTTTTGAACAGGTGGGTGAGTCAACTTTACTACTGCTTGGTCACAGGCTTGTCACTGGAATATCTAGCCATCATTTTCCCCATAGGTTCCATAACAGTGAAGTAAGGCTAAGAGCTGTAGTCCTATTACTCTTTAGAAAGAACTTCACGCAGTTTTGAATATTGTGGAAGGACAGAGATCTTTTTTCAAACAGCCGTGTATAGATATGTCTTGCATACTTCATCTGCTGTTCACATCAATTCCCAATTAATCTCTGCTTCTGAAGCTTTTAATTTAATTTTCCATAGCGCAAAGTATTGCAAAATGGAATTATTTTAAGTGATGCATGAGCCTAGGGTGTAGCTCACTAGATGTTTCTGTGTAAGGATCTCATGCACAAAATATTTAATTCCATGGCTCTCTAAACATGTATAAAGACTGTGAGTTAAATCCGTGCAGTTGAAAGATACTTATTTAGTATTGTGGTAATGACTGCTGTGCTTTTTCTCATGGGTTTGACCTCTAAACAAAAGCCCATAAAAATCTTATCTGCCTGCTGAAGACAAATCCCTCCGTGTCCCAGGAGGTAAAAGTATAGTGACAGTGATGCAGACCTGTATTGTGTGATTGTATTTATATGCAATAACTCCAGAAGTCTATAGAACTCCTGCTGATCACAGGATTTGTAAATTATCAGAATTTTGGTGGGCCTTTAAAAGACCTTGATTTGTTTTCCTGCAGGTTGGCTTGTGGACACAACTGGCAGCTATACTGCATCGTTCCTCCTGTGTGGATTTTCTATGATATTTAGTTCAACGTTATTGTCCTTTGCAAGACTAGCAAAGAAAGTCAAAAGAACACATTTGCGGTCGCTCACCAATGATACTGGCACCAAACAGCACATCTGGACAAATGGAGCAATAGCTTATTCTGTCACAGCAGAATTAGACCAAAAGGATGTTGAATTTCTGGCTGCAGATACAAACAGCTACAGCAACAGATGACAAGTGCCGTCAAGATTCAGCACTGCACAGCAGTGACTGAGACGGAGGTGGCTCCGTAGTTTTAACGCTGTTGAAGATACTACTCCGGTGAAACAAGGCATCTCTCAATTAGATTTTTCTGTCTTGTTTTAGTTGGCTAAAATCTACATACAGCAACAGTAATACCAAATTAATGCAGTGATAGAAGAAAACTAGACTGAAAATAAAGAGAGTTTGTAGGTACAATTGTTCACAAATTTATTTGAAATGCAGTATGTCGACTCCACAGGTAATCTCAAAGATGATAATTGGCTATAATCAAAAGAAAACTATAAAGTAATCAGTCACCAAAACTGAACAATAAAGCTTAAACTATTTCAAAAGTAATATTAATGAAATAAGCTTTTCGGTGTTCTGGTCTATTATGTTTCAATGGACTAACCACACACACCACCAAAAACCCTCCACATTTATCAGTCTGCATTAAACTCTTTGCAAATAACTGTTTCAAATGCCAAAGCCATTTCTTTAGAAAATCTGGCACGAAACTCTGATTTATGATGAAAGCATCTCTGAAGCATCTTCAATTTTTACAGTGTGCCTAAATTTTTTACATAAGTTTCCATTTAATTTCAGATATGGTTTTAGACCTACTTTCCCAAGCCCCTTACAGCAAAATTTTGAGGTGGTCGCTGCTTTTTTTTTCCTGGATATCTTTAAGCTTGAATTTCTAAACATTAACATTCCAGGTATGATCCTCCAGCTGATCCTTGTCTGGGAGGGTGGAAGAGGTGCTGTGGCTGCTCTACTGTCTGAAGAGGGGTAGATTTGTGCCAGGGGAGTAGGCATGCTGATAGACAAACCTGCTTTAGCTGCATTAGTTGGCAGAAGCCCAAAGGCAGTGCAGGAGACCAGAGGAGAGGCTTGTGTTTTTCCAAATACGGAGCCTCTCCTCCTGTAATTCAGCAGCTGTTGAAGAAATTTCGAGTCTGTGCAAGGAGATGACCGAGAGACTGCCCACTCCACAGGCTATTAGTAAAGACAAAGTTGTTCCTGCTTACTCCAAGTGGCAAGTCTGTCTCTTCTTGGACCCAGGAGCTATACCTTCAGATGGTGCAAATTGCTCATTTGTGCCAACTGAAGAGCGGATCAGGTCGCTTGTCCTGGATGGCCAGAACACAACAGCTGCCATTTGCCGATGGTTTCCTGCTACTTGCGTGAGGAATATTCTACAGCTGGCTGCTTCGCGGGAGCTTTAGACTCCATGTAGCTCGTGGGGTAAATTGCTGATGTGGTGATTTAATAAATAATGGGATGTTTCTACATTTCCAGAGTGAAACTGTTGTCAGCAATGGAGGAACTTCACATTCTGCAATGCAAATCACTTCTGTATTTTGACGCTGCATAGAGCTGCATTCTGTTCATTAGCAAATTGATCTGAGTCCAAATAATTTTTATCAATGCTGAACTAGTAGTTTTGTTAATCACCTGCAGCGTATTCTATGGTTGCTTATGATGTTCTGTTCCAGCCTGTGCCTCAGAAGGGAAAGCAAAATAGACTGATGTTCACAAATTTGGTTTAGATCAAGAGTACAGCCATAGTGGTAGAATGTATTTTTTGATATATATATGAAAAGTGTATGTATCAAGTAGTTCTATTATTCATGCATATTTCAAATTTAACATATTAAAATTGTTTTAATTCAGTTGTCTGTGCTCAAACAAAGCATTTCTTGCTGTTCTGCTTCAGAAGTGTGGTCAGAGCCAGTAGCATGACTTACATGCACAGACCACAGATTCAGAGATGGGAGTGCAAAAACTGCTTAAAACTAATGACATAACCTTTTTTCAGCTCTGCATGGCAATTGAGTCCTGGGCCCTAATTTCTGATTTTAACATACTTTCATAAAAAAAAGACACAAATTATCCATAGGTATTTCTTAATGAATTAGGAAAAATATGCACATTTGAGAGGAAAAAAGAAAAGCTGGCTTTATTAATTAGGAGTGATGAAGATATTGGTTTAGATCTTAATGCAAAAGCTTATATCAAAAAGTAGGAAATATGTGGTCTGCAAAGAAGATAAGCTATTTCAACAAGTTATAAGTTACAGCTGTCATTTACTTTACAAAAATTTAATTACTTTTTTTACCACATCATGACATGTCAGCAGTTTTTTGTGCCAGAACTGCATATTATAAAAGCCTGCTGGAATAATACTACATGCATTTTTATCGTAGTAAACAATACTGTGTAATACATTATTAGCATTTTTTGAATTTTTTTATTTCAAGATATTTTTTCATAAGCTTTTCCGTTTTGTTTTTAACTTATAATTAAGGCAGTATTTCTTGTTTTAAATATCTAACTCAGCAGAAAACATTCAACTGGTTTTATACACAGACCTTTTGTAGAAAATCATAGAATTATTTCAGGGTTTTCTTACACTGTTTCTGCTCTGAATTAAGCCAATGGACGAAATCTTATATACCAGAATAATGCTTTCTGTGCATAAAACACACTGTGAAATATCAGCCCTGTCATGAATCTCCCCAGCTAAGAAACAGAAGGAAGGAAGCGTAACAAGAAATGACCTGCAAGTGGAAGGAATGGGAATACAATCCAGGTTTGTAAAGCTTCACGCCAAATTTCTGCCCCCTGGTCCACACAACCCAAACTGAACAGTTCATCTTCATCCTGCCATGCGAAATGTTTCAGGCGGCGCATTATAGAAGTCTCTGGACTATAGCATTTTAAAAAAAAATGATTTATTGTGTCTGCAAAGTTTTTTTCAGAGATTATAATATTCAGGCTGCTCTCCACAGAGGGTATTTCTTGGTGTGGCACGGTGCAGCGGTAGGCAGAGATACCTGGGCTAGCTGTGAACTATTTCCCCGGCTAACACTGTGTATTTCCAACAGCCCTGTTGAGCCCTGACGGATACGAGCTTGGACGGAGCACTGCACCACTGAGCCTGTCTGGCTTCCCGGGACAGCGTGGTCTGACGTGGCTGGGGTAACATCTGTCTGGGACAGAAACGGACGGATCCTACCTCAGATGAATTCTGCCTGGGATAGTGCTCTATTCCGTGCGGTGATCGGGAATACAGTGTAAGTAAGTGAAACTGCTTACAACTGCTGAAGTTATCCCATCTGTTTCCATTCCATGAGGTTTGAAATGGGGAAATCGTCATTCTGTTGAAATTTTTTATCTTCTAGAGACAATTTTTATCAGATCAGCTTTGGAACATTTAATAAATTGTGCCTTGAAAAATTGTGCGAAAACAGCATTGGAAAAGTCAGGTACCTTCTGCTGAAAAAGTAAAATAACCCTGTTTTCAGAAAAAAAGAGAAAGCTTTGAGCCTGAAACACTTCTGCCAGTTTGGTTGATAATCCATCTCCTGAAAAACAAAGGTTGCCTGTGCTACTATATGTGAATCTATCTTACATTGCCTCAACAATTCCTTCTTTGCTTTCTAAAGCGTTACAAATTTATGTGAGAAGGATGAGCTTGTTTAAGTTAAGCTCTAACAGTACTTCATGGTCAGCGGAATGAAGTCCTTAGTTGGGATGGCCTCAATAAATACTACCTTCCTCGGAGCGACTATTCCGGTGTATTCCAGTAGAGTTTCCTGTATTATTTAGAAGCTGCTTTTGATTCATAAATGGATACTTCCTGAAGGGTTATCTTCGCTCCTTCTTCCCCTGCACCGCTAGCGCAGGCTCCAGTGGTGTATTCACCCCCGGGTGCGCTCTGAGAGGTGTTCGGCTTCCCGGTCGCTCTGGGTTTGCCGGTTGGACTTGGGCACTGCAGAAAGCCCGCTTCGTTTTGTGCTCGCCCCGCAGCTCAGGCCCAGCCTCTCCCCCGGGTGGCCAGGCCCGGCAATGCAGCAGCACCACCCTGCGGGAAATGACGTTTCTCCTCGGCTGCAAGGCGCCCGGCAGGGCCTGCGAGGCGGCGTTTGCACGGGGCATACCCGGGCGGCACTGCGGCCCAGCGCCGCCCTCCGGAGCCTGGAGAAGGTAAGGCGCAACACATCGGTTGCCTGCCGCGCTGCGCCGCACAGTCATTTTCTCTGCTGTGGAGACGATCGAGCCGCTCTGACTCTTCGTAAAAATTCGGGCTCCCGTTTTTCTCAAAATACTTTATTGCTTCTCCTTTTTTTCGGCGAGGTATTTTCCAGGAGCGAGGCAGGAGGAGGGGCCCAGGTGGCAGGGTGTGGAGGGCAGCACGGATGTGCCACCGCCGCCTCAGGAACCTGCACCACCGCTTCCTCGGATTCTTCCCTGCTGCCCTCCATGCCCTCCGGAGGATCTGGATGGCAACGACGCTGACGTTAGAAGCCCCGAGATTTGAGAAACGCAGTGAGGTCGCCTAACATAACCCTTTTTCCCACCTAGCTGAGCACCACTCCACAGGTAGTCACCAGTTCCTGACCTCAACCCTGCCGTTGTTCCTACCAGCTTTCAGGAGTGGTGTGTCAGTCCTGCTTCCAGTCCTTCCTCTTCTCCTCCCTCCCTGCCCTTTCCCTAGCTAGGGCCGCCTTTGTTTGTAAGAGAGAAGCTGGCAGGTGGCTGGAAAACATGGACGGACTTTGCCCCAGCCCTCTCCCAGGAAGAAGGTGAGGTTGTATTATGTACGGTTAAGCTCCTGATCACTTTCGCATGTATTATGAAAGGTACTTTGAGGGAGCGCCGAGAAGGGAGAGGTTTCTTGATGTTCCATGATCTGGCATCATATTTTACACTCCTTCAGGCTTGTCATCCTGTCTGTACATGGGACTGCTGTTGCAGGGGCAGGAATGCTGCAGGATGGCTCAAAACAAAAGTGCCCATCCTTACTGATGGGCTCTGTCACCAGTTTGCTTCATTCTATGTTACTGGTTAGGGCTCACAAGTGTTTTGGAAGTACAGCATTAGTTTTCGCTGAGCACCATGCTCTATTATACCATGGTACAAGACTGTGGAATTAGGCAAGCCTATTGTAAAGAATACTGACTTTTAGTTGGATATCTGAAGACAATCACCTCCTCCACCGTTCTGTCTGTCCTTTCAGCCCTTTCTTCCAGTCACATAGACTCTGTGGGCAACCACCTCTTTTCCCACATGCCCCTCGTGTGCTGCGGCCCTGTTCTTCAGTCCTCATGCAACGCCTTGCTCTAGCTGCCTCTGCCTTCCATGTCCAGCTCAGTACATTTCTTCTGTGTGTTTTCTATCCCTGGCTTGTGTCACAAGCATGGCCGCAGATAGTTGTCTCTTTGGCATCTCAAAGACTGCCTTTCCTTCCTCTCCAGATGTTTGCTGTAATGGTTCCTGAGAGTGCGGTTTTGGGTAAACTAGGCAGATGTTGTTTTGTACACAGTTTAATTCTTTGGTGCAACACCTCTGAAGCCAGCTTTGCTGAGAGTTTGGGAAAATAAATAGTGCTGTCTCCTGACTCTTTCAGATCCTGCCAAAACTTCGTCCCTGTTACTTTTTTGAATGGCCATTTCCTTTCTTTCATCTACTAACATGAGGATTGGTCAGCAGAAGCAACAGTTGATGGATGCAGATTGGAAGCTGGCTAATGTGACACGCATCTACAAGAAGGGCCAGAAGGAGGATCCGGGAAACTACAGGCCTGTCAGTCTGACTTCGGTGCCAGGGAAGCTGATGGAGCAGGTCATCCTGAGTGCCATCACGCAGTATGCCCAGGACAGCCGGATGATCGGGCCCAGTCAGTCTGGGTTTATGAAAGGCAGGTCCTGCTTGACTAACCTGATCTCCTTCTACAACATGGCCATCCGCTTAGTGGATGAGGGAAAGGCTGTGGATGTTGTCTATCTGGACTTTAGTAAGGCCTTTGACACCATTTCCCACAGCATTCTCCTGCAGAAACTGGCTGCTCATGGCTTAGAT
>JAVKLA010000093.1:22822415-22840193 GCA_034782735.1 Sagittarius serpentarius | reverse complement strand
TGCGCCGGGCCGCGGCCACCCGAAGGGGGCGGCGCGAAGGGGTGCGGGACACACCCCGGCGCGCAGCGCGGCAGCGCTGGTTCAGCCGCTCGGGGCTGCCCCGCCGCTGCTGACAGGACCGCGGCCGCCCCCCGACCCGTCCTCGCCCTCGCCCTGTCGGGCGGGCGGCCGCCCCCGCCCCTGTCACGGGGTCCCGTGCCGGCCGCCGCGCCCGGGGAGGCGGCACATAAGCCTCGGGACCTGCCGCCTCCTTCGCGCGGGGCCAGGATGCGGGGCCTGGTGGTCGCCGCTTTCCTCCTGCAGAGCATCGCCGGTTCGGGCGCCTTCGCCAGAGGCAGGAGAAATGTGGACCCCGAAACGAACATGAACATCGTGAGTGGCGCGGCGGGGCGCGGCGCGGCGGTGGGGGAAAAGTGCCCGAGACTTGTCACCGGCTGTGGCCGCGGGGTTGTAACGGGGCGAGGAGAGGAGAGAGGCGGGGGTGGGGGGTTGTCTGGGCGGTGTCCGGTCCCTTCACGGCTCCGGGGGCGCACGCCTGGTGCCTGCCGCCCTCAGCAGCCGCGGCCAAAGCCGCGGGAGACTCCAGCCACTGGTCAGCGGTCAGCCTGCTGCTGCTTACACCCTCTGCTTATACGCCGTCTTTTTCTTCTCCTCCTTCCAGGTCCTTTTTGGGCCCCGGTTGCCTGTGGCTCGTCTTTCTCTCACGCATTTTCTGATCCAGACCTGTGTTTTTTTGCTAGTGTCGGGACGTTCTCTTTCTTAACCGCTAGAAAACCCGTGTTCTTACCCACAACCGCTTCTCTTCCCATTTAGTGCTTACTCTCTTAACTTTATTCTCCTGCTGCTGCAACAGCCAACTGCAGAAAGTATTTGCTGTTAGTAGCTGGTATTAGTTGCTCTTTCCTCTGCCCCATCTAAACTGTGCCGTTTTCTCACATGTGCGAGAAGATACTTCAAGCTAGAAATGCTTAAGATCTATAAGAAAAGAAGTGCTTGAGTCGTCAGTATCATCTAATATCTTTTTGAGGACTGAAAATAGTAATTTAGTCTGAGGCTAATAGCATTTGAATGGAATTTAGCCTTAAAATAATTTTGGAATGTTAATGTCACTGTGGATGACTAAAGGTATATTTAAAAGATATAGCATGTTTAATTAAATGCTCCTTCTCTTCCTTGCCCAGCAGCCTAAGAGTAGAACTCTGATGGTTTTCTCATTTACATTTTCTCAAGGCACAGTTGGTGTCGTAAAACCAATTAAATAGCAAGTTCTGTGTCCTAGTGGAGCTGCATCAAATGAAAATAACATAAAGCCTGAGACATAAGAGGTGGGAGATAAACCTCTTAATGAAACAACAGTGTCAAACAACTGTGGGTTTTTAAATTATTTTCTTGTTTGGCTTGTCAGCAAAGTCACTTAAAAGTTCTGAAACAGATAAAAGGTTTGAAGAGAAAGGTGAGTAAGAAATGGTACATGAAACCATGAGCTGAGGTACGGCAATGTCAGCAGCTCGCACGTGAAGAGTGTGACCTTGGTGTTTTAAAGCTGCTGTGTTTGTGGTTCATTTCAGCACATTGCCTAAACGTGATTGTGTCCTCTGTGTAACAGAGAACTCAGCTTAAAGCTCAGAAGTAAATCTGAAATGTTTTAAAGAAGCCTTTCCCTTCAACAGAGATGAACTTTTCCTTCCTTTACTTCTTCCATATGCTGCTGTGGTGCTGGTGGCTTTTTGCTATCCTCACTTGTTTGTTACTGGAAGATACTGCTTTCCTTGAAAGCAGCTTCGATTTTAGTCTGCCAAATCCACATCTTGGTGTTTTGCCCTGTTATCATAATCTCCTTCTCAATACTTCAGTCTCCTTTCTCACTGTAAGCAGCGTGTGAGTAACTGATATGACAGTGGATGGGGACAGGCTAAAGAGTCTTCCCAAATTCCTGGGATAAGGTCAGTGCTCTGGCTAGTCCCTGACTCTGTACTAGGATAAGTCTTGTAAGAAAAGCTGTCTGCATCGAATAGGTGGATGGTATGGCACAATCCTACCACGTCCTTTAACTTCACATCGCTGTTTTTGGAAGGAACCCAGAGTACTTTGCACATGTTAATGAACTGAGGAGGCTGGCAGTCTGACTCAAAGGCGATTTCTTTCCTTTATTCAGAGTCAAATTATTACCTTCAGGGGATACCCTAGTGAGGAGTATGAAGTGACAACAGAAGATGGGTATATCCTTTCAGTTAACAGAATTCCTTATGGAAGAAAAGGCTGTGAGAGGAGTAAAGGTAAGATTTACGTCTGCTTGGAAAAATGGGAAGTCATGAAAAAGCTCTCTTTGATTTATAAAACTTTTGCTCCTGTAATAATCCAGAAAAAGATTAAAAACTATATGACCTATGCAGTTAGAATGTTTTATTGGTGAATGTTATGGCCAAAATAGATTAGGCACATGTCAAGTGACTTGAGTAAAGGAAGGGAGAAGGAGTTAGAAACCTGTATTTCCCTGGCATTGCCTTTTTGTGACATTAATACAAGCCCTTCATTGTTTTGATTTTCTGAGGAGCTGAGGGGCCTGGATTTCCTAGGAAGTGGAAAATAAGGGTTGAGATTTGTTGGGGTTTTTTAAAGTGATAAAGTCTCTTGAAAAGAGATTGATTGTAACATTGTTGTGTTATTTCAAACCCCATTTTTAAAAATGCTTCTTTATAACAAATAAGTTTGTTAAAAATGCCTGACCGCTTTCAGAAGTAGGGGCAATTCACGTGCCTCGTTTGGTGAGATATAACTAAACTATAAGAGTTCCCACCTGAATGTTCACAAAATACTTACTGCCTGATTTCTGCATAAAATAAGAATTTGTTAATTTTAACCTATTTGAAGCTCCCTTTGCAGTAAGGTACAAGCCAGACCAACACTGCATACTACTGGGGTGTCGTATTTTACACAGCTGCTTAAATAGGTAAAACAATATAATAAGATAAAATCCCTTCAGAACATCTTGAGTGTAATACATTTAAAAATATATTGCAAATTAGGATATGTAACAAGTAGTTGACAACAGTCAACCCAGACCAGGTTGTTTTATGGGTGTGATTTGATGGGGGACTGGGAGGAGCATCGGCACGTGCCACCAGAGCACTGTTACAAGCTGTAAGAATTTCTGTGAAAGCTGGTATAAAACCATGGAAGGGATGCAGGCGGTGTACAGGTGAGGAGGTGGGGGAGAGGAAAGATAGGGGGAATGTAAGCCGAAACTTAAGGGAGCGATACAGGCAAAGGTTTTTGCAAGGGCTGAATGATGGAATGCTTTAAAAATGAGACAAATATATGTGGAAGAGGAGAGACACGTAGCCTATGACTTGCTATCCTCATACACTGCATATGGAATTAACAGTATATTTGAACAGCAATGGCTGAATTTGGTATCGGTTTTGTTGCCACCCCTTGTAAAAGATCCTACAATCGCATGCATACAACAGCAGCCTGTTTGTATAGAAACTGTACATATTCTAAGGACTGCCTCAGAACTCTTTGGACTGAAAAAAACTAGGATGAGAGGTGAAAACATGGAGCTCACAAAAGAAATCAGTGGTTGTTCTATAGCCTTGGGTGTGAACAAGACCTGTGGAAAAAACCTCTCTTCTGCCAAAGGCCAAGCAACAAGTCTTCCTGACCTTATCAGTTGGTTTTGTGTGAGCTAGGATGTTTGCACTGTCCGCTGTCTCTCACAAGGTGGCTGTGTAAAGATCAGTACATGGACGAGGCCAGTCAAACCTGGCAGGTGTCTTTATGCTTAGGAATTTCAGAGAAGCCCACAGGAAAAAGACAGGCTGCCTTTGTACCTGTTGATTTTGTTGAATCCTTCATTGATGACATAAGCAAACAGAAGTTTCCTGACCTGTGGGAATTCTCCACATTCCCCTTGCCATACCCTCGACCCCAAGTTCATGTTTTGCAAAGTGCTTTAATTTTAAAAACAAGGATTACTGAGCACGTTTCGGGAAGTATGGTCTCCTAGAAGAATGAAGATTTCAAAGTTCATGTTGATCTTAAGTTTTTATAGACTTGGTATCTTCTCTCAGAAAGATACCAATGATGTGTTGCTGCTGACTTAGCGTATATATGCCATAATTCTTCTTTTGCAATACCTGCATAATGTGAATAGGTTCCCTTGGAATTATGTATCACATGATGTTTTGGAACAAAACCTACAGTTCTTCAGCTAAAAAGGCGGGGGGGGGGGCGGAATGCCCAGAGAACCTAAAAGCAAAACATCAATGATTTTTGGTTTTAGTATTAACTAAAAATCTAAACTAACTGCGTAGCATGGGTAAGAAGGGCATGGAAATAAGTCTGTCTTCAACTTCTTGGAGGTGCAGTGAAGAGAACAAAATGTTCTATAGCAGAAAGTGTGGTTTAAGGACTTATTTCTCATTCCCTCTCTGGGGTTTTTAGGATCAGAGGTGATACAAAATCATTATTGTCCAAGTCAGTTTGTCATATGATTGTGCAATTCACGTGCAGATCTAGTGACTGCTTGGTAAAGTGAAGAAGGAACTGGCTGAAATTAGAGGCTAATAGGAGAACAGAATTAAAGCATTAAAGCAGTTAAACAGTTTTCCCCTTCCTATGTTATGAAACATGCAAGTAGCAGCTTGAGGAGAACCTGTTCTTCAAAGAATCAGAAGTTGATTGTAGTAAAAGGGAAGAAGATATCAAAGCTAAAAGTGAACATTACTGAAAAGAAATTTAATGTTAGGCTTGAAAATCCTGCACGCTGTTCGTAAGGCAATGAAGTATTACTGCAGTGGAGTAAACAGTTGTGTTGAACTCTGCTGTCTCCAGTGCCAGTTTGGCACTGCTGGAGATTTGCTCTGGTTGCAGGAACAGTAAGCCACAACATGTTTTTTTAACAAAACGGGAAAAGCAGGCACTGAAATAGTTCCTCGTCACAGGTATGAAGGTTGCCAGGAGGGAGGAATATTGCTAATTTGGATTTTGGAACTCACAGCAAACATTTATGGACATGACCTGGAATGGAGCATGTAGGTGACTGAAACAGTTGTGATTTGGCTGTTTCTGCTGAAAGATCCAAGTCTAAATTATCAATGGAAAAAGTATTGCGCGTGAGTTAGTATTGTAGTAGAATGTGTCACTGGAAGAGGTAAATTCCTGAGTAATCTCTGGCACTGAGCTGAAGTTACTGTGTTATCAGATTTCAGTTATTAAAGCAGAAAAAATCCCCCAGAACACCTGTGCTACTGTGAGATCCAGAGACAGGTCTTTGGATTTTCTGAAGGTCGTGTTCCTCCTGAAGGATTATATGCTAGTTTATTTTCTTTGTGTATTAGCAGGAACCTTCATTTTTTTTTTTAATCCATATTCCACATAAAGGTGTCATTTCCCTTTCCAGGATGGGGAAGGCAGGAGAGAGGCTTCCTAAATTCCACCTGGGTCTTGACTGTAGTTCTTTTAACTACTTAAGTCAAGGGGAGAAAGTCCTTTGAAACATAGATTCCCTTGTTGGCTACTGCTCTTCAGGTTCTGCCAGACTTTTGGTAAGGGAAGGGAGTTGCACAGAGACGATATCAGTACTGGTTGCAGAGATTTCCAGAGCTCAGCACCCTAGTTTGGCATTGTCTTAACTGGAAAACAAGATCTCAGTAGCACATCTATGGGAATGCCTTCCCCAGGTTTAGGGGCAGGGCAGGGGTCATAAGTGGTTTAGCTGCCTCTGTGTTTGGGCCACTTTGCTGAGTATTTGTGAGCTTGAAACAGTTGTAAGGGCTACCTGCATTTTTCTTGTAGCACCTGCTTTTCTCATGTTTGCTTATTGCACATTTGCTGTCTGTTTTGAACTTCAAGGAGTCTTTTGCTCTAGTTAGGAAACTAACAAGTTGCTAGTTTAAAATTCTTAATAATAAAAAGTAGCTTTTTGTGAAAACATGTAATTTCATGGCACTATGAATATTATACAAGTTGCTAATCTTAGTAGATTAAGTCAAGTAGATGAAATATTTGAAGTGCAAATCTAAAGCAGACTTTCAATAACTCACTTGAATTATTCTTAGGCATTTGATTCCAGATGAACAGGAAGCTATGTTAAGTGCTTTATTTTTCAGGTCCAAGGCCTGCTGTGTTTCTGCAGCATGGTTTGCTTGCAGATGCCAGCAATTGGATCACAAACTTGGATTACAACAGCCTTGGCTTTATGCTGGCAGATGCTGGCTATGATGTATGGCTGGGAAACAGCAGAGGGAATACCTGGTCCAGGAAACACACACACTTCACAGTGAAGCAAGAAGAATTCTGGGTTTTCAGGTATCCTCGTCTTGCTGGAGAAACTACACATGGTATTTGCAAGCAGGTTTCTCTTTGTCTCTTTGCCCATCATCTCAGTTCAGTCACAGTGTGAATGGACAAGGTATTTTTTTTCTGGTTACCTGTGCTGTCACATATGTAGGGGCAGTAAAAGGGAGTTTTATGGTCAGTATCGCATCTTGAGACAGCCTTCATATTTGGTCAGTAGAACGTTAATTTCTTTCACCAGTGCTTGGTGTGAAGACTCAATCACCAGAGTGCTCTGCTTCATCCAAAGGAAACTTTTCTTTATGTCCAGACAACTGATCTGCAGTGCAGTAAAGCTCTGTGCAGCTGTTCCACAGTGATAACTCTACTTGCACAACTGACTTTTTATCTTTGCTTTGTAGCTTTGATGAAATGGCTAAGTATGACATTCCAGCCTCAGTGGACTTTATTTTGAAGAAGACTGGCCAGGAACAAGTATTTTACATTGGCCATTCGCAGGGCACCACAATGGGTATGTGAAGAGATGCATTTGTTAGAATATATTGTGTTTGAAATGATATCAAGTCCACATATGTGGACTTGATGATGAAAAAATAAGGCTTTTGAAATCTGCTTCTGTTTTTAGCTGCTTTCTGGAATATTCATCAGCATTAAAAAGAAAAGACAGAACCTTTCTGTGTTTACTTAAAGTGGGAAGCTGTTGAAATGATAAATTGAAGTGACTGGTAGCCACCAGTACAGTTTCTATTAAAATAAATTGTTGAACTGTGCATAATAAAATTAGGATCATCAGACATGTAGAATAAAGATTCCCATTTCCAGGATATTTTGCTGTAGGTAAGGTCTGGCTCAGGTGCTTTTAAACCTGCAGACAGAAAGAGCTGGAAGAGTGTTGGGTTAGTTAGCATGAACTTGTTTTTCAGAAGAAAACAAATCCTGCTGGTTTGTCTCATTTAATTTGTGTTCCATAGTATCTAGCTTAATTTAAAATATCTAAACCGATCATAGAGACAACAGTCAAATTAATCTAAAAATATGTGTGCACACTCAACATATCTTAGATTTTATAGAATCACTACCAGGTAAAATTCTTAGATCTAACTTGTGTCAGTGAAGTTTGTTAATTATTCTCATATTATTTACAGCTTTCATTGCTTTTTCAACTTTGCCCCAGCTGGCTAAGAAAATCAAAATGTTCTTTGCCTTGGCACCAGTAGCTACAGTCAAGTTTGCCACTAGCCCTCTGGCAAAATTGGGAGTGTTTCCTGACCTGCTACTTAAGGTTTGTATTTGAGTGTGAATGTTTTAAGCCAAATGAGGTCTCCCCCTGTCTGCTTGAAAACAGCATAGCAAAGAATGTTAATAGCTGTGATTAGATTAATTTATTCAACAAGAATGTTGGACCAGTTTTTCCATAATAATGCTGTGGAAGTAAGCAGTGGCTTCTCTGGATTTACTGCTGTCTAATGAGACAATTTGCATCTGTTTAAAGTAGTGTTTTGCAATTACAACTTAATAGATGGAATAAAATTATGTTTTTCCATTTACATGTTTCTAGAATTTACGCTACAGAAACCACATGATTAAATAGTTGGTCTGTTTTAGAACAGTCATATGATAGCTTTATACAGAATACTTTTTAGTTGTCATGAACTTTAAAATATTTGTTTCACAACTAACCATTTATTATTAGAAGAGGATCTTTCAGAGGGTGATTAAGAGCAGCAGCTTTATTTAGACACTGTGAATCATCCTCTGGAGGAGTTTCCTTTCACCTTTAACATCAAAGGCAATGTAGGCAGACTGGCAGGTTGCAGGAAGTGCCCGAGGTCAGACATTGTGAACACCCTGCTCTGTGTCATTTTTAACCATCACTTTCCTTTCCACCAGCTGTGGAGATTCCCTCACAGAGCTGTTTGTTCTGTGAGATAAACCCTTCTCCGATGTACCTTGCACAGATTTAGTGCGCATCTGTTTGCGTTATTAGTTTCCTGCTCGAAAGGCGTACATAAAAGTGATGCTAACAACGGTGGTCTCCTGTTCCTCGTGTAATGAAATTTGTCAAATGAGGATCGTAGCTGATCAGTGCCCTGTGCAAATGTTCATGTTGTGCTGAGGAACTTGATTCTCATGGTGACTTGCAAAAAAACTGGAGCACAGAAGTGCGACAGCCACAAATCCGTAGGTCAATTCTGTCTTTAAAGAGCTGTGTCATTTTTTAAGGAAGTGCTCAGTGGGCCAATTTCAATTCAAATTTAAAAATACTCATCAAGAGGAAGTGGCCACCACAGCTCATGCAACTTGTTTTTCTTACGTGGTTTGAAGAGAAGAAGTTGCAAGTACAAAGCCATTTAACGTTAGCAGATGCAGCTTAAAATATTTTAGCCTTAAACAACTCTGATGACAAGAAGCTCTGTAGTACTCCTGTAAAATACTGAATTTAAAACTGATTAGAAATTGAGGTTAGGTTTGGAATTCTTTAATGATGGTCCCAGTTCCCATGTACTTTTTGTGGGGGTAATGGACTGCATCATTTGTAGCAGAAGCACTAACTGTGACTTCCCATTAGACTGTAAACAAGTTTGATAAGGAGATAGATCATTTTCATATGGCACATCTGTCACCAGAACAAATGGAAATAATTACCTCAAGAATGTTGTAGTATAAAAACTAAATCCAGGTCATTCCATGCAATTATGTTTGTCTTATGTGTTTGTTATCTTGTAGGACATGTTTGGAAAGAAACAATTCCTTCCTCAGAATTCTTTGCTGAAGTGGCTTGCTACCCATGTTTGCACACACAGAATACTTGATGACCTTTGCGGCAACATATTCTTTCTTCTATGTGGTTTTAATGAGAGGAACTTGAATATGGTATATTTTGGTGACTTTTAATAGCTGGGTTATTGTGAACTCGTAACACAGTATTGACTGTGTGTCACTGTACTGATTGTCCTTTACAAGTAATTAGAAAAAAAATAATGCCTTCTCCGTCATACTGGATCTGGATGAATATCTTTCCTTGGTATAGATGTAGTTGCCCAGCTTGGATGGATAGAATTCACCTTTTAAAATGTTACCGGAAAGTTAACATACTTTATTTTAGATCTGTTGGGGACGTGGGTAAGAGAAGTGAATTAATATGATGGTGAAAGTATTTAATTCCTTTTGCAAGGAAGTGAGGAATAAAGATACCATTTTCAAACATTTTCAAGAGAACTGTTGAAGTTTTCTGGTCTCTTGGAAGATGTGTGCAATTATTTTCTCTGGGACCAATTTCTGACCCTGCTTCATCTGTGGTTCTAGTTCGAAAGGACTCGTTCATAGGACTTGTTTTGTTATCTAAAAGCTGGTTAACAGCAACTGGAGTGAGACTGCCTTTTTTCATAATGCTTCTTAAAGTGTTTCTAAATCCCTGAAATAAGTAGAAGCTGGTATCAGTTTACCTACAGGTAGATGAAGGCTGAGGATTTTTTTTTTATTGGAGTGAGATAGAATTAGCATTATTTTTTTCACCATTTTGTGTGCAAAAATGTACATTTTTTTGTATTTTATATCAAGGTGAAAGTGCAGTTTTTTGATTCTTCTTGCCCAGCACATACAGTTTGCATGGTTTTAATGGTGGATAACATTTTGGTTTTCTACCAGGATTTAAGTTTCCCCAGGTATTTTGTACTTCTAAACTCAAAGTATATGAAGTTGTGAATCACTTTGGATTGACAGTTACTGGTTTAGATGTAGAGTAACGCAAGGTTTCTCTGGAGGTCCATCTAAATATTAGTTAATTTGCTCCCAATTCTTACAACACTAGCACTTTTTAAAAGATATTCTGAATATATAAAAAATGCTTAAGGGATATCATTATCAGGTTTCAAGTTCAGCTTTAAAGTTCTGCAGTTAATTGTAAGTAATCCCCAAAATATTTGGACCTTTTACCTCATCTGTATATATGGCTCTAGTTAACTTGTGTTTATCACAGTTTTAAGAGGAATGGAAAATTTTTCTATTAGTTGTTCAAGAAGCAGTAATTGCTGCACTGTGAGAAGTAAACCGTATTAATTATCTTGTTGCAGAGCCGAGTGGATGTGTATTCAACACACTGCCCTGCGGGGACATCTGTACAAAACATGATCCACTGGAGCCAGGTAGAGTTTCCAGAATCTGAAATGTCTGTGACTCTAGCTTGTTTGTAGAATATTGATGTCTCTGATATTTAAATGGAATAAAATACCAAAATATGTATGTAGCATAGCCCAAGTGAAATTCTGGAACTGCAACTGCTTTGATGATACTGACTTATGGTGGTTCACCCCTCTCCCCTATTTCTTTGAAGATGGGCTAACTGTAAGTACTTCAGGTCAACAAACAATACAATGGAATAACTAAACTCAGAGATGCTGTAACAAGTATTTGCTCCCCTTTCAGCAAGCCCTGTTTTGATCACAAGTTATATTTTTAGCCAGTGAAAAGCAGCAGGCTTTCTGTTCAGTTCAATTCTGTTTGGCTTCATTTTCTGTTTTATTAGTGTATTTGAAATTTCATTTCAGTACACAGTTTCATGCCGGTGATGCTATTGTGCCTGAAGCTTGCTCAGCAGGCTGTCAAATACGAGAAGGCATTTGCCATGGAAGCAGTGGTCAGTGCTACTTGTGATCTTGTAACTGGACTCGGTCATCTATTCAGAAGCAGTATGTTCTGCTGTACGTAGCTGTTCAAGTGTTGGCTTGGAAAGAAATTTATGAAGACTTTTTTTCCAGATCCCTGTTATATAGACTTCTGTTTCTGACAAATAATAGGTAGTAAATCATACAGAGGACTTTCTTAGAAAGCTCCATGCTCTGTTCATATGCATTTAGACAGCAAGGTAAATATTTCAGAAGTAAGCATAGAGCTGCCATATCCTGGCTTTGGGTGCTTATGTACTAAACTGTTTTCCTTAATCTTTCCTACCATTGCTATGAAAGAGTGTGAAATCTTAAGGGACAAAGTCTAATGGTATTGAATGTTAATGCTTCCCTCTCCTATGACACTGGGCAAAGCAGTAACACTTGTCCTTGTTAATACTCGACATTTCACTGTTTCTTGTGTGAGTTGCCTTTGCCACTTCTCCAGGTGACCTATACTTTTTTGTTCCTACAATAAAAGTGTTGCAGTTCTTCTTTGTATGTGTGAATATTTGTTTATTTCCAGGCTGTGAAGACTGGGGAACTCAAAGCTTATGACTGGGGAAGCAAGGCTGCAAATATGGCTCACTACAACCAGGTAGACATCTTTTATGGATATAATTCTTGAGCATCACAAAAAAAAGTCTTTGGGCACTTCTCTGGGTGCTGTATTTATGGTGCATGCTAAAGAGCTGCTCGTGTTGCCCAGTAACCAACTGGAGATCTGCCTTTTCCAAAAAAAAAGGAAAAAAAAAAAAGACAGGACTGTAGAGCTCTGAGGTGGTCCTAAGTCAGTATGGAGCCCGCACTTGGATATGAAGTTGTGATGGCACACTGTTTCTTGAGGATGGTCCTGCCTGCCTAGATCATGAGATCCCACTGCACTTCTTACAATAAGGCATAGACTGTCAATTCATGTGTAGTGCTTATCTTCAGCCTGTTTAATCTCCATGCGTGTTTCTAGATTGCTGTCTGTAGTACTGTGTGCAATATTTCGCCACTTTAGTGACTGGGAAACTTTGCAGTATTGCACTTTCAGAGCAGCGATCACTTCTAGTATTTGATCAAGGTTTAGAAATAACTTGAATGAGATGCATTCTCTGAGACTTCTGCTACCTTACAGTCTGGTAAACTCCTCAAACCATGTCTTTATGGCTATGCGTGCTGTAGTTTTGCAGGACTCTTGGAGCTATATTTTCTGGTGAGTCAGGACTCCACCTCCAACTCTAGCTGCCCAAGAGAGGAAGAGAAAACGAGAATCTGACACATTCCTCTTGCATTTGCTAGTATGTTACACTGTAGCGTAGTATTGCACTGAAGACTTGTTCTTTCTAATGCTTTTGTTTTCACTTTTCCCCCTCAGTCTACTCCCCCTTTCTACAAAATAAAAGAGATGACTGTACCAACCGCGGCATGGACTGGTGGACAGGACTGGCTGGCAGACCCAAAGGATGTTGCTATGCTGCTCACTCAGATCACAAACTTGGTTTACCACAAAAACATTCCAGAATGGGAACATTTGGATTTCATCTGGGGCCTTGATGCACCTTACCGCATGTATAATGAAATAATTAACATGATTAGGAAGTATCTCTAAACCAGCATGGTATTTCAGAGTATTAATCCACCAGGAATTTGTCTTTTTGGAACAAATGCTTTTCTGGCAATAATGCTACATTGTTTATTTATGATGCATTTTTAAAATGCCAGCAATGACTACTGAATTGGATTCATATTTGGTTTGTTTTTCTCAGTATTATTTCTCTCTCTTGCAGAAATCCTCATTGTCTCCTGCTGATTTTGCACACGGTGGCATGGTATTCAAAAAACAGCAGTGTTACTTTGCACAAAAGGAGTATGTCATGTGCATATACATTTAGTGACATGTCTGAAAGACAAGTTAGTCCATTTAGCACCTCAGGTGCTTGACAGTTAAAACAGTAAGCGATTCACTGTGCGTAAAACACTGCCATTTCTTGGTACATTGCCATTTCTGAGTACCTTTCAGAAGTACTCCTTGTACTGCAGTGACCCATTTGGTGCTGGTACTTTAAAAAGCACTTAGTGACTTTTTGCTCTGTTATTATTTTAGCCATCACATACAAGCTAGCAACATCAGATGACTTTCTTTTTCAATATTGTCCAGAAGATCTGTCATGAAGCCAGAGAAGATCACCACTGTCAGTTGAAATCTCCTATTTTGGCACTGATTCATTGCTGCATTTTTATTGATTTAATGGTGTCCCAGAAGCCTTTCATGTTTCGCGTGCCAGCTAGGGATAAGGGTTGTTATTTGCCCTTGCACCTTCCTGGAACAAGAGAAGTGGTTAAAAGAAATACCACTTTCAGTTAGCTTTGTCAATGGGTTATGGCTTTCAAGGAGAATGATGTAACATACTCACGTTTTGTTTTCTTTGCACTGACCACTAGAAAACAAGCTACCCCAGTATACTACTGGCGAGGGAAGAGCCAAAGCATTAATTCTATGGCTTGAGTGGCTTAATTTGCATGGCCTTTTCCCCTTAATCATCTGCTGCTTTGAAGATCTGTTTATTTCTTAGCTTCTTATGTGGTGCTTGCCACCATTGTGCTCAGGAACTGTACAACACCCTGGTGAAGCCTGGCAGGATTAACAGCAGTTTCCATTTGTCTCAGTTTCCACTTCAAAATGGGGCTAAGCTCCCATTTAATTGGGGGAGAGGATTCGCATCCCCTTCAGGGGTCTGACTTTGGAGCTGTAATTGTCTGCAGCATAGGTGCCTTGCTGTTTCCATTGACCATGCAGAGGACTTTGGCTCCTCCGAACTGCAGAGAAGTTCCATGCCAAATCAGATGTATGAACAATCTCCAGAGTCAGTTGTCTCAGTCCAGATGATAATTTCTTTGCCATGGTTGGATTCAACCCAGATTTCTGTCAGTAATCCCAACAGGGTAAAAAGCCTTTTCTACGTCGCATAGAAAACAGTGCATTTTAAACTGAGGCAAACTTTTTTGTTAAAAAAAAAAAAAAAAGCAAAAATATGCATAAGCCATAAATTTGGGTTTGTTTATTTGTTTTATTATTCCTAATTCAGACTCAGGGAATCCTTAGGCTCTGTTTAAGGAAAAAGTGGTTGCGATTCCTAGTGGGGCCTCTAAGTTTGCTTTATATTTGTAGCAGCCATGTTTGCTTCACCTTGCTGTGCTGAAAGGAAGTTTCAGTAGGAATCCCAAGTGGCTAACTTAGCAGTTCTGAGGGTATGTGATACAGCAAGAGCCATGTGCACCATGTTTATTAAGCTTGAGATACTTCAATAAACATGAGACCTGCTTGGCGTTTGGAGCAATGTGTTGTGTTTCACTTCTTGGTCTTTCATGAATGCATGTGAATCTTTGGGACAGAATCCAGAAAGCTGAGTCTGTTTTTCACAGCTATTCATCTGTCGAGCAAGTACAGTCATAGAATCATGGAATGGTTTGGGTTGGAAGGGACCTTAAAGATCATCTCGTTCCAACCCCCCCTGCCGTGGGCAGGGACGCCTTCCACTAGACCAGGTTGCTCAAAGCCCCATCCAACCTGGCCTTGAATACTGCCAGGGAGGGGGCAGCCACAACCTTTCTGGGCAACCTGTTCCAGTGCCTCGCCACCCTCGTGGTGAAGAATTTCTTTCTTATAACTAATCTAAACCTACCCTCTTTCAGTTTAAAGACATTACCCTTTGTCCTGTCACTACATGCCCTTGTAAAAAGTCTCTCCCCATCTTTCCTGTAGGCCCCTTTATGTACTGGAAGGCCGCTATAAGGTCTTCCCAGAGCTTTCTCTTCTCTAGGCTGAACAACCCCAACTCTCTCAGCTGGTCTTCATAGGGGAGGTGCTCCAGCCCTCTGATCATCTTTGTGACCCTCCTCTGGACCTGCTCCAACAGGCCCATGTCCTTCTTATGTTGGGGGCCCCAGAGCTGAATGCCGTACTCCAGGTGGGGTCTCACGAGAGCAGAGTAGAGGGGAGGAATCACCTTTTGATGCAGCCCAGGATACAGTGGGCTTTCTGGGCTGCAAACACATTGCCAGGTCATGTTGAGTTTCTTACCAACCAACACCCCAAAGTCCTTCTCCGCAGGGCTGCTCTCAATCCACTTGTAAAAAAGTAAAATAGCTAAGTAAGCTGCCATTTTACTTTTGTCCTGAAAGAGGCTTTTCCTAAGCCTAAAAGGCCATTCATGTTGTTATGGGGGACTGCTCTTGAGACTTTTAAGTAAGGTACCAGTTGTAAATAACTGCTTACAAGACAGAGTCATTTTCTAAGCCTCCAGGTGAGGCTCCTGTCAAACCACTGACATGGTGGAAAGCTTCTTGTATCACATTCTTAAACCTTGGGTAATTGGATTGCTTAACAGACTGGTAATCTCATAAATAACATTTACCCACATAGTAAGGCAGGGAACTAATCTTTGCCATGGTACATTTGACCCAGCTTTTGACCTTTGTCATCTTTAGTAATAAATATGCTCAGGCTGTACCTTTCTGTGCATTCTGAATATGGCAGATGTGCAGTCAAGATCGCAGGGTGTATTAAATCCTATGTGTTGCCAGCTTTGGCAGCTGATGAACCCCCTTGCATGCCTGGAAAAAAAGCCAGAATAGTGGAAGCTTTACACAAAAGCCATTATGGAGCTTCTCTGCTTCGCTGGAGCAGGGATGGCTATGGGAATTGTGGGCTGCTGTGCTCTCCCTGTCTTGCTAAATTTACCAGCGCTGTGTGACACAAACTTGGGGAGGTGTCAGTGGAAAGAAATTTGCAAAATAGGACACCCTGAACATACAGGAGATGAGCGAGAATGTTGGTCTAATAAGAATGAGCAGCAATGAATGGTTCTTTTTTTCAAAGCAGATCTTACATACTTGGTGCCTGTTCTATAGACATCTTTGTGTTATAGGTGTATATATATCTGATGCTGAAGGTCAGCTTTGGATAATATAAAAATGTACCAGCATAACAGGGCATCAGACATCTTCTGCTGACTTAGTCTCGGCATTTAGTGACGTGATTGAACTATGCTAGAAAGCCAGAAGAAAGTAGTCCCCATTCAGCTGATGGATTGCCAGACTCACAGACCTGCAGGCATCAGAGGTGAATGCACGAGCCAGGGCTTTGACTTAGAGATGTACAACACAACTGGGCATACAAGGACTTACGCAGACATAAAGGCATGTGGTTTTGTCCACGTGTTGCGCTTGGAAGTTGAAAAGGATTTTTTTATAGTCATCTGCAAGTATATTCACATTGTTCATTTGATGCAGAAGGCCTAAGGATGGTAGAGTGCGTCTTACGTTAGCGGTGCATACTGAATGATGTACTAGCTCAATGCAGAGCATTTTTACACTGTTTAGTGATTCTGTAGCCAGTGATAACACTAACAAAAGTTTACACATCAACTCAACATAGAAGTGCCTCAGCATAGGAAGTCGTGGTAAAACAGAGCTCCTACTCCCTTGAGCCCCGTAAGAGAAACAGTTTTGTCAGCTTGGGAATAAAATAAACCAGTTTTCTATAAATTACTCTCTATGGTGAATGTGCCATAGAAAAAAAAGGAAACATCAATACTTCAATATCGTGAAAAGTTACAAATGGCTTCAGTCTGTAAGGTATGAGAGAGAAATCTTGATGGCTGAATAGGTTTTCTTACATGTAATAAAATGTGGCTCTTGGTGGAAGATTTTCCTATAATTAAAGCCTTTATAATGTTTTCTCCCTTTCTTTCATGTCTTGTAAAATACAAACTCATGCTGCAGCATTGCCCATCATGAGCATGCTAATAACGGTGCCTCTTCTCCAGTAGCCTATTTTCAAGTAACTTTTTATGAACAAAATCATCAAAATCATCAATGACATAAAAAAATATGAAGGTTGGATGGACAGTAGCCACACCCGTAACGTGATTGCCTAAGTCTTATTTTCTGAGGATACCGAGCTGAAAAGTGTCTGTATTGCATTCTGCCTCCTCCAGAAATGATGAATGCATGTAGTTGTAGAGGATGCGAATCCATTTCTCACTACTGAATTACAAATTCTGAATGAAAGAATTTTAAGGTCTTTTTCTGATGGTTATTATTTTGAAACCTGATCCTGATAAGGTAAAGCATGAGAAGCAACAATTTACTCTGCTGGCAGCTTTCCATCCCTAGCCGTTGTTAGGAATGCATTAGAAAGACCTTTGATTAAGCTTTCTTTCCGTGCTGGCTTGAGAGGTTTTCAGTGAAGCTTGGTTGGGGAGGTGGAGTGTTGGTATGAAAATATTTTGGCTAAGAAAATACGTTAGTTCTGTTAAGAAAAGTATTTTGTGTTTAAGCTGAAATGTTTCATCAGAAATGAAGAGGAATATGTGTTCTTCATCCTCAAGTACTCAGCATACCCATGGGCTCAGGGTTCAAGCTGCTTACCTGGGGTGCGAGGAGCAGAGGCTCACGTCCCTTCTTGGAATTCAGATCCTGGACTTGAATCTCAGTGTACCTGGACATAAGGAGACTGTAGGTTGAGAAGATGTAAATATGCACCTGTGACAGACCTATGCCTACCCACTTTTTGTCCTGCTGCGAAACAGTGCCCATTTTGTCACGCACACACACACACGCACGCACGCACACCCCCCTTCCGAAAATGTTAGCAAAGTCTAAGAAACCCTGACAACTGCGGCGCTGACAGAAAGCCGGCCCCGACCCGGGGAGCGGTTCTGGCAGGGCAGCCGGCGGCCGGGGAGCGGGGCTGCGGGCGCTGGGTGGCGCTGTTGCAGCGGGAGAGGCGGCGGCGGCGGCGGCGGCGGCGGCGGCGGCGGCC
>JAVKLA010000093.1:22795362-22814343 GCA_034782735.1 Sagittarius serpentarius | reverse complement strand
GCCAGCGGCGGGTCCGACTTGGAGCCAGGGAAGCTTCTAGCAGCTTCTCACAGGAGCCGGCCCTGCAGCCCCTCTCCGGCTACCAAAACCCCGCCACTCAAACCCAAAACACCTGGCTTGGCAATTTTGAGGTAACAGTATACAACACTGCAAAGGGACAATTTTTTGCATACTGGGTGCGTTCTCAACGCTGCTGGAAAGTGTGCTCTTCAAGTGTTTTGGAGAGAGTGCATGAAGTTCAGAGCCATGTTGAGTCAATATTCACTTCTGAAAAAGACTTTGTCCTTATTCATGTTGAGCAAATGCAAGTGCTTTACCGGAGAAAAACAACACAGTCTACAGCTATGATTTTTTATGATTTTTTATGATTTGAAAAATGATCTATGTCATTAATGGATTTAGTGACTCAGTTAATCTAGTGTGTTATCTGGATTAAATGAAAAACTAGTATCTCTTTGGGCTATCCGACTATGCTGCCTCTAAATCAGTTTTGAAGCAATTTGTAATGATAGAACACTTAATTGTCATCCATTTTCCCTCAGCGTTATTGGAAGGAGTGAATAACTCTTTGGTGTGGCTTTATCTTAGTGGACTCAGCAGTCACTTCAGTAGTTTTACTTATTCTTGCTTTCGTGCACAAGTATTAAGCTTCCACTATTACCTGCCTACATCCATGCAACCCTTTTTGAACCAGTTACAGTTCTGTATCTGAAAAAATCAGTTATCTTGGGCTCTTTCAAAATACAACCTCCCCCGTGGACTTATTCCCAGACTACCTTGGTTGAGAGACTAATCAGTGCCAGCCTACTATCACATTTACATGTAAACTGCATCTAAGACCCTGGCTTTGTGTGCTGGGCTTGGCTGATGTGCCAGTTTGCTCAAATATTTAGGCTGGTCCTGCAGTGCTCACTACAATCCAACCTGAAAGGTCTTTGTAGCACAGTCTGGAGTTGTGTTTGCAGTATGTTTTTCTCGTAAAAACAACTGCCAAACAATTGTTTTCCAAAACTTAAATGTGTTCCTAATTTATGGAAAATTTTAGTTGCTTAGGAGACAGAACCCCCCCCCCCCCCAAACCAACCAACACAAGCATTCCAGACTTTAAAGGGAACAAAACTAATGCAGAGGGGCCTTTAGCTGTGGAAAATGATGCTGAGTTTTTTTAATCTTTCTTTTCAGACTTCTTTTTAAAAAGAAGCTTTGAAAAGCTTACTAATTGCCTCATCCCCCAAACTGCAATGATTGCCATGATCAAGGCTGTAGGTGTGGACAGGGAGAGGACAGAAAGGAGAAAGGGAAAGGAAAACGATGTGTCTGCAGGCACTTCCATCACCGTCTCTCGGCGTAGCACACACTACCCATCAGGTACAGATGGATTGCTGCTCTGATATATCCTTCCCACCGTGGCACAGATGCATTCGGCCCCCAGGTTCTTACTGCTGGAGTGGTACAGACTCCACATCCACGCAGAGCTTTTCCTCTCTGTTATCTAGTTCTTTCTGGAAATTCCCACAGCACCAAAACACTGCGACATGCAAGAGGGAACTCCACCTTTGGTCAGCATAAAAGCAAACATAGTTTTGTATCATCAGGTATAAGATTAAGTTAAAAAAAAATCTACAGGCACATGGACTGGAGTGCCTCCTCCATGTTCAGTTTTGAGATAACAGGTTGTACGTGTGGGAAACCAAAAAGCTAACAAACCAAGCTGGATGGTTAGTAGGCCAGGCAGGCAGAAACATGACTTTGGTTTCAGTCTACTGAGAGAAACTTCAATACTGCAAATATGTGATTTGGAGGCATGTGGAAGGACGTGTTACCTATACTTCCAGGGATAGTTTAGATGGCAGGTACTTGTATTTGTCCTCAGAACTAAGCAGCAAACAATTCAGGGGATTAAGTAGCCCAAAGTCTAGGATGAGTTATAGAAAAATCCATTTTTAAGGTGACTAAGATTCACCCTCTTTATCGAAAGGATATGAAAAAACACTGCTAGAAATTGTATTGATGTAAGGCTGTTTACACACAGACATTCACAGAAGCTGTGGAAGATTACACCCCTAAGAAAAAAAACGCTTGGGTGATTACAAAGCCCCTTTAAGTGATTTATTTACAAAAATTCCAGAGCTAGTCTAAATAGCTGACACAATGGAATTTGTCAAGCTATCCAGAAAAATGAACATGGGAAATCCATGGGTGCTAAGGGCTGGAATGATTTAATACCACGTGAGCATGCCTCTCTGACACTGGCACCTTACAAAACCTGCAAGCTCAGAGGTAGCCTAGTCAGTTGAGCTTCCAGAAAGAGCAAATGCCTACCAGCTGCCTTCCCTCTTTTTTTTCTCCTAGTGATCTTCTCCACTGGTATTGTCTTTCCTGGTAACCCCAAAATACTTCCCTTGAGCCGCTGCTGACAGCCTCCCCTCCTCCCCTAAGAAAACTGGCTGAGTACTGGCAGCTGCTTTGCCAGGTTTGCAGTGTTTTTTCGCTCAGGCAGTCAGATGATCGCTCCCTTGTGCCTGCATCAGTTGAGAACCCGTAATACACGCACGCACATGTTCTGCTGCAAACGGAGGCTTATCCCTCACAGCCTGTGCTGGAAAACCACGTCTGAGAAACCAAATGCTTGCCTCTGTCCTTTTTACTCTCCTACTCGGCTCCATGCAGGCTGGCTTGTATTTCAGGTGTTTTCTTTCTGGGTCTTTCCCTGCAGTGGGAGGGCCTCCTGTTACCTTCCCACCTGCCTCTCTGGAGCCCACCTGAGCCCAGCTCAGAGGAGCAGGAGAGGAGGCTTTCCCCTCCTGAACCCTAGCCCAGGGAGGCCTTGGTTTGGCTCACTATGCTCGCTGAAGTGACCTTAACTCATGCTGGACTTCTCTACTGTGTAGTAAGTGTGTTCGTGGGTGGTGGGGTAGCTCCAATGCTCCCGTGCGTGGTTTCTCCCATGGATGCAAAGCAAGTGCCAGTTCCTCTGACGAGGAAGCCGAGCAGACCGATGATGCGTGAGGGGAAGGGGCTTCGGTGGGGCCGTGCCTGTTGCGTCGGCAGGGCCACGCTGACGCAGAGCTGCGGGACGCAGCCTTTCAGGGTGTCAGAGTTTCTCACCAGCAACAACTCCAGTGTGATAAGGCCCAGCTCAAAGTTGGAGCCTCAAGACAGTGAGAAATGGCTTAGTAGCGTTTCTACTAATGTGGTGAGGAAAGCAAAAGAATACTTAATTATTTATTCTGTGGGGTTGATAGTTTCCAGCTAGTGTCTTTCCTCTGTTCCCACAGCCGTGGCTCATCCTGGATTCAGCGCTGTCTGAGCTTCTTGGGACTTGCCTGTAAGGAATTGCTTTTTCCAGTTATGACACCTCCATTTTGTATTACATAGCATGCATGTCTCCTAAGCCAGAAAGCTGAAGCAAAATCACTGGCTTGCAACTGGCTGGCGGACAATTAGTCCGTGTAGCAACACTCTTTTGCAAGTACCACGACTGACAGTTTACTATTTTATCTGCTTTCTAGCAAACCCCAATGCTGTGTTCATAACCAAGACCCGCCTCCCACCACTGTTAAACCTAGGCCCTAAGGCTACTGTTCTGCCTCCTTTTCTTTCTGGAAATTAATTGCATAGTTTAGCCAATATGCTATACACATATTTTTTAGATTTTTTTCTCTCTCTCTTTTTGTGACTTAGATTTGTATCTTGAATAACTGAATAATTTTTTAGAAGAAGGAATTTCATGTCCCTCCACACTTGGCACAGCTAGCAGAAAAGCACTGTTTTGCTCTGAAAGCTGCGGACAGATAACAAAAGAGCAGAGCATGTTACATGTGGAAAGGCACATGCACTCAGCCATATCAGCGTAACAAGCTGATTCTCTGTTTTATTTCCTTTGTCTATTGAACTTCTGCTTACTGCTTCCCTGCTCTTTTCTCAGACCTCTTAATCACAGGGTAATGGAATAAATTAGTACTCATGTATTAGCATCAGTATTGTTTCTAGAAGTTAGCCATCCTGATAGATCCTAATAATTTGCAGTTAGCACTATTTCAAATACTATTATTTATAATATAATTTTGAAACCCTGGCCAAACTTTAGGTGCCAGGAGCTCTACAGACACAGAGGAAAAACTGTCTCCCAGGAGCCCAGAGGCATGGTATGGACCGTCTGCATTCAGAAATTACTTAAAGCACCTGCTTCTTGCTGCCAAACTTTCTTCCGAGACCTAAGAATTCCCTGGGGATGAATTACTTTTCTAATCATTACAGCTAAAGAAAAGCAAAATGAAGAATAAAATCCATCAATATACACATTCTTCATCTGTTGTGACCCAATGTATTTTTTCCCAATAGGTCTGAGAGTAGGAAATAAGAATGAAACTTAATTGTAGGAGGTTTTTAACTCAAAAAAATATGATGATACCAATGGAAGGTAAATATTCACTCTTTCCCTCCCAAGCATTTCAGCAGAGCGGTTCAATTTTATGTTTTACCCTGCTATACTGAACAGCTTTCTTGGTACCTACACCTTCCTGGTGACTACAGTGAAGTTGTGAAGTAAGAGTGAAGAAGTCTATAACATGTATTTTGTGAAAGCTATATTCACTTCTTTGTTAGAATAATTTCATCAAAACTTTCTCAAAACAAACATCTAAATTTGATTTGGCAGTAATCGATCCTTTCAGATATCTGAAAAGCTGATGGGTGTGTGTTATCTACAAAGCACTAATACCCAAACAAAACAAGTAATGGGGCTTTATTTATTTCTCAGTGCTGTTATTACAAATCTTGATTATTTAATGTAGGTGTAGCACCTGCTAAGCTTCTAGCTGGCTGTGGCAAGGAAAGGGATTTAGAAGCTCGTTTTTCTTGTTACAATACACATGATCAAAGGTGTAAAATCCAGCGTTGTGTAAGGGTTTTCTAATAATTATGCTGTTACAGCTGCATACTTACTGCTTTTTAATGTAAAAATTCCTGACAGCCGCATAGAAAAAGCTTGATATAGGATCCAAAGCAAGGTTTGGACTGAAGTCACACAACGGTAACTGATGTGTAGTCTAAGTACCTTTGCCAGTGGCTTCCAGGGAAGAACTGCATTTTCATTCCACTTGGGTGGGAATTCTGGGATGAGATTATTAGAAATGGACATGTGGCACTTCTGGTGATTGTCCAGCAATATGTGAGGTAGCTCATGATAGTGCATTTATATCCATTATATATATAAAAATTTTTTACTATATATATTTTTATATATATATATATAAAATAAAACCCCATTGCTTGTTTTGTTTGGGTATTTCTAGATATAAAAATGTAAGTGTGTATATATATATATATATATATATATAACCCCACCCTGTGGTACATAAGGTATGGTGTAAGAAAGCTGGAGATGACAACAAACCAGAGCTGTGGCTGGTGGTTTGATAGCGGCAAACTTTCTCACAAAGGACCATGAGGGAGCACTGATGGGGAGATGTGGGCACGCATGGTCAGTCTCAGGAGCAGCCTAAGGGTTTTCCCCCAAGTCAAGACATGCTGTCAGAGCACAAGACAGCTGAAACTTGTGTTGTGGTGTTAGTGTTGTTTTTTGCTCTGTTTCAGAAGGAAACGACAGTTATGCAACTGCAGAGTCTGTGAGCATCTTCCAGTAATTTGTGGACTTGTTACACAACTTGGCAGAATTGGACAGAGCAGGAGAGGTCCCAAAGATATTAAGTGTGCTCACGTTTTATGAAAATCTGTAGGTGGGCAGAGGTGCGAGATATTTACACTATTTTACTTACCCATTTATAAAGAGGCAGAGAGGAACCAACCCTGGTTTGCTCTGTGTGAAAGCAGTCTGATGGTCCCTGCACAAACGTGCAGCTCCAGATTAACTGCAGCCTGTACTGTCTGTTTCTTAGCTAGTGGCCAAACAAGATACAAGCATGATGTTCCAGTGTGTGTGTAGGAGATGAGCTTTGAGGACATGGGAGAGGACTGAGGATTTTGTGGGACAGTATAGAAAACCTGGAGGCAGCTGGCGATACTGCTGCATCAGAGGGGACCTGGCAGAGGTTCTGTGGTTTTTGTGGTCGTAGTGTGTAACTCATAAAGAAAATAATTCACAGGAAACAAGGATTTACAACTCACAAGCAGTTTCTTTGATTTGAACTATGCCCCTTTTTTTCTTTGAAAAGGGTGAAGAGAAATGTGGTGAAATCAGGGAGCCAACTCGTGATCCAAACTGCACAGTTCTGCAGAAAAGACCTAATGATGAGCTCAGCAGTGTCACGCTTCTTCACAAGAAGCTGTGACCCCTACTTGCAAAAAGGGAGAGCAGCTTTTGCAAGAGGTGCTGGTCAGTGCTGTAGGAGGGGGAGAGGTGGCAGACTGATCACATAGAAGGGCAAGCAGTAGGAAGCATGGAGTGGATTAGGAGGCAGCTCGTATGACTAAACACCTATTTGTACTTATTTCTGGAAGTCTGTTTGATGTATTATAGTACCAGGAGTCTTTTACAGCAGGAATCTTCTTGTCTTTAGCTTTCGTTGCAACACGAGGATTGGCAGTCGGTAAAACTGTGCTGCTGTGTTTCTTATTTTGGCACTCGCTGCATGCTAACCTATTTGAATTAGCTAACTCCAATAGTGTAATGCATTATAGATACTGTGCCCTTGAATGATTTCACGTATTTGCTGCTGGCCTTCAAAAAGTCTGATATATTCACAGTAAGAATATGCTGCCTAAAAACAAGCTCAGCCTTTGAGGCTTAACAAGTATGGGACTAATTTAAGAAAAGAGGAGAAAAACAAAAGAAGAAAAGAAAATAAAAATAAGAAAAAAATAAAAATAAGAGAAACAGTATGCCTAGGGATGCTCAGCTTCTGAAACCACACCAAGGGTGGAACAAGACAGAAACATGACCGGAAAGATCAGTGGTAGTCTGAGAGCCTAAAAACACTAGGAGACCTGCAGTTTACCTGACATTCACTGAGAAAAGTAGCTTCAACCTTGACTAAATAATCTTTCTCTTAAAACCAAGTTCCAAAGTCTATGGAAGTTAATGAAGGAAGGACTGCTGTGAACTTCAGAGCCCACATTATTTTAGGACTGATAATTGTAGCCAATGAAATTTGTCTATAGAATGGCAGCAGTTCTAAGCAAAGGCACAGAAATGTTGTGATTTAATTGCATGAATATGTAATTTTGTGTATTTTTAATTGTCACTGTCCACCAAAAAATGTTTGCAGTATCATTATTGTAAACTTTTTTCTAGGTCAAACTCTTGTCTTTTAATTTATCTAGTTTAGATGAGTTTAAGACCCAAGATTGCATGATAGTAATGTAAACCATTATTAATTCTGGGAGTAGAAACATTAATCATCAAATGAAGTAGCCTTTTCTGAGAAGAAAGGTACTCTACATTAAGTGGAGATGAAGTCACTATGAAGAATTTTCCTAAAAATTACAAATTACTTTTATTTCTCTTTAAACCTGTAAGATCTCTGAAAACTGAGTAGACTACTCAGGAAGCTGTGTGTCGATTCAGTTCATCCAGCTTTTTCTTCTTACATGTGACTGTCCCATAGATACAAACAGATCGGTCTGTCCAAAACCGTGTACTCTGGCCTCCAGTCTCTTTGGCTGTAGCAATCCACGCTGTCCACTCCCTTCCACACCTGATCTTACAAGTATCTGTGAATCCCGCACCGTAGCAAAACCAGCCCCCCAGCTCTTCATCCCCACCTCCAGAAAGCCTCCTTGCACAGGGTAGTTCCAGCTCTTTCCCCCTACTCCCCTTCTCCTGCTCCTACATGGCATAGTGCATCCCTGCGCCCGTCCGAGAGACAACAAGCCCTGGAGCATATCTGAAAATGAAAACACTCCAGCTTTTTTTTTCTTTCTTTTTTTTTTTTCTTGATTTGGTTTCTTTTTAGCATTTTGCTGTCAGCTGGAGCAAACGACAGCTGGCTAAAACATCATGTTACTTTCCAGAAACATTTCCTCTTTTGGAGATCAGTTGAAATGAGCTATGCTTACTTTGCTTGAGCAACACTCTGAAGGCATTGCCCTCATGTGCAGGTATTGCATTGATCTGAGACGTGTCATCCCGGCTGGTGTAAGTTGTTTTGCATCTCGAATAGAAAGAGTGAAAAAAAAAACCCAACACCTGAGTGGGCCCTAATCCTTTCTCCCAGGTAGAAGCTTGGTTTTGGCTTGCAGCATGTCAAGATAAAGATTAAACCTCCCTGCCAAAAAAAAGGAAATGCTGATGAAGACTTCAGCAATGTTTCCTATGGGCCGAAACTAACATCTGAATGTGGACGAGGCGCGGGGAAAAGCTTACTCAAAAGTACAAGGATCTGAAATGTTTTCTGGGGTTTTCTCAGCTTTGTGATACAAAAGGGGAATAACAGTCTTTCAGGACAGAGAGAGCGGAATTTTTCTTGTGGTAAAGGGGGAGTTTCCTGTCCACGTGAAATCCTGTGTTAGTCCTCAAGCAGCATTATGAAGGTAGCAGAACAAAATCTTTGAAAATGACTAGTCTAAACACTGGCTAAGATTAACTATCTCTGCCTTTGCAGCAAGGAGAATTGCTCTGTGTTGAATACTGATATTTTTGTACTTAGAGTTCTCATTCATCCTCCCTTGGGTGCTTTTTCCCCCCTGCCTTCTTTTTCGTGATGCCATACCACTCCGCAATGTTAGTTTTGCCTCAAAAGCTTTCTGGTTCTTAGTCAACTTTATTACTAGACCTCTTTTTAAGGGAATGAAAACTGAGAGACCATCAACAGTCAGAAGTGATGCTGGTTCGCAACTCTTCTAATCACACACTGAGGACAATATGATAATGTGTGTCAAAGCTTTTCATCTGTCAGGATTTCGGGAGTCTTATTTTTATCCACTGTCAGCGTTGTTTAAAAAAAAAAGGTCTCACTCATGAATGTATGCTTTTTAAATGAATGGATAGGTTGTAATCTTTTGGAACGTTTTTCTGGTAATTGGGACAATTGAAAGATTTTCTTGGAGATCTGCACAACTGAAGAAAATTCCAACCTGTACTGAGGTTGTTAAGTGACTGGACTTCATTTGACTGAAAATGTTTATTCCTGATCCCTTAGGAAGTAATGAGCAACATAGATACTAAATCTTAGTTGAATGTATTCTGCATAGATCTATGACCGTTATTGCCTACATGTATTTTACTTTACAAGATGCAGGTTGGCCACAGGTGGAATGGAAAGGGTGGATTCAACTTTGAAGAGGGTTGTGCGATGCTGATAATGTGATGGTCCAGAATTGTAATGAAGACTCTGTGATTTTTCTAGGATTGTATAGGAAAACTAACCAGTCTAGATAAAAGCTTGGGAAGAAAGAAACTCACAAATGGTCACCTTCTAGTGGTGGACCTGCTTTCTGTCTAGACAGTGAAGCTGCAGCTTGGAAACAAAATGTGTCTAGCATCCAGTTTGGCCTCTTTTCCTAAAGGCTGCAGAAACAGAGAGCCTGTCTCCTGGCTCCTTTCCTGCATACCAGCTTAATGACATGCAAATATTCTGCAAGGAATTAGAATTAAATTCTTACATTAGATAAATGTAATTATCTAAATAAATTACATTTATGTAATACTCGTTCTGAGGTGAAAATGGAAACTTAACATTATGACCTCATTGGGTTACAAAGCTCTGGCACTTCATTTCAAAAGTACTTGCTAAAAATGTCTTGTTGGGTTTTAGGTTTTTTTCCCTCTCTTCGTCTCATCTTACCCCATCCTGTACTGTTTTCCCGTACCATCTCCACATTGCTCCTAACAATCAGTTCCACAGACTCCTACTCCTCTGCCCTCAAACTCTTGTTCTTGTCCTTAACATCTGCTGTTTCTCATCTCAAGCTCCCACGCCCTCCCAGAGCCCCCGGCGTAGCGTGGCCGTAGCTGATGGCAGCTCTGCAGGCAGCTCGATAGCAGCACAGGAGCTTGTAAGGGGGACAGGTTGAAGGCTGGAACAGAGCGCGGTGCTCTGGTGTCTCCACCTGCCTCCACAGCGGCAGAGCCTTGGTCTCCGTCCTGCGGGGGCCGCATGGGAAGGGGTACACAGACGTGCAGAGCAGTCTAGAAACAGCTGCATGCGTCACAGAAAAATCAGCGCTTTCTGTGACTTTAATTGCCCCACTTGGAAAAACACAGTCATTTGGAGTCAAACCAAGTGGGGTATTTTTCTTTCCCTTTTTAGAAGGAAATTTGCATTATCTATTTCTTGGTATTTTTAAGTTTTATATTAATCCAAAATTATTAGTTTAATTTGGAAACAAAACTAAAAACTTTTAATTTTGAAAAATGGAAATGAATCATATAGATGTGTTACTTTAAAAAATTGATTTTTAGCCCCAGGAAAAATAATCTAAATTTCCTAGTTGTTTTTAGTAATCCAAATATGCATCTTGTGCAGCAAATAAAAATTTAGTTTTGTTCTGAAAAAAACCCACCTAGCTGCTATGTGAGAATTTGATGCATGACATCATCTCTGGAGGATACGTTCTCATATTTCAACCCTGACATCAACAGACCGTGTGTTTTCCTTTCTTTACATTGTTTTGCTCTGGCTTATCTGTTTGGTATTGTATAGCAACCAGGAATGCACACAAGACATCTATTTTCTGCATATTATTATGTATATTTCATCTAATAACCTCATTAATGAAAGCTTTTCCTAGTTGGCCTACTGACAAAGAGTATAGTGGTTTATTGTATATTTTAATCCTTTTATTTGGATGGATGATTTGATGTCATGAGGGACTGAAAAATGCAGTCTATTTTGAAGGTGCTGTGGACAGTTTGTACATTGAATTTACATAAACCAGATGCTGAAAATGATGACACTCCTACCACTGGGCTCTCATTTCACTTGAGACTTATTTTGGGTTTGGGGATTATCTACAAGCAAAGCCTGTAAATGCTGCTTCTGTTTTCTAACAGCAAGAGCAAAAACCTGCGTCCCACCGCTCCTAAAAGCAGTTGATTATTCTGCATTTTGCAGATGAATCATCCCTGTGTGTTTATTTTACATACACTCTGAGGTTTTTTTACCCTAATTGCTGTGGGTTTTTTTATACCCAAGAATTATTTTGCCACAAGCAAAGCCATTTCATTCCTGCTTGCTTAATCTGTTCTCATTACACGTCTGCTACCTTGACGGGAGTCATAACCATAGGTGCTACATCCCATAGAAAATATCACATATCATTCAGAATTTAAACTAATCATTAGTTCTTTACTGAAGAGGTCACTAAGGCTTGTATGAGTGTGGTCTACAAAGCTCTTTTGTTGAACTCTGTTCTTTTCTGAAGGCCAGTGTAATCTCTAACTGTGTATCGCACGAACGAGGGCGAGACAGCAAAGAAACTCCCAGTAATGTGCTGGGCAAAGCTGGATTAAAGAGACTGTAGACCCTCAGCCTGTTGGAATGGGCTGAAGGGGAGGGTGGCCTGTATTTCAAAGAACTTAAAGGTCACGTATAGTTCAGCAGCCTGGAACACCACTATCTGGAAGAAGCGTTGTCAGAGCTGAGACTCCTAACAATGCTTCGCAACTTTTAAAGACATTTTGAATGTGAGACTGAAGGAAGACAGTATGTCCTAGCATCATTGTATTTTATTTTCTTTACAAACAAAACCAAAAAACCCCACCAAAAACAACAACAACAACAAGAAGCAAGCTTCTCTGAAGATTTAGTAGCTTTAGACACTACCGTTTTCCTTAGGGAGGCGGGAGACAAAATGCTGATGGATTATTTTGATTGGGAAACCAGCTGAGCCATGGAGGATGTGGAACCAAAGGAAATCATGAACAGGGAGTGGAACTGAGCACGGTGCAGAAGGAAAGGAGGTTGGAATAGCAGGGCTGTAGGATGTGATTTACGGAGGAGGAGGAAGATGGCTTAAAGTGAGCTGCTGGGTCACCAGTGAGGCTGGGGAAGAGGCTTGTAACAGTCGGTTACAATTGCTTACTGCGAAATTGCCTAAGATAACTTGTTAAACAGGGACACACACGAGAAGCAAAATGAAAGTAGATGGCACCAGTGAGTGATTTTTGAGTGCTCATAGAAGCATTTTCTCACTTAGAGGTTAGAGATGTGTTCCCTATCAACTCAGTTTAATTAGAAACATTCCTCATATATTAAAAATTTGAAAAGGGGATACTAGAAAATTGTCAAAGCAAATAGATCAGCACCATCATCTCACTTGTCCTCTCCACTAAAATTTGTAAGTTCCTTCCCACCATAAAACTCTAACTTAATATTTCTTGGAGAAAACTTGACACTTTTCAGTCTTCATGTTATGACAAATATGGCTTTTTATGGCTCCTCACTAATGAATTGTTACATAAATCACTGTAAGACAATAGCAGATCTTTGATGGCATCTAGCATGAGGCCCAGGTCTGCCAGGTAACTCCCCAAAAGCAGCAGCACAAGATTCCAGTAAGGTTCCCAGTGTACTCTGCTTTCAAGGCAGGCTTAGAAATATTGACAAGGAAAACCAGCATATTACTGATGATAAGTATGAGATGACTCATTGTCCAAACATCAGTTGACACTGGCTAATAAGAAACATAGCAGCAGGACGAGGAAATTAACGGGCTTTCTTGGATCAATCTGCTTACAACATTCCTGCTGATACTCAAACAGGGATACAAGATATAAATTCCCAGACTTTTCTGGGGAAAAAAAAAATTCCTACTACTCCTAATCCCTAACCAGATCATTTCCATCCTCACTCAAAATCCAACTCTCAACCCACTGTCTGTATATGTTGATTTTTAAAATTTATTTTATTTTCTTTTTTTTTTCAACAGAGAACAGCAAATCCTAAGTGAATCGGTACATATCTGTGAAAGTGGATTGGGACAACCATCTTTACGGGCTTCTTAAAATCCAGGTCAGAGTGTATTCAAATCCTGACTGATGTAATCACTTATGGTGGCAGAAAGCCTAATAGAGCAAAGCTGTTTGTACTTGAATGTCAGCTCAAATGCTTCCCATACCAAGGGTTTTGATGTCCTCCCCCCTGCCCAGTTCCTTCACGAGCAGCACAGATAATGAAGAAGTCTGTGACACAATGTCTTCATTGTGCAAATGACTCTTGGCTCTTTGTCCTTTTATTCTTGCACACAGATGAAGAGGCTTCTTGGCTTTCTGGCAGATAGTGAACTGCATCTGGCTGAAGATGCACAGAAAGGAGAAGGGCGGAGGAACAAATGTGTGTATATGGCGGAGGTATCCCCAATCCCTTTGATTATGGCACTATGGGCATTCACATGGTGTGTTCAGCCTGGTTTAAGCTACCTTCTGTTTCTGTTACTACAAACATTTGACTTCAGCTCAGGCCCTGAAACCCATGAGCTCTCTGAGACAAGAGCTCCCCAAGGTCTATGGGTGCTGGTTGAAGCTAGCCCTGCTGTGAGCAGGAGCTTGGACTAGGTGATCTCCAGCAGTCCCTGCCAGCCTCCAGAATTACGTGCTTCCCTCTGTTCCCAGATGAGCGTGAACCAGCCAGCTTAGTGCTGGTCTGTGCCAGGCAGTGCTGCTCCCTGGGGCAGGTGGGTGGCTTCTGAATTTTCTCCAGTTGTCTGCTGCCCCCTCCCCGGTATTTCTCACCCTTACCAGTGCTCAGCCTTCACAGTTGGAAGAAGAGCAATGAACTCTAGCAGGACACTCCCCCCTCCAAGTGCAGAGACTTCTGCAGAGACTTCTGCAGAGACTTCTACATTACTTACTGCTAGCAGGTAGATGAACTTTTTTTTTACCTTGACAGTGTTGTTCATGGAGTCATTAAACTGGCTGGTGAAGCTCCCCGAGAGGAGTCCTGACCCCCTTCTCCCTGCTGCGGTTGCAATGTGGTGCAGTGGCACCACTCTTCCTCCTTTTTGGTGATGCAGCTGAAGTCGGCCCTGCAGGTTGCCTTCCCGCAGTGACTGCTGCAGGACTGCTGACCCTTTGAACTTCTTTGCAGAGCGTGTGTAAGGCAGAGAGCGCAGTCATCTCAATAGGAAAGTGCTTACTGGGGAGCTGTGAATCACTTTGCGGGGCTGGCGGCATGCTTTCCCTTCTTCACCGCAAGCGCTGGAGCTCCTGACACCCACTCAGCCAGGAAGGGGCCCTGCCAGCAGCTGGGGTGCCTCAGTGCAGGGGTCTGCTCCAAGCCCCCAGCTGCCGGGGGGCTTTGTCATGGCTTTTGCTGCTCCCGTGCGATGGGTGGGAGCAGGGCTGAGCGCTGTGGGCGCCGGGAATGGCCTCATCAGGGGAACTGAGCTGAAAGGAGAGCAGCTAGCAATTGTATGTGAAATCTGCACTGTGCTGGAGAGGGATTCTGCGCTCGCAGCATGGATCGAGAAGCCTGTCTCTGCCGGCCATGCTGTTACGGTTTGTTTATTTTCATAGTGTCTAGGAACTGCGCTTATGGATGAAGACCTCTATTGTGACTGGAACTGTGTAAACATTTGGTACCTACAACATCCTCCCTTCCCCTTCTCGCACCTCCTCTAATACAGTGTATGCACTGAGCGTAAAGCATGGGATAACAGGAAGGTCCTAGCAGTTGGAAGGAGACAGGGAGGCAATTTTTGTCACCACCCTCATCTGTGTGCCATAACAAAAGGGATTGTGTATCCTTGGAAAAGGATAGTAAAATGCTTTTGCTTTTTGTTTAACAGGAGCTCCTTACCAGCGTGAGTTTTTGCAAGAGGTGCCTTCCTGAAATGAACAGTGGCAATGAACAGGCCGACTGGCACTGGGAGCTGATCGTTCTGTGTAGATGGATAGGTAGGCAGAAATCGGAAAGGCCTTGAAAGGGAAGGTGAAGAACTTCATTTTCATGTGGGGGGCCGACAGTGGAAGGATGCAATGGAGAAAAGATGAGAGATGATCTTTTCAGCTGCTTTCTAGGTGGTTCGGAGCAGGAGAAGACTGTGCTTCATAACTCCTGAGAAAAGGATGTTGCAACATTCGACATGAGGAGAACATGGATAGGACTTTTGGCTGGCTGGCTGGGGTAGGAAGTGTCTTAGACAGGAAGAGCTGCTGCAATTTAGCTGTGGGCTGAACCCGAAGACTCAAAGAGAAGCCAGTCTCCAAGTCTCTTCCCTTGGTTTTGGGTAGACAAAAGGCATAGCTCAAGTGAGGAGGCAGGAGAATAAGAGGAATTAAAAGCTTTATTGAGGATGCAAATATAGTAATATTCTTTTTGCTTTTTTGGGAACACTTTGCAATAGACGTCTGAACTTCATTATTCCTTTCACAGTTGCTCCTTCATTGAGCCTAAACCAGCCATTTGGTGAGCTACTTAGTGAAGGTTTCCTCTCTTTGCTGTCAAAAGCAGAAGTCCATTAAGTAATGTACTTGTTCTAGTTAGTTTTACTGAAGCTGCCAGTTTGTAGTGTGGCAGCAAACACTTTCTGTAACATCTAATGTTCTATGACTGACGAGCTGGAGTGTTTACACGGGGTTAGTTGGGGAAGTGGTTGCTAGCTCTGAAAATCACATGGGAAAAATACGGGATTGATTTAGATTAAAAGTTAAGCATGTCTGGATAAACGTAAACAGTTGGATTGCAGCTCTTATTTTACTGGAGTTTTTTATAGCTCTTTATTGAATAGTCTTGCCCATGGGCTGCAGTACAGTTCACTGGCACTCTAGCATGGCACATTCTTAGGGCTTTTTTAGGAGCTTGCCTTTAACTCTTTTCCCTTTTCCATTATACATTAACTCCCTTTTCAGTTTTATGTACATTAGATTTCAGCTTGTCAACAAACTTCTGTTATCTTTCTAAGTTTTCTGGTAAAATTATGAGGCCAGATAACAACCCTTAGAGGTAGAGGATAGGAACTGGCTATCAGGGTGTGCCTTGTACATAAAGGAAAAGGAACGAGGGATGGAAGGAAGGTACACAAAAGGTCAGATCTGCTGCAAATAGACTCTGGTTAAAATACTGACTCATGGGAACATAGAAAATGACAAGGACTTAGTGTATAGGTGGATTGAGCAGGCTAATTTTGTTACAGGTGTTTCACGTTTTTTCACTGAGGATAAAGCAGAGGTAAGAGAGAAGCAGAGATCATGGAGTGTGAGACAAGTTTAGAGAAAGCAGTGGAAGTCATAAGACAAGAGTTCTGAACTACACTGGAGCATCTGGTCCCCAGTAATGAACAAAACCAAAATTAAATGTACTTTTGCATACCCCCAACAATCTGAAAAAGGAGATGGGGTGTTTGTTTGCAGCGCTGAGGTACCCCTTGCAAATCTAAAGAAGGTGAGTTTTTTAGGGATTAGTTTTATCATCTTTTGTTTCCCTGTGTTTGATCTGGACAAATATAATGAGAGTGAAAGTGATTAGAGAGTTAAAATATACCTTAGGTTATTTGTAGTTTATCAGATACCAGTCAAGGCTAAGATGAATCAGTGCTGAATGATGCAATGACCCTCTCACTGTTTTCCTAGCAGGGCTCAGTTTCTCTTTAGCAAGGGTTTGTCTTCATCAGACATACTGCTGAGAAGATGATAGCTTCTCACAGATGAACATACTGTTACAGGAAACTGTCTGTCTGCAGGAAACTTGGAGGGAATTCTCTTGCATTAAGCAGACTGTCTGCACTTCATGTATTGGAATACTGAGTATCATCTCCACCACATACATCAGAGGGGAATACATCAATCCTTGGTTTTCATTTAGAGGTGATCACTGTGATTTTATTAAACATTTAAAAATATTTTTTTCAATGTTTTAGAACCTAAGTGTTGTATTTTAAGAAGGGGTTTTTTTGTGAAAGCATAGAAGTAGGTCTTGTAGTCCTGGAAGGTTTTTCAGTTTTATAATGGATTTGCACATTTGTTTGTTTGCCAGATGCATTAGAAACTTCTAGAGTTCTGACAGATGGAAATGTACCCAGAGGTCTGTACTGCTGGAATATTTACACTGCAGTTTGCAAATTCTCCCATTCAAGAAAATTCCTTCTATGCCCCATGAGAAAGTCTGGCATTTGAAGTGTGTGCTGGTGTCATAGGCGGATCAACTCATGAGGTAGCAGCACATGTGAGTTGTAGTGGGATAAAGCCAAAACCACCTATTCAACCACAGGTGAGTTAAAACACTTTCCCCCCTCCCTCTCATCTGGCACGCAGATGCCAGGCAGGCAATTAATTCCTCATGGCCCTGAATTCAGCAGCCACAGGAGGTGGCTCCCATCTCTGGGTGCCATGTGGGTTAGTCCAGTCACAATACAAGGCAGGACGATGAAATGAGGGAATAAAATAAGGCAGCATATTTCTCCTTTCCTGTGCTGGAGACCAGAGCTCATCAGGGCAATGACATGAGCACACTTTAGGCAGTACCATGGGTGAGGCCTTGCCTGCCATTTCTGAGTGGCTGGTAAGTAGGGAGGAACAGATCCCCTTCCCATGTCTGGGGGGTCCAGTTCCATTTAACCTTCTGAGTCTGAACCTGATTTCACAGTTGGAAATTTTTTCCTGATCAGAATTAGACCCAGAGTGTATAATTTTGATGATGAAGTAGTCCCATTAAATGCAAAGCACATAACAAAGGTTGAATTTTGATCAGATCAGATTTTTGAGAGGGTTCAGTTCCCATGCAGAACAACAGAAATACACAGAACACAAAACAGAAATACAAAGCCTAAAATTAAAAATATAAATGAGAAGCAGCTCACAATGGTAAAGGCTAACATTAAAGTCTAAAAAAATCAAAGTACATGTTTAGACATATTTAAACATGTTTAACACTGACACCTGAACAATTTCACACAAACCAGGTTGTAGGTAAATCCATTTGCTATAGAAATTGGCAAATTCCCAAGTAGACACAAACCCACTAACCTTTATCAGCTCGGCAACCACAGGAACAATGGAACTTTGCATTACCTGTTTTTATTATGAGCTAAATGGGAGAAATTACAGAGCTGAACTATCAGTGTAATTTTTTTTCAGTTTGGCTTTAGGGTGAGCTTGACTATAGAGAAAGTACTCTGTCTGGTTGGTTTCCTCTGATGACAGTGTAGCTTTTTTCACAGTGAAAGGAGAAAATACCTTTTAAAGGAAAATATGAGCAGAAACCCATGAAACCTGATGTGGGAACTTTAGCAGGTATAGCACATAAAAATACATCTAAGCCGTTTCTTCTTTTTTTGGTTTTACCCTGACTAGAGTACTTACTGACTGTGCTGCTTTTATGTTATATTTCCTGCTACGGTTCTCAGTGCACAAGCTGTAGGAGGTTTTTTTTAACAAAAATTTCCCAGTAGTAAATTTGTGTCACAAAATTCTTCTGGTCTACCCTTGCAGATAGAGTACGCAGTATGAAAGAGTGAGAAATGGCAATTTCATGAGCGGAATTTCACAACCTGGTGCCCCTCTGTGGTAAGCACAACTCTGCATGGCTTGTATTTGCACTTTGGCATCAGGGCACCTTGGGAAGCATAGTGTATGAAGTGGGCTGCTTTGGCAGCGTAAATGTTCTCTGCTTCCTTGTCCTGAATTGTGGAAGGTATATTTTGTAATTGAGCTCAATTTTTTCCCTTTATTTTAGTGTTATTTTTTAGTGTTAATAGGTTCTGGGTTTATTGTTTAATAGATTAGGATAGTGTTAATAGGTTCTGGGAGGGGAGGTCAGAATTGCCTTTGCTATGAGGACAGTGCTGTGGTGAGATCTGTGAGGATTTTTAGTGTGTGGCAGTGAAATTTCTCATCTCAGGCAAGCAGCCAAAAAGGCCTTAGCTCCCACGTACACAGTAACATCGACAGCTTTTGGAGAGCTCCCGGTAGCTCAGGGAAGCTGAGGTCTCAAGATCAGCACAGTTCTTCAGAACATGGGTTTGTAAGCCTCCTTTAAGTATTGGAAGGCCGCAATAAGGTCTTCCTAGAGCCTTCTCTTCTCCAGGCTGAACAACCCCAACTCTCTCAGCCTTTCCTCACAGGAGAGGTGTTCCATCCCTCTG
>JAVKLA010000093.1:22727772-22793853 GCA_034782735.1 Sagittarius serpentarius | reverse complement strand
AATGTGCTGAGGACCCCAGAGCTGGACGCAGTACTGCAGGTGGAGCCTCACGAGAGAGGAGTAGAGGGGAAGAATCGCTTCCCTCGACCTGCTGGCCACGCTTCTTTCGATGCAGGCCAGGATACGGTTGGCTTTCTGGGCTGTTAGCGCCGCACATTGTTGGCTTGTGTCCAGCTTTTCATCTACCAATTAATTACCACTGGGTAATTAAGTCTGAGAAGAGCAGCTTGGGAAATGGAAGTGAAGCTTGAAGGGAGGAAATCTGGAAGAATTCCTGTGGGAAACTGCTTATGGGTATATGGCTGCAACCCTGATGTATCTCCTGAGGTTTAAAACCTTACGTCTTGTAGGGGGACACCACAGGCAAAGTTTTGCACACAGAAGCAAATGTGACCAGAGTAGTTGTACCAGTTCCCAGCCTCAAAGGGGTCTCACCAGTTCCAGAGACTTCCCTTGTTTTTCAGTCTTTGTTACATATAGCATCTAAAAATGTAGCCGAAGCTGCTTTTTCCCGTTTCCATTCTGTTTTCGCTATTTTGACCTGATGCATATCAGATGATTCTAGCTTTTGGAAACATATTCATTTAAAAAAAGAAATGCACATTTTTATTTCAAGAATACAAGTAGTTCTGTTTAGTAATGCTTTTTTTCCAAATTAAGCATTCATTTCCAAAATCTACAGGGGACAAAAAGCAAGCTTCATTTGCTATTTGCTGCAATATTTAGCTACTATAGAATCCTAATTCATGGTACAGTAAACAATTCTAGTTTTTTGTGAGATTTGCCTTTTCTACTTTATTATGTTGTCTTCCTTCAGTAGTACTGAAGATATACCATAACACTTCTTAATACTAAAATCTTTACAAGTGTCTGTCATACACTCATTTCCTATCTTGAAATTATTTTCCTATCTTGAAATTATTGTTTTAGAAAATTTCCCCTTAGCATATGAACTATGATCTTCATTATCTCTCTTATCTTTAGGGTTTTGAAAAAAATAAAATGAATGCAGAAATAATCCTTTTAGAGTTAAGATTTTAAAATTTCCAGAAGAGATTAGCAATAATGTAGTTACCGAAACCATAATGTCTCACAAGTAAGGTCACAGCTAAAAAATGCAAACCAAACAAGCCCTACTCCCCAAAGGCTGTTTTCATTCAAGAGAAAATTTTCCTTGCTCTCAGATCAGATTTCAGATATGTATAAAATAAATGATATTGCACTCTGCAACTAAAATAAAGCTCCTGAATGCCCCTTATTTTGGAGAGCATCACCCATTCCAGTACCAAAATTACTTTTGTTCCATACAAATTTTTTGTTCCTTCACCTTTGTTATCAATAATTGCTTATTCAAAGAACTGTGAAGCAGGGTTTTACCATACTCTCACAGAATAGCTCCTAGAGGAATTTACTGTCATGGAGGAGCAACTCTTTTATGATCACGTGTGATCGCATCCTGAGTCTTCCTTTTGCATTGCATTGAACATCTTGGCCATGGAATACTGAGAAATTTAAACTGACCCCCCCCCCCCCAGTTTGTCTCAACACAAAGGGATTAACTATTCCTTAGTTCAAGCCTAATGAGTAGAGCTGTATCTTGTGAATGGTTTATTCAGTTGACTTCATTCTTTTCCAGCCCACAAATCTTCCAGTTTGCATTTTATTTGTTATTATTATTACTACAAGTATTATTGCAATGCCAGGAAATTGTAGTTATAGAGGAAGATTCTGTTCTGACCGTAGCACAGAGAAAAGGTCCTTGCCTCACAAAGCTTGCTTTTTAAGTATGAAACAACACAAGTGCCTGGAGGGCCTGTGTGCAGACACAATAGGGCAGTAACGATCACCAAGAGGGACTGTGGTCATCGTGTGCTGAATAGTTTTCAAGATTCTCCTAGTATCACAACAAGGGAAGGTTTTTAAGCAGGTAGTTGAAAAAGAATAGTAATTGTCATTTTGCGAATGTTAACAGGGAGATCCTCCAAGTTTCGAGTGCAAAGTGGATATAAACACAAAGGCAGAAGCTTAAAAATGTAAAATGTAATGATTAGGCAACAAGCATCACTGGCAGTGAAAGTTGAAATCTGACTTTAATATGACGTGAGAGATGATGAATACAAATGGATCGTGTTATGAAAAACCTTGAAGGTGAAGATCAGTGATCTATGTTTGATGTACTACAGCAAAGGAAAGATGCAAAGAGAACTGAGAAGTTCAAACAGAGGAAAGAAATCAACTTTGAAATAGCATATAGGCTATGCATGAAAAAGTCAAGAATGTTCTTCTTAAGGAGAAAGATATTACAGTGATGAGATGACTACCTGAAGAGCAAGTCTTCGATATGTAAAAGGTTAAGGAAGGATCTATCTTGGTGGTAGTGTATGAAAAAAACTGGCAAGACTTGGGCATAGCCTCAATATGAGGACTTAAGGACAAGCCAATGTCAGAAATAGTGTCATGAATCTTTTCGTGATGGCAATGCATCTTATCCATTGTGCCTGAGAAAAAGGATGTCAGATATTTGGAAGGGAATTATGAGCCCTTTTTAGATTCTGCTAGGCTTGAGGTGTCATCTTAACGTCTATAAGAAGATGCTTGACACATGGAAGAAAGTTTTTGTTGGAACAAATGTACCTGGTGTTCAGTGGTAGATCTATAAACTGTCAGACTGGAGATGGGAGCTGAGTTTGTAAATCTTATGATTTACTAGAGATAAGGTATAAATGGAGAAGTGGGAAAGATTGTATATTTATGGGCTTGGAAAACAGCTGACACTGAAGAAGGGGGTAAGGATTAAATATTGGTTGTCAGGTTGTTTATAGCCTGGGAGGAGCTTCTTTTGAGTGCCAGGATTGGAGAAAAGGTAGGATGGCAAGGGAAGAGGCTGCTTCCAGGCGGTGCTTGCACAGTATATGCTCAATGAATCTGGAGGTGAAAGGAAGCCAAGGATGTGCTTGGGCATTGTTGATACTGGAGAACTGAAGGTGTGTTGGAGTCCTTAGAGGAAATATCCAGAAATAGCTAGGAGGAAATGGAAGCAACATGACTATGCATGAAACAGATCAGGGGACATGCTCAGAAGGGAATGACAGGAGTAAGTGAAGTAAGTAGAGGGAGAGATCAAATGAGAAACTTTGGTGGCTCTTTCTTTTACATGTAAATTTGAGGGCTTTATGTCCTAGGATATTAATTAAACTTTGTATTTGTGAATGTAAGTATGTGTAAATAGGATTTGTGTGGGTCAATTTACCTGGGTTCAGCAGTTAAAATTTGCTGTATGCAATTGTTTTGTATGCAGCATGGACATCTAAATATGCTTCTGGATTTGAAAAAAAGACCCTTTGTTACTTTCACAGGAATGCAGCTGTAAGGGGTTAGTTGCAAAGACTAGTTTCTACACACAGGAGTTTGATTCCCAATACTCCTGTTACAGCCAAGGGGACATGCTTCCTACTGGAGAGACTTCAGTTCACCTGCAAGGCTCCTGCTTTGAATGAGCCTCTTTAGAGGAATCTATGAAGGCAACCTTGTGAGGCTGCTCATCAGAATTCACAAATACTTTTCTAAATTCCCCCTTGTATACTCAGGAAAAATACTGCACTACACGATTTAAACTGTGTCTGAATATAGAAGCACCAATACATAGTTTGCTGAGAAAGGTTCACGTTTCATTTGAAACTTCTTCAACCATTTGGCTTAGACTGACCCAATCCTGAACTCAAACAAAAATGAAAGAGGAGAATTAAAATCCAAACTTGCTCTCACTATTGGGTTCAGGAAGGATGGTGGTGATGGACTGAGGCATGAACAACTAATTTTAGCAAGGAAGAAGGGAAGGAAGCTAAGCAGACTACGAATTGATTTAACTGTTATAAAAATGAGTAACCGGGTTTGTAGGAAGTTGTATTATCTTTTGCTAGACCAACTAATGTTGTTGGAAAATAACACACCTACAATCTGTTTTTTTCAGCAATATTGAATTGCCTAATAAAATATAATACCTGACATAATAGCTTTTTCAATCTCATAGCATGTTCAAAACCCAAACACGTAATGTGGTGTTGATATGAAATACAGCTTTTTTCCTTCAAGCATAGAAATAAACCTTGCTTCAGAGTAACAGTTTACTTTGATATCAAAATAATATGGAAAGCTAGAACCCAAGCTTTTGCTTGCTTATTAATACCTTTGGGACTCTTAACAGCTTTTTTTGACCTCCAAAAAGCATTCTTGCCGATTGTCTTCTTTGGTTGAAACTATTGATCTTTTTGGTTAAATTGATTATTGGTTTCAGTTGCGACAAAAATGCTATTTAGGGGCTTTATATTTAGGTCTGGAACTATACATAAATCAAAGTGTTAGTATTCCAAAATATAAGAAACAAAGGTATCCTTGCAGCATTTCCAGATCAGGCATAGGATGGATTTCACAGATTTAATTTTTAAACTAAATGTATTCATAATTTTTACTATATTATCCATAGTAATGTTTAATGTATTAATATAGTATATAAATTAATAACTATTATAGTAATTCTATTAATACACTGTTATAGTAGCATTATAGATTAATATTTTACTTCACAATATTAAATTAATATTTACATTTATTTTAATTTAATTGTTAACATACTGGGAATTTACTTACCAGTAGCTAAACTTAGTGAGAGCAGAAAACATCAAAGGGTTGTTTTATAGCTTAACGCCTGAAAAACGTCAGGAGAGATTTATAAAATTGTTGTTGCTGTCCCAGCTATGACAGGTCAAGAAACAAAAAGTAGTACAAACTCCCTTAAAAAAAAAAAAGACTCTCAGAAGTGAAGTTGTTGGTGTTGTTTTCATTAATGACTTGACAGGAAGTTTCCTCTCATGCATGTTCTTTCATGCAATCATTTTCTTTCAAGTGCAGTACAAAAGTTTGGCTCAGCAAATATAATGGGAACATGTAATCAGCAACGTGAACCTTAATGAGGAAGTGAAATTATTGTCATGCAAACTCTGAATAGCATTTCTTTCTCCATCTTCCCATGAACAAGGCACTATGCTTACATCATTCGACTAAAGTTAACATTGATATCGTCATATGAGCTAGCCCTTTCCTGTCCCATCTCTCATCTCTCAAAGTGCACCTTTGAAAGTTGGATCTGCTGCCATTACGTATGTATTCCTAGAAGACCCTGCCCAATTCATACTGTTATAGCTTTCCCCTCTCAAGTCTGTCTTGCTCACATGAGGAGGAAGCCTCTTCTGCCTGTAAAGATAGGCTTTGAACTTGTACTGGTGGGAAAGGGTGGTTTACGCTCGGTTCGATGGCCAGCTGGGATACCTATGTTAGACCTAGGTATAGTGTGTTGTTTGGGACTAGGCTTAGTGTTTGAGGCAGCTGGACATGGTGAGGAAGGTTTGATGGTGGAAACTATGGAAACAAAGAGCTGACTGGTTGCTTCAGAAAGTATTTTATTTAGGTCTGGTAATGACTGAAGTGCTTAATCTCTGGTTACGGAGATGGGTAAATTAGGGTTGCAGTTAGAGAGATGACTGAAGAAACCCAGGCCCAGAAAGGATATTTTACTACTGGATATTGTCAAGTAGAGTGGGATCCTAAGCACCTGGGAACAAATACCTTATGCTTTTTCCTTGGACTTGTTGAAATATCTGCAGTGTATATACAAAGCTGAGTTCAGGGACAACATTTGAGAAAGCAGGGCTGGAAAAGCAAAGTTTGTTATTGGATCCTGTAACATCTGTGAAGATAAAAGGAAAACTGGGATCTCTGAAAGCAAATGGCTCTCATTGCTTTCTCAAACACTAATTTCAGTCCCAGAACTCAAGGTAGCTTTAGCATCATATGGTACCTCAGTCAGCTGCAGAAAACAAGGTCTAGAAAGGGGGCTTGCTGTTTCATCATAAAATGTTTATAATAATGCAGCAAGAGAGAGCTTCTATGGCCAGTAAAGATTATGTTGAATTCAGAGTCTGCTGAGGAAGGGTTAGGGTAGGGTTTTAGCTTAGAAATAGGTTTCAAGCAAGCAGAGCCTGGAAAATGATATTCACAGTTAAAAACTGTAGTGTCAGCAGAGATAGACATGAAAGCCAGTGTTCTCTGCCATATTTCAAGTACTATGGAGATAGCTGTACTGGGCATAAGGGCAGGGTTTTGGAGGATCTGTTAACCTGGTGGATGTGGTTGGGATGATAACTGGTCATTCCTTTTAATTGGGCGCAGCTAATGTGACTGTTTTGTTTGAGCTTTCAATGTCCTTAGATCTCCCAGAGTTTCTGGAGGGTCCAGATAACACGTGAGAGAGCTATGACTGATGTTTACATACAGATCAAGCCAATCTGCTTCACACATGAAGGTCAACCTTACTGCCTTAGTTAAGTCTGGAGTATTGATTTGCCTTACCTTATACAGCTGGACTGAGTTTTCTAGGTGTCCATAACTCACTTCTCCTTCTGTGGATTTTCAAAGTGCAAGGCTTTTTTTCCCAGAAGGACTGGAAACTCTAGCTTTTTCTTACTATGATGTTTGGGTTTTTTTAGCCTTGCCCTTTCGTGGATTTCACAATTTCACCAACACAAAGAGCCTCCATATATTTGCGGGATATGGGTAGTAGGAATACTTTTTCACTTGTAGAAGGACCTATGCAGGTGGCAGACTAATCAAATGAGTATATGCCTGTGTGGGACGGAAGAGGTTGTCAGTGTATGGGAGCTGAGACAATTCCTTCATCACAAGGGTAGTTTCCTAATTTGTGCAAGTCATCGGTGATGATGAAGTTTGTCATTGTAATCTCTATAGCCAAGACTCCTGGAGGAACATCTAATAGATGTTTTTACTTCCACATGATGGATGAACAGCATTTCTGATGTTGAAGTGGGGTTCTGAGGAATTTTTCAGTCATTTTGAGGATTTTCAGGAATAATTTGGAATAATTTGAATAAAGATGAGAATCAGCCTGGCTAGATATAATATGGTAGAATCCATCTCTAATTCCAAATTAATTCTCACCATATGTAATTAGTTCCTTTGAAAAATAAGGGCAGTGGTTAATTGTATATAAGAAGGCGTGACTAAGGTTACAAACATATTTGCAAAATACATTTTTTCCAGTTTATACAATAAAGAACAAATTCATTTCTGCACAGGTCAGAGACTGCACTTCTATCAGTGGATTTCTTTCTGTTGGAGAGTTTGCACCAGCTTTGCCTGAAGTCAGGTTCAGTCTTTGCTGACGTTAACAGGGAATAGGCTGAGCAGCAATATCTCTTCTTTCTGCATTCCAGAAAATGCTAATTGCCTATATAACATGGACTTGATATTACTATATAAAAATTATTTTCATGCCATATTGCTGTTAAGAGAATTGATGCTTGCAGTTTTCAGAAAGCACAAGCATCTTGCTTAAAACTGCAATTTTAGTCCTAGCAAAAGAATGCCCCAACAAACAGTTTTATTATTCTGATTATACCCTCTCTGCATGAGACTTAGCTATGATTACGGGAAATTAGGGAACGTTTCTGCTGTGGAAGCATAATGATAACTTCTGTTAGTATTTTTAGGTCTGTTTTGAAAATGTAGGTATGAATGATACGTGACTTTCAAATCTCACATTAACCAGGTCTTCATATGCTGGGAAACTCCTGGCTGACAAGAGGCAGCAAAAATCTTTTTAGTGGGGTAGGCCAACTTGAATGTGCCTGTGCAGAAAAAGCTGGAGGCTTCCAAATTTTTTCTTTTAGCAGTAGCAAAAAGAGGGTCAGCAGAAGAGGAAAAAGGGAAGGAAGGCTGGGAGCAGGGAAGTGGTGTTTGGGGTGAAATAAAAAGGAAGCTATATCTCTCTCTGTACAGATACTTTCAATCCCTTATTTAACATAGAGTCTTTGGATTACATGGGCCACTTCCCTAAGCAGAGACAGAGTTATCACAAAAGTATGTGCAGGCGAGTGCAGTGACAGCAGAGCCGGAGGAAACTCTACAAAAGGTGAAGAAGGTGTGTTTTGATAATATATCATCAGAGTTCTGTTCACCCAAATGGTGAGCACACAGTTATCTGTACATGTCAGCTGGGCCGCTTGATACATGCTGTATGTAAAGTACTTCTTTTCTCTCTTATTAAAGATCTGAATCTCTACACCCATCTAAGTCATTCTCTGACTGTTTAGAAGGCTGGTAAGAAACTGAAGAGGAACAAGTTTCTTTCAAACTATTAGAGACTAAATATGTGCCTTTTGGAAGAAGAGAAAGACACAAACTTCACTGTGTGCTGCCTGAAACCCAACCTGTTCACGCCTTCGGCAGAGGTTTGTACAATTTATGCCTGAGCATGTCCTTGCTAGGAAGGTGGCTGTCTCACTGTGGATCTGTCTGACTTGTTTTCCAGAAAGAGTTGGAAATTATTTCATTTAATGTGTTAAAACTTGTGCCACTAGTCATAGGTGAACACTTCCTTCACAGAAAGTAGTATTTCCTGAAAGAAACAGATTTTTGTGGAAAGCTCTACTTCCAAGGAATCCATGAACAGCAAGGAGTGTGTCTATCTTAGAAATGTTTCAGTTGTCTGCAAGAACTCAGGGGTTTCTTCAGAAAATACACAAGCGCTCCGCTTCCAAAGTCCTTTTGAGGCTGGAATGAGTGAATTAGGTTGCCTGCTTTTGTAGAAGGACTGCAGCTAACGCAAGCAAACAACTTCAAGCATTTCTTGAGACTTCTGAAATTTAGTTAATCATTAGATATGCTGCACAAACGGCCCTTAAAACGGTGTTGAGAAGGCCACTTCCAAAAAGCTCTTTGGGCAGTGCTCTGTTCCAGCTGGAGTCACATGGTAAAATTCTCCTTCACTTTAATGGGAGTCTGTTTTTCAGTTTTACCTCTCTGTAGAATACACAGAAACTATTCCACAGAAAATAACTGAGTAAGTCAAGTGCTGGGACTTTTTTTTTTGGTTGTTTTTTAGGGTTCTTTTTAAGGAACCTGTCAGGCCAGAGCTTCTGAGCTGTGTTGTGGTTAATTCAAGCAGTAAATCTTTCTGGTCCATCTCTTGGCACCTCCTTTGGCCTCATGTTTCCACTCTGAAGCCAACTGGGAGCAATAGGTGAGAGGACATGCACTGGTTCAGGGTATTTTAAGCCCCTTCCAACAGGGCAATGGAAACTACAGCAATTAACATCCAGTACAGCGATCTGACTAAGTGCTGTTCTCTGTTCCCAAGCAGGAGCAAGCATATTAGTTCAAGCCAGACATAGATTAAGTTTCCCAGTGTCACTTATTCCTAAGATAGTGGAGAAGAACTTCTGCAGCTGGGTGCCAGTTTTACCTTGGCATCTTGGTGGATGTGGTGCCTGCTGCCTTTCAGCTGGGCCTCACAGGCTGACTCTTTCCTCATTTGGACATAACAGTAATGGACCAAACCGCTTTGGGACCTCACCCTGGCCTTCAGCTTGTGCCAAATGTGCAGTGGAAATGGGGTGGGTTGGAACATGAGAGTTGCTTCTGCTTCTGGGGGGAAAAAGCATGAGTTCAATGACATGGTAGATCTTTCTGTTTTTCATGAACATGTTAAAGTAACCCACATGAGCTCGATTTAGAGGTGTGTTAGGCTGGGGATAAAAGACAGGACAGTACTATTGATTTATACTATGACTACATTTGGCACTATGTCATCAGAATAGTTCTGCATTTTTCATGTTTTTATTCTTGGCTTTGAGAGAAGTATAACAGATGTTCTCAACACCCTACTGCCATAAAAGTTTTCTACTTTGGGAGCTATTCAAAAGGTTATTCAAATTGTGTGTTTTTATGAAATGAAGGGTGAACAATGTTTTGTTAATATGTTTCTTGGAAAGGAAAGGGAAGGTGTAATGAGGGCAGCAAGCTTTTTCCCCTCTTGTTTCTGGAGTAACAATTTACTTCAAAATCATTGTCGGTGCAGAGAACAGTTTATTAGAAGATCATCCTGGATGGTAAACTGTTCCTTAGTTTTGTGATTTCCTAGTGATGAATGTGTCACTACTATTGCTATCACTATTTTATTAGCAATCGCTTCCTGAAGACATTGTATTCATATGCTTAATCTCAGTTAAAATATTATTCATGTGTATATGCTTCCCGTAGAATCTCCTCTACCCTTAAACAAAGTTACCTCATGGACATAAGTACTCTGCAGACTGCATTGGTGGCCATCAGAATGGGCAAGAGTAAGTCGTAAGGAAAACTAAAAGCATAAGTACTGACAGAACACATTTATTCTTACATTTTTAGCGTGTCCCATTTTGTCTTACTTAGCAACATCAAAAGCTTTTGGCATTGACAGTATTCCATTTAAGAGTCTCACAGTTGCAGATGACATGGCCGATGTCTTTATTTGACTTCCAAGTGACATTCTAGATATGATCACAAAAGCATGCTTTGTCGGAGTTCTACTTCCCTATTCTGCTTCTTATGGAAATTCCAGGGCTGCTGACATTTAGGGTATATACAAGACCTATAGTGTTGGATCCAGGCTCATGGTCTCAGGTATGTTTTAGTAGAATCCTTTCTTCTGTTTGTTTTCCTCTTGACAAAATATTGATGCAGCATGCCACTTTTTCTCAGAAATGTGTAGTCCCAGTCTGTAATGTTGTCCGCCTAACAAAGCTGCCTACAATGTTACTTAATTTTATTTGATGATGCAAAATCTTGTATTCATTTTCTTGTGGTCCTTGCAGACCTGTTTTGGAAGCTCATTTTCTTTATGTTGGCTCCTTGGTGATAATGTTTTTGCAAGAATGATGAGTGTATTCAAGACTAATACATGATTTTTAAGTAGGAGATGATTTATGCTATTAATGGTTTCAGGCAAGCCAATAGCAACAATAAGTCTCAGTGGACAGACATGTAAATACAGGAAAAGCTAAACTTTACTGCATTATCCTATAAAGGCGACGTTTACTGACAAATTGGGTGCCTTTGTTTAAATTATAGAGTATATGGATTGTAAATGAACATAATATTTTTGAGCAAGTCCTGCATGAAACAGTGACCTACGTTGTGACTAAACATTTTAACACATTAAATACCATATAATTTCTATTTCTATGATGAAGCTTTCCGCAAAGCACAGCAAGTGCTTGGGGAAGTTACAGCCAGCTCCACATGTGAACTCCGACTGTGCATTTCAAAGCTGCTTTTTCAGAAATGTTGTTCTTTTATTATACAGTTCAATAACCCATAGTTCCCAACTCATTAGAACAGTTGCTTCATTTCCAAACTCTCTCCTACTCATTTGAATGTATGCCTCCCTACTGTATACAGTAGAGATGACCAGTTTCAAGTTCGAAGTGGTCTTTTGAGTGATTATGCTCCCTCTCAAAGCAAGTTACAGGGTAAAGTCAGGAAGGAGAAGAGAGAGGCAAGGAGGTATTTTAAGAGAATAATGGGTCTACATTGGTATCAGCTTGCAGAGACATCTAAGAATTGTCAGGTGTTCATTACAGTGTGCTGAAAATCCATGCCGCCATTTATTGAGCAAGTTGACAGTAAGAATAAAGTTTTTTCTATAGTGATGCTCATTGATATGACCAGAAAGGTAGTTCGTGTGCTCTTCTTATGTGCCAACCAGTTCCACTCTGCCAGGAGCGGACGTATCCTGGTGCTCCGTGTCAGCAGGGACAACCAAAATGTTAGGGTTCTTTTGTGAGAAACAGCAAAATAAGTGGGATATATTCACAGAAGATACTTGCAGAGTGGTCAGCCTAGTATAAACAACATTTGGGGACAGCTGTAAGTCAGTGCCGAATTAATTTCACTTGAGAAGTGAACACTACGAAGTCAGAGAAATTTGTGCACATTTGCAGTCTTCAAAGATTCAGCATGCTCCCAGCTGTTCCTTCCACCACTTATTAAACATTACCAAGTCTGAGCTGAGACAGAGCAATGTGGCAAGTAAGTCCCGAGATTTAGAAAATGAGATTAATTTGGTTTCAATTTTCATTGTACAAAACCCAATACCCTTTGTTTTTAAGATTAAGTAGTTCTGATAATGAAGAAAAATAAAGAAGTTTCCCTGGCATATGTTTATCTCTGATAGATTCTCTGTATTACTCACATATTGTAATATGTATATTTATTTTCTTCACTAAATAGAACTAAGACAATACTTCTTCAGAAAATTAGTCTTCCCCTAAGAAGACTTTTGTCTACTTACGGGAAGAAGCTAGGCTTGAAGATTATGTTTTCCAGAACCAAACAAGGTAAAAAGCCCTTGATCTGTCCAGATGTTTCCCCTAGGGACATGCCCTTCTCTTTGGGATCTCAACATGTTTGGTGAGTCATTAAGTTGTCTCTTTCAGTGTTTATGCTTTTGTTAAACTACTAAAGGTTTCCTTTTTGGTGAGAGCTAAGCAACTGGAATGTACAGAGGAGAGTTATCTTTTGTAGTCAGGATAAGTATTTATTCTCATAAGGTTATTAATGAGATGTTTCCTCACATGAAGTATTAGCAATCTAGCATTTCCTTAGCTGGAGTATTCACTATCTGTGCATCTGACACCTACTTTCAGGAGCTCAAACCACTTCTCAGGTGTCAGATTTTGTGTCTAGCGTTAAGCCTTTAGGTCTTCCTCTTCTCTCAACTTCTACAGCTAAAATGCGTATAATCCTTACAAGTTTTATCCAAGAAACTAATACTATATTGTTTTTTTTCCCTTAATCTGCTTTAACTGCTCTTCTACCCTTCCCTTCTGAGCAGTTTCCCAGAGAAACAGGATTTGTCCATTCCTTAGGTAGTCCCTACGGGCATCTTCCTTCAATTAGGTAGGTCCAAATGGCCAAAGACTTGGCCCATGACTGTGTTCTACCTGAGCTGGCCAGGCCCAGAGCAGCCAAAAACTTTGGGTAATCTTGAGACTGGTGCTTCATTTCCATATTGCTCCTTTAGGTAGTTTGCACGAAGCCCATTATTCACATTGCAAAACATGTATCTATACGGCAGGCAATGCTGGGGCATTTCTAGGAAATTTGTAAGAATGATCCTGAACTCTCTTCTTTGATGTCAGTCACATACATAACATAACTTCAATAGTAGATGAGATAAATGGGGGCCACACAAGACCACCTGAAGTAATTATACAAAAACTTTTGGGGAAAAATGAATTGCCCTAGAGCTAATCTCAAGTCATGTAACATAACTGTCACCCTGAGCTAGGCTTTGGTAGTTCTTGTATCTGTGTATGATTGTCTGCAGCATTCACTGTGAATCAGTGCCTGGCAAAAAAGCTGGAGTTCATTATGGGATAATTCTGGGGGTGGAGCGTCCACCTACCATCTCAAAATAACGCTTTGATATTACAGAAAATGCCAGTGTTGCTGTTTCAGGAAGGGAATCTTACTTTGGTAAGTGATGGCAGTGAAAACATGGCACCAGGACAGTACCACTCTCCCACTGAGCTTTAATAAATGGTAATTCCTTCTAAATGGAAAGAAATCCTTCTATATTCTTCCCCATACTTTATGGTATAGAGGGAGCCATAAGGCCGAAAGCCTCTGTAGAGTCTGTCTCTCTCCAAATACAAACTGAGGAGCCACATGATTGCAGCCCTGGTAAGGATTATGCTATCAGGGTGGAAGGAAGGGATATTTTGTCAGGCAGTCAGCATTGGCAAAGAGGGAGATAACTCAGTTAGGGGGTTCCAGTGCGCATCCATCTAACTGGGCCCTGGGAACAGCAAGAGCAAAAAGCAGACATGGATGGCTGGAAGCAGGATCGGCCAGTTCATTTTACTCTTCAGAGACAGGTGGGTCATGGCAAGCCTAGCTGGATGCTTCACTGCATTCCATAGATATATTTTTGGTTTCAGTAATGGCAGGGATGGTCAGTGGTGAGAATATATTGGTTTTCGGATACAAAAAGAAAAATTAACATTGCTGCAAGTGGGCGTTGGACTAGCTGAAGCAGGCTGTAACTCTTCTTTTTCTCCCCGGAAACACTTCCATCAGATTATTGACTTTGTGGTAGATCACATGTTTTGTTTTCAGGGTGTTTGTTTTTAAACATGTAAAGTGGTAACAATCAAACAGGGAAGAAATATGTTAAAAATAGGATTGTTTCTCAAAGGAGTCTAAATTAAAATTGTGATTTCTGAATGTTGAAGTTAGTTCTGCAATTTTCTTTTTTTAAAATTTTATTTTATTTGAAGGGTTTCTTTTTTACTATGAATCTGTAGTGGAAAAAAGTTGGCTGAAAATGGTGGTAAGATTAGATGAAGTGTGTTTCAGTTTATAATTTTTTTTAAGAAACTTGTACGTAAATGCTATAAGTTTTCCTCACGTGTCAGGTTCTCCTTCCTGCAGAGGGATCAACAGAGAAGAGATGGTAATTTAAATAAATTAAGTCCAAGAGCTCGGAGCCTTATGCCAACCTGCATGCCCTAACACATGAGAAAGAATGTGGGAGCATTACTCTCAATTTATAAGGGATTTCCATTTCTTGAAGCTGAATAGGTGAATGGAAATTTTGCTAATGAGAATAGTTATCTACCCACACCTCCCTCCAGCCGTGCCATGCCCAGAAGACCTGCCTGTATTACACTTGTTTCTACTAGCTGACATCAGGGGGTTGAAACTGAAGTAGGCCTGTGGACTTTCACTAAGTGAAATATAATTGTTTTGCACTCCTACATGTACTTCTGTCAGCATTCAGGAGCATTCATACTTTCCATTCCACCAGTGAGGTGCTCCAGAACTTTTCTGTGCCTTCCAGGGACACTTTGCATAGCTCCATGCATGGTTATTTGGCAGACAAATTCTCCTTTCTCATTATGAAAAGTTGAAAAGCTTTTCAAATAGCTTGCTGATGCCAAATCCCTCCTTACTTGTCCTATATTAGTCCTCAAAAGGTTTCTTTCTTCACTAAATAGTACCATAAATATGTATGGAAGCTGAAGTTCTACTACTGTTTGGAAGGTTTTTATAGGTGATTTTGTAAACACAATTATGGGGGAAGAAACCCCTCAAATTAATTGGTTGCTGCTTAACCATTTCAGTTCATGTCATATATGCTGGCAGCACTTCTTTTAGGAGTGCCTATCTGAATAAAATACAAAAAGTATGTGGTAAACAGAATGCTGATGCTGCAGTCATTGACTTTGGCTGCATCTAGTGTGAGAGGACCAAGGTTGTACCACATGCGGAATGCATGGTAAAGCCAACTGACATGGCAAATTCCTCAAGAAAGACTTTCATGGTGGATAACTACTGGAATAATAACATGAACCAGAGTTTTTCAGTACTTGTTTGGACAAGGCCCTGAGCAACTTGATCTGACTTTGAAGCTGGCCCTGCCCTGAGCAGGGAGTTGGAGTAGGTGACCTCCAGAGGTCCTCTCCAACTTCACTGATTCTATCTATGCATTAACCGACCTTTTAACTGGTTAACTTCTTGAATGATTTCATGAGATCTAATGGATGAAAATGGAAATATTCCATTGTCATAATAGTAGGAAGCTACAGAAGAGTTGTCTGTGTGAAAAAAACCCGTGACATCAGCATACTTAACTGCAACGACTGGAGCACTTTTATAGGTAGTTGAAAGGGATCCTATTTAGCCCATTAAAATCACTTACCAGAACAGGTGTAATTAGCCGATAATTTTCTTGTTTAAGAAAGGCACTTGCTCCTTTTTTTTCAGAGTATCCACTCAGAATTTTCAGGCTTTCAAATTAAAAACAAGTTTGGAAATACAATTTTATTTTTTCTTGCCACGAATATGTAAACAAGATAGATAAAGTAGGCTTTTCTCTTTTCCTGGAAATGACAGGATGTCCTCCAATTGTTAAATTCGCTTCTAGACTACAGTTTAGAAACATTTTTCACATTGTCCTAACAATTTTCATGCATTTTTGATGACGCTTTCTGCTATTTCCTTTTGAACACTAGCTATTTACTGCTTACCTGTGAAGTCTCTGACCTTCCAGTAGATGCTGCATTGCTGCAGTAAACTGATCATAGTGTTACGTTTAATTCTGTAATAATTTTTTTTGGGTATCTCCTTGTATGCTACTGACTTCAGTGATTTCATTTGCAAAATTCTTCTGAGCTGAGCTGAATACATGCTCATATCCACTGCTCAGACCCTCTTCTTGTTATTTTCTCAATATCAGTGAGAAGAAAAGTAGGAAAGAAGAACTGAAGACTAAGACTCATCAGCTTAGTTTAAATTCAAGCCATAATAAACTATGAAACTATTTCTAAGTAGATCAGTCTATTTCCCTTCTAAGACTTCGTGTAGCTGGCCTTGTGAGCATGGAGGAAGGAACAGTGAGGCTTTTGATGCTTTTCAGATAAGTAAATCAGGGAAACATGATGTAGATTAATCTAGTGTAGGATGCATAAAGTGGAAGAATCAGGTGCCTCATGAGCATGTCTTGTATCTGATAACATTTTCAGTAAATTGAAGGACAGTAGAATTTAAAATTATTTTGACAAATTGAAGAAATGGTCTGATAAAAGTAGGATGTGCTATTAAATCAAGCAGTCTGTCGCAGGTTTTGGTGGGGAACAAGAGGTTAAGTGGCAGAAAAAGGAGTGGGTGAAAACATGAAAATGCATCAACAGTGCTGCTACTCTGCAAATGACAAATCCTGGGTCATATAAACAAAGAGCTTAGCTTGCAGGATATATCAAGGTTTTCCAGTTGACACTAGCAAAACATTAGCTGCAGCACTATGTCTAGTTAGAGCAGTATAGCTTTAGAAGGATGTAGACAGATTGGAAAGAATACAGAGAAGAAGAACAGTAATAAGGACTTTTTTAGGATACTTGATCTATGAGGAAAGATGGAAAAAATTGGCACTCTAGAGTTGCTTAATCAAAAAGGAAGACTAAGGGGAGACATACTGGTCTTCAAATGCATAAAGGGCTGCTTCAAAGATAGAAGCAATAGGGTTTTTTTTTCTCTGAAATTGGGATAGAAATAGTGAGTTTCAACTGCAATAAAGGACAATTTGGTTAGACATTAGGGAAATGTATTAGCAAAATGTATGAGGGTAAGGATCATGAAAGGCTGGAAGATGATTCTCAGGAGGGATTTCAGTCATCACCATCAGAAAGAGCAGTTCAGAGACATCCATTAGGATCGATATGGATTTGTGATTCTGCCCCAAAACAGGGAGTGTTAACAGATATACATTAACAAGGTTCTCCTCTTGCTCAATTCTGTACAGCCCTGGGAAAAACCAGAAGCTCGTGCCTGGCTGGGGCCAGCAGCGCAGATCTGTTTTATGTTGTGTGGAGCATCTTTCTGCCCTGTTAGCAGCTCACTGTTAACCTCCACCATTAACCTGTGCTTGAACTCCCACTGCCTACTGTGTCCACGTGTTTACCCCCCTCCTTTTAACCGCTGGGCACTTTCAGTTCACTTCCTGGTAAGCTGTTCATTCTATGCCTCTATGTAAAAGGAAAACGTGTAAACTATAAATAGAATTACTGGTAAACCAGGAAAGTAGTTCCATTTCAGATAAGGAAAGCCCAAGTGGGCTGGAAGACAGTCCAACTGTGTTACGAGTGCTAATGTGATCTAGGCAAACAGATTTGATGTAACGTGGAAAGAGTGAAACACTGGTCTTCTGTGAATTTAAGTTACTTTCTCTACTGGCTGGATTTTGCAGGTTTCTTGTGCTATTTCTCTGCAGTTATAATCTCTTACTCAGTTGCTAGAAATGCGCTTCTGGCTAATGATACATAACTGTCTCCCTTCTATTACATAGTGTGTATTTGCTTTTAAATATGAACAGGAACAAAGATGGACAAGTCCTAAAATCTTGGGAAATTCCCTGTTCTCTTTTGTGACTGTTTCTGAAACCTCATTTTATTACCAATGTAGTAAAGAAATGGGAATCTTTCAGCCACCTTTTTTAAATGACTTTTTTTTTCTCAAAACCATCTGTCAGTTCCCAGCAGTGTCAAGTGTAGTCTGTCTGACCTTCCTCTTATTTAAATACTGTAAGCTGTCTCTGCTGAAAGCTGGAAATGTCTTCAGATTTCTTTTGAGACAATTACTGGGGGTTCTACACTTTGATGTCAAAAAGGACTGTGTACTTGACCATTTACTGTCATAGTTGCTGTGTGACATGAAGATTTTACAGCTTGCACAGAGGCCAAACTTCAACAGTTCATCTCTGCAGACCACACACCAAAAGCAGTTGTACTTCAGCAAGAATATATATACATAGAATATACACATATCTGTGCAAACGTGCCTGACGTACTATTAACTGAGGACATCAAGAGCCTGATCAGAAACGACATCCAAAATCCTGTACGCTTTGCACAAAGCTTTACATGGGATATTTGATCTCTTGCCAAACCATGCAACACTGCAAAATGGACAGCTTTGCTTTTGGTATAAACCTTAAAGAGTAAAAATCTTGAGCCAGTCCCTCACAAAAGTCGTTGCACAAAATCTGCTCCAAATACTTTAATGTCAATTGTTCCTTAAGATTAGGAGGATAAAACTGAGACTAGTTAAAGACAGTGGATTAAGTCCCATAACAGACAAACAAAAGGGATAAGTTTACATTAGGGATTGAGAATGAGGTTTCTTCCAATACTAAAACTATTCTGATGATACCTTCTTTCAGGTGGTCTCTTGACCTTGTGCATCAGACCAGGGCCTCAAATATCAGCAGAGGGTGACCTTTGAATCTGTAACAAGCATGTTGCTTTTCTAATGAAAAATGTCCCACATTTGATCCACTGACAAGTAGCTCGGCACTGGCTTCTTAAAATAGAAGAATAACATTTTCTGAAGGACTCCTGCAGCTGAGCAGGCTCGGTTCTTTCAGACTCAAAAGGGCAAGCTGGTTCCCCACGCTTTATTTGAATGCTGAGGCGTCAAAAGCCAGACCAGATGGTGATGAGGAAAAAGACACAGGAGTGAGATGAAGTGAGTTTAAGGCTGTGGTCAGTGCGAAGAAGAGAAAACATGCCTTTCTTTTTCGGTTTTTGAACCTTCTCTGTCTCTGAAATGTGTCTCAATGTGTCCTGAGTGAGCCTGGGTGTTTTCCTCTGGTCTGTGAAAAGTATGGTGTGGAGCATATGTCATGAAACACACTCAGAGTGTGGTACAGCATGTTTTAAAGATTGTAGGTAATGGTCACCCCAAACTAATGATCATCCTGAACAGGATGGTTGCATCTGGGCTCAGTCAAGGGCAATATACTTTAATCCCATTTAAAAAACAAATCATCTGGATATCAGAACAAGAATTTTCTGATTCCCTCAGTAATTTCTGTAAAATCTACAGATTTCTGTCTGTCTTGGATGTGATGAACAAATGCTCTTTTATCTGCATTTTATCTTTAGTATGACCTGAGTTCAGTGTGGTTTAAGGTGACTTGGGGTTTAAGGTTTATCCAGCAGTGAGGCTTTCCTCATCCATCTCTTTAGGGAACTGATGAGCTGGGATACGGCCTTGTCACAACAACTACCTGCTTTCTCTAGTGCATTCTCCAGCCTACCCAAAGGGTAATCGGTGCACCCTTGTTAGACTGGTGGCTAACTGGTGGCCTGGGATGTCCTGGAAACTCCCCAGCACGCAGCTCAGTGCTGTTGTACGTGCTTGAAGAGCAAGGATTGCGGAGCCCTTCCCACTGCCCACAAGCAGATGGGCCAGACTGACAATTTCTGAAATTTTATTTTCTTGACTTAACAATCCCAATATTTCGTTTAGTTCCATGTGTCACATTCTAAGTCATCTTTCTTTGCTTTGATAAGAATAGTTATAAATTTTACCCTCTTTCTGCTCTCATTGTCTTTCCTTCTTGTTCTCCCCCATCACATAATTTTGTAGCCTTATTCTTCTATTTGTTTGTAAAATAATAACTTTGTTCTGTCTCTAAAAGCTTAACTGAGACACACAGAGGAACTTAGGCACTTAGACCTTCACTGAAATCACTTAGGTGTTTGGTAGCTAAATAGTAATTTGGTGTTCATTGAAATATCTCTGTGGCCTTGGCACTTGAATGCCAAAGTGAAGCATAATAGGTGGAATACATTTTCACTATCTCTGCTCCCTACCTAGTTCCTCTCATTGCCCCCAAATTATATAAAAATAGAAAAGATTGATTTTGGGGCAACTATACCACAAGTCACCATTCTCTGCATCGCAAAATGGGACTATAGCAGAAGACAGGTGAAGATGCTGTGGTAATGCTCCAGTAACAACCTTAGGAGATACACTGACCAATTAATTAATTAAATACCATGGGTTCAGTCATCCATCTGCTTTGTTTTGTTGTATCAGAGAACTGAAACTATACAAATACCTTTCCAAAACTGGCTGAGGTAGAAGAACAAGCCCTTCCACTTGACCAAGAGAGGACATCAACCAGGAACATCCTGTTTGTGAGGCTCCATGGCTTTGAACAGTATGTGTGAAGGGTAGAAGTGTCACAGTAGAAGGACAGTGACTGTTCTGATGGCTGTGGCAGCATTCCTGGCAAACCCAGGAGTTCCCTTTTGGAATTCCTGCCTGTTAATGCGGGTTGAATCAGCATAAACTACCCAAGGTCTGATCTGCAACTCAGTTCCTGTAGGGATAAATAGAACACTCACTGAATGGTTGACTGGACTGCTAAAGTTGAGAAAGGGGAGCTGGAAGAAGATGTGGCAGGATCCGCATACCATGTGGAAGTCCAGAAATCAATGAGGATGTGCTCTTATGGGCACTTATAACATGTGCATGGCAGATCTGCCATTTGAAAAGTTTTGAGACAGTTTAAGGTGTGGTTGTAGTTGGATCTGAACCCCTTTGGCCCAGTATGTAAGATCATATAACACTGATGATTTTGTGCTGACATGAGTTAGGGATGTGCTACACCATGGATTTCCTGGTGTGTAGTCTGTTCCCTTGTGGGGATTTTGAGGCAGTTTTCTTGGTGATTCAGCCTTCTGTTTCTCAGATCAGTTACCATCTCAGGAGGTAGCTTTTCTAAGCACTATGTCAGAGCTAGTCATTATTTGCATCTTATCATTGTGAAAGTAGCGTTCCCCCTTAGCCTCCTGCCAAGAACTACCACGGAATGCTGTAGCAACAACCCTTGCAGCATGGATTTTGTCTTGGCTAAACTCTGCCAGCCTCTGCGCAGAGCTAAATATGTTGCTGGCCATTGGCTTCCTTCAGTGTTAGGCTGTATGCAATATAGAGGGATTGCAGAGCTACAGTGCCAGATTAAATCACAGATGGAGTCTTGCTGATGCTCAGACACGAGGTACGTCTTGCAGCCTGCTGTTGGTCCACCAGATCATGGATCCTGTTGTATTAGCGTGTGTGCTGGAGGGGCTGGGCCCATGGAACAGAGATAAGTACACATCTGGGCGAGGTGAAGAGGTGACTGCCCCAGGCGTCGTCTTATCACTGCACTACACCTCACACAGCTTTCAACGTTGTCTTGCCCCATGCTGCTCCTATTCGATGCTTGTGTGCAAGACCTCAGGGCACTTGTCATGTGGTTCTGATTCATGGCAGCCACAGAATGACTCAGTCCACATCGTCGTCCCACAGGGTGGCTTCCAGACAGTTCTCTGTGCCTGGGCTCTGTGGCTGTAGGTTAGCCACTAGTGGTCATCCAGCTTTGGCTGAGGATGTCAGTACTCCTGAAGTGAGAAGATAAAACCTGTCATTTTCTCCCCATCAGCTCTTCATTCTACTAATTTGCTCAAAGTGCTGCATTTCTCTGCTTGGGCCATCTTTTGAGGTGGTTGGCACTTACCGAACTGTCCTGAGCAGTGCTGATCCTGTGCAGAGTATGCCTGGGGGAAAGCGAATGCTGCTTTTCTGTAACATGCATGATTTCATTGCAGCTTTAGCAGTACTGTGATCTTTGGCCTGGACCTCTTGTGTGTGCAGGATGGACTGATAAAATGAGATCCAAGGGGAGGCAGATGCAATGGAGGCAGAAAGTTCCAGCAGTATCTTTTTGCAGTCTAGCTTAATACAGCAACCATCCATGTCAGGACTTGCCCAAGACAAGAGCAGATGGGTCCAGGCCACATGAACAGGGAAAAGTGTCCCCCGAGGGTTAATGAGGAAGCCTGTTGCCCTGGTATATACTGCACCCTTGTCATAAACTACTGCTCAGCATGCTATTGCCAGGGCCGTGCCTGTGTTCTGTCTGCATCTCTTCCCAAAAAAGGCGATCCAACTGGCAGCGGAAGCCAGTAGCGTGCAACTGGAGGAGTGTGTGTGGCAGGGAAGAAGGCTGCTGGGAAGGCATGGTGAGAGGCACAGTTCTGGGACCTGCTCCAGAGTTGGAGCAGAAGTGAAATCTGGGACCAGAGAGGGTTGCGAGGTCAGGTTGGGAGTTGTCACGGAGGATGTGGCACTGCTCCAGAGGCTGAGCCAGCACAGAGGCAAAGAGGCTCAAGCCAGAGTAGGCTAGGAGAGGGGAGCAACAGCACTCCCTGCGTGAGCTGTTTCCAGCTGTAAAGAGAGAAAATAATGAGAAACATAAAGAGGTGGGAAGGACAAGCTTTTTACTAGCCAGATAGCAGCTTACACTGCCCTTCAGTTATCTCCTGGAGTTCCTGGGAAACTGAGGTTATTCTGACTCCCAAAAGCCCTGTCTTTTTCTATGAGGGATTTCTCCTGCCCTTCCTCCCTTCCTCCCAGTTCTCCCCCATAAATCCTTCCTGATCCTCCTTGGTAGACAAACTATCCCTGAGTGCAGGAAAGCCCTGGGATTCTCCCATGAAGTCCTTGGGGCCTCTTCAGGAGATACGGTCCCACTCAGGATGTGGATAAGCTCCCAGGGGTACGGGCAGCTGTCCCTGCCATCCCATGCTGTCCCGCACCCCGACCCCACCTTGGGCTCTGCTCTCTGCCAGCACCCTTTGGAGCGCACACTGCGCCACTTGTGTGACGCTACCTCGCGCTGAGGCACCCAGCCACCCAGCGGTGTCCTGCCACAGTGCTAACAGGTCTGCTCCACTGGGTTCCCATGCAGGGCTTGTGGTGTGGGATGAGATCCAGGAGAAGGATAAGCCTCTGCAGTGCAGAGGGAGAGGTTCTGGTTTGGCGCCAATGTTACGCTGTCACACGGCATGCTGGACACAAAACCAGGGGCTGGAGAGGGACTGAGGCAAGTAACTCATAAAGCCACAGTCGAAGAAGAAATCTGAGCTCAAGATCCAGGTGAAATGGCTAGAAGTTTAATCTGAGGTCAAGATCCAGGTGAAATGGCTAGAAATTTCGTGAAAAATTGAAATGGAAAACACAGAGCATAAACCCGTGTTTAAAGAAGAGCAAAAGGCACCAGAGGGAAAGAATGGGTTGATGTCACACGGGCAGCACCTGCTACCATAAATCCTGGGGGCACAGCTGCAAACCGGCAAAACTTTTTGGAGATGTTGGGATGTTTCTAGAAAGGATCAACAGCTTGTTTGATCTGCCCGTGGCATGCCTGATCTGGCAACATAAGGCTTATGCATACAGTCGAGCCGGAGCCTGAGGCTGTGGTTTTACAGCAGGAAGTCCTGAGTGTTGTATCAGCAAAGATGTTCCTGCTCCAGCTCCAGATGCCAGGCACCTGCAGCGTGTTGCTGCCCTTTCAGGAGCACTGGTCCAAGTGTTTGCCCAGCTATCCTGCGAGCTGCCTCAGGAAGCTGATCTGCCCTGGAAAAACAACTCTGGGGGGAAAAAAAAAGGGTCATCTTTATTTTTTTTAAAGTCAAATCTGTTCCTTGATATGGTCTGGCATGGTGGCAGGGGCCAGTGTGCCAGGAGTAAGTGGCTGACAGGCCTGAGCAGGACTACTTTAAGGCACTATTGCTACCAAAGCTTTGTGTTACAAAACCATAACGTGAAGTTTCCTACAGATGCCAGAATGGCCATGACGTGGTGGTGAATAACCACACTGCTTCTCTGTTTTTACTAAATCAGTGTAATAAGCTTTCTCCTTTGCATAGACTTCCTTACAGGCACTAAAGAGCTGATTTTACACTTCATTGGTTACTGAGTGGCAGAGCAGAAAATATAGAGGAAGACAGGAGCCTGACGAACAGGAAGCTTTCTACAGCGTGCAATCCCAGATATCTCATACAATGTATGACTTTTCCCTAATGCTGTCATGTTTAAAACAGAGAAATCTTGAATAATCTGCTGCTTGCATAAGAAACTTGTACTGCCCTGAAAATGTTATGATCTTTATTATATTCAGGTTCTGAGAAAGCTCTGTGTTTACAGAAGCTGTTTCATAAGTAAACACTTCTAGAAGTAGCTTTACTTTTTACCAATTACTTTTGTTACATTTTGGTAATCTTTGTATACACAGAATTATGTCAGTGACGAATACAGTTGTCTGCTATCTGCTGGCTCACTTTTCCCAATGTCTTCCTACCCAGCCTTTGGCAACTTTCAAGTAAATCTGATGATGGCATAATAATCTTAAAGACAGCAAGTTTCTCCAGGTGTGAAAAGACCATGCAGTTAATAACTGATTTCGGCTTCCTGTACTGGTGACATACCCACTGTCCCCAGATAAATAACCAAAGGACTGAGTGCTCCTGTGGGCATGACTGTTAAAGTGTTGCACGAGCAGCTGAGTTAATGGCATGCCAGTCTTGCAGAGTCATGGCTCGTACCTGGATTCCCCAGTGTCTAATCTAAGTGTCATTCACACTGTAGGCCTTTCTTCATTATAAAATGTCCCTTCTCCTTGTCTGTTTTTCTGCAACATGGAGAACATCTTCCTTGGCTGGTATCCTGTTGTCAGATTTGCTCAAAATTGGTCAAAGAGTGTAAAGCCCTTGGGAAAAGGAGGCAACAGCACGAAAGACAGACAAACTGCCATACATTGGCAGAGTGATCACAGAAGCCTTTGTGTTGAATGTGACAGTTTTACAGCCCTGTGATGGGAGGAAAGGGAGGCAGAGTGGAGCAGAGGAAGTGATGCAGGGGAATTCTCTAGTCCATGCAACCCTGCTTTGGATAGCTTTCTCCACCAAAGCAGAGAGCGGCATTTGTGAGCTGCCTACCTGTGGCAACGGCTAAGGAGTCCTTGCCATGCACCTCCGGGGTAGGTTGCAGCTGTGGGCTGCAGGAGCAGCTGCCCCAGCCATGCATATGGCACAGACTGTTCTGCCTTTCTGCTTCTGGGGAGGCCTCCAAGCACTGAGGAGCTCTCATCTGCAGAAGAGCAGGAACCCTTAAATCTTTGTTGCTATAAAGAGGAGGGAACATTCAACATCAGTGTTGGAAGAATCAGCTGACTTTTCCTTCTGTCTCTTTCCAGGAATCAAGAACTTAAAGGTCACTCCATGGAATTTCTCAGTTCCCCGAAGCCCTTGCCTCGGGAATGCAGTCCACAGGATCTATCCCTTCATGAGCAGCGTAAGCACAGTCATTCTGAATGTCTGTTCTCTCTTATGTCTTGATGTTTTCCTTTGAGATTAAAGCAGCTATTGCTGGTATTTAGCTGGATTTAATCTGGGTAGAGTGGAAGAAGTCAGACCCCATCCTTTTATATAACTCTAGCCTAGCCCTGGGGACAACTCTGAATCCATAGGGACTATGTTGGCTTCTCTTCATAACTGGTTCCAATCCTCTGTGTTGCTTATTCTGCGTGTGTGAGATTAGTTAAAAAGAAACACTGATTAAACGTTTTCTGATGGTGATAACTGAAAAGGCAATGTGATGTGCAGAAATTATTTCCTATTCCACAATTTTTTTAGTAGTTTTTCTCAGTATCCGTTTGCTTCGGATCTATACGATCTATAGCTCCTTGTCTTACAAATGTGCATGTATATGTGCAGCAGATCCATGGAGATCTCCATGGACCAGGAGCAGCACACAGAGCACCTGCCAAGTCCACAGGCACATTCCCTTCAGAAAGGCTGAATAGAAATTGAGGAAAAGTTTCACCATTTGGTGTCAGAACAATAGCTAATGCCTAATGAATTTTTTGTTGGCAAATAGGCAGATGTATCACTCTTATGTAACATTACTGATGTTATTGCCAGCTAAGTTAGACAGCATTTAGGGCATCTTTGAAGAAAAATACTTGTGGCTCTTTTTATAATTTGAATGGTATGTCCAGAGTGACTTGCTGAGACAAAATCTTGAAAAGAAAATTATGCAAGATTAAAAATTAAGAATTCTGCCAACTACGGGCATCCTGTTACCTGTGCTAGCATTTGCAGACTCTTAAATGATCCTAGCTGCACAATAGCTTCAGGAAGGTCTAAAGGTAAAGTTCTGGGCTGTGCCTCTCAGATATGCAATACAAGACTTCAGGCTCAGTGAGCTGTGGGCTGTGTCAGCCCCATTCATGTTCTTCTGGGAGGTGGAGGAGACTTGGGTGTCATTCAGTAGAACTGTGTGTTTATGTAAGTGGTGACTGATTTATGGTTCAGAATGAAACCTGGGCATTTCATTGTATTGTCTGCTGTGCAAATGGACTTCCCTACCTTATCGCTGTGCTCCAAGGAGCCAGTGCTGAGGGAATCCTCACCGATGCCAAACTCGAAATTTTTCTCGCCTTTTGGCAAAGTAGGAGAGATGAAAATTTCCCTTCCACAGGCTTTTGAATGTTTTGTGAAAATTTGTAAAATTTAAGGTGTTCTTTTAAAACAATGATTCTTCACTAGAAAGGATTTATTTTTGCTTATAATTAGTCAGTGTAGGTTTGATCTATTTCTACTTCCAGGGAACCTACAGGAATTGCTCCCATTGAATTCAGTGTATACAAGATCAGACTCGCCTGGCTGTTTCAGAGTGTAGAATACTTTTGTTTCTGATGAGACTTCCTGGTCAGGTGATTTTATTTGAGATAAAAAACATTTTCCAGTCAAATTTCCATTTGAATCTATTAATTTGCTATGGCAAAGTTCCTAAGTAGACCCTGCTGCTTCCTGACCTTTGACCAAATGTTCTAATAGTTTCCCTATTAACAGTAAGCAGATGCAGTATTTCAGATGGTACTAACTTTGCAACAAGGATTATGTTTGGGTTTTTTGGTCATTGGTCGGTTTATTTTTTTCCCCATCAGGGATTGTTCTTACTCTGTATGAGTTTCATATGAAAGAAAAAATAGCACAGAAGTTTAATTGCTACATTAATCAACAAAGAAAAATCGTGACATTAATGCACCACCAAAAATTGTTCTTAAGAGAGTCTCCGAGGTAGAAAAACATCTCTATAATGTGAAGACCCAAGCCCCCGTGACTGCTCGTTGCAGCTTTTGTAGGGATCACTGGGTTTGATCTGTTCATCATGGTGTTAAGAACTAGAATGTTCTCAGCACTGGCCGGACAGAAAATTTACATTTAGATTCTGATTGATTTAGATAGGTGCCAGCCCACAGGTTTAAGCAATATGGGCAGCAAGTTTTCTCGTGCATCATTGTGTATGTACTGAACTCAGAAGAGTTCCTCCCATTTAACAAGCTGGGAATTTAGATTCTTCTGAATTTTGAAAACTTTGAATTGGTTTTGGGCTTACTTCTTCTCTTGATGGCTGGGAAAGTCTTACTGATTTCACTGTGAGCTCAAACTACAAATGAGAGTAAAATTTGCATATAAGTAATTACTTTTGTAATCGCTAAGTACGATATTTTTATTATTTTTTTCAGTGAAGTCTACATAGTCTTTTTCTTCCACATTCTATATGTACAGGTGTAGGTCCGCTGCCCCCTTGGCAGCCACAGCCCAGTGAGGGCAAAAGCTGTGCTTTGAGGCACGCAGCGGCTGTCCATGATCCTCGGGGAGGTGTTGGTACCCCAGTCTCTGGTGGGAGGACAACTCCAGCCTGAAGTGCCAGGAAAGCTAGAGGGACTTGGTGGAAATGGCATCTGTGGTGCGGGGTTTTGTTGGCAGCTCTTTGGCGAGTCACCGAACCAGAGCTGTGTGGGTGCAGCAGTGCCAGGTCGGTGCCCGGCGCCTTTGCGGTGAGCAGCCTTGTGCAGGGCTTGCCGTGCCAGGGGCTCTGCAGCATCTCTGGGGGCACAGCACCCAGGGGCAGGGAGCTGGCACACCCTGCAAGAAGATGAAAGAAGAAGTCTTGCTTAGCATGTGGTGGGAGGAAATAAAGCAACTGTTCCCTGATTTTGAACAGCCTTATGCAAGGTCAGTTTAAAAAAAAAACCAAACCAAACCAAACCAAAAAATAACTTCCTGTAATGCTGAGAAGACACTCTGCTGCAGTGTGTTAATATTCTCATTTGCACCTGGCTCAGACCAGGGAGGAAAGGGATGCAGCCTGTGCACGCTTTCATAGTGGTCAGAAAAAGATCTGCACACCACTGCAATAAAACTTTCGCTTCGGATGAGAATTTAGACTGGAAAAAACCAGAAAAACAGAGCAAGCAAATGACAAGCAAGCAGCCAGACAAAACCAAGCCACTTCCATATAAACACTCACGGAAACTGTGGCCAGTACATCATGCCAAGTTCAGAGGAAGAGGCAGCACACGAGATCTTCACACACTGATCTAATGTGCGACGTCTTCTCTTTCCTTTTCAGCCACATCAAGTGGAATATCCAGGGGCAGAAGAGCCTGTACCACCAGCGCTGTGGAACACGGAGACAATTATGAAACCCTGCTCTGGAGGGGAAGTGAGAAGAGGTGGAGTGGGAAGATGGAAGGATTTAGCTAGCTCTGGTTAGAGTGACCAGACATTTGTTTTTTAAGGGGCAGAGGGGGAAGATTCTTCTGGCATCTTTTTAAGAAAGAGGAAGATGTGCTGCTGGGCCAGATGGGCAGTGGAAGAGCTTGGGCTGAGATCCATATCTTCCCCTGTCATGAAATAATGATGGAAGCAGGATAAACGTGCCTGGCACTGCTGCTTAGTGGGTGAACACTGCATTATGTTGGCAAAAAGAGAACACACAGCATCCCAGAGTTTTTTGCCAGGATGGCAGAGCAGTCCACGTATTCTAGAATTGCCCCAGTCAAGGGGTAAAGCTGATCCTCCTTTCTGCAGTGGCCTATCCATTTCTACAGCATCTCTGTTAGCTACTGCTACAGAAACATGACACAATCAGTCATCTTCTTTTGCTGTTTACTCAGTTTCTCTGTTTCCAGCATGCTTGCTCTGTCCCTGTTCCAGCTGATGCCATCAACTTCAGCTGCTCCACAGACATATCCTGTCTTTTATTTCATCTCACTGGTGTTAGCTTTGTTGCTCCCACTTAGTGCAGACCTCTTAAGATTGCTTTACAGAAAAGGCAGGAAACAAGGTAGTTATGACACTGTGGAAACAGCCTGTTGTTTCTTCTCCAGAAAACTCTCTCTGGACAACAGCACTGGGAATAAGCTCTTTTTGTGGAGTGTTTTGGGGGAGATGCACTGGTGACATATGTCATGGTAAATTTGCCAGGCACAGAGAGTCACTGCCTTTCCCTGGGGGAAGAGAGCAAAGAGGCACTCTAGGCTGTCACAGTGGAAAAGCAAACACCTAGAAATGCTCCACAAAGGTGCTTGAAATCTGGGCTATTTCCCTTGGTAAGGGTGGATGCTAAGGGAGGAACCAAGGAATGTGTCCTGAAAGGCAAGACTTCTCATCCCTTCTGCTAACTAGGACAGAGAAGCTGTGGGCTTGGTAGAAGTATATTTACTGTATAGTTACCATCCTAGAATATACCTGTAATAGAAGAGACAAAATGCAGACACTCAAGGAAAGGCTGATAAAATTCCTCTTCTTCCAGGGGTGGGTAGGCAGTCTTGCAGCATCACTGGAAAGTTTCTCTGCAGAACAGGATCCTTGGCAAGGATGCACCACTGCCAGGTGAGAAGCAGATGCCCTCAAGACCAGGCCAAGCATCCAACATTCTCCTCTGTGTTTGCCCCAGGTATATATCAGCAGGTTGTGGGAACAAATCTGGGAACCGTCTCCTTGTCTGTCATCCTGAACTGCACATAGTAGTTTCCAAGATAGAAAAAGATAGGCATGTATCGCATAGGAGGGGCTGAGGAGCTCAAGGTGGCCAGGTTCAAGCTATTTTTGTTGCCAGAATGATTCTTTGGCTCAGTCCCTGTGTGCTCCAGGTTACTCCTGAGGAAGAAGGTGGCTGGCAGCAGCTTGCATCAATTATTCTGGCAGTGGCAGTCTGTTCCTTGCTAGTGTCCACCCCAAGAACACCCATGCCTCACTGGGTGGCTGCACCATGCCTGAACAGCAGCTCCAGTTCTGTGTATGCGTGTGCAACAAATCCAGTTTTCTGCAACAGCAGCAGACCCGTTATTCTTGCAGAAATAGCTTGTACTGTTCCAAGTGCAGACGATGCAGTCGTGTGAGAAAGGAGAGCTGCGTACATGGCTTTCCGGAGGGGGCTAAGGGAACTGGCTGGGCACTGCTGTGCTACTCAGAGATGTACAGGGCCATTGATCCGACTCCCCCACGAGAGGTGTGGCAAGGAAACTGAGGACTAGACAGCTGAACCTTAAGGAAAAGGCGCAAGGCTAGCATAGGACTTTGTGGGCTGTAAGGTACAACTGAATTGATGACCCCTAAGTAACTGTGACTAAAAAAAGCTTAGATGTTCTGGTGCATTTCGGTCCTCAGCACTGGGGATGCTAGAGGCCATGACAGAAATTTAAGTACAACCCAAAAAAAGAGATAGCCTGAGATTTAAGAAAAGGTAGGTGAAGGACAAGGAGAAAGGTATACGGCCATATGTTGCTGTTTGGCTATCATTTTTTACACTTTCATTTAACAGTGAATGAGGAAAAACAAATTTTTGCAGCGGTAGCCTACGTGGAGCCACTGTCACATTGTTTGTCATGCAAAAGTTTTATCTTCCACTTGAAGTGGTAAGGCTGCAGCTGTTTAAACAGTCCAGCTTTCTGAAAGACAGTAAATCTTTATGCTGTTTCTTTTTTTTTTTAAACTTAAAAAATGGGAAAACTGAGTATTGACATTTATCCAGTTAATAAAAGCAAATCCCAAATATACCTTTCTATTTAAATTTAGGTCCTGGAATTATTTTGGGTCAACATCTCATTAATTATCAAACTTGTATGTATTATATTTCCTTTTCCTTTCTCCTTCTATATTAGGTAATAGGAAGTTCTCTTCCTGTGATTTACCATGATGCAACACACTGTAGCCCTGGGTTTGGGCTTTTTCCTACACATCTCAAAACCAGAGTCGTCTTCAGTTCTCTGTTTTTACACACACGGATGGAACTGAGAGTTTCTGCAGCCATTGCATAATGCTGTGGGCAGCCATTAGGTGCTACCAGCTGTCTGGAAGATCTAGTTTGAGTCCTGTGGTAAGGAAATATCATCCTATTACAATTCCACTCTAACTTACACCGGTAGAAATTAAAAGTAATTCTATTGAAACGAATGAGTTATGCCAGCCATCCAAATGTGAGGAAAATCCAATCTATTAATTTCCAAGGGACTCTTCCTTCTAATAAGATTAGGCTTTATTTAGTGCCTATTGTAAACAAGGAAGCACTTTCTCTGACTATAGCTAGATATCCAAAATTATCTGCATTACCTACAGCAATGGCATGGGAGACACCTCGTACTGACATTGGTCAGGCCAAGGCAGAAAAAACATCAAACATACAGGCAGCCATAAGACCTGTTTTGTTTTGTGCTTCAGTAGCATCCCTTACTTTCTTCCTTTAATTTACAGTTACTTCGTTTTTTAAAAAATAATTTACCTACTTACCTCTGCTATTCTTCTCACACAGCCTCCGTATTCCCATGGATCAGATACCAGGACATGGAGCCTCCAGCAAAATCTGCAATTTTCTGCCAAATCTCAAAGCTGCCAGGCTGTGAGCCCAGACCTGCTTCAGTATCAAGATGACCCGCTTGTCTCTAAATACTCCTGACAGGGTAACTGCTCCTTTTCGCCCTCTTGGCACTCCACGTGGAGCCTCCCTAGGACATATTAAAGTGTAATGAGACTGGTGCGTGTAGTGCTGCCATAATTAGGACACTGGAAAGTCCACCTTATTGCAGAGTAAGCCTGATGGTATCTGCAGTTACAGTAGTGCTCTGGGTACTCGGCCAGTGAGCTGATGAACAAGGCCTTTAGATCCTGAAATCTGTTGCTTAGCTGTAAGGAGCCAAATAACACGATGCTCAAGGCAATCCTTATACTCGCCTTGGGGAAAGTAGTAGTGTAGATATACAGGAGACTTTCCCAGAGGAGGTCGAATCGCTGTTGTCTGGCTCTGATTTTAAGGCAAAGTTGGGTAACGTCCATCAGTGAATTTGGGGTGCTGGACTGGGGTGGGGTTGTAGTGTGGTGCCTGCACAAACTTATGGTTCTGTTTAGTCAGCACTTCCAGTCTGCAAGCGATAGCATATTGTGTTCCCCTGAAAATACAGGCCTGTTTTGGGAGTCTGTTGGGACTCCCCTCTCCTGTACCTGTCTCCTCAGCCTGGTTTCAGGCCAGGCCCTTTCCTGCTTCATCTTAGGTTCCTGCTTGCATCCCATATGTAATCAGCTGTGATTTCTAGCTGGGTCCCTACCAGGTATTTACAGTTCTTCCTAATTATTAGGACTGTCTTCCTACAGCCTATCCTATATGTGCCCTATGCTAATGCAATCTTGACCATTCAGAGAGAAACTCGCTGTTTGTCTGCCCACCCAGCTGTCGCCAGTGCTGTTAATCCCAAGGGGAGACGGGAAGGCATTAGGTTGGTGTTGTGATACCAGTGGAGATGTTTACATCTGTGATGCACCATTGTCTTTCTTGCTTTCATTCTGGAGGTGTCCCTAGCTTTTTGTTATCTGGCATAACTAAAAGTAACAGATGTGCAGATGGAAAAAGAAAAACAGATTTCTAGAAGCAGAAAGTGAATTTTGACATGTGTTGCTTATGTTCTGGACATCTGTACCACTGTGGCCACATAAAGCGATTGCATGTAAAGGACAAAATATGACATATCTATATGTCTGCTGTTACTGTGCATTTACAGTCATGCTCTGCATATTTTAACATAGATGTTTAAGTGCCACTACAAATGTAGAGCTTTGGCAGGTTAGCGGGTATGCAGAGAGGCCACTGAGATGAACTTCTGTCAAACGCTACCATATCTAAAACTGCAACAGACCTGTGAGTCCTCAGAATGAATTTTTAGATGTTGGTCACATTCAGTACTTGACTATTTTGCTGAATTGGGCTGTGTTTTGGCTTATGATAAACATTGTGACTGGTGTACCAGATCCTGGAAGTGTTTTAGCTATGTGACCCCTGGCAGCCCTCTAGCACTGTGTTCTTCCAGACATTCTTCTGTTGCTGTGGCACATGCTATTTGCTTTATTTACATTTGTATGGCTTTGTGTTAACATTTTCGATATTGCTTTTTCTTTTCCTCCTCACTTCATCAGAATGCAGCAAGGCTGACTGCTGGGGTTGGGAAAGGTGCCAAAGGAGCCAGTGCCCAGCTTGGATCACAGAGCTTCCCTCCAAGCTGGTGAGTCACGTAGCACCTCTAAGGATGTAGATTCAAAAGGTAGATTAGATCCCTGCCTAGGTTCAAGCTCCAAAAATTGTCTGGAATCCAAAGTTATACTGGGAACAAACTGGTTCACCACTGTCACCTGACAATTTGTCTTCTTTGGGGCAGAGATAGACCACAAAGTAGTTACATCTGTAGGGTATTAGTTGTGTGATCAATACACCAACAATATTTACAAACCCCTGACATGAAAGGAATCCTATCAGTAATGGATGGCATTCAGGGCACATGGATATGTGAGTTTTAGGGTACACAATGCCTGTTTCCCAGTAGCCATCTTCTTTATTTTGTTCATCTAGATTATCGCATGTGCTCTCATAATCCATTTAGAATATATTTATATACAAAGTAATGCCCTTGAGTTAGGGATAGAAGTACTTATTTACCTTGCTTAGTTTAACGTGTTTAGTATTATCGACACCCAGTTATCTAATTTAGATTCAGATTCTATTTTAGCGATAAGGTATTTTAAAAAGAGTTTCCTCTGGCATTGAGCAGTGTTGTCGCTGGAGTTCCTACCTACACACATCCAGAAACCTTATTTGAATGACAGTGCCTGAATTTGTCTGTTTAGGGAAGGAGTCTTTTCCTAGGAGGTTGACCATTTGTTACTGATCTTCCGGAAAAAACTTTAATTTTGAATCTAAAGATATTTCTATTTATTTCATTTGTTCTTCTGTCTCATTTATTATTATTGTCTATAACTACTGTTGCTGCGCTGTTGCCACCAGAGAAGTGATATATCATGGAGCACGGTGTGTTGGCTACTCTGTGGGGGCAGCAGCTGATGTAGGGCACACCGGGAGTTATGTCTTAAAAGAACGAGTCGGCACCTTTTTTGACTGCCTGCAATGTCCCAGCAGCAGAGAAGGAGTTGATTAATTATAATGATTCAGAAAGTCATTACAATGATTCAGAATGTCATTACAATGATTCAGAAAGAGCTGCAGTCACAAAGAGCATAACAGTTATGTTGAAATTAACTTTTGTAGACTAATTCCAGGAAAGAACAGATTTTAGACAAGTCACAATTACATTAATTTTTCTGGTAATGGTCTGGCTTTATCTTGTAACTAAATATTGAGAAAATGGGTAAAGCAACAAAGCTGTCACCACAAGGGGCAGGGGTTAAAGGACTCTGGTTAGCACAAAATGTTAATGTCTTGTTCTTGTAATTTTGAAGTCATAACTCCTAACGTTTCCAGTGATTTGATAATTCCATAAGTGTTAAGAAATGCATTTAGGACCTGACAAAATAACAGAAAAAGGCATCCATTTAAAGAAATAAACTGCATATTTGTGGCCTTGTTACAATAAGGATGAGGCAGGAAAAACAGAATTCCTCAGCAGACCTTTAGCGTGACAGCAGAATAAAGGAAACAGATGCACAGAGCTCTTTTAGAACATATATCTAACCTAGGTGAATGCAGACTTCATCCTCATGAAAGCAACAATTCCCCTGGAAATGAAATCCAAAGCACTGTAATACCCAAGGATTTTGTACAGAGCTCAACTCCATGGGGCTTCTCACAGAGCAATATGTAGAGGATATGTGAAAAAGAGCCAGAATAGGCCAAGGTCTCATTGTGACTGCAGACTTGGTCATGTGTAAAATACCTTTACACTTGGAAAAGGTGCCTGGTTAGGGGCCAAGGAAATTCATTTCAGCCATTATATTTTTGCCAACTATTTGTGGTACTAAAGCACTAACTGCATAAATTCTGCTTCCTTTGCTGAGGTGGTAATGAATACAGGAGATTTAGCAGAATTAGGTAGAAATTTTTTGAGCATAAGATTTTCAAAGAGAATCCTGGATTACACATTATATACCCATAAGCATACTGCCACGTGAGGGAGAGCCAGAATTCCCTACTTGTTCAATTCTGGATTGCAATGTACACAGTAATGTGTGTATCTAAAAATACACTCCTACTTTGGGGACTAATTAGCAAGTTTCAAGGATAGATAACCAAAAGGAAATTCAAGGGTAACTGCATTAGCATGCATAATCATGCTAATGTGATCATGCAGAAAAGCAGAAAAAAATTTCTTTGCATTTTTTGTGTGCTTTTCATTGCACAGAAGATGTGCCTTTCAATGAAAGCCTGAACAAACTGGTGCTGTGTAGCCTAAAGGAACAAAAAATATGAGGTGGGAAGCATGATAATGATCAAGTATGTAAAAGGCTGTTGTAAAAAGGAAGGGAACAATCTCTTCTCCATGTCATAGTGCACATGGCAAGATGTAGAGGACTGAAAATACACCAAGGGTTCATTTTTATATTAAGACAAACTTTTTAAGAGTAGAGATGGTGAAACATCAGTATGAATTACCTAGAGAGTTTTGGAGTCTCCATCTCTGAGATAGGACAAAAACATTTCAGTTAATCCTGCCTCAGGACAAAGGACTAAAGTAAATGACCTTTCAAAGTCCCTTCTAGTCTTATGAGTCTCAGAAAGTAACCAGTAGCTTTCAAAGCAGAAGGACTGTGTGCATCTATTTTAAGGTGGCTGGAATTTACAGCCCTGTCTTTTTAAATAGGAACTTTCTCTGGAGTCCATTGTTCAACAGGAAAAATTCTTGGGTTTCACTTTAGCTAGAAGACATAATTTCCTGTTCGCTGTCATAAACAGTACTGTGTTCTCAAAGAAGAAAGTCCCAGATACCTTATTAGGAAAAAAGAACAAAACCCCCAAAAATCCCAAAGGACAGTGTAGTGTGACAAAGTAAAAAAATTCATAGTGTAACACTGCCTTCAGAGCACGTTATTTGTTCTTTGTACCTCCTGCAATCTAACCCAAATTAGTCTCACAGAAGAATTTAAGTACCTAAAATCTCAGTAGATGCTGGTGTCTACAAGTGAGTTCTCAGTGCTGAGCTGCTGAACCCCTGTGCGTTAACTGGATTCACAAAGTGGACAATTCCTTGGCTGTCTTTCCTGTGACATGCAGTCCTCTAGATAACTAATGTGAATAACCTAATAGCTTAGGCATCCCCTGAAACAGAGTCAATTTCAAAATTACACAGCAATTAATATTTAATTATACATAGTGGAACAGCTTCAACAAGAATGATCAGGAAAGAGATGTCCTCAAATAGCCCAGACTCGTGCTTCTGGGAGGTGGGAGACTTGCGTGCAATTTTCTGCTCCAGAGCAGAGAAGGGGATTCCAGCCAGATTCTGCCACGTCTCATGTGAATGTTAACATCTACTGCGCCAATTAATGTGGGGTTAGAGTGGAAGAAGAAGGAAGAGCATCTGACTTGCATTTGTGTCTTTGATAGTGTGGCAAGGCATGGAAGAGATAGGCATCATCCCTTTTTAAGTCATGCCTTTAGCTCCAAGAAAGCTGTTCTAGTGTCTTTAGACTTAAAAAGTCTGCTTTGCTTTTTGGCTCTGTCATGGACTCCCCTATAGACTTATCTATACTAAGGCTGTCTGTAAGTCCACCCAGATTTGTTAAGCAGTGAGTATAAGCTGATGACTGATTAGATCCTCAGGTGGAACGCTGCCCAGAAAAGAAAAAAATTCTTTTTGCTTTCTAGTGATAATAGTTTGCATCTTTGATTCCAATTGCTAACATGAATCCAAGTAGAGCAGGATTTCACCTGAAGTCCTATTTTGAACTACTTACAGCTTCTAAGGCTTTCTTTTTCAGAAATTTTTTGGACCTGGTTGCTGTCCAAACATAATGTATTGATTTAATTTGACCAACAATATTTTCAGGCACATTTGGAAGAACCATTTCCTCCATTTAAGTAAAAAATGAATACATGACTGTCTTTCCTTGAAATAGGTCTACAGCTGAGAGAAGAAAGTAGGAAAATAGTTCTTTCTGAGAAATGCTTTTGCACATTCTGTTGGTAGTTGGTTTGGATGCGGATGAGTTAAGAGGTGTTGAAAACTGCATTTCTTGGAGGATCTGTGCATTTTTATTGTGATGTATGTAGGAATGCTTTTGGAGGAGGGAGGAGGAAGCTGGTCTCTGAAAGACTCTTTGACTCCAGAACAGAGCTTTTATCTGGTGTCCAGCCCCCAGCTCATGAATTTACTCATCTGTTTTCATTTACAAATAAAAAGAGAGCCTGAAACATTGCACTGACAGCAGGTTAATAGAGTCTTACAGTTGTAAAGGCAAGCAATGACGAGAGGACAAATAACCCCACGAGTTTTCTATGCATCTCCTTGGCTGTCCCCTACAGTGCATATTCCCTGGGGTCACCAGGTAAATGTAATTCTGTCCTGCAGTCCATAGGCATTGAGCCCCAAGTACTTTGCAGTGGGGCCGCAGCTCAGGAATCCTTGGAGGCACCTGTTAGTGTAACTGTTCAACAAACCACTTGCTTAACCTGGGCTCCCTAAAGAGTGTCTAAGAGTACCTGCCCATGTAACCTGTTATTATTTAAGTTGCAATGAGTAACTTTGCTCATGACTTTCGTTATAGCATCTTTACGGGCTGCTCTTTGGAAGTTCTTTACACCAGCGTGCCTGATGTCAGGGAAAGGCTTTTGAGTGCTGTAGGGAGATCTGAATAACGCTCCTACAATAAGATGCTTTCCCAGGAAAGACTTCTCAGTAAAGGAGCTCTGTACCTTGCACAGATAGTTGCTGATTTGCTGTTTGCTGAAGATACATAAATAGAGCTAACAAAATCTGCAAGCTCTGATGTTTCATGGTACAGGATTATATATTTTCAAGCACTCGTAGTCATTCCAGTTTTTCTGATGGAAGCAACAGTCATAGATTTTGTAAGATTAAAAAAATCTTGGCAGCAAGCTTCCTGAGGTGGTTATTCCCAACATTTCTATAGCTAGAAGAGAAGTCAAACCTGCATTTACTGTATAGTTATTTAAAATGATAGGCTAACTTACAAGCCTGGAAGAGAAAGAAGACAAGACCATTTACAATAGCATGTTGTAGCAATTAAGGGTATTATTCATAAGCCAGCTCCTCCAGAAAGCCTCTTAGCTGTTACCACCCACCCCTTCTCCTCCCCCATCTTCACCAGTTGCTTTTTCACTTGATTATGGGGATAAAAAGACTACCCTTCAGAGGGTCAATTTTCAGGACAGTCATCCTGTCTTTCCTGGACTTTCTCAGCCACTGCTAACACCTACCTTTGCTTGGTATCTTGGCAGTTGTGTAAGTAACGATCAAGTGGATGTCTAACTCTCAACCGTTTTATTTTACATGTGAACATTTATTAAGACTTCACTGCAATGCACATTCATGTTGGCACAGGTAATGTTGCACGTACTTCAGTAACAGTGCCAATTCCGGATTTCAGAGCGTTCAGTTCGCAGCCTGAACGTTTTGTTATGACACAGTTTTTTCCATGTGGTATTAAACTTAAAGCTGGTGATGCCAAGTCATCCGCTGTGCTGCAGCAGTTTGGCATTGCAGCGTGGGACTTTCTGGAGCCGCTTAATCCTAGCGCTGGTTGAAGAGAGTCGGGCTGTGCTCATCCTCAAACCTGAGGAGCCTTACAAAAGCTGCCACACAGTATTTTATGACATTGCAGGTGTCATTTTAAGTCTTGTGGGACATGACTTGAGGGATCGCATGTAAAATTGGGGTTGGAACTGGCTCAGCCTTATGGCAGGCTCATCTCCACCAGGGCAGGGCTTCGTGCCCTTGTCATAGCCAGCCCGCTGCTTGCTTCGTTTGCGAGCTCATTTATAAAATGTCCTTTCTCTGCCAGAACAGCTCATCCCCAGAGAGCGAGCCAGCCGGAGAGCCTAGGAAGGAGCGGGGTGGGGGGGCGGCGGGGAGGCAGCTCTCGCAGGCCGCCCACCCTTCCCAAGCCAGCCCGGGGGTGCTCAGGGGGGCCGGGAGGAGGGGACACGCGTGGGACTGCGCGGGCGGAGACTGCCACCTGCTGAGCAGCGGCGGGGAAAGGCAGCCTGCGGCGCTTGGGGCCTGCTGCCTCCGAACACTGGGGCAGGCTCTGGCTGTTACCGCCCTTCTCCCCCCCTCCAAAAGGACCACCACCGCCACCGCCACCACCCAGGGTGGTTGTTTAAAGTTCAAACCAGTTTAAAGAAATTTAGATCTGAAGAGATTTGATTGAGAGGTTCAAAAAATTCTGAATTATCTAGTGGCCAACATCCATTCTTGGACAAATGAGGGGGGCCCTGTCTGGTATAACCTTTTAGTTGCCTCCCTGCGCCCCCAAAGTACAGGAATAGGTGTCATCCTCACCTCTTAGAGACAGACCTTGAACCTCAAGACCCTTTGAGATCAGCCCAGTCACGGCCATCTTTCCCCGTGAACTGCAGTGACGACTGCGGTCCCCACCCAGGAGAGCGGCGGTGCCAGGGCACAGCCAGCCCCGGCAGGGAGGGAGGCTGGCTGGCCAGAGGCCTGAGCAGGCACCAGAGCAATCTGAGGAGTGTCATAAAATGTTGCCTGCAGCTTCAGCTATCCCAGAGGTAAGTCTGGAGAGGGATCTTCATATAGTATGAAGGAAGGACCAGGAAAAGACCAAGAAAGGCAACGCAAATCTTCAGATATTGATAATCTGGAAAATGTATCAATCCCATTAGTGACTGTAGGATAAATATGCAAGAAAAGGAACTGGGTACTTCTGCCTCATCATTTCTTGTTCATATCCCAATGACACACACACAGGTGTATTTATCCTCTCCTGTGGACAGCCAGTGGTGTGGACACCACCGCTGGAAGATGTATGGGAGGCAGGGTCAGCGACCTCCATGTGCTGCACGCCCCTGGGGCGCGGGAGGCGGCGTACTGCCCCTGCAAGGACCGCACCTTTGGCTCTCTCCTGCCGCTGCTCTCCATCACTAACTCCTCCCCTGCGTTTGTTCAGGACCCTCTTTCCAGCATCCCTGCGATCAGAGGCACTTCTTGCTGATTCCCTGCTGGGTTGCCTGCTATGAAGAGAGCACTTTGTCACAGTTGCTGGTTGACAGGGGGACTAAAAGACCTTTGTGTAAAGCTATGGGAAAGGGCCCTCTAGCACTCCGTCTGCCTTAAAAGTCTTGCTTTCCGTTTGGAAAGGAACGTGAACTAAAACCACCGAAAAGCTATCCAGAAAACACTGACTGTACGTTCAGTTTTGTGATTGTTCCCACATCCCTCATAATTCTCAACCGCAGCTCCGTACTAGAAGCTAGATACACATGGTGGGCATTTTTCTCTTGCTAGCCGTGGGATAGCAGGAATGCAAGCTTCCCTTTCAAGTCCAAAACCAAAGTATTGACAAACAGTAAGAGAGGAATGTGAGTTTTGAGGTTGTATCTTCCCTCAAAACAAGAAAACTGTCTAACTCCAAGACTTTTCCCAATACAGTTTTATTCTTCTCACAAATTTGTTTGTATTGTTTTCCTTTCCTCCCCTCCATACAGGAAACAAGCCTACGGCTCTCTCACACTTTAATATGCTTGTCATGCTATCTGTACAGAAACATTTCAGACTGTACTCATTTCTCAGCCATGTCTTTTCACGAACTGGCAGCTTGCAGGATAACTTTAAAAATAATTTATTTCATATTGCAGCAATTCTGTACACTGGAGCTCTCCTGCTTTCTTCTGGTGCCACATCATAATAGTGATCTTGTTTCTGTCTTCTTGCAGGTGTTTGGTTTGCTTGCAGGGCAGCAGGAACTATACTACAGTTTGCAGCGTGGGTGAGCAGATGGGGTGGATGTGTGCAGCAAAACAGCTTGTGGAGTTTCTGAACAGACCCCTCGCTCGTGTGGTCACTTCTGATTTGCAGGGGACTGACCTAAGATCGTCCTTCTGGCCTTTTACGTCTATGTTCCTGTTCTTCTGTTGTTATTTTTAAATAACAATTGTTCTGGTTTTCCTATTTAAATAACAAATGCAAGCGTTTTAAAAAGTTTTGGCTTCCTGAAGAGGGAGCTTCCCCTTTGCAATCTGCTTTTCAAAATGTGCCAAGTCATTCCCTGGGTAAGTTTCTGTTTCGGTTTCCACTTGCTTTTCTGATGCTGGGTTTCCATAAAACAGGAGAGTTTCGGTTCTCAAAGAAATTTTTGTTGCTTTCATTTTTTCTTTTTTATTTTTTTCCCCAACCTAATGCTGAGAAAAGAGTTACTTTACACTACTCATGACAGCCTTTTTGTTTGGGAGAAAGAGGTTGGTCATGGCAAGTGTGCCAAGTGCAGAGCATAAAGATACCAGAACTATATTTCAGCGAGCCGCTAAGGCAGTGGCAGTTGTCTTGCTTATCAGCATGAGGCTCTGCATAGACTTTCCTTCTGAGAATGAAAGGTGGGAGCGAAAGGTGAAACAGTGCTAATATAACCTGCTTGGTATGATTTTCCTCTGCAGCCCGTATTTGAAAATGAGGCCAGAAGCAGGAGGCAACGGAGAGCTGGGTGTGTTACCGTGGGTCGGCAGAACCACATCACTTTCAGTCCCTGGTCCAGGTACTTTAAGCTTGATCCGATAGCCCTACGCTGCACTGCTGACTGCAATGTAGACACATACGCACTCCTTTGGACAACCAACTGCACAATATAATCAGTCCTCTTATTTGATGCACAGTGTTCCGGTTGTTAAGAAAAGAATTGTGATGTATGGTAACCACTAGAGTTAATGGCAGCCTGGGTTCAGCCTTGCAGACGTCTCCTGAGGAGAATATGACTCATTGCTCAGGGACTTTTTTATTTTTAACCATCCTCGTTATACTGAGGTTGGGGAATTCCGGTATGATGAAAGAAAAATTTCTCATTCTATTTCACTGCCACAAATTTACAAGGTTTGGTGCCTCCATTTTAAGATCTGCCTAGTTCAGATCAGTTATACAAACTAACCACAGAACCCCTGAGAGGTGGACAAGCTTAGTTTCTGGTGGCCAGATGCCTCACGCTGAGAGAGAGAGCCAGAAGCCAAGAAAAGCCAAAGTTTATGTCAAGCACCTGCCAACATACCTTTAAGCTACATTTATGCCTTTTAGGGTGGGACATCATAGCACAGGGAGCAGCCTGTCTACCCAGGCTTGTGAGAACATGGAGCTTGCCTTCCTTCCCGTCTTGGCTGTGCGTCTACATGACCGCGACCTAGGGAAGCTGGCACAGCCTACACCACTGCTGTGCCGCTTTTCTGAAAGGCAGACATTTTGTTCCCCTGTATACGTGGAGCCTGGCCAAAACATGGCAATGATGAGCAACACACTGTCACAGCCTGTCAGATCTGTACACAGATAGCACAGACACAAGTCATTTATACAATGCTATGCCTTAGTCAGTCCATAGCCATGCACCAGACTTGTGCACCTATTAAACCATCCAGCTACAGCAGCCTGGAGGTTTTCCTTTGAAAAGCATCACAGTGTGGGGGCTTTGGCAGTATAGTAGTGGCAAGCTGGTTGATTAGACACTTAGAAAATGCAGCAAGGTTAGAGACAAGAAGCTCCAAAGTGGGGCGGAAGTTTTTTCCAAGCACTTAGCGTCTATGTGGTACTTGAGACCCAGGGAAGAGCTGCACAACGTAAATCAGGTCTGGCCTTGGCAACAAAATGTGCTGCGTGTCCTTTAGACCTTCAACAGGTCAAGTCTGTGAAAGGCGTCAAGGTTTTGAAGCTGATCTAAGTCCTGTCTTTCCTTTCAGGCTCCTGCCTAATGCCATACACAGGTTTCTAGCTGTTTCCACGGGCTGCCCTCGCAGGCACCTCACTTCTAGCAACGTGACCTTTTGGAGCAACCCCACACAGCTGGGGGTGCCTGGCATTGCCCCGGGGTGGGGGGAACTGAAGAAGAAAGTCACCCTGCTTTCTGGGTGACCTGGGAAAATCAAACGTTTCCACCGAGGTTCCCTCTTCTGTTGAAAGATTTTGTGAGACTTTGCATAAATGGGTGTGTGAGTGGGAAAGGCCTCGCTGCATGGCAGCCAGCACTACTGGTCCTTTGCATTTAGGAACCGAGCCCGCTGTGGTCTGTGATGGAAGGTAAGGTTTTTTTTTCAGGAGAGTTTTCTACTTTTTTGTGATTTACTAACCTGAGTAAAAGAAAACCTAAAAATGACATCTATAGGTTGCATGATAAGATGAAAAGACGTAAGTCACGCACTACGTAGATTTTTTTTTTTTAATGACAAGGATGTTTTCATTGTATCAGTACCTGCATTAGAAAAGCTAGGGTTGTACACTTGCTTACGGAAAGTTCATAGCTTCTGCAGGTTGCCTTCCAGAAATCATGGTTCTGATGTGCTGCTTCAGCTCCTGTTTCTTTGAAGGGTTTTAACGTTAGAAAAGGCTTGCGATCATTGCAGATAACAATGGAAATAATAATTTTTACTTAGCAGTGGGAGCTTTTGCATAGAAAACTTGCACATTTATACACACACACACATACACAAAACTCTGTATACGCACCCCCACACATGTGCTTTTATACAAGGGAGAAATCATATTTACAACAGAGTAGAATTTAATTACACAGCAACACCTATATTCAAAATCAATTAGGTGTATATTATGTAAGTATTTTTGTTCAAGTCTTCTTCCTGGTACACTTCATAGACTCTTTAACACCAGAGTTTTCACTTTGAAAAATGCAACATTCCACAATTTTAATGTATGCAAAACATTACATTGATTAAGTAATGCAAGACCATACATTAAGACTACACTTTTTTTTCAAGTAATGACTACCTCTTTCTTCTTGTAGTGAATCCTATAGCTGGACTCTTACATTATACCTTTCAGTAAATAAGCCATAAACTTCTCTTCCCACTTCTTAACAACCAAAAAAAAAAGCTAAAACTTTTTTTAAAGGAATGATATTGCTATGAAAATCATAATTATTCCTTCTTCATATTAAAACTTCCTTAAATCAGTTGGAACTGCCAATGAAAATGGCATTTAAAAGCTTTGTTATTTCTATTATTATAAAAATACTAATTCAGTCAGAAATAATTTTCAAATTACTCTGTTCTATGTCTCTTCCAGGCTAGCAGAACAGCTTTTACGTAGCTCAGCACTATCATTGTAAGAGTTTCTACATTCCTGAGTGCTGGTTTTGCTTTGCTCAGTGTCATCATTGTAAGACTGTCCCCCTTCCTGAGAGCTGGCAACAGCTGCCTTCAGTTTTTCCTCAATTTTATCAGCTGCAGTGCACATCTTAAGCTCTCTCAGGCTGCTTATTAGGGTTCCATAGGCTCCTTTTATACCATGTCTTTGATACCATACTTGAAACAGCTTAATCTTCTGTTCAGATGTATCACTAAAATAATCCCTAACAGTCTGATCTATGATAGGTTCTGGTACTTTGTGATTACGAACAAATGTCTTGACTTCTTGGAGTGTCATCTCCTCCACAATACCAGCAACATGGCTGCTCAGGTCAGCATCTAGAAGCATAGAAGGAAATTAATGCTCTTGACACTTATATCTTACTGTTTTTTATCACCTGCGCTCAGAGTTGGTACTTTTCCTATCCAAAATAGATTAAGTTTCAGGTATTCATGAATCGGTATGTTTTATACATGATTTTTTACAATATATAGCATGTCTGCTTTTACATGTTCCTACCAAATGCTAGGTAATTCCGATATTTAGGGTTGCATCCATATTGCTTTCTACCACTTGAAACAGAATCTCACTTCCCTCTGTAACCTGCTCCGTCCTTCTCTATCATTAAAGTCATAAAGACATAAGGTCTTCCCTCATGTACCTGTTTTCCTTAAAATAGTGTTGGGAAAGGTCCTAGAACGGGACAGGTCTTTTGTTGTGATGCAGCCTGGGAACTCATGTTCTTTTCCTATTGTGTGTTACTACTGTGGCTTTGCCCTTGAACGTACGGCAGGTTTGTGTTTCTGCGATCCCACTGCTGGGTGTGGGACTACTCCATTATCACAATTATCCATGATTCTAGAAATCTGGCTTGCTGCCTGCTAGTGTCTGTACCACATGCAGAACAGAAATTCACCTGCTGTCAATTAGTAATTGCTTCCTATACAACAGAAATTCCTCCTGAGGCAAAACTTTCATGATACCACTAAATGCCTTACTAAACACAATATGAACTGGCTTTTCTTTAATGTGTTCACTGTTGTGCTAGAATGACAGCTCTAGGCAGTAGCAAAGTCAACACAAAAATACCTTTTTTTTTAATGTAGGATTTACATGTCTGGGGTTTTTTCCTTCTACTGAATTCTGAGAAATTACTTGTCTCTTTCTTACCTGTGTTTATGAGAGGTACATTCTCCTGAAAAGAGAAGCCAGAGAGAAATTAGTAGAAACAAGTTTTGTAAAATACCAACCTTGTATAAGGGGATAAACACATTTCATGACACTTGACTTCTGTAATTTTCTTTTAGTTTTCTCCATGATTCTCCTGTGTTATGAGAGAGGGAATCAGATTGGACAGACCTCTTTTGACTCTGGTAAACTTGGGGAATCACCTCACAATTGCTATTGCATAAAAGTATTCATGGAGACAGGTACCCTGGGTCAGTGGAGGCCTGAGGATTTATGAAGTTTTGATCTTGGTCACATAATTTAGGAAGCATGTCAACAAATCCTGAAGAAATAATACAGGGTTTCTCTTACTTCCCCCAAAAGAGTCCTCATGGTGAAATTTACTTTGGTAATGTCATAGAAGAGAGGCATGCATGTGCTTCGGGAGTCCCAGTGTAATTTAAATGGAACAAAGTTCCTTGCATGAAGCTGGGTTTTTTGTGATCTAAGCAACAATACTTACATAAGAAGCCTCTGCTTTGGGGACTACTTCACCTAGGTTCTCCTTGCTAGTACGACCCTTCTGTTTTCTCTTGTCTGAAACAAAAAAGCATTTTTAAAATCCAGAACAGAGTGTATGTCTCCTCTGGACTCCAAGAATATAAAATTACATCCAAGCAAGCAGCTCAATATCTTATTCAGAGTATGACAGGACTAAGAAAAAGGCAATCACTTACACCAGAATATTGCTCCAGCTATTGCTAGTAGTACTAACAGGATTATCAAAGCAACGGTCAACCGTGGTACTCCTGTTTATGTTGGAACATTGGAAACATTACATGAAAGTTAAGTCAAGAAATGCAATACAGCAACACACTCTAAATTTTAAACAAGATTGCGTCAGATTATAAAAGCCTTTCTATTGTCTCCTAATGGCAGAAGCTACCTCTTTGTTGAAGTCCTACCTATCATGAGCTTCCCCTAGAAAGAAGTAATAGCTCCTACATCTGCACAGTGATCAAGGGAAGAGAGCAATCATGCTCTGCAGGTCAGTATGGGGCCCAGTAGATATGATGCCCTTAGCTGTCAGGAATCACCATGGGCCATTGTACAGGACAGTGCAACTGCAACAGCCTATCAAAATACAGCAGATACTAGATGATGCTAGGTTTTAAAATGGTACCTTTCATTCCGCACACAGTGTCTGAAGTTGAAGTACATTCTTCTGCAATTACACCACTTTCACATCTGCAGAAAACATGAACAAAAATTATTATGGGATTTGTTTCTCTCTTTATAAACTCTGTCAACAGAGCAAATCAAAATCTTCTAACACTTTTTATCAGCTAAATATTTCATATATCAAGATGTTGGAGTTTGGAATTTAATAGGTATGAAAATGGTATGGAAGGGTATGGGAGTGGAAAAAGATGTGGAAATCGTTTTCTAGATGTAACAGCAGATCACACAAAGACAACAGGAAAGCTCAGATACTTCATTACATTTTTTGGAAAGTATATACAGATGTGGTGGATGTATACAAGTTTTTCTCCGCGCCTTTGGAAAGCCTGCATGGATGCAAGTTAATTTGACTGAGCTAAGTCAGCCCAACAAGCTAAGTGCAAAGGAAAACTAGTATGTTTTCCCTCAGGTTGTACATTACCTTAGCCTCTGTCTTGAAACTGGCTGGAAGAAAAGTGTGATAATGAACGACATTAACAATTTCGTATTTAAGGATGAAGGCATAAACTTACATGGTACATGGATCGCAATGCCTACATGGCACAGAAGAATTGCAAAAATAGTTCTTTGCACAGGTGCATTCCGTGTTGTGTTCTGGGGTACAGTTCCTTGCAACCTCCAAACCTAAAATAAATTTCTTCATGTTTGTTAGTTTGAAAAAGTAGGCCTTAAAAGCAGGCCTCTGCTCACATCCTTTTGTCCTGAGACTTAAGTGCTTTTAGGTCTACCACTGCTGGCACTGGTGAGGCTTAATTGTAAGAACAGCACAGTTTTTATAAGGAGCCCTGTGGCAGGAATAGTGGAAATACGGCGATGGCCAAGGGACCTCTGCTGGCCAAGAGCTCAAACAACTGATCACACGATAAAGTCCTTGCGAGAAGAGGACTCTTTTGGCACTGCCAGGTGTTGTCAGCTCCTTTGTCCCATTCAGCAGCGTAAAGCCATGAAGGAAACCCAGAAGATCACGTAGCCCATTTCCCTGCTTGATGTCAGAGACGGGGTCTTTACCCTCCCTGACAGACAACAAGTTTTATCTCTTCTTGAGGACCTCCAATGGTGAGGAATTCCACTGCCTCTTTCTAGCTAACGTATTCCCTGCTTAAGTATCAAAACAAGTGAATTAATTTTCTCCTATCCTCAGTGCATGTGATGAAGCTATCTCCACCTATGAAAAATTATTGCTGCATTAAAAATTACTGTAAGTATCTACCTACTATGAAAGCTATTTTCATAGGCATATAGGAATAGAAGTGAATTTCTGAGTTACCACATTCAGTGCCCTGCTGTAATGGGAAAACATGTTATCTTTCAAAATTTGATGAAGCTCTCCTGCGAAACCAGTGCTGAAGCCATTCATGGAAATATCAAACATGAATGAACCTAAGAATGGTTCTTGTGAAACTTCAGTGGTAATTTTCCTCCTGCCTAATGCTTTCTACTGACTTCTCTTCAACTACATTGCTGTCTGTGGGATAATGTGACTAGTCATCCCATTAGCCTTTTTTCCCCCCTTCAGTTGAACTAATAGTTTCTTTTGTGGCACTGTACAAAGTACTGAATTGTTTTGCTGTACTCATCTTCATTACCCATCCAAAAATGCTTATTATAGTAGCTAATGAGAGGAAAATTTTCTATGCATATGGAGGTGTTACAGGAAGGGAAAAGCGCTAAAGATTGATAGTCCAGCAGGTGACCTGAGTACAACCGTATCGGAGTTAAGAGCTGTCTCTCTGCTTACTAGACTTGATTTTGGATATGAGGAATGCAGAACTATCATTTCCTAAAACCAAGTGTACTGGAACTACAGGACACCTGGTGGAACTGGTAGGAGATCAGTTTAATGGGTTTAAAAAGAAAAAAAAAAATCTGTGATGGGTATTTATGCAACAGGTAGTGAATTTCTGGAACCTGGTGTCTTCCAGCAGGTTCGTGCACAAAGGGCTCATAGATACTAAAATGACTAGGTAGAGATGGACCTTCTCACAAATAGATATTAAAGTGACTAGGTAGAGATGGACCTTCTCACATCCTTTCCCTCAACTGTGGATGCTGGTAGACTTTGCAGGGGACAGACCACAGAAAGCAGACAGGATTGTTTTGTGTTTTCTCTAAATAGCATCTCTTGCCTCCGCTGCTGAACACAGCATACTGAGGTACGTGGACCATTGGTCTGATCCAGTAGGGCATGCCTCATAGTCTTATAATTTGACCCTGTATCCCACATGGCGTCATGAATGTATAAAAGACATCACTCTATCAGCTCCAGCAATTTTAAATAATATTATTAACTATGTGAAAGACTACGAAAGAAACCACTGAGAATTCTCTCATCCCTGCTTTTTACAACACCCCTCTTCTTTCAAATAGAGGACGAAGAAGAGAGAGCGCATTTCTTCCTTGACTTTAACCAGCCTGTATAGGGTCTGCTTTGCTAGGGTAGCTACAAAGTGGCTGAGCAAAGGCAGATACAAGGAGAAATAATGGACCAACATAGCTGCTTCTTCTTTCTACTTTGTGCTTGATGAAAGGGAACTGGAGGATAAACTTATGACTCGGTCAGAAATTCCTTCATGTGCTACCACTAAAACATTTTAATCTGCATGCTACCCACTATTCAGGGACTGTGGAGACTTTGCAGTCAAATCCTGTATCAAAGAAGTCATTGGTAGAATTCTCATTTCTATAGGCATACCAAATATGCTGTCACATGAATAGCATCTCAAACACTTGTCCAAATCATTGACGTGATCTACGTACTCCTTTCCATTTTCACATGGAACACAGTGTTCACTAGTATCTGTTGGGCAGTCGATATTTTTAACAAAACCTGTAGAGACAGAAAAACGAGAATTAAGATTTGCAATACCTTTGGACAGAGGCCATCAGCTCTAAGACCTATGTTGGACTCTTTTTAATCCCTAATACTTTTTGATTTACAAATATGGACAGAATCTATATTCTTTATGCATACGTATATGCTCTTCAGGAATGTGCTATACATAAGATCTGATTATCCCCCCTCTTCCTCTAATTTAGGACTGAAGCAGAACTGTACATGCAAAATTGGAAAACCCATGAATATATGGAGTCTTGTAGGCAAAAGCCTGTGCTTGCACTTTTTTAACCTCTTTCAAAGATGCATATGTAATTCTTGGCTGTTCTGACAAGCATATTATGTGAGAACTACTATCTGTAGTGGAAAGTTTTTGGTGCACTGAGCACAAGAAATACTTTCGAAGTGTCTGATGTCCTGTAATAGAGAAAGATACAGCTAGAAGGAAGCATTGCCTCCAGGAAATCACAGCCTGTTGCTTAGCTATCCCAGCAGAAAGCAATTGCACACGTTGTAGTTTCCACTCTTAATGACTTTTCAACACAGTCTTACAATGATACTCACCACGTTCACATTTCTTGCAACACTGAACACCTAAACTGTATTCGTCCAGGTTACACTTAACTTCCCTCTTAGCAATGATCCTCCTTGTAATTAATTTATTGTATGCTATGTGTATTAAAGCTTCAGTATCATTTTTGCATTGTGTTTCAATAATTAAGACAACCACCTAGGAGAAAAGAACAGCAAGTTATAAAAAAACAAAACAAAACAAAACAAAAAAAATCACAACCAACTGTCAAGGACTGTAGGTGTGTTTTACTACTAGCACAGAGTTACATTAGTACCATCACTCCATTGCTAAGCATATTGATATTCACCCCCTTATTAAAGTTCTTCATTACTTCAGAAGAGTTAATGGACAATGAGGACACATACTACATGTAATGCTATCAACCCTGCCACTACAGGTACTGATCATTTGAACATTAATGCTTGAGAGCAGGCCCATACATCTGAGTTGTAAAAGATGACCTGATATGACTAATTATAGTGCAAAGCAAAGGAACTCCCATTATTTTCTTGATGAGCTTTCTTTGCCTCAGATTACTGTGCCTAAATCTGCCCTTTCTTAGCCAGTAATAATAATCTTGCATACAGAACTTCCTTAATTCACATGATATCTTTCTTAATTTCTTGCCACCCTACTGTTGCTTGCAAACTGAAGTGTTAGTGCATCTTTGAAGAAAAAAAAAATTGCATGTTTTAATCTCGACCAAAAATACCTGATCTCTAAAATGATCTTGTTCTCAGTTTGTTTTCCAATTCAATTGTTTTTCTCCTTAGTAGATGATGCCTATGTATTCTGGAAAGCTGTATCACTCTCCTTTTAAATTAATTTACACCCTGATCAATTTCTTTGAATGCACTGTCAAGTTAAATTGCATAGTGCTTTGTTGTTTTTTTCTTTTCCTGCTAGTAGTAACATTACTAGCCATCACTGTCCTGCCTCTTTTCATGGTAATAAGAAAGCAGGGTGGACCGGAGGCCAAGCCATTCTTTTTTTCTCTTTTGGGAGTAAGGTGGGAAAATGAGAAGGATAGATCTGCTATAGTTTGCCTTCCTCTTGGCAATGGTTTGTGGGGAATTCTGTATATACTTTGCATACACTAAGTATGCGATGTCTATATAACGAAGCTATGTAGTGCTTGTTGGCTGGAGAACTAGATTCCCTCCTAGAAATAATATTGTGCAGGACAGCCTGCCTTTACTAAACCCAGTTTCTGCTGATAGTTTGGAGTGGTTTGAACATTTTCACGATTTATTTTACTTGTGTGTTACTAACTGTCTGTGTGGAGCTGTAACAGAAACAATTAAGCCAGTCCTTGTCTTGAAGAGTTTGAAGTGTTAACATCTAAGCTGAGCTCTACATTCACTGTTCTTGCTCCTCTTTAATTAAAAAAATATTGGTTTGCGTTTTCCAAAAGACTCAGATATACACTGTGAGGGATACTGACGAAGGGGGAAAAATGATGCCTGGGAAGAAATGGAGCAATGCTCTTGTCCTTGGCAAAATGAAAGAACAGGCCAAGTTGTGAAGGAGAGGGGCGGCAGGGTACCTTTTTCAGAAAGATTAGTGGGGAATGAGGTCCAATACAAAGAAACCGCTAAATCCTCATACCAATGGCGCGCTGCATGGACTAAAAGTCCAAAGGATCCATCAGAGATTCACTCACACTTTAAATCAGCATGCAAAACACCTTGACTAGAATAATTTATTTTTAATTTTGTCTTGGATGTTCAAAAGAGGTTAATTCTGAATGGCTGGTTATCTTTGAATACTTTTGAACTGCAGCTTAATACAAATTTGACTGTATCTGTTAGTGCTAACAACAAGGGACATATATATTTAAGGAATTCTCTAATAATTTGAGGACTGGTTATTTTTATTGTTACACATTTTTTTTTCTGCCAGAGGGTGATATTTAACGGCTGATTAATTCAATCTTCATGATTTTGTGTGAAACTGCTTGGATGCTGACCGTAACTTTAGTTAGATGCAGAAAACTCTTTAATTATCTTAAATATTTAACTCATTGAAAAATGGGTTTGGATTTCAAACTGGGCTCTTAAATGAAGGGTTATCTGTGGTTAATTAATTGAAGTAACCAATTATGACACTGTCTACTGACTTCTACAAGTAGCCACTTCTTGTGATCCTCTGGTCTATTCAGACCCAGAGATGGGAAGGCAAAAAGCATTTTCTTTCCTTAGCAGCCATCTGTTCTAAAATTTATGTAATACCAATTACTAGACTGAAATTAAGAAGGCCTTTCTTTGCACCTGGAGGAGAAGCTTCAGCTGCTAAAAAAAGCAGTTTAGCACTTGAGAAACTGTGGGTACGGATGCTCAGCCGGCCACTTCCCCAGTTCCAGCGCTCTGACTCTCTTCCTTTGCTGTCAAAGCTTTGAGGGTGCTCTTCTCCGAATTCCAGCGTAATGATGTTACAAGGCTAAAGTTAACTTAAGACCTTAGCAGAAGCTGTCAAATGGATGTGCCACATGAGCGTGAGTTGTTTTCCTTTTGCCCGGGAAAACCGTCTTACTGAAAACTGGGATAGCAAGTCTGATTAAAAAATAATTACTAAAATGTAGCCAGGGACATACGTCCAGTCTGGTTTGGCTTTCCCTGAAGCAGGGTGAAGTCCTGCACCTCCACCGCTCCTCTGTTGCTCCTCTGCCACGCGTCGGACTGGGCTGCGGGAGGGGACGGCCACAGGATGGCACCGGGGACGTGCGTTGCCCCGGCGGCTCTCGGAGCTGGAGGACTGTGACACCCTGACCCGGCCGTCCTGCCACGAGGCCTCGGCCAGCAGAAGGCTCCGGAAGCCAGGCAGTCGCCGGGGCGGGGAGGCCCCGAGGCGGCACGACAGATCTTTGGCCGCCCCAGGAGAGCTGATGGTGCCAGAAGGCTTCCAGCCCTGAAGGCAGGCGGCGCGGCTGGGGTGCGTGGCGAGAGGAAGTCGGTGGGGAAATGACTCCTTCATCTCCCCGCGCTGATGGAGGAACTGTGAGTCAGCCGGGGCGAGCGAGGAGCGTGGCATCAGCCCCGCCGCCCGCTCCCTGCTGCGCCCGGACACCGCAGCCCATGCGCTGACCAACCTGCCCCGGCCCCGCCGTGCTCGCCCCGGCTCCCTCCGCCTCGCCTGCCCTCGCAGCCGCGCCTGGCGAAGCTCTGCGCCCACCAGGACACCTTGCGTCCTGCTTTCGGCACCCTAACCTCCCCTTTTTAGACCAGAGAAGTCAAGCCTTTTTGTTTTGTTTTTTTTAATTTGGAAATAAAAAAAAGATCCTGGGCAACAGTAAAGAGAAGAGGGAGAGCAAAGATTACTACGGCCCTAACACACCCGCAAACAGGACCTGGGCACAGCAGGGAAACCAAACAGCACCGGGGAAGCAAGCACAGAGCACACACACAGAAAGAAAATGTCCAGAGAGTCGTGCAGAAAATGGGATGTAATGAAAGAAGGAAACATATTTCTAAATGACTAATAGTAAAACTTAGCTGACTTTTTTTGTGTGTTCACTGAATGCCTGCAATCGCAGTGTGTGCACAGACACAGCCTTCCCTCACACGAACAAACCTCTCCGCCTCTTGCTTATGGTTTTGTACGAAAGAGCTATGCTGATACAGTGAGGGGGGACAGAAATATAACGCTTTTTGATGGAAGCCCTCCGCTCTCGCTTGCAGAGATGAACTTCCTGGTATACTTACAAGAAGTGGGGATCACTTCTCAGAATTTGACATCTAAGCAGCACCAAACACCTACATCGGTTCTGCTCACAGCGACATCCTACACTGCCTTCCCGTACAAGGAATAATGAGAAACCTGTGGAGATTTTTCAAAGCAACACCCTAATTTTTTCAATTTTTTTTCTCCTCCTGGATTCGCACCCTCTTAAAAGCAATGCTTTTGCTGTATAAAAAATATGGTGTGTCTTATAGGAAAAAAAAAAAAGTCAATAGTCATTTAGCTTCCTGTGCACACCTTAATTGCTTTCCTTGTCACTGAGCAGCAAGTGCTAATAGCGGAAAGGAAGCACTTTAGGGGCTTTTACATAGGCAGGGGTGATAGGTGCTTTTTAATGATGTGTATGTTCAAACAGCAGCTGTACGTTTTCAGCCTAAAATGACTCACAGAGGCTTTCTTCTACCTTTTTTTATCTTAACCTAACAAATAGTTGTCATATCTAAACTGAAGACTTAGATTGAACTAAGCAGTCAATAGGAATAAAATCAATCAATCGGGGATACCTAACCGTAGCAGAATCCATAAAAATTATCACAAGCCCAAATTTTTTGGTTTCTCTCCTTTTGCATTGCTCAGGCATTCAAGAGAGCTTTCGACCTCCTCCTTCTCCTTCACTCCTACAGAGTCCTCCAAAATGCTTTCGCCAACAGGCATCTGCTAAGGAGACTTACAAAACCTGTTTTCATCTGCGTTCCCAAGGCAGAGTGACAGGAACTTTAGTTTCTTTGAAAACTCATGTCATTTTGGGATTCTCAGGCCTCCGATCCTTCCTGTATCGGAGTATTCCTCGTAATGGGTCAACTTCCTTCAACTGAAAAGTTTCAGCAGACCTACTTTATGGGGATGCAATCTCAGCTTTGGAAGTGTGTGAATGTGTTATTTGCATACAGGACTTCTTAAAGCTTTACAACTTTTAAGCCTGAGGAGAAAAATTGACTCTGCTTTCTCCTGTTATCTTTAGAATACTTTTTATTTTTAGCAAACCACTTCTCCCATATCTAATCCATAGATGCTTATGGATGAGAAGGCTGACGCCTTCAGAACTTGGTGGCCTTTTTTTTTTCCACTCCACACTTGTTACATGGGGCAACAGGCATGATCTCATCAGGGGCTTTCTAAGTGTTAAAAAAGAGGGGGAGGGGGGGGATTTTTCTTGCTTTTTTGCTCAGTGGGAGCTGAGAAAAACTTTAACTCATTTGCTGAGTTTTGATTCGCTTCTGGTGCTTTTTATAAATGGTTGCTATAGTTAGCTCCTTTTTAATACAGTTTTCTATGTAATTAATCTCCCTTGCATTAACCCTGTCAGGATAGCTTTTTCAAAGATTAAGTAATTTCACACTGCTTGTTAAGAGGATTCTCTACTCCAGTTCTTTTAATATGGTAAGTAATTTCTGCTTCCAGTATCTCCAGAGAGCAATATGAACAGCTCACTCCTCTGACGATGTTGTGGCTAAGGATGAATAAAAGCCGGACAGCATACAAATTTAGCAACTCTTCCCGCTTTTCCTTTTCAACAACAACAAGATTTCTTGCTGGCACTTTCTCTTTGTTCAGTGAGTTTCCTCAAAGATAAAAGGCAGTTAACTGTGGAAACGTGAGCAGACAGATATTTCCAGAATTGGGATCCTTTTACTTGTCACTTGAGTCTTGGGTCATCCCACGACTTTATGGCTGTTTATACGTATACATTTAAATGCGTGCATTAGTTGTCTGGGAAATGAGAAGGAAGGGTCAGCGCAGTAATGTAGGAGTCCTGTTTTCAAAGGTATGTCTTCTAAATTTCCAGAAAACTGCCTGCTCTGTAGTCATATCAGATAATTACAAAATATTTAGATAACACTTCACTCTCTTAAGATGGCCTGCTCCTTTCGAGTGTGTCTCTGAGTGGTATGTGGTTTTGCGGCTTGTTTTACAGAGTGAAGTTAGATGTTTTCTAACTATGTAGGCCATTGCTATTTTGCATGACTATCCCTGCAACTGCTTCTACTTTAGTGCAACACGGAGGTCCTTGCATAATTGAGGTCTCATTCAACAAACTACTTTCATGTTCTGGTTTAATCAAATTAGAATGTCAAATACTGCCCAGGTTTACTGATTTATAAGTAGTGGAACAACATTCTAATTAAAAAGAGCCGTAATTTTTAAAAAATAGAAAGTATGTGGGAGTGCTGAAGACTTTCTAAGGGGTACTGAAATTTGTAAGCAAGTGGAAAATAGGAATACAAATAATATTTATTCTCTCGGAGCAGTGTGATAAGAGAAAGTATTTTTTAATCTTAATTTATATTCTGAATAGGTCCAAGATACTGAACTAGACTGACATTTCTGCCAGTTGTTTGCTGCTCCTGTGCAGGTACAGGTAATACACACTTTTGTCAGCAGACGAAAATCCTTCTTTGTATTCAACTATGCTCTGGTGCTTTGAGCAGGGGCATGGATATAACCCTCTGAATCATTTTAAATAGTTTACTACCTGTTACGTAGTAAATCAGATCAGAGTTTGAGTAGTTTTTACCTTAATGCTTGATTTTAACCTGCCAAACCCCAAAGCAAACTGCATTCATTAGCGACGTAACCGCACAGAGAAGAGATTTTTGAATGTAAACTCCAGTGAGTTCTCTCTGAAATAGGTGAGAATTTGGGTTGGGGAAGCAACGTGTACCACACCCATGCTTCCAGGCAGGTCGTGGCTCTGCTGTGCAGCAGGGCTTACTGCCACCCGCCCGATCCCCACTATCCTACCTCTGGGCTCTCGAGGCAGGGCTGCCTCGGTGGCAGCTCTGCCAGAGCGGAGGCAGAGCACCTGCACCTGCACCTGCCTAGGTCGCCTGCCCAGGAGCTTGCTGCCACTACAGCTCTTTGGCCTAATGCACCTGTACCAGCGGAGATCCCTGTGCTGCCGACGCTGAAATGCTTCCTTTCCTTCCCCGCTGACAGTAGCTCTTCAAAATGAGTGTTTGTGAAGGTAACTTTACCGATGACAGTTAGACACGTGACCTAAGCTCTGAAGCTGCAGAGGCTCATACTGTGCATAGGGGATGATTAAGGCAAGAAAGGAAGGCCCTGCCCTACTCCTTCCAGTAAATGCTGCACTTCATGCCACCAGACTTAGGCTATTTCTTCAGCTTTTCCTGGGTCGCCGTCGGTAGTGGTTCAAAACTCCTCGGCCACAGGTACTGGCTTTTATGTTGCTTTACCAGAACACTTTGTTACGGAGCCCTGAGTCGCAGTGCAAGTCAGCTTTCACGGACGTGGTCTTTGCCCGGGCAGATACCCAGCCACAGATCTAACCATCCTGTCTGTGGGTGGATGCTGACCTTGCCTTGTCAGCGTCTCTGGCCGGGTCTGGGTGGCTGCGGAGCGAGGCCAACGCCACCTGTCCCTGGGTCCCCCCAGCTATGGAACATGGCCCGGTGTCCCTGACAGCCACCTGCGTCCATCCCCCTTTTCTTTCCCTCCGCTCTTCACCTTCCCTTCACCTGGCACCCTAAGGAGGGACTGTAAAATCATGAAGTTGCCTGAACTTGAAGGTGGGTTTTTTAAAGGGCGGGCCGGGGAAACCGCCTAAATGAATTGACTGAAATCTTGGGGGGGGAAGCCTGTTGAGGCCGACAGCGATAAGAACTGGCAGGCAGCGCTTCTGGCACCGCCTGCCGCCGCGCCCCGCGTCCCCGGCCGGGGCCGGGCCGGCCGCGGGCGGCGCGGGGGGGCCGGGCCGCGGAAATCAGTCACCTAAGAGAGGTGGCCTTTAACAAAAAGTCTAACAAAAATTGTATGGAAAAGCCGTGGGGATAAAGTACTTTAAAGTTGTTGATTAAAGTAAAGCAGGGTGGAAAAGCAAAAGGTCTGACAACTGTTCCGCTTTGCACCGTGGTCTTATCAGCTCTCAGAAGACTTAGATGAAAAGCCTGAGGAAGGCATAGAGTCAGGTTTTAAAAGGAGTTCACAAAAAGTTTAAAACACACTTTTTTTCTCAGGTGCAGTTTAGCTTTGCAAATATTTTGGTGACTGTACAACCTGAGCTTTGTGCATTTGCTTTATTGCAGGCCTTGGGGAGTGAAAGAAAGGGAAAAGTGGCACCATCTGGTTATGGTTTCCTGTTTTCTGATTCTCATTCATGTAAGCCCTTTCTGGTAGCAAACATTTGGTTATTTCCACATCTGTGCTGCCCCTGACCTCCCCAGCGGTACCTGAAGGAAGAAATAAGAGCAATGATTCATAAGCTGCAACTCAGGCCTGTGCGTCAGTGCCGAGCAATAAACACACAAGCTGTAGACAGCAGAGAAAGGGAAAACACTTCCAGACTGGATTTGTGCCTTTTCAACACCACTGTCATCAACAGCTTCTCCAAATAGATCCCAGCACCTCAGCATGTCGTTATACCGAACAGTGCCAGATGGGACCTGCAATTTTATTGCACTTCAGGTGCTATTACTTCAGGTGAAGCAATTAATATCTGTCAAGCTAAATGACTCAGTCTTTGGATCACCTGTCACACTGCCCTCCACAAAAATCTTCAAAGGCCAAGGAGGTTGATATTGTACGGAGGTAACCAAAGGCAGCACTTTGTCCTGTGCCCTTTTCCCTCTTTGACAAACCAAAGAGCAAGAAAAAGGTTTCACCCTGGTTCGTGCAATTGCTCTGGGTTTGTCTTGAGCCTTGCCTAGCAAATCTTTTCAATGAACATCTCGTACTTCTCAGTGAAAAAGGGGAATCATGCAAACAGGGCTGGATTCTCCCCGGCTCTTATGCTTTGCTAGCCAAGGCACCCTCAGTAGCTGCCCAGGACTAACTCAGAGCACTCCATCACGCCTTCTCAGCCTACACGTAACACAATCATTCTTTCTCCTAATTGCTTTTTACTCCTGGTCACACACCAGGGAACCTCCGCCAATACATGCCATCAGCTATCCTAGTTAAAGAGGAGTTTTCCACTGCTTAATTCCCTAGATAACAGACTTCCAAACATGCAAGTATTCAAAGAAGCAGAATGCTACAACGCTATATATTTTGCAGGCACACTCAGACAAATTCAATAGTGCCGCAAGCTGATGTATATTCAATTCTGGAATATCAGTCACTTCAAATTCCAGTATGATTATCAAAAACTGCATTTGCCTACAATATAAACCACATTTTTTCCCCTCCAATTACCTTATGGAAATTTTTAGTGCAGATAATATACAGTATTAATAAATCCTCCCTAGCATGGCAATAGAAAGACTGATTTTTCTCTCTTTGTCTCTTTCTTTGTGTCAGGAAAACCTCGCACATTTCAACTTTCTTAAGAATAAAGCACAGAAAAATATTGTTTCATACACATCTTCTGCGAACACTTTCTGATATATCAGACCAGTCTGAGCTCATATCACATAATAATCACTTACATTAAACAATCTACTGCAAATTCCTTGCCAATAAAATACAAAGTCACTTTCAGTTTCTGATATGCCATCTCTCCAGTTACGCACAACAAATAGCACTTTCACGCAAGCCGTAACAGTTTCTGCCTTTACCTGTGAAAAAGTGTCTTGTGTTCTTGTATTATCCATGCCTGTGAAAATTCTATTTGTTTCATCAGTATCCCATAGGGTTGCAAACTATAGTTTATTCATGAATCACACCTGCTTTTCCACAGCACCGTTCTCGTTCTTTCCCTCTGCTTCTCTCTCTGTTAAGAAATCTTGCAGCCAATGGCTTTTATTAAGTGTTACTTCCTTTTATGCTGAGAACTGAACGAAACAATAATGATGCTTTGCTTCCTTATGGCAGCTCTGTGAAAAGACAAAAAAAAAAAGCAGAAGTTGTTTGCTTGCTTTTCCTGAACTGATATTTATGTTCTAGTGACTTCCTGAAATCACCCAGCTGTGAATGCTGAAATTATGATTTATTAGTGTACATTGTATCTATCTGAACACCCAACATGTTAGTTACCAAAACAAATTTCATACTAAATGTAACAAAGTTTGCCTGAGGAATTACAAATACAATGCTCTATTTTCACAGCAATATTTTTATGCACTGCAGCAATCTTTAACATATGTCTTCAAACTCCATCATGAATACGTGCATATTGGATGAAAGCACAAAGGCACCTGCAGGTTAATGTACAAGATTCCCGTAAAGATAAGCAGCATTTTAAACTTTGCCTTTGCTATCTGCATTGGAGGGGAGAGTCTTGTGATTAGAAGAGGGAATTAACAGTAAGGCATTCCTGAAGTCTAACCCCAGCTCTGACAAAAATTGTTCAGCAGCTACAGAGAAAATATACCTCAGTTTCCCCACGTATATATGGTGACTTCTGTTATGACACAAAAAGATATCAAAATTATTTTGGAGATTAAAAGTTCTGACTAGACATGGCTAGAAGGTGGCCTATTCATATTTTGAAATTTTTTCTCCTCCAGATAGAGGCAAAAGGGAAAACCAAAAGCCATCAAGTATCGCCTGCAAAGAAAATTTTTTAAAAAGTGACAGGATTTGAAACGTTTGTTTTGGTGATGGGTCTCCTTCCTCTACTAGCCTAGAAGCAGTTTTTTACCAGAAGCAGCGCAGGGAGAAGAAGTGGAGAAGCTCCGTGCAGGCGAGGTGTCAAGGGACCGCTCCGGGCGCGAGGGAGGGCTCCCTGGCCCAGCCCCGCGTACCCACGCGTACGAATCCCGCCTGCTCTCGCAGCTGACGCAGTTACGGGCCTTTCGCTGAGGAGCTCGGCTGGTTTATCTGCCAGAACTCGGCCAAAAGACAGCACTGCAAAAGTAAGAGGCAAGGGCAGGCAGCCTGAATTCCGGCTGGGAGCCAGCGACGAGCTGTGGAGAGTGACGCGGTGCAGGGTTGGCCAACCCATTCACCTCGTGGGCCGGTCTTCAACACGCCAGAAACAGATCTGAAACTTGTGCCTAAGAGCAGGCTCTGACAGCTGCGCAGGATTCAGCTTCACAGCCAAGAGCCTTTAAGCTCACGCTTGCTAAACACTGTAGATAGACCCAAGAGAGACCATAATAGCAAATGTGTGGGAAGGAAAGGATTAGGAATTAATTCTCCCAAGATTACTTAAGGCAATACAAATGAAAAGGAAGGTCAATATATGTTAATATAAACAGGTTTTAATCATTTGGACTGATTAAAAGTAAGTCCTATTCTTTGAAAGAGTGTTAGCTTAACAAAGGCCCATAATGTAACAGGCCTGACTACATCCAGATCTTCTAAAGAAATATCTAATAGAAGATTGTCTTTCTTTCAGTGCTCTCAATTCTGACTGTTCTATGTCCAGCACGACAGGGTGGAAATTTTCCACTAAACTGGAAAAAGAAATCATGGGAAACATGGTTTTTTGACAGCTATCTTAAGTCATTTGGTTAAAATAAAATAGTAACCAACTCACTCAAATTTCTAGTATTGGCCTGTTCCCCCTTAGAGTCCCCAGCCCTTGAGGAACTGTGATTTTTCTTTTTAGATTAAAGAATCCCAAGGAACTTCTTTTTATAATGTGATTATAGCACCACAGAACATTTTAGAATGGAAAATGACAGGTTTCTTTTATAAAGGTTCTGCAGAGATATTAGATGGTCTTTTCCCCTCCGCTGCCTGCTGAACTGCACATTCTGCAAGGTTACATAGTCTGTGAGAAAGTAGTTAATCAGAATGGAGCCCAATTGCTATTTTTAGAGCAAACATTTTCAATTAATCTGAAGTCGTTAATTACACCTTCCCTTAATAAAGGCTCTGGTGTAATTTTCTTTTTTTCTTCTCAGTTAATCGATTCAAACATATGCCAGAATCGTGTGCTGCAGCAAACACACGGGAAAATTCAGTACTTAAATCAACTACTCTCCAGTGAAGACAAAAAGAATGGGGAAAAGGGTTTTGAACCAACATGGAAGAACGCAAACACTTTGTGCGTTGTCCAACTGATGCACAAGGTAAACGTGTTGTACCAGCAATGTGTATTTTACTTCAGAACAACATGAACAACTCTGACAATAGGGAAAAAAGCCGGTGTCAAAGATGACTTTGTAACCACTTTTCCCTCTTCTTTAGCGCTGGCACTAGGTGTGTTTGCTGCCAAGCAGGGGGCTCTTTTGCCTGGGGAAGAAGCCCTGTGCCCTGCCTCGCCAGCACCTCTCTGAGAGCCGAAAGCGCTGCTGCCCATCTCACTTGCTGGCCACGATCCCCGAGACTGGTCCCGCTCCCGCCAGTACACGTCTGCCATGCCTTCCTTACGTCTTTTTAGGCTAAAAAGACAATTCAGGTGTCTCAGGTTTACTAACAGAGATTCTGAACAGCTTTTTCTAAACTTCTTTCAATTCCATATCCAACCATAAAGTGTGAACCTCCTTGTCAGCCTCCTGGTTTGCATTATCTCACTTCTCTTATTCACCGGGGCCCTCACAGCCCTGGGAGATTTCCCTACCTGCTTTTTAAAGTGCTAAACCCCCAGGAGTTTTCCAGTAGCATATTGTGGATAACCCTGTGTGAACTCATTACTTTGTGCTTTTTGTGGAAATTTAAAAAAAAAAATCCTATGACAACTATGTTTTTAATCAACTTGAAACATTTGTTTAATAGACAAAAGTCAAAAAAATATTTCCGTGTCCCTGTTTGGTTTCATTATAGAATTTTCTTAAACAGTCTCATTCCCAAGAAAAGGACATCATGAAATAAGCCATTTCAGGTTAAAAAATGAGAGTTTGAATGATATGATTTTTAAAAAAAAAAAAAAAAAAAATAAGAATTAACTTCATAGAAACATTTTTACCTCTCATTGAAGCAAGAAGGTTTCAGCAGAGCTGGAATGCTCTCACAAAATATTGTAGACTTGAAAAACAAAGCCTTTCACTGGAAACTTGTTTCACCTCTAAAATTACTGCCTAAACCTGTTTTATAAATGGGGTCTTTCTTTTTTCTGTGGAATGGGGCTGAAAAAGAGAGAAAGCCAGAGCTCCTAATGACTCCACTGTGTAATGTGGGCTGTTGACCTGGTAGGACAGTGAGCATACCAAGGGTGTTAATCAGCAGAAAGTGATGCAGGAAGACTTGCTGAAGGTAAATCAAGAAAAAAGATTTGGGGGAAAAAGAAAGAGAACAGTTCATTTTTCTAACGGAAAGAGGAAGAAAAGGCTGAAAGGACCAGAAGGGGTAAAGTATCAACTCCAAAGGAAGCATAGTGCAATCGGAAGTGTCATTTCTTAGACTAGGCTAATGGGTACATCAAGGAACTAGCTGAGATACTGGATAAAAAACATCCTGACATTAAGGGTTGGTATGATAAAGGGCTTACATGTATTGCTCAGTGACCAAACAAGAGACTGTGCCTTGAACTGCAAAACCGAAAGAGAAAAATGCTGCTTTCAGCACAGCCTGGATCTCCACAGTGAGAAGAGGCAGCAGGCTGAGAGACACTCCTAGGTGCAAAGGAGACCAGCAGAAAGATAACTAACCTGTAGGATACTGGGCTTGCACTTTACATTAAACGTTTGCAGCCATTAGCTGAGTGAGCACGGGTATTCAGCCATCCATCCATCCGTCTGTCCTCCCATCCACCCATTCATCCATTAGTTCTTCCTCCCATGCACTCACTCCTCCTGCCACAGAAATTTCACAGTTAGGGGCTTTCAATAATTTTAGTTTAGTTGATATTTTAAAGCTACCAGTTTGGCAGCCCTAGGAGACTGACACCTTCCATTTACTATGTGAGCTGCCCTGCCAGGGAGCTCCAGCCCATGGCTGAGACACCCTCAGCCAACTCCTCTGTGCCTCCTTTGAAGTCAGCGGTGCCAACAAGCAGAGCTGGGAATCACTGAGGGGACAGGGGATAAGGGAGGAGTGGTCAGCCTCGTCTTTCACACACCTGAAAGTGATAATTGTCTTACATGCACCTTTATTTTTAAAGAGACTGGGAACATTTGGGGCTATACTGCAGGGATTATTTAGATTTCCAGGATGAGTAGAGCTCCTTCAATGTTCTTTGCATTCATTGAAGAAATTTGGCTCAATGAAGAATCAAAATAGAAATCCTTAGCAATTCAAAAGAGAACATTATTAAACTAAATCACATAAATCACTTAAATACCACATCTGCTTTCTAACATAAGCAAAAATCCAGCATTTTGAAGCAAATGAGATCTTTGGGGCTGAAATAGACACCCTCCTCTTCATTTCACATGATAGATAGTGTGACTGTGCCAACAAGTTCTGAACAAAACTGGAAAACCAACCAAACATGTTAGAAGGAAGCCCTGTTTCAGGGGGTTTTGCCTTTTCTATTTCCCTAGTGAATGTCTAGCACAGAAATTGATGGTATTGCAAATTTGAGGTATTTCTATTTGACCTAATTTTGATCCTGGTTTTAAGCCAGAAAAATATTTATGCACAACATATTATGCTACACTGAACTGGAAGATCCCCTGTGCCTTAAACGCAAGAAAAAAAAAGGGGGGGTGGAATAGAAGAGTAATAATTTAAAATTAAAACTTCTGACAAGCAATTGAGTCTGTGAAACTAAATTCAGGTCGAGAGTGACATCTAGTGATGCTCAGTACACAATTTCTGCCAATTTTTGCAGTATTCTCACCCATAAATCCTTCCCAAGGTACACAGCTTCATACATCTTAGCTTCTTCTATATCCCTGTAAATTTCTTCTTAAACTGGAAGCAGAAAAAATGTATTTCAATATGAAAAATGAACAGTTTATGTTCAGCTATTCCTGCTAAAATCAGACTCATATCCAAAACCCAGCCTTTCCCGGCAGGGTCAAGAGAGCACGCTCCAGACCTGAGAAACCCAGAATGTATCAATTTCACCTTATTTTTATTATTTAATTTACAGCTGTGATTTTGAAATAAAGCCCAAGGGAGAGAGGAGAGAGCTGGGAGGGATGAGGTGGCTTGGACGGGACTGTCAGCGTGGCAGGATGTGCAACCCAGCAGGACACTCGGATGCTCGGGGACCATCAGCGTGCAAGGAGACACGGGAGTTGTGCAGTGGAAGCCCATACCAGCCACACAGGACGTGCGGCAAATTTAAACATTTTCTATATGTTTCACCAGAAATATAATAAAAGAAATATTTTCCTGTGAAATGTGGGGTTTAAATTTTTTCAGGTAATTTGAGTTAATTTTGTAATTAATTCAACATGCACATTTTGAATGAATAATGGGATAATCCAGAAAAGAAGAAAAAAAAAAAGAAAAAAGCTAGGAACTAGGAGATAATAAATACACCTATTCATTAAAATGGAAAAGTAGGTACACGGTGCCTAATTGATGGAGGTGTCATTTTTTTGGCTTCTTTTATAAAAGCAAATATTCTTTTCTCATTCTTCACTTTTTGGTACAATACATTCTGCAAAGAATAGTGGCAGTTTGATACATAAATAAAGCAAATCAGTAATTAGCAATGGAGCTATTAGTTGTCCCTTTGTGAATTGGTAATGCACAAACTACTTAGTTGCTGAATTTTGAACAACAAAGTGTTTCTAGCAGTCTTCTGCCTTTGATAGCGGTTCATTGTCACCATCAAGAAAAGAAACAACCCACATGTTTCTAAAAATAACAATTCTTTATCTACTTAGGCAATTTCCTTTGAGCTTCCCACTGTGTGCAACAAACATTAATAAAGGAAGTGTCAGAGCAGTGCTCCCGGTGCATCCCCGCAGGGCCCTGGTCCTTCTGGAGGCTCTGCTCAGTGGGGAGTAGGGGATGTGCCATCCCAGCTGGCTGCTCAGCTCCACGGAACAATGACACCAACCCCAAACCCCACACAAGATGAGAGGGAGAGGGAGAGGGAGAGGGAGAGGAGCGAGCCATGGCTGCCCCTGTGCCAGCAGCAGACACCGCATCCGCCGTCCCCTCTGCCTCCTGCAGCCCGGAGGGACTGGGGGGGTGTAATGGGTTTATGTGGCAAGGTTTTGGTAGCGGGGGGGCCACAGGGGTGGCTTCTTTAAAAGTTGCTAGAAGCTTCCCCTGTGTCCAACACAGCCAATGCCAGCCGGCTTTAAGACAGACCCGCCGCTGGCCAAGGCCGAGCCCATCAGCGACGGTGGTAGCGCCTCTGGGATAACAGATTTGAGAAGGAAA
>JAVKLA010000093.1:22693305-22722421 GCA_034782735.1 Sagittarius serpentarius | reverse complement strand
AAGGAAGGATTTTAAAAGATCTTAGCATACTGTAGTTGATCAGAATTTCTGAAACTGTAAGAAATATTATGTCTTCTGGGATTTAGTTCCACCATTTTGCTGTGCTCTGTCATGCTGCTCTTTCTGGGATATCATCTAACAAGTGAGATTAACATGCTTAGATAAAGCAATGCCTTGTGGCTGAGACTCCAAACTCTCTCGGGTTTTTTTGGATATCGCTTAACTTTTGAAGTTTGGGGGGGGGTGGGGTGGAGGCAGGGGAGGAGGGACAGTGATGTGAAAAGTTTTATCCCTCCCACTAATGTCTCAGATAGAGTTTGGCATCCTCTGCAACATCAAACGTTCTTCAGAGCAAGAACAGGATGCAGTGGTCTCGCTCTGAATGTTTGTCTCCTGGGCACTGCTGTGCACTTTTCACCAGGGCTTGTGCTTCAGGCAGATGATCGAGAGCTAAATTCCAGTAGAAAGGGGCTGTTGTGGTGGGAGCCAGGTTTGGAGGTGGTGGGGCTGTCACTGTTCCCTGCCTTTACCTGCTCACTCACTTTTACCACACAGCTGCACAAACAGACAGGAGGCCTGGGCAGCGCATGCAGTTACAGGAGTGAGTCATATCTTCCCCGTTCAGCTGCGACAGCCTGCTGCGTAGTCAAGCTTTTATGAGCATGAAGCAAATGAAATGAGTATGTAGTACAAGCTAATGTATATTTCTATCGAAGTGCAGTTGATTGATTTCTGTCTGTGGTTCTCATCAGCAGTTAAGTGACTGGCTTAGAAAGCTGTGCGTCTCCAGCAATGGTCATAACAAGAAGGGATACCCTGATGTTTGCTGTCTGAAGCAGTCTGTTAAGTTCCCAGATAAGATGTTAGTGATGGTTTTCAGCTGAATCATTTCTCGAATACTTCTTGGAAGCCAAGTATTTTGGAAGAGGCATCCTTTCCGCACTGCACAGTAGCTGCCTCTCCTGCTGTCAGCCAGCTCACACACAGAAACCGGAGACCGGATGGGGGACCGCGGGGGGATGAACAGCAGAACGTGCCTTTCTGGTTCCCTGGGATGGGCAGGAGATCCTGGTGCCAGCGCAGGCTGCAGCTTTCACAGCCACGGGTTCCCCATGCGGTTCTCCCAGCTTCGGGGTGCTCAGAACCGCCCCCCCGCCCCCCGTCTGGAGGCAGCCTGCTGAGAGAAGAGCAGTTCCTCAGTTTCGTGTGAGAAATGAAGAGGGGCTCGCATCCCTTTGCTGCAATAGTGTGGGGAAATTGTCTTACCTTCTTGAAGTAGAGGTTTTGGACTGGAATCTCAGCTGTCATTCAGCGAGCCATCATTTTCCTTGAGATCAATGGTAATTTTGATGCTGTTTTGAGTCAAGCTAAGATTTCACTACAGGTGCATAAAGCGGATGTAAAGATACGTTGTGTCAGTAACTGGGGACTTCCCCCCGCTCTGGCAGGCCGGGCTGGCTGCCAGCCCCTTCTCCATCAGCCCCCCGAAAGGGGCAGCCTCCCCTGCCCTGCGCTTGCCGGGTGGCAGAGCCTGGAGCCTCTCGGCTTGGGGCAGTGAAGGGCTGTTGCTACGTGGAGCTTGTTCCTTGCTCTCCCAGCTACTGTTTCACTGTTCCTGAGTGACCTGGTACAAACCCCACATGTGTTCTTTTCAGGGGGCTTACCTGAAAAACGGGATCTGACAAAAACAAGTCTACAGAAGAATAACTATAAATTATTAAAATCAAGCTAGTAGGGAAGGTTTAGCCCTCATGAAGACAGTAGCTTGTATTGTGTAAGCAGAAAAAAAGAAAACAGATGTCAGCCCTTTTTTCCCCAAGTGTGGTTGTCCCCTGTTCCCCCCAGCCCACTTTTCCAGGAAGGCCTGGCCGTTTGCAGTGCAAGTGGTGATGAGTTTTTAATACTATAAAATACTATAGCAACACTGTTTTATTTAAATATGATTCAGAAAGGAGGACGTGTTTATGCTGAAGACCTCCTAATTGCATAATTTTCTCCTTTTATTAAACAATGTGTTCATGCTGTGTAATGCAGACTAATCAGAGTGCAGAGGAATGATTTATGTTATGTTGAAGAGGTCTGAGCATTTGACCTTGTAAATGAATTCCCAGAGACAGCTAAATACAGCGCAGTAAGTAACAGGCTCTAATTAGGAAGCTGAAAGAGTTGTATGTAGTTTTGGTATCCGGATGTGGAAACTATCCAGGCATTTTCAGGTTCCTTGGGCAACAGTGTTTTGCAGCAGTGAAAGGGGTTGTTACTATGGCTATTCACTAAGGTACTAGCAAGGAACCGAAAGAAAGCGAAACCTGGGAAGTACTTGCGGGACTGACAACATGGTAGGAACCATAATTCTGAGACAGAGATATACAAAACCTTGTCTTTTATTTAGTGCTGTTAGTGACTTGCAAGAAGAACAGAACACACGAATCAGCTGGCTTTAGCATTTTCTGCCTGTAGGTACTTGGGATATTCTTGAAGTCCTGAAAACCGCAGTGAAACCAGGCGGATGGTCGCCTGCCCTCTGTGGAATGGAGAGCTGTGTGCAGTGAAAGCTGTGCCTGTACCAGTCCCTGTGGGCAGACTAGGTGTGTGCGTGCAATACAGGACAGTATCTGCGATCTTATCCTGGTTAAGAAATGGATCAAAAAGCAGTTGAGGTTGGAGAAATCTCCAGCTGGGCTATAGGCAGATCAGACCTGACTCCTGATGGTTTTCATCCCCCACGAGGCAGCGGTACAACAATTGGTCTTGAAATGGGCTGGAATGAGCAAAAGCTTTGCAGAATTCTGTGGGTTTCCTTATTTCTGAAGGATGGTTATGTTTATTTCAGAAATGTGTGTCTAAGTCTCTCTGACAATCATAAAAGGAAAAGAACAGAACATTGTTCTTTGGTCTGATTGGGAATTTGAGCAAACAGTTAAAGGTAGGCATGTAAAACATTTAGTGGAAGAGAGAAAAAAAACCCCTACATTTGGCTGGAAAATGCTGGCACACTTTCAGAAAACCAAACAACTTATTAAACAAAAATAGCACGTTATCTGTACTTTTCCATAGTTCTTGTGACTGTCTGTAAGAAAGAGGAAGAAGAAACTACCTTACGTAACTAAGATGCATCTGCAAAGCAAAGGCGAAAAACCTGCCTGCTTCATCCTTCTAGTGAGACTTGGGCATCGTTCAGGAAGAGGCTTACAAACCGAATGTGCTCCAGCGTGAGTAATAGCTGTGTGCTAAGTTCCTCCTGGCTAAGTGACCAACCATCATCAGCTGTCAGTCTCCTCGAGCACCGCAGTAGATAACAGGAGGGTCTTCCAGGCCCAAGCAGCAGCCTGGATGTGTGCAGGAAGGTGCGAGAGAGGCAGGTTGACACTGCACGCAAGGCAGGGGAGAGCACCGGTGAAGCCCTGTCCTTCCTGCAACCTGCGGTGAGTTACGCACCATTTTGCTGGGTGTGTTTGTCTGCACCTTGTTTTCGTCAACCAAAATGACATTCAGCAAAAGCGTGATGGGTGAGCGTAGGGATCCTTTTGCACAGGTCAGAGATGCAAAGAGTTTCCTCAAGGCTTCATGTTACAAACAGGATTCTGCTGGGGAGGACTCTGTTTTATTCTAGATCTATAGTGTAGATTGTAGCAAGTTATAAAAACACATACACACTGTCGTGGTTTAACCCCAGCCAGCAACTCAGCACCACGCAGCCGCTCACTCACTCCCCCCCTGCAGTGGGATGGGGGAGAGAATTGGAAAAAATAAAGCTCATGGGTTGAGATAAGAACAGTTTAATAGAACAGAAAGGAAGAAACTAACAATGACACTAATAACAAGAAAAAATGTCAATAATAATAACACACACACTTTATCTGTGACATTTATTTGTAACTTACATTATCATTCAGATCACTGATAAAGGCATTAAGGTGCATGGCTAATGATGGGTAGGGGAAGTCCCACAGAATCGCACCCACTCAGCAGTATTTCCCTGCGCTGCTGTGCTGTGAGACTTCTGCTAGACAGTTCTCATGCTACCCTGCATGGGTCGATTCTGCATTTGCTTTATTTTTAGTTATTTCATGTTTTGGAAAGTAAAAGGTTTTAGAGGGCTTTTACAATTACGTTTGTAACATTTCTCAAAAAAGTTTTGACAAGAAGTAATTTTATAAAGCCTTATTCATAAGCATTTGTTATATTACCTCCTTTCATTTTTTATTATTTGGGTGCTATATTGGCAGCTGTGATAGTTTGACTTGCAGTGGTATGTTCATCTGGCAAGTTTGTAATTAGCTACTTCTTGCCATTACGTGCTTGAAATTTTTGTTAAACTGGCCTTCTTCCTCTTTTGGGAAAGCCCCTTAAGCGTTTTTAAGGACTAAAGAAAATAAGTGTTAATTGTTCTGGAGGCATTTTGGCCTGTTCTCTGGAACACCTGCATGGATGCAGGCTCTTCAAACCTGCAGCACTGTGCATACCCAATTTTACTGCTGGCTTTTTTTGCACCCTCCTGCAATGGAGTTGAAATAGAAAATCCCAGAGTGTTTTGCAATCCTTTGAACTGACACCTGACTTTTTCCTGGTACAGAAAATGCACACGTATTAAGTATGTTTGCATTTGCTGCATTATTTTTGACAATTCCATATAACAATGTATATTTCCATATAATAGCATGCCAATTCCAAAAGTACATTTCCTTTTTATCCTAAGGTATTTTTAAAAGTATGTGTTCACTTTAGTCACACAGGTTATTTCCCCTTGTATTTTTTCGTACGTTCTTCAGTTTATTGCCACGTAGTGCTCCTTCCTTCACTGTGATACAGTGGTTCTCATGTAGATTTAAAAAAAGAGTTCAGCTGTGCTCTCAGGACTTGTTTGTTTATAGGTTGTGCTGAGCGGCTCATACAGAAGACGGCAGCAGGGCCATGTCTCCTTGTCCTGCCCAGCAGTGACACGTAACTGCTCCGTGTGCCCCCAGGCCAGATGCCAGGAGGAAGGGGCTGGAGACGAGGGCTGGGCCGTCTGGAGAGGCGGGTACCTGCTCGTTGACATCTGTGGTGAGAGGGACTCCGCAGTTCGTCATTATCCAGAGCCCATGGGCAAAGACGCTGTGTCGGTCACAAAAAGTGAAACTCTGTCACCACAGAAAATTGCGAAGTTTGGTAGTGAAAGGAAGTACCCTGCAAAGGTCCTTTTCCTCACTGTTTGCTGGAGGGCCAGCCAAATTGGCTGGTATGGGCACTTGAGCTTGTGAAGCTGTGTGGTAGGACTGGGCGTGCAGAGTCCACAGGTTTAATCTGTAAGTAACAGCCTTAAGAAACCCACTTCCAGCAAATTTCTCTGACGGGAATGATCTGATTTCTCATAATGTGTAAGCTCACCTTGAAACCTTTCTTTTGGGGAGATAATAACAGGGCCACCACTTCCAAAAATGTGGTGGGAACTCAGTCTCCTTGTCACTGTCCGTCTGGGAATATGTTGGTCGGGGAGCTTGGAAGTTATTGTAGAGGAAGGACCCCTGTGCTCTGCCTGCCCCACGCACGCATGGCGTGTAGGTCTGGCTTCCTTGGGAGTACAGGGCTTGTTTTTCACAGTGATACAGTGGGAAGACTTCATTTACATTTTGACAAATTTAGATAGCGTGTTGCTGGAGAGGTTCTGATAGTCGTCTGGGAGAATCTGTTCTCTTAGCTCTTAGGAGAGGTGCCAATGTAACATTATCGTGAAGCCTTGTCTACAATGTCATTTAGGACAGGTATGCCTGCATGAACTGTGAACAAGCTACTGAGGTGCTGCTAAGAGCTTATGCACAGTGGGGCAGATTCAGCCTTGGCCAGTGGCCAGAGGGCTTATCCAGGATCTCTGGTGGATTTGCAGCTCTTGGTATAAAGACAGTGTTCCTTAGACTATGCTTCTGATATATTTGATATTTTCTTTCTAACGTTAGGCATGTCTATACCAGCTGGAGTGTCAGCTATGGGTGCTGCCTTGCAGATAAAACGTAGAGCTTATTTCTACAATAAATCATGGAGGGCACTCTATCTCCAAAACTATGTGTTTAAATCAGGCAAATTTATGGAGGAAAAAATCTGTCCACATGAAGATATAGGTAGAAAATCCTGTCTCAAGAAATCCTTATGCTGCACATAAGGAAGCAGAAAGGATATGGGAAGAAAATTGTCACTGTAGGCATCCCATTTCTTTCCTAAGCATCTGCTATCAGGAAATCTCAGAGACAGGATACGGAGCTAGGTGGATATCAGCCTGACCCAGCAGGGCTCATTCTTATGTTCTATTTATTTATCCAAGAAGGGTGGGGAGGGAACCAATGGCTCATTTTTGCTTTGAATATGTTCCTTTGATTTTGAATGATAACTTTACCACATTACCATGGAGGAAGGTACCTGGTCAAGAAAAGGAAGGAAGGTTGTGAATTAACACGCTTCATCACCTTGCTCAGGAGGCCCAGGAGACAAACACTGTATCCTCTAGCTCTTAAACAGCACTGACAAAACTCATTTCCAAACTTTGTAGGTTGAAAACTGCCTTATTTGAGAATGACTAGAGCTGTTTTGTCTTTAGTTTTTTTAGAGAGAGACCAGTGCAAAAGCCTGACAATCAGTCTATGGGTCTGACAGCTTGTGGTTGATCTGACACTTCACAGATGCCTACTGTGTGACAGCTGCAATGAATCAGGTTATTAGAGGGACTCTCTGCTCCCTAAAGCTTATTTATTCCTGTCTTTCTCAAAATGGGGGGTAGGGAAGTGTAAAGCCTATCAATGAGATAGAGGAGAGGGCCTGAAGCCAGACAAACCAAAACATTTAGAGATTCTGCTAATGCTATGAAGACGAAAGGAATCCCCAAATAAAAGGGAGCCAGAGACATATTTAGCAGAGCCTCATTCCTAAACAGCCAATTGAATGTAGGCAGGAAGGTCTCCACGCACGTCTCAGAAGTTGTTTTCCCTTATAAAGTAAAGGCTTGTAATGTTACGAGCAAAGGGGTTACTTTATTCCCAGTTTTCTATAGCAGTTGGGATAAGACTGCAGCTTCTGCCCTCCTTTACCAAAAAAGTATGGCATCTATGAACTGAGCTGGCATTCTTCAGGCCAGCTGAAGCCCGTTTTCTAGGCGTGGTGGCTACACCGCTCCTGCTGCTGTGGAGTCCCAAGCACATTTTGTGCCCGTATGACAATATGCACAAGTTACTGAGAAACAAAGAACTATAAGGAACAGGTAGCTAAGAGTTTCCACGGATGTCTTGAAAGATGCTTGGAGTCAATAAGGAAGTTCACAATGTGCATGGGAGCTTTGCTAGTATCGCTATAAAAAGATCAGGGAAAAGGATATGAAAGAAAGAGCCAAAATTACTTTTTCCACATATTTTCCTTCCTCTAATCGTACTCCAGACAGGCTCCTGTGATGGAGACTGCAAAAGGGTTTAGCATGAACAGAGAAGTTCTCAAGGGAAGCCAAATAAAAACCATAGGCTTTGGCTACGGATACAATGAAAGAACTAGAACCTTGGGGTATAGACACACTGGGCAAATTGGGCTGTGGCAGTTTCTATACAAATGAGTGGACAAGTACTGAAAGATAGGCAGCAGAAAGTGGTGTTTAGAAGCTAAACTACTTTCAGGAATGGTGTGGTGTTCTTTTTCTTGAAAAAAATTATTTACATATTTCCGCTAAGCTGGCATGTGTCCGTAGTTGCAGAGGAGGGTTCAGAGGTTTGATCCCCAGCATTTAGGCTCGGTTCTCAGAAGACTTGTTCTGTTCAGTTCTCTTTAGGTTCTTATTCCTGTCTCGTGCCAAGTACATTCTCCACTTCCCCCCTACCCCTCTGGCAATGACCTATGTTGCTGAGAAGAAAGGTGCAAGCTACTAATGTAATTTTTTTTCCTGTGTATTTTAATCTGTAGTAATATCTGCGTCGTCATAACTTGAGCATGGAATCACTGAAAAGAAATTCCTATATTCTGTAATGTCCCTTGAGCTAGACTGACCTAATTTCCTTGCATAGTTCACCTGTTTGCCTGCCTTCCTTCCTGCCCCGGCACCTTCCATAACGTAAGTCCCCAGAGAGGAGCTGCCTGGCGAGCGCTGGCTCTCCATTGTGTGCTGGGGGCACGGCAGTGCAACATCTCTACTTTTTTCCTGTGCTGTTCCTATGTATCCATCACTACTGCCCGGTCAGCCTCTGGGCTTACTTCTCCCTTCCAGTCGGCATAGTCCTGTCTCTAACAAATACTGTTCGTATGGTAGGTCCTTCCAAACAACAGATGTTTCCTTTTTATCGCCATATCAACAACTGCCTGCTTTGAGTGAGACTCTGTGTCAGCTGTATCTTTTTCACGTGCTAGGATTCCCACATCTGGAGCCCGTGACAGGCAAGGTGATGAGCGATCCCCACCCAAATAACCATTCCTCATAGCAGCCAAGGGACTGCTGCTGCCATCATTACCACCGCTGGTAACTGTGGTACGCACCAGGCTAAGTTTACAGGAGTTGTGATGAAGCTTAACAGAGATACGAAGGGGTCTGTAGTATCTGCGTGGCCACTGCCTCCAATAGTATCCACAGAGGCCTCTGGCAGCAAACTATTTCTAGCTATGCTGAGGTGCAGTGTGAATGATGTACCAGTTGTACGGAAGGGTTGTTTACTTGGCTGTGCAATCTCGTATGTGCTGTATCCACTATAGCATCATCACCAGTAAGCTTCTTGGGAGTGTGAACTGCTTCTCATTAAGATGAAGATTTTGGATTCTTTTGGGTCTTTGTTCCAGTCGTGGTATTTCCAAGGAGTAGTAGTAGATGATGCTTCTGAAAACCTTGGATTATGTTTCCTCCAGTTTCAGAGGTAACTGATGTTTGTGTGAAAATCAGACATGATACTGCAGCAAAGAGTTCTACTGTGTGAAATTCTCCTTCCCCTTGACCTGAGTTCCCTGATCCAATACCATATGTTCTATACGAAGTGCATAATTTTTCTCAGCCATGTTTTTCAGTGTTGTTTGAAAACAAAGAATTTGGCTTTGGCTGTCCTTTGAGTGTCAGTTGGAGATATGCAAAAGAGGATCTGTTTATGTCCTATGTTTTAAGTTGCTTACCTTGGTGGTTCCCCCTCCCCCCCCCCCCTTTTTTTTTAAATAAATATCTCTTATCTTTTGCCCCAATGCTGGAAGTGAAAAGGTAAATAGCTTTTGCAAGGCTCATGTTCCAGCACTTGTTAGCTTCTGTTTCTGACCCTCAAAGGCAATTACGTTCCTTAAAAGTTCCTTTCCTTAAAAGTTAAATTCCTTTTGGTCTTCAATCCATAATTCTGCCTATCTGCTATCTCTGCTAGTGGCCTAATCCTTAAATCTCCACATCAGAAAAACTCCCGCTGCGGTTTTATGGGAGATTTTCTTGCATTAAGACTACTCAATTAGGCAGCAAACACTCCGTAAGCAAACACATGATGCCCCTCCCCAGTGTAACAGGACCCCCAAAGCAAGGCTCTCAGTTGGATTCTTGCATCTTACTTGGCTTTTGCGCGTAGAGCAGTTTTGAATTTGTAATGGTTTAGTGCTGGAGTTTAGAGCTGCTGGTTTCTGGTCTTTAGTACAAACTTAATGACAAAATATTGTTGACTACGAAAGGACTGCTTCGCTAGAATAGGACTGTCCAGAGAACAGCTGGCTACAGCTGTAAAAATCCAGCCCTGTGCTGAAAATAACTTGTACAGTGAGAACCCTTGCTTCATTTGCTAAAAATATGTTCAATGGAAACGCTAGCTGGAGGTTATAAAATTCAACAGCTTTATGATGAACAGTTTGAGATGCGAGTTTGTGACAGTCCAGACTTGTGGCCGTCAGTGGAGTAGCACAGTTGGCCTGCAGGTCCTAGGGTTTTGAAAATAAGCTGACAGAGAAACAGGATGGACTCTAACCTATCGCAGTCCAGAGGGGATCATAACAATCTTTTAACAGAACATTTTCACAACCTTCAAAGAGCTCACTGTGAACCCTATACGACAGCAGGTACTTTTTTCACTACCCTTAAGCCTACGGGCAATATTTAGCATACAAGCCAGGAGCCAAGCTTCTAACGAGACTTTGTAGCAAAATTCAGCAGCTGTTTAGCTTGCCAGAAACATTGTTTTTGTCAAAATATTTAATGAAAGCAAAATGTTTCTTTAAAAACACCTTCCCTATTACAAATGACTGCGCTTCCAATTTCTCATTCTGCCTCACACATTACTATGGAGGCTTGGACATGCTCCTGCTGCCAGAGGGTGTCTATTGTGGGCACACTCCATCTCTCTGTATTTTAGCAACTCTCCTGAAGTTTTAAAGTGTTTATCTTACACAGCTGAAAGTCTCCTCCTGTTTCATGAGCTCTACGCTGGAATGCAGTGGAAGAGACCCAGGGCCTGTGGCCACCCAGATTAGAGGGTTTTGTAATAAGGTCCCTATATGGTTTTGTTAGAGACTTCAGCTCTGTCTGTGTCTGTCTCTGCTCCTTGTTTGGGAGGCTGGTGGGAGGAGAAGAGCTGAAGGGGCTATATAACCTCAGAGCTTTCCGATACAGAGTGCACCATCCCAGAGCAGCTATCCCCCGCCAAGCGCTGTCAGGGTAAGTGGCACTGAACCAATAGCGTGATTTACAGATTGCTGGAGGACCTAAATTAAATAATGTCAGATGGAAGCAAATTCAGGAGGATGTACTGCTGTGCTGTAGTTTGCTTAAGCAAACTTACTTATTAGAATTGAATTGATAAAATGCTTGTAATACCTATACTGAGTTGTCTTTATTCTATAGCGCTTCTGAAAGGGATGGAAAAGTTCTACTTGATGATTTTCCCGATTCCACCAGCACTCCAACAATTGTATAAAGACACAGTCTGTGTAATGCCACAGCTGGTATTACAGCTACATTCGTGTTTGAATGAACCCGTGTGACCTTGGGGTGTTAGTTTGGGACAGAACAGAGTTCCTGACGGGCTATGTAGTAGTGTTTCGCAGCAAGTTTGCTTCAGCGCTGTTAACTTGGTGTAAGGTGACGTGAGTGTTTTGGAGAATGTGACTGTAAGAAGAGCTGGAAGAGTGCGAATTAGCCGTCTCTAATAGGATACAATGAGGACGCGTGTGTGTGTTCATCCTTGTCTCTATGTATATGAAACTACTGTTCTGTAAAATGCCAAACATTTCATTGAGGAACAGGCTACACACAGTGTTTCTTGTGGGGCTGGAGTTCTCTTAATAACTGTTTGTGGAGATTGGTGAGGTGATTGGTTACCCTTAGATGTAAAGCAGGTAGAAGAAAGAGGCTAAATACTGTATTAATTACTTGGGAGAAAAATTTCCTATCTTCCACAGTACAGAGTGACATTTGCTGCTGTAAGATGTTGGTGTTGCATGCCATGGCAGTCCTGAGCTGTAACTCACGGGCTGGCAGCAGGGCGCCCTGTCTGAAATCATTCGGCTTTGATTTTTCAACTTTTTGTGCTTTATTACTAAATATGGTTTTCATTTAGAGTCCACTAAGCTCAGAAATGTAGCCTTTCCTGCCCCCTTCTTTCCCCTCCCTCAAGTGATTTTTGGCATTGCATTAGCTTCATGGGTTTGAGCAAAACCCCTGACCTCGAACTCTGTTCCAAAAACAGACGGTTGAAAAGCCTATTTCCTAATTAGGAAATGGTTTGTCCAAACCCGTCTGTTCATTCATGTTAGGTGGCAATTGTACTCCATTCAGTAAATGTTTGAATATAAAGAACCTGTTTTCCCAGGAGTTTAATAAATGCAAAAATTGCAACCTACTTTCCTTTCCCAATAATAATGATAAAATATCTGGAGTACATCAAGTTAGGATTTCCCTATCCCTGTCTTCTCCTGGGAGGTATGCCCACGCAGGCTGCAGGAGCAGGGCTGCAGCCGTGTCTCGTGGCTGCCTGGCCAGGGAGGGACAGAGGAGCTCAAATGAAGGATTTGGGAGAACTGTCCATGCTTGTTCCATCTGCTGTAGAGAAGAAACAGATTTTGGGCTCCCTCGCTCATCGGCCATGGCTCTCGCTGACCCCATTCCCACTTTGTCCTGCGCTTCCAGTATTGCTGTGGCAGAGGGTTTCGGAGACTGCGTGTGGAGCCAGCGGGTCTGTGGATGACAGCTGTCTCCTTTAGCTGTTAACACATTGCAATTTGTTGAACTCTGCTTGAAAGCCGGAGCTCAGAGCTAGCCAAGTGATTCCCTGCTATGCTGTAAATTACGAGCAAATAGTTCTTCTCTAGTCCTGGTATTCAGTGCTTGTTTCTGTAATTCACTTTAATACAAAGCCTTCAAAGCATTTTTATTACCCATACTATCGTCCTGCTGCCAGAGGAGGAAAACAGTTTCTTCTTACTGAGACAAGGAGCCAACATAAATTACTCTGCCACTCTACGAATGCAGCTTATTAGCTGCTTTGAAATGATGACAGAGCACATGCTATGGCCTGTTTTTAGAACACATACTGTCCCTGACTTAATTTTAAAGGCGCGTTATTTCTCCTGAGCGACGAAGGGAGGGCTGGAAAAGGTGCTTTTTTCCCCCCTTTTTTAATTGGGAACATTTCTTCTCTTTTAACAGGTTAAATGCAGACTTAATTGGCCGTCTTCACCCAGTGGGTTAATACCTGCATCAGAAAAACACCCCTGATACATGCATAGCATTTAATGTGGTTAGTTTTTGGGAAGCCCAAGGCTGAATGGGGAAGACTGAAGTGATCTTACCTTTGACAGCTTTCCACGTGTCAGGATTTTGTCAGGGTGATAGAAAAGCAGGGGATGTTGTGCTGAATCTGACACAAAGGGATTTTTGTTTTTGCAGCTGTCAAGTCTAGCATTCTCTTTTATCTCCCACCCACCCCCAGCCATGGATTTCTGTGACCAAATTTAGATAAATGTTTGCTGCACCCTGATCTGTCTGCCCATGCTGCAGGACTGGAAGTCTCCTCCGGAATCCCAGGGATAATCTCTAGTGCGTACAGCCCTCCGGCAGATGTGGTTGAAACCTCTTGTGCCTTTAAAAAGAAGCCTGTTCCCTTGTATGGCCCCGCAGGCCTTGTGATTGCCAAAGCAGTGCTGGTTGCTTTCATACAGCCATCTCTGTCTTCAGGGGTGGGTCTGCTACCTGAGTATGTTTTTGTTTTGTTTTGTTTTTTTAATTCTTTCCTGCTGCTTTCATAGGGCCTTTTTCTGTCTGGAGGGCCTGAGGACATTGGCGTAGAAGATGTGCGAGGAAGAGGACAGCACTGCCCTTGTTTGTGACAATGGGTCAGGGCTCTGTAAAGCCGGCTTCGCTGGGGACGATGCTCCAAGAGCAGTTTTCCCTTCCATTGTGGGTCGTCCCAGGCACCAGGTGACAAACTACTTTGGTTATTCCGTGCTGGGCTTGTAGAAGGCTTTGCTGCCCTGCCTCCAGCTCTCCACCCGAGGGCCGCCTTTTCCTGTGACTGGGGCTAGCCCAGCCCTGGGTAACACAGTATTTCCAGGCGAAATGAGTCCAGTAGCGCACTCACCTGAGTCAAAGCAGGTCTCTTGCCTTGTGAGAGGTACCCTTCTAAAATTTTTCACTCCTTTCTATGCCCTCTTTCCCCTGCCCGTTAATTTTGGGTCACCCAGAGAATTTGGTGAGCAAAGCTAGTTTAAAAAAACAAACCAAAAAAGCCCAACACAGAAGCATCTGGAAATTTTGACTGCCCTAAAAGCTGATGGTAGTTGATGTGTGGAAAACTAAAAGAGGAAAAAGTTTTCGGTCAGCTTCCTATTAACCTTCCTGACTTTATTCATTCAGCTGTATCACAAAGGGGCACCTGCCTAGGGTTAAGTTTCTTTAGCTTCAAGGTTTACATTTGAGTATATGATGCACTCGATTTTAATAGTTTGCAAAATACATTTATTATCTGAGCTGTTAAATATAGAGAGTTTTTGAGCCAGATCATCATTAGCATGAACTAGAGCAGCTTGGCTAGGCCACAACAAACTAATCCACGTAATTAGCAGATCCACCTAATTTCTTCTATGCCATCCGAGGCCCTGATGAAGTGGAAAGAGGCAAACTGATTGTAAGATGTGGCACTTTATATACCCAGCAAATGCATTTAAAGTTCTTCAGGGCTGGAGAAATGTCTGCCTTTGAGTATAGCAGCTAGGGCTGGAGGTCTAATTGAGGCCTCTGAGCATTACCATAATTAAAAAAATATATTCAAATGCCAGCTTCTGTAGATAGTGTGAAGGGTACTAGTTGCTAAAAAACAAGCCATATAGTCACAGTGGAAAAAAATACAGATTTCTAGAACCTTTCTTTCCTGATCTCATATCACAGGTAATATTAGTCCCCTGGAGGAAGGATCATCCTATCAAAACCCGCAAGTCCAGGTTGCCTGTTTTTAAGACAGTTAGAAATGCCAAGGCTAATGACTAAGTTCTGATAAGAGTATTATGCACTCAAAGCATCCTAATATATACTGTTTTTTTTCTAGTATTTCTGACTTTAACATAGAGACTAGTGTATATCCAGAGTAGTTTCCAGCTTCTGGTCCATAGACCATTTCTACAGGATCCATGAAAATACCTAAAAAGAAGCCTGTACCAGTAGTTTTAAATTGCCTGTCTCTAATGACACTATTACAGTGTTCAAAGAGATTAGAAAATATTGAAATCTAAGCTTTGGAAATATGAAGTGTGTATTGCTCCGTCTTCACCCTTAGATGGCACAACATCACTTTCTGCTTTTACTCCACTTTACTATAGTTTAGCAGATAGTTCATTCCTAAATAATAACAAACATGAAAACAACCCTGTTTTTCCAATTTATCTTGATGCATTTAACATTGTACATGTTCTGTTTACTTAAACTGTATTGGAAACACAAACTCCAGGGATTTAAGTGAACTAAAGATTTAATTTTGGCAATTAAAGAGCAATGAGTAGTTCTCTATTCATTAGTATTTGTATTTTGTAACTAGTATAGCTGGCAACGGGATTTGTTTCACAGCTAATGTTCTGTCGACTTTGTGACACCTATCCCTGAGAGACTAACTCCACTTGTGTTATTTTATAGGGTGTGATGGTTGGTATGGGTCAAAAAGACAGCTACGTAGGTGACGAGGCTCAAAGCAAGAGAGGAATCCTGACCTTGAAATACCCCATAGAACACGGCATCATTACAAACTGGGATGACATGGAGAAGGTATTGCAGCTTTGAAAGTTGATATATATCACTGGTAAACAGAATTAATTGAACCAAATATTTACAGAACACCCAGCAAATTTTAGATGAAAGCGTCATGCTGTTGAGTATAGTTTAATGAGAAGCTTGTTAACAGCAAAGGTTAACTTGCATCTAAAGCTGAAGTATCACTAGGAGTATGTCAAAATAATTATTGGGAGTTCGTTTACTCCAGTCTGATCTTTAAATCTTTGCTAATTACTGGAAGGGGAGAAAAAAAATAAAAGGGAAAGAAAAGGAATGTCCCCAATTTGCTAGTAAGGAAACGGAATTTAAGAAGGTATCTGTTTCTGCAAAAATGCAAAGCAGGTATGTAAAACTGATGTGAAGGGAACTTTACACACATACTTTTTAATGCTTGAAAGATTAGCAATATTGCAGTGCAATGCATCCATTTCAGAGCCAATATTAGGATAAAAGGTTTCTAGAACCGTGTTTATAGTTGTAGTCTGGACGGTTGATATAATTTCTAAGATGGAATCTCTATTTAATGTTGTGCTGTGGAAATAGGGCTATTTGGAACAGTCAGAACACCACAACACGTTGCAAGTGTGTGGAGTCACACAGGACTTACTGACTCTCATAACATCGTAGGTTTTATTTGGAAGCAGAACCTTTCAGATGCCTAACATATCAACTGGTCCCTAATCACCACCAGCTTGAAAACAAGCTCAGAAAAAACTTCATGGCCTTCAGAAAGTCGCTGGTGGTTTTACTTCTTACTGGTGTATTAACCTCCTCATTGCAGTCCACTTGGCTGCAGATTTTTGTAGATGGTAGGAATGAGTCGTGTGGAGGTGATAAACACAAGTTGGCTTTCAGCCTCACAAACCATTTGCCTTCATTTCTTTTTATGAACTCTTGGACTGGCCTCTACAAACGAAAAGATGAAACTGTCTTCGAAAGACCCATTATCTTTTGAACTCTACTACATAGGTCTGCCTATGTTCTAGAGTTGTTCTGGAACTGTTTCACTTTCAGTCGTTACTGAAATAGCGTTGCTGGAACCAAGTCTGTCCTGCTCTGTCTCTTCTACTGTAAGAATAATGGATTTATTCTCACTAACTCATGTGTCCTTAAAAAAAGTCATATGTTACTAGCAGTAAAACCTGAGGATAGTTCTTTGCGTTCTACAGTTACTTTGGTAATCTCTGTGAAGGCAATAAGAACAACTGCATGAGAAACATTACTAGCCTATCTCTAGGGCTGTAAGCAGAGTGCTGGAGCACAATACCTGTCTGGAAGTGATTCTGAGCTGTTGGCTGATGGTGCTTCTTTCCTTTGGCTTCTCCCATTGTCCTCAGATCTGGCATCACTCTTTCTATAACGAGCTCCGTGTTGCACCTGAAGAACACCCGACTCTGCTGACTGAAGCACCACTGAATCCCAAAGCCAACCGAGAGAAAATGACCCAGGTAAGCTCACACTGAAGCTAGGAAATAATTCCAACTTTGTGAACTCAACAGGATGTGAACTTCACCATTTCAGTTAGTCGTGCGGTCCGGTAGTTTCTCTCTCTTAGTTATGGAAGATGGAAAGTGCATAGTGACCACCTGTCATATTTGCGTATTGTTATACTTACTTTAGAAAATCAGTGTATCTGCTTTGCATGTGAGTACTTCAGTCTGTGCAAGCTTTATGTCATCTTAATTTGTCTTTATGCTCAGGCCTTACAAAATTATCTTTAATATGTGCATACATCTATAATCATAGGTTAAAGATATCAGCCAGATACAGGGAGATGTCTTATAGGACAAATATTTTTTGATTGAGATTTTGTATTTTCCTTCCTTGTTATTACCGACCATCAAGAAATACGAAAATCTTGTCTTCCTCTCTTTCAGTAAATTGCTTTAACTAAGCTAAAACCCCTAGTGTTAAGGCAATTATTTTCATTGCATTTCAGATTATGTTTGAGACTTTCAATGTGCCAGCCATGTATGTAGCTATTCAAGCCGTTCTGTCCCTCTACGCTTCCGGACGTACCACAGGTAGGTCTCTGGGGAACACAACATAGATGTTTGAAATAACGAAGCGTGTTGATGTGCACCTGGGAATGAATTGTGTGTTATCTTCTCAAAGGGATTGTGCTTGACTCTGGGGATGGTGTCACCCACAACGTGCCAATCTATGAAGGCTATGCCCTGCCGCACGCCATCATGCGTCTGGACTTGGCTGGCCGTGACCTGACAGACTACCTCATGAAAATCCTGACAGAACGTGGCTACTCCTTTGTGACCACTGGTAAGGACACGCTGCTCACTGAGGAGAGTTGTTCAGCGTGCAGTGTTTCTAGCAGCCTTAGAAGAACTAGCAGTGGTTCTGCAGTTGAATAGATACAAGAAAGAATCCAACAGGCAAGTCCCCTGCAAGACTAGTACAGGATTCGTTTAAAAAATGGGGAGGGTGTTGGAGGATGAAAGGGAACAACCTGTCAACATGTCTGGGTCCTTCCTGAATGCCATTCTAAAGACTGAATCCTCTTGACAGCGGAGCGTGAAATTGTCCGTGACATCAAGGAGAAGCTGTGTTACGTGGCCCTGGACTTTGAAAATGAGATGGCCACTGCTGCCTCTTCCTCCTCTCTGGAAAAAAGCTATGAGCTTCCTGATGGTCAGGTGATCACCATTGGAAATGAACGCTTCCGCTGCCCGGAGACCCTCTTCCAGCCATCTTTCATTGGTAAGGTGAACGATTGTTCTGCCTTGGTAAATGGCACATAAATATCAAGTCCCTATTTTCTTTCGATTGTGTCTCATTGCAAACTCACTCAGACCTATAGACAAGTATGTCCTAGCACCCATTATAAAATAATCTTTTAGAACAGCACTATTAATATGGTGGGAGGAACTTCATTTCAAACAATAAGGCAAAATGCTTTCCCAAAATAAACCCTGAACGTTTAATTCCTGGCTCCTGGCATTGGGCCTATGCCATTTTGTATGTTATGCAGTTAGCTGCTACAAGAAGTGTAGCTGCAAAGTCACTTTTCTAAACAGTGTGAGGACTGTAGTTTGAATGTGCTTGCAGGAAGGTGGGGGGAGGGTGGGTGGGCAGGGAGCACTACTTTTATTTTTCAAAAGGACTGATCTAAATCCTGAATCCATGGTTCATCACATTTGCAGAGCGAAGCCAAGACAATGCCATGCTAATCAACAGCCATGAAGGCAGACTTGCAGCGAGGTCACACAGAAACCCCATGTCAGTTCTGCCGATAGGCAGAATTTCAGCTCAGAAATAGATAAAGTAGTAGCATACTTAGAGGTATTAGGATATATTTTGACTGTTCTCTCTCTGAGCTGGCTTAATTAAAAAAAAAAAAAAAAAAAAAAGAAAAAAAGAAAAAAAATGATTCCAATAAAATATAAGTAATTATTAGTACATTTTATATTGCCTGCAAAAGCCTAGTGGAAACCTTACTATTCCACACCCCCAGCTTTCTTTTTAAGGATGAGTTGTGTGCATAAGGGGGAGAGGACCACTGTACACCAAGGAACACGTAGGCAAATAATTTAGGCAGCTGCAGAATGACTTTCCAGGTTTCCATAGCTCTGAAGACTGATTCCCTCCAAAGAGACACAGAAGTTCATGTTGTCAGTCCTGTGTTAACAATTAATTTTAAGTCTCTGTACAGAGTTTTTTCCTCAGTGTTCTTCTGTACCTTCCCCAGGCATGGAGTCTGCTGGCATTCATGAAACCACTTACAACAGCATCATGAAGTGTGACATAGACATCCGAAAGGATCTTTATGCCAATAACGTGCTGTCTGGAGGCACTACAATGTACCCGGGTATTGCGGACAGGATGCAGAAGGAGATAACTGCTCTGGCTCCTAGCACTATGAAGATCAAGGTATGGTGCAATCATTTGTAGACTGTTTGAGTTGGCATGCACAAAGTCCTCAAAAATCTGGTGAAACATAGCAATGGTTTACAAAGTAAGTGCTTTGTACATATGTTGAATCATGTCTGTACCTTCTAGAAAATAATCACCACCTGGTAACTTTGTTACTGGAAGAAGAAAGCCTTCTCTCCTCTCATTTCCTTCTTCATGGTGAATTCTGCAAACTGCCCTAACATGGCCAAACAAGAATAGTGTGGGCCCAGCAGCATAAATTTTCCTCTGGGGCTACGTGTGAGTTTCTTCAGCCCTTTTTTGCTGATGGAGATGGGAAAGACAAAACGTTGGTTTTGTCTTTGGCCTACAAGTGCAGAAAAGACCCTCTGACAAGCCAATCTTTCTTCTGCGGCTTCAAGTCTTCCATTCCTTGCTTTACAAACATTTTATTAGCTATACCAATAAGAGTGCTCCATAGGTCACTTGTTTTTCCAAGCTCTCCTGGGCTATCTTTACATGTTTCCAGAGCAATTATTTCCCCTTTTCTCATATGCAGCCATGAATACACAAATGCACTACTCTTACTGGGCAGACTGACTCACTCACACAGAGAAACTGGGGATTTAGACTCAGACATAAATAACTTTTTAGCTTTACTGCTTGTAGCAATGGCTAACTGTAATGCCAGGGATAACACTAGCACATAGATACAGTGGTTTTGTTAGTATCAAATATCACTGCTTTAATATTTTTGTATAACAAATGTATCTTATTCACAGTAGACTGTTGTACTCAATGCTTTTGTTTCTCGAACAGATCATTGCTCCTCCTGAACGCAAGTACTCCGTCTGGATTGGAGGCTCTATTCTTGCCTCCCTCTCTACTTTCCAGCAGATGTGGATCAGCAAACAGGAATATGATGAAGCTGGCCCATCCATCGTTCACCGCAAATGCTTTTAAATCTCTTTATATGTCTCCTTAGTGTATTACTGTGAATGTATTCAGGAAAATACATTCTTATCATTTCATTCCATAAATCCTTCATCGTAATTACTCTAATTAATTGGATACTGTGTATTTTTTTGAATAAATTTTAAATATGCTATGAAATTGCTGCTCCTATTTAAAAAAAACCCCGTGCATTCGTGGAGGTACCATTACAGCTGGTTTGAAGCTCCATCTTCTGACATGACTTTGTTACTACACTATACTGGGCTTAATAGAAGAAGTGGTACCTTTGCTCAATAATACCAGTGCTAGAAAATTCTCAGCTATGAGGCTGCACGTTGTCAAAGTTTAGCCTCAGAAAACATTTTAGTTTGCAAACAGTGCTAATCTTGATTATTGCAAAGTTCTGGGCAGTAGCAAAGGAGCATAGCGTCTGTTCGATATCAGGATGAGCATGCGCACTCTGCTTTGCATCTGCTCTATCCGGAAATATTATCTATCCACATCACTTCTTAATTCACAGCTGTCATGCTGGAAAAGTTAATTTCTTACAGTGTGTGGCCCAGAGGTGTATGATGTGTACTACCACAATTCTGTGTTTTCTTTAAAGAAACGAAACCTGTTCCTTTGGGAGCATATCTAAACACTGACATTAGTTTGAACATACGACTTTCCTATCATATGCCCTCACGATGACTGCAGCCTATTATTTTTATGTTGTGATTTCTGGCAAGGTCTAAAGGATAATTAAGCTGGGTTAATATGCTTTCTTCTCAGAACTTTTTTCTTGGGGGGTAACGTAATCAAAGTAGATAAAATAATTCAGACAATTTTCTTTTTCTGTGATTTTTCTGATTCCATTTATAGTCTTAAATACATCAGAACTGATATTCAACTAGAAGTATATGCATAGAACCTGAAGCCAGTAATACTGTCTTAAAAGTATATATATGAATAAAGAATTCACTGAGACAGACCTGGAAAAGGTCACTTCTAAGGAACTTGCTGCAATCTGTATTCACTGGAGTTCAGGATAAAGGATGCTATTTATTTTTGTTACTTATTTTCCTGTCTAAACTCAATAGTTTACCTCACTTGCCTATGACTTTTAACCTTTCAAACTGTAAGCTCTTTGCACCACCACCTGTTATTTACCGTGTCTCTGTAACCCCTGGATGACAGATCTTGTCCAGCTTCTGACTGTTAGCACGTGTTCCAAACTTTTTTGTACTAACCTTATTATTTAAAGTATAGGTCATCTAGGTTCTTGGAACATATAGTAAATAAACTCTTGTAAGAGCAAATAATGTTCTATGGTTCTTCCTTCTAACTCTATCTATCTAGATCTTTTTATCTAACTCCAGATAGATCCAGGAAATCCCTTTCAGGATAAACAAAATAAAAGTTTCTACTGGATGGTTGCTGGAGGAGATGCATTGCTCCAAGCGATTCTGATGCATCCCTGCTGTTCCAAGATGTGAGGAAAGTCAGCTTTCAGGTAAAGGACTTGTGTTTTCCTAAGTGTTTTCTGCTTAATAACTTAGCTGGAACTTGAGCTATACAAGGACGGAATGGGGAAAGGGATGAAAAAAAAAAAAAAAAATCACCCAAACTGCTGTGTTTGCCTCTACTACATATAATGTAAATTCCTAGCAGTAGTGAAGAGATGTACATAGCTGGAAGTCACAAAAAGCCAACCACTGTTAAAAATCTCTAACTCTCAGAAAGCAATTAATGCCAAATGACAAAAGAAAAATGACTTATTCCAACACAGTTACTGTTGTTTGAAGTTCATTTTATTGTTGTGTTTTATAGGTGAGATTTGTTTACAGATTCAGGGTAATGCCACTGAACTCCATCTTGACAGAGCAACAAAATAACTCCAAAACAGGCTACAGCAATAAATATCAAACCATTCAATCTAAAATGTATAAATATAGAGGTCATTTCTGAAAATGTAGGAAAAACAGGAATCCATTTTTCTGTTTTGGCCATTTGTACAGTAACAACGCTGTCGTCCATCCGTATCACCTCAGATCCAGCACAATTATCTTTATGTCTTTCCCGACCACGTGGGTACATGGCTGCAGAATAAAATGCATTACTCACAGAAATCAGTCTCAGTAAAATAGCATATGAGAGCTATTTTTTCCTTTTAATTTTCTGAGCCTGCTTAGTACTATGGCTATCTATCCAACTTTGATTGTACCTGTCACTGTGCCTGTTCACAGGCAACCCTGACTGTCACAGGTATAAACTGCTGAATAAAGCAATCAGAAATAAATTTCTAAAGAGGATATTGTTTAGTGCTCAGCCTGTGAAACAGATTATAGTTCTGTGCTATCCTTTATGTATCACAGCATGGGCTACCTGAAATGGAGAAGGAAGGTGGTGTGTGCTGTATTAGAACAGGTGCATGGGGGACAGCAGCAAGCAAAGGGTGAACTCTGTTCTATTCCTGCAGTGGCTTCAGATGTGTCTGCCCACATGGTGGATTTTTTAAAGCATTTAAGACTAGATTGTGTATTTAGACACAGTCATGACTGAGTAACAGCTTGTACTGGGTATGTGGAGAAGAGTTTTTACCAGAAACCAGATGCAGATCCGGATTGTTTTAGTCAGGTCTCATGAAGCTTCCTGTATTATCACCCCTGATATATTTCTTGCAGGAAAAGAGGCTGTGTTCTTACTATTTTTGCTGGATGATCAATGTGGTTTGGGGATTGTACTTGAAAGGATATTTGTGTTTGCTCTACGATACTAGCAGTGTGTCTAATGACTATAAATGAGCTCAAGTGGCCAGTAACTTCACTGATGCACTAAGTCCGTAAAGGACCACTGAAAAGAACCCCACCTGGAAAAAAAGTCTTAAAATTTTTCAGAGTTGGACCACCTTCTCATTATCCCTACAGTCAATGATAAAAGAACAGAACAGGACAAAACAAAACAAAGAACCCCAACCTCTCCTTCTTTTGAGGAGTAATACTGACATTCTGAGAGTCCTGCAACAAAGGAGTAATTTCCAATGTCTTTCACAGCATGACTTCTCTGCATTTGATAATTTTATTTTGAGCTATATGACATGCTCTGTATCTGAAGTGAGACGCATTTAAAAGAAAATCTTAATTATTCAAAGGTAAAGATTCTTGTCTTCTATAACAGTGACATTTCAGATAATTCTGACTGACTATACTGTTCAGCCATATATATAGCATACTATGCTATTAAAACATCAAAAGATATGGCAGAGATAGGATAGTTACTGAGAAAGGCTTATGAGAAGCCAGGGGAAAATTATGGGCAATGAAGGAAACGGGGCTTAATCTACTCATAGCTGCACTTTTTAGCAGCTGGGATGTTCTGCTGGGACATGAACTGAGTTCTTTGTTTAAAAACTGAAAAGCTCAGGAATAGCGATTTGAAACTGTGGCTTTTGCTTCTTCTAAAAGCAGGTAAAAGTGGTGACTGATGGTAATTGCTGCTGGTTAGCCGCTATGTGAATGGAGGTGTATAACAACTCACGGTTGCTATTGACCGCTTAAGTAGACTCCTGATGTCTACCTTGGTCAGTGGAGGAAGGATAATGAATTATTAAAATGGGGGAAAAATTAGAAAGAAATCTAATCTGAAGCACATATAATTTTTTGCCTGCAGCAGAACCATGGGCAAGAATTTGAACAGTCAAAGCCATGTTGGATTATATACTTACATTAAATAACCTAGGGTCCTTTGTATGTGGATGGAATCCCTTCTTTTTACAAGCAGAAACTTCTAGCATGCCAGCATTAGTAAGTCTGAAGATGCCAGTGCTGGAAAGCAAAAGGTGAAAGTCCTGTTACATACTGCTCCCATAATACAAGTCCGAGGTTTCACATAGAAATTGCTTAGCTTAACAGAAGGACAACAGAATGGTATTCAGTGACCTTTGACACACAGGAGCCAAGGCTGAGTTGGATTCTTAAAGGTATTATTTGAAATCAAGGGGAGTTGTATTCCTGTAAAGGAAGAGATGCTGAGGGGAGGGGGAGGGAAAAAAAAAATTTTTAAATAGGCAAGTTAGCCCACTAAGGGCAGAGGCTAGTTCATGCAGGAATAGATACAAGCCAAAAACTTAGGTGTTCTGGATTGCATTTCACTCACTGAACTCTAGAGGGGCAACTTAAAAGAGAACAGCCTTTAAGCTAGCTATGTAAATGACTAGTGAGAGTACACCTCTTCCACACTCTTTTAGGTAGTCAAGTAATACAAAGCACTAGAAAAATGCACTGCTGCACATGTATGATCTAACACTTTGAATACTGAATAAAATGTTAGAAAACCCACCCTTCTGTAAAGGGCATTAAGACCTAATAACTACAGGACAGTACCTGATTAGTAAATGTTACAGATAGGAGTAACAGGTTGAGTTGGTTACAGGGTATCAGCATAAACTATGAAAGACGACCAGAGACAGGAAGAGGTATGCAGACGTGCTCTAGGTTACAAAGCCTAGTGCTTGCACACTTGCCGCTCAATCCGTATTTACAGCTCTGCTACCTGAACGGCCCATACAGGGAGTTAGGCAACCAGAATGGGATTCACAGAAGTCATCTACAGAGGTGGAAGGCTAGAAAGGCTGAAGAAATGCACAGTCTAAACAACGGAGTTAGCCCTGTGGCCTTGAAACTCCAAGCACATCAAAGCAGAATCACAAAATTGTTGAGGTTGGAAGGAATCTCTGAAGATTTTCTAGTCCAACTCCCCTGCTCCAGCAGAATCACCTTGAGCAGGTTGCCCAGGACTGTGTCCAGTCAGGTTTTGACTATTTCCAAGGATGCAGACTTCACACCCTCTCTGGGTAACATGTTCCATTATAAACTTTCTCATTAACACTTACATAGTTCCAGTTTTTCCCAGATATTTATTGTTTGTATTTTATGAAATACAAAAATGGGACCTTATTATCAAAAAAGTGATCTTTATCCCTCTACTCCCCAAACTGCAATTTTCATGTCATCCTAGAGAAATACAACTAACCTCTCCACTGCCTTCGTCAGACAGAATGAAGATAGGTCTGTGGCAGGGCACTGGCAATGAGGTCTCAAGACGACCAGCTCCTGCCATTACTACTTGGTTGAGCAGAGTATAAAAATAAATAAAATTTAAAACCTGGGGCTGGGAAGGGAGGAGGAGAGAGAAGCCAGAAACAATACTGTGCGTAGAGACTGACTGGAATGCAAGTCTAAAAAGCTTAAAGAAAACAAACTCACAATAAAATATTCCTGCCCTTCATCCCAGTTGACACATGCTGTTTGCATTTGATCAAATTTTACGATAAGGAGCAGGGGAAAACATCTAAATATTACTTAGAAAAATCAGAACTCACTCATTATGCTTTGGTGAACAAACAATTGCAATGGCCTCTGGCAACATTAGCTGATAAGAACAATGAGTATGAAGATCAACACTGGATAAGAATGCAGTTTGTGTTGGATGTGTCTACAAAAAGAAAGGGAAAACTCAACATCATGAAATATTTCTTACAAATCAAGGTCGACATACATTCAAGAAGGAACAATAATTTGTAACAAGTGAAAGCGTCAGTACTTCCCCAGGTTGGTTTCTTAAGTTCCTATTAACCCAGATTCTACACTGTTAGGGTGGCTTTTCAGTACGAGGTTTATGGAGGCACATTCACAACCAGATGTACAAGCAGTTTTCTGATCACGGGGGAAAAAGGTGGAATGAAGAAGCACAAGACAAAGGGAAATGACTTGATTGTCCGCAATGCCTAAGAGTGAAATTAATATAAAGTTTAAACAACACAATACCTTCTCCCCCAAATTTTGTACACAATAGAAAAATAAATGGCATTACAAAGTAATAAAATACCCCTAAATCGACATAAATGAAAGCTTCACTGGCAAAAGTAGGCCCATTGTGTCAACAGGATGCCTCAACTGCATTAAGAAATACTCATCTGTGGCGAACATTAGTGCTTATTTACATCACTACGATTAGAACTGAGCAAATTAATTTGGATTATTCCAGTTATTTCCAGGGTTGGTTTTTTTTTCACATAGTATGCTACAGGTGATATAGAAAAGCCAGAATCTACAAGTCATACATACATGGATCCAACCCAAAGTGAGGAGATCATACTGATCCTGAATACCAAATAATTCTTCCACGTTCTCCATGTCGCAGTAGTCTGGTCCTGCAGATTGCTTTGGCACTATTACATGGGTAATAGTAAATTCATTATGTGTCTGTAAAACAAACATTGACTTAGAGTGGAACACATGAACTAATGAATAAATGCTGAATCAGAATCTGAAAGATGTCAGCCTATCGACTAAAACAAAGCAGTATAGCTCCACTGATTCCAATGCAGCTATACTGACTTACTGCACCTGAAAATATGCCTGAACATTTTGTCATGAAAACATACAGGGCAGTATTAGTAGCAACACGGGATTGTTGTACTGAAATGTTCTCAGAGACCAATGTGAAAAGGTTGTCCTTTAAAAGAATTTAAAACCTGAAAAAAGAGGTTAGAGAATACTATAATTATTTTCTGTGAAACTTGGAACATCACTACTCATGCTATTCTTTCTCCTCATCCAATTCAAATACACTTGGACATAATCTTTAAAATTCTTTGTATGCCAGCATCAGCCATGACATCTTTCCCTGGTCTGAAAGGACATGAAGTGCTATCTAGGTCAAAGGAAAAAAACAGCCTGAAAATCAGACGTTCGACAGCTTGATGGGGGGATTTTCTTCTTTTTTGTTGTGCCATTATGAATTTGATGACTCCAGTAGATTCTAACAGTCTTTATATTTCATTGTCCTGTAACTAAACCTCACTTACCTTAGATGAATGCCAGAGAAAGTACTCGAAAAAGCCTGTATTGTACAGCACGCTGAAAAACTTGCTACAGTTTGTAATGACAGCAGTGTAATTTGATCAGAAGTTTCCCCAATAAGGCAAGCCCACACTGCTGAAGTGACCACTCAGGTTATGATATGAAGTTAATGACATTAAAGACTAACCGTTTAGACCTACTTTTGCTCTGAAATCAATACATTACAGGAAATATAGCACTACCAAATACGTCTTTCCCATATAAATGTGAGGGTTAAACTGTACCAGTTTTCCACAGAGAATTCCACATGTCTCTATTCCTCTTACTGTATTTGCCTCTGCTAGCAGCAGAAATTTGTGACAGAGATCCCTGGGCAAAATGACGCCTCTGAGTGCTTCGGCCAATTGAGCTAACAAAAAAAAAACAAAAACAAAAACAAAACCAACAACAAACAAACAAAAAAGGAGAAAAGGGTAAAAAGGCATTTGCAACTTACATGGTGAAGTTCCCTAGAATAAGAAAATATACACAGTTACAGAAATTTTTTAAAAGTGAAATAATTATACTTACCACATCACAGATTTCTAATGAGAATAAATCTACAGTACGAGCGCTTCACCCTAAATTGAGGTCACCAGCCCATAAGATACACTCACTAGCCTGCCCCTGAGGTGACAGTGAGCTGATACCAGCTCCCAGGCCAGGGCTTTCTAGGGTGAGCCACTGCAGGTTTTGCTTCTGTTCCCTTGAAGTCCACGGCAAGAGTCAGATTCCATTCCACAGGATCACTAAGGCTCAATCTCTAGATCCGTCTATTGGTACTCAACTGGAAAATGTGAAACCGCGCAACTAGTCTCCCCTCTTAAAATGAAGAAACTATATGGAACTGTTGTGTGTACATCAACCTGTTCATGCCTGTTTCTCTATGGACATCCTCACAGTGACTAAATACATGTGTATATGCAATATGCGGACTCCTCTAAGCAGCAAAGAGGCAGATAAAATACAAAAGGAAAAAAAATAAATCTCTGCACTTACTCTGAACCGCACTTAAAGTAGCTGCTGGCTTTAAGACCCGGTTTACTGGAGGTGACTGTCCAGTGCAGCCAGATATGCCACTCCTCTCTTTTTTCTCAAGCAATGCAGTAGACAAGGAACTGTTCTCTGGTACAGAAATACAAGACAGCATACTTCCATCTATCTGTTCAGACATAACCATGCCCTCTTTGGTTTTCTGATCTCGAGCTAGTTCTTGCTTCTTAAGTTGATCCTCAAAGAACTGAAACTGTTCTGATTCAAGCTGCTGTTGCCGCATATGTGCGATTCGTTTCTTCTCTGCCTCTATTAGCTTTTGATGCTCTAGTTTCTTCAGAAATTCAGTTTTACATTTGTTCTGAAACATATGCAAAATAGTGACATTCTAAAAAAAAGGTACCATCAAATCCTGTCATTAAAAATTAAGTCTTTCGGAACCCGTCTGCTCAACTGGCAAATACAACTATCTCCCTAAAAGTAGTATGATATGGAAGGAAATACAGCAAGTAAGGAATTCCTAACACAAACCTTCCAATCGCCACACCTGTGGTGCTTTGTGTTTTTACCTCAGTAGTGATAGCACTGGCCTCATCTGCCCATTATAATAAAGTCATCAGAAAAAGACTTTTCAGAACAGCGATAGCAAAGAGACTAGACACAGGTGTAAGCCCTTGCAATTTCCAATGCAACAAGAGATCCATGAGCACATGGGTTTTCTGGGTAGATGTCATAATCCATTTTGTTATCTGGTTTTGTTGCTTGTTGCTGCTGTTTCGACAGGTTTGTCGACTTTCTTCTGCTGCGTTCTTTCCTCAACTTTCCCCGGGTTGCTTAACCTGGCTTTGGTGCATCGCCTCCCCAGCCTCAGGCACGTTAGGTGCCCTCTCCACTCTGGTCTATGCCCCCTTGCCTCCAAGCCACCTGCTCTTCCACAAACTGCAAGAGAAGCTTCAGGTTTCAACGGCCCTTCCTGCTCCCTGGTAAAGGAGAGCATCAAGCATCTCCAGAAACGAACGAAAAAAACCAGAGCAAAGTAATTTCTTAAATGTCATGAACAAAATAGAGCAGGAAAGAAAGCCTCAAACCAATCGGTGAGAGGTGCGAGGGTTGGGTTGGATTGTGGTTTTTTGGGGAAAAAGGGAAAAAGGGAAAAAGGGAAAAAGGGAAAAAGGGAAAAAGGGAAAAAGGGAAAAAGGGAAAAAGGGAA
>JAVKLA010000093.1:22678430-22693205 GCA_034782735.1 Sagittarius serpentarius | reverse complement strand
GAGGAAAGAAAGCCTCAAACCAATCGGTGAGAGGTGCGAGGGTTGGGTTGGATTGTGGTTTTTTTGGGAAAAAGGGAAAAAGGGAAAAAGGGAAAAAGGGAAAAAGGGAAAAAGGGAAAAAGGGAAAAAGATGGTTTTTTTTCCGATGCTCTTTCCGAGACATGTTTTTGAAACTATACAGGTCCTGTTTTCAGCGACTTCAATACACAAGAGGCAAGTACTTATGGTTACCTAAAGACTCAAAGAAGATCACTTCAAATTTGAACACATTTGGAGCCAAGAGACTTTTTCCACATACTCATGTGTCTGAACAGTATCCTCTTTATAAACCAAAATTGGAGTGTACCAAGACTATTCAGATAGTCACAGACTGTTAGTACCTAAATATCGCCATGTTTATTTCCATGCACACACTTTTATAACTTATTCTCAAATGACCAACTGATTAGACTTTGAAAAGAAGTGAAAAGTCATTCTAAGCAGCCCGTGAAACGATTACGTTCTTGTAGAACTGGTATTTTGCTGCTTAATTTTTAAGAAGATTTATATTACAGAAAAAATATTCATACCCAAGATTTAATAACCATATAAAACTTACTTTGTTTTGCATGTATTCTTGATATTCTAAGTTATATTTTTTTAAAAGATCCCTCTTCAATTCATCTGTCCGTGGAAATGCAACCTCCTTCAATTTCTTTGGGGTGGGGGAGAAACACATAAGTTTATTTTTCACTTTTAAAAAGAACCACCTGGAAAACAAACTCATCCATAATACAGATTTCAAAAAATACAAAATAAAAAAAAAAAATACTGCTCTTCTCCGAGGAAAGGAAGACATATACACTAAATCATCAGCTTATGAAACCTCTATAGTACACTGATCTCAATAAAGCTATATTAATTTATGCCAGTGAAAGGTGTGACACAAGTACTTCTTATAGCAAGGAAAGATTAGTCCTTTTTCTAGCAACCTGTTATCTCTGTTTTGTTTAATAGCTGTGTGATAGCTAACATTTTTGTTGCAGGTGTAATTTATTAAAAAAAAAAAAAAGCTAAGTCCAACTTTTAGTGTTTCAGGTAGGATCATCACATTTTTCTCTGGGACTCCCTGGACAGAAATATGACTGAATATGCTCATTTCCAGGTGGAAAAAAAAATACAAATGTTTATTTGCAGAGATAGCTCCACATGTAGCTTCCTGTGACAGCCCTGAGACAAAACAATTATTTTTCATAAAACAAAAACAATACCCAATGTTTTCTACTGATGCAGAGGCTACTACAAAAAAATTTAGAGGCTGTAGGCAAGGGAGGGAGAGAGACCATATGCTTACTCCTACTGAGTGCCATAGGAGGCAGCATATGTTAGATGCCCTTTCTCAACAGGAATGTTTTCCTAGATTGTGGGCCACAGTCAAAAATTGACATGAAGCATTTTGGCTTTGAATCTAACATTATTCAGCTGTAACAGTAGAGAAAGTATGCAAATATGGCAGCATGAAACAACAGACACCTATGCTTATTCTAACATTTCTCATTGGGCAATTCCGGATGTTTTAAGCTCAGTATAAGGCTGTATTTGACATTTCTTTTTCCTTTTGTATACAAGTAGAGGAAAAAAATCTGGTAAGAACTAAATAAATACATATTTGCTAATAAAGAAAGCAAAACTATACTTTGATTATTTGGCAGGGTAAGCAAATAATGCACAGACACCATTAATGCAATATATCTCTGCAATAATGCAATAATGGTTTGGACCATTAGCCACTCACATAACTGGGGCCAGAATTAAATTCTAAGTAATGTTAAATTAGTGAATTTTTAATATGTAAACTTTCAGAAGTAGATGTACCTAGGTTTCCAACAGTCTATCAACTTATTCAGAGACCGTTCTTGTTCACCTTTGAGAACAATACTTTCATTTCCAGTAATGATCAGGTGATTAAACCAAAATAAAACATGAATGACTACTGCAGAAAGGTATCAGAAATTCAAGCTGTGGTGGCTGCCGTGGGCTACGTGTGTACTGGGGGAAGAGGAGTGCTAGGAAAGAACAGACAGATTTTGGGGGAAACATTTTGTAAAGGCTAGGAAACTACAACCCTACCTTAATAATATCTTGTTTTTCTGGTACTGCACATTGGTGATAGTCTCGGTGACTGGGCAGCTTTTCAACAAACAACCTAGAAAATTAAACATGCATGTGTTCACCTCAGTAGCCAGAGGAATATCCACAATAGCTTTTATGTTAGCAGAAAAGTCAATTTCACATAACTGTTAAACACTGAATTCCAGACCACTTGGAGCAAGTTTCTACACATTTGTTTAAACTAACACTCAAATTCTTGTATAGACTTGTATGGGACACATACGGTAATGACAGGAGATTATTTTCTACATCTGAATATATTTTGGTTTTCGTTAGTAGTGGGTTGGGTTAAAAAAAAAAAAAAAAAAAAAAAAAGACTGACTAGTAGCCAGTGCTTAAAAACAGCCCTCAAAAGCACCCTCCACCCTAGCTAGAGTTAAATCCTATTTCCACTGTCTTTATCTGTCCTTCGCTGAAATGCTGAATCTTAAATGGGAAGTCCAGAATGCAGCACTGACTACCATTAAAGCAGTTATTTTCACCAGACCAAGCTACACAGCTAACTGCAGTGTTATTAACCTACCCAGACATCTAAATTATGGCAATACTCTGCTGCAAAGAGTTAGGAATAAACAGCTGCTATCATTCTTTCAGCAATTTGTGCAATGTTCACCTCCAGACCCTCTTTTTGTAGGGATATATACATTTCAAATTCAGTGGAATAAGAAAGATTTGGTCTAGTTTTCAGAGTATGAGGAAAACAAGGGGGGTGGGGTGGGAAGCAGGTCTATTACAAAAATTTTAAAATATGCATATTAAAAAAAACAACTTCCAGCCGTAAGAAAACAAACCAATCAATCCTACAGCAAAACTAGCTAGTTAAAAAGTTTATATCTGCCACTGAAATGTTTTTCAGCTGGCTATTTTGGGAGCTGTAATGAAAGCTGCCTGGATTTGGGTTCACATATATAGTGAATTTTGCATTTACTCCTGTAAAAAGCAATACATTACACTTAATCCTTTTGGGAAGAAAAGTAAAAAAATGCAAAAAGCCATTTTTTCAAGTTTTTTAAGTACTGTGCAATGCTACCATCTTTAAGACTGGCAGAAGTCCATAGGGCGTAACTATAAAAGGCTCAGAAATCTTTTCTAAACATTGTTTTTTAAGCCATGCTCTCTATTTAACCAATATGCTGATAGATACAGAATAGTCTGTGGGAAACAGTGCTCATAGTATAGCCTGGTACAGTAAACTTAAACCTCTGTATATTGGGTTAGTTCACTCCTGGCAGTCAACAGCTGGATAGGACTACTATACTAACAGTTGAGATCAAGTTATAACAAAGCCTGTGGTTAGAGTAAAGATCTGCAGAGAGCAAAGCTATTCTGCAAGAAAACACTAAACATTATTCTCCTAATATAAAGGGGTGCCCTGTTTTCACTGCAGCTCTTAATTTTGGTTTACTCAGAATGATAAGCTGTAATGACTACAAATGCTTCTTACGTTATAAATTTATTATAAAAAACAAAAGCGTTCTCCAGGTTTCCCTCCTCCATATATACTGATGCCATTCGCTCCATCTCTACTCCAGATCTAAAGTAACGACGCGGAGTGATATCTTCATTGATTGTGATATTGCTGCCAAGTTTGCTTAAGGCACGTACTCTCTCTTCTGGGGTCACAGAGATGTCTGTATGGTCAGGAATAGCTACTAGCTTTTTCTGAAAAAGAACAGAGAGATTAGGAAAGAGAACCAGATGTTACGTTTCACTTTCAGTAAGTGATCTCATTCGAGAAACTCAAGGGAAATCTTCAGCTTTTTTCTCAAAATGGGCACTGGTTTCCCCACTGCTAGCCACAGCTGAAACATTCCAATATGTTTCTCAATTGCAAATAAATAGTGAATGCAATTGCAAATAAGAAGTGGTCTTATCCCCCCTCCCCAAATCTTCAAACTACAAAAATATCCCAGAAAAAAAAATTAAGATAAAATTAAGTAAAACCCTGTAGAAATTATCAAAGGCAACACAAAGTGTGTCCTCTTTAGAATTTCCACCCTCTCCCCCCCCTCCCTGAAATTCTGTAAGGTTCTGTCTTAAGTTACTTCAATAATTGGTAGAGGGCCTAAATACTCAGACTCCTACTACATGATGGATAGGGTATGACTGCTGGGTATAGTTCAGCTAACGGAAAGCAGTAAGTTTCCCTGGTCAGTCAACAGTTCACTTCAAATGTTCATTTCCAGTTTCAAACAAGGCAGTTAGAGCCTAAGAAGTTAAAACTAATTCTACTGAAGAAGAACCATAGCTGCTTATTACAGTCATTGCCTTCCTGTAAGTGGCTAAATAAGTGGCTACTGCAAGATGTTTCCTCTTCCTTTGATGAAAATTTTTACTCTTTCTATTCAAAATGTTCACTTCAACTTCTTAAAAACCTGATCACTAAAACAAGCTAAAACCCCATAAAGCATATATATGGAAATAAAATAAATCCCAACAAAACCATCAGGCAGAACGTGCGAGGAACTGCCAACATGCAGGAAGAGACCCTTGTAGCTGACAGCCAACACTGTTAAACAGTTCTCGAGTTGTTTCCTATTTGAAAGGGAGAGTGCTAAGCCATTAAAGCATTTCTTCGTAATACATACCAAGGAGCTAACAGTGAATGGTTGTTCCATGTTGTTCTCTGTCTGCAACCCAAGGAGATCGCTCTTTCCCTCCAAAGTCTCCATCTGACTGCAAAGGGAAGTATCAATCCAGTGCTCAATATTCGCAGCCAGCTGCCTCAGGGTTTATTAGCCCAAGGGAAACTTGAACATAGATATGTTGATTGTGGTCTTGTGCTGAAAAAAAATACGACAAGTCATTCAGATTAGCAATATATTCAAACGTCACGTAAGTTTGCATGCCTGCACCCACTCATTACTTCAGTATTATAGTACTTACATATTTAATGATAGTCTAAAATTTAGCAGGCATCTAGAATTTAAAATGGGAATGCATGGAGGCTTACAGGACAGTTGTGGACTAGCTGGCCCCTTCTAATGTTATTACAGTGGATTTGAACACAATATATCAAATGATTTTTTACAGTTTTTACAGCAATTCAAAAAAACCCCCAACTTTCAAGCATTAAGTGAAAGACTCAAAGGTCAAAGACTAATCACAGAATCTGTGTTTCCTTGAGCATATGTTTTGACAAAAATATTTATAAACAGTGTGAATCTGGCATCTTTTTTCCTGCTAAGCCTATAATTAAAAATAAAGCTTAGCACACAAATTCATATCAGTAATATAAAGCAAATATTTCAAGCACCACGTGTTCCACCCGCACATCTTGCTGACTTCAACAACACTCAAAATACAATGAACTCTGATGAATCAACTGATAGTAATTGCTTCTTGCACAGCTTTGAACAAGTAAAGACAAATATTTAGACATGTTGAGGTCATCAGCAAAAAAAAACCCCCAACAAACCCCTGAAAGGGAAATGAATTATTTAAATTACACTGGAAATATGAAAATGAAGCTCCTAATGTGGTTTTTCACTTCTGTGCACTTAATCTAAACAGATTTGATCCTGAATGTCAAAGGCACTTTATGTATTGCAATAAATATGCTTTGTGCTTTTGCAAAAGCATAACGAGTGGGTTCAGCAAAGATACTTTCTCAGCACACCTCTCTCTAGAGGCCAGAAGACTCTGGGTTACAGAAAAACAACTCTAATATGTTTTTAGCTGGCTGCATTCCTCAAGTATTGGTTTCTGTATTTGGGTCTTCCTCATTTTTTTCCAAAAACTAACAGTATCTATTAGATCAGTCTTTAATATTAACAATTAGTGCCAGTATTACTGGAGACATTAATTTAAGTAATACACTTTATTTAAAATAATCAGATTCATCCTGTTTTACTTGTAAAAGCCCTTACTGGTATACTAATTCCACTTTACTAATTCAATCTTCCTCTGCTTTTACCTATGACCTCCCAATCTCAATGAATATGTTCCTGCTTGACTTTATACCCACGTTTTCCATTTTCAAGATTTTTGTTCTTATCATCAGGTATGTCTCAGGTCTGTGAATTCAGTTTCAAGACATGCTTTTTTCAAATTAAGGTATTCAAAATGCTTGCGCAATTTGTGACAAAAAACACCAACAAAAAAACCCAAAACAAAAATGGAGCATGGCTTATACCCCCAAGGCATCAACATTAGTTGTGGTTGCAGCACTAATGGAAACAGTTCTCTAAACGATTTCATTGTACATACATGGAGAACTGACATAAATGATCAGCTTGGCAGGAAAGCCTATTCATTGCCTATTCACAGGCTGCAGAAAGGCCCACGGGACCACAATAATTAAATATTTTTGCTTCAGCCTACACTGAGAAACGTACTGCCTTATGGCTAGTTCCACCTGAAACCCTTCTTCAGCTGGACCCCTGTAGATGTGGTAGACTGCGAAAGGAGAGGGCTAAAAGCTTGGCGAGCACAGAGCTCATGTTAGTCTTCTGCCCCTGCAGCTCAGATTCCAAGCAGAAATAAAATCTTCAGTAAGAGACTCTGCATTCATATGCTCTGTGTGGCTCAGGAATAACAGTTAAAAAAATATCTGAGAGCTAAAAAGCATATATTTTAAACCCCTTTATTTACTCACTTATCCATCACTTGGGGGTTTGTTGAGGGGGTTTTATTTATTTATTTTTATTTTATTTCCCCTAGAAGCAACTGGGAGATCTACAATAGCTGAATGGAAAGCTGATTTTGGTCTAAAGTATGCATCCAAATATGACAAACTGCAAAATATTCTCATAATTCAATTTATCAAAAAAAAAAAAATTGTTCAAAAGTAAAGGGTGCAGAAATGTATTTCTATTCAATTCCTTACTTCAATTAGCAGCTTATGAGCAAGAAAACTGCTTTTCAAGCACTTTCTCCCTTACAGACTTTCTCCAAAATCTAGTGAGGAAATGGACACTTAAGAGAATGCCCTTGAGTTGCTTCCCTAGGGAGGACATGAGGTATGGATCATATGCTTCCTTCAACTATTACCAGACTTTAAAGATCTTTCAGCCTACCTGGCAGGCAAGTGGAAACACAAAAGCCACTAACTGGTGTTTTGGGGGGGGTGGGGGTGGGGGCAGTATTCCCAAAGAAGTCTTTGTTAAAGAAGCCTATGGTATCCCCCAGCCAAAATCTCTTTGGAACTGGCAAAGGGAAACATCATGAAACCCTTTACTTGCAAACATTTCTCATCTTGGTTACATCTAAGAATAAGAAAGTTATCTTTAGAAGCTATTTCAGTGATTTTTTTTTTAACCTAAAGAAGCATAAGAAATAAGAAAAAAAGAAGTGTAATGCCAGGTATTTTAAAGAGGAGACATCTGGTAACAGCAGAAACTCACACTTCCTCAAAATCATGTCAGAGCTTTGAAAAGATGCAGCAGCTCTGCAGAGAGCACAAGTCAAGCCACAGTGCAAGAGCTTAGCAGAAGAATCACTGCAAATGAAAGAGGAAACTGTCTTTTTAAATTTGGCTTCAGGAGCACGTTAAAAACCAGACACTGTAAATAAAGAACTAGGATGAATTTGTATCAATTCTAGAAAAATGTCAAATAAGACTCAAATATATTAGCTATTACAGGTGGCAGTGTAATTAAAAAAAAAAATGCTAAAAAGAACGTGGGCTGTCTTATGACTGCACGCCTGTATATTATCCTTAACACGTGGGCACGCTAGCCAGAATTATAAACGATTAAAATGCAGCAAGTTAAGCTTTACTAAATACACCACCACAGGCATGTCCGCCAGTTCCCTGGAATACCTCCGTGCATAATGTTTCTCACGGCGCCGCTCCACAACCACCTTCAGCTGGTCGAAGGCCATGATCCTGCCGAGGGACTGCCCTCACCCCCACCACACTTCTTTGTGCTTCCACCTGGTTGGCATCAGTGACTTCAAGGCAAGATGTAGCTGATCCAAATTAAAATCAAATGGACTTTTAAAATTAATTACTTCCTTCTCAGACTCAGAATGCAAGGGAGGAGGCAGAAACATGAAGCCGGCAAAACGGAGACACTTGTCCCTTTCCAAGGCAATGCTGTCCTAGATTAGTATGAGCTGGCTTTGAAAATACACCCTAAGAGCTTGTACAGTGCCTAGAATTGCCCAGTCCTGATGAGTGACTCTTTGTCTTCTGGAAATACACTTATATTTCACTCTAAAAGAGCAAAGAGAAATCCAAATACCAAACCTCTCTGTGTAACCGAAACTAATTATATTCAAATAGTTATGCTAATACAGTGAACTACACTCCAACCCCAGCCACAGGGGATAGATAAGTAGCAATGCTAGCTTGGAGCTGTCTTAATCTATTGGAGTGTAAAGTGCTCTAAATTCGAAGAGTAAAGATGCATTTTTCTGCTTTACAATTTTGGGCACTCCAACTGACTTAGATAGACAGCTTATGTTTAAGAAGAAACATCTAGATATTCAGCACGTAAATCAAGTTTTTTCTAGTGATGACTATTCTGAGAGTCATTATCAGAATATAAGAATTTAACATTCACTCAACAATTAAGAAACTTTTCTTGACTCCGTTGGTAATGGCACTCCTTACCAAATCCCATTTCCTCCTCAAAAACCTCTTCTTTTCCTACTTGATCCAGCTTATTATACTACACATTAATCCTTTGTAAAATCTAGCTTTATTAAATCAAAGGTCTTCAGCCACAAGACACAGAGCGAAGTGAGAAAATCAGCATTTTTTCAGAGGTTTTTTAATGTTTAATGAGCTTTTTAGATTTATAAACAAGTAACTGCCTAACTTCAGTAAGTATTAGTTTAATCATTAGTTTCCACTTTGTAACATTAGTTACTTTGAAACATTGTTATTAGTTACTTTGAAACGTTAGTTTCCCCTTTGTAACATTTTTAAATTCCAAGGGAATTAGTCATAATACACTAACTTCACTGCTGCCAGCAACATTTGTCAATATTTTGACTACTGGCCTGACTAAAAAGCTGCATTAAAGAGATCTTTCTTCACTCAAAGCTTAGGTTCTGTTAAGAATAACAGGGACTTGGGGCATTAGCAATGATTTTTTGCTTTGCATATTTTTTAATAGTGGATTATTTCAGAAATACTTCTCCTTTTGTTTGATATTTTGGTGGAATGTAAAGCCCAGATGTGTTTCCCATCAAAATCATTCACTTTGGTTCACTGGGATTGGATCCTTACAGTATATGTAGAAATATTTGCTAATATAGGAGCTAAAATATGGCATAGTTCCGCTTTTTATAAACTACTCGAGAGCACTATTCTGCATTCATCCCATTGTAAGAAAAAGCTTACTTTAATATTGTCATGATATGTTAGAACAGTAATACTCTGTTTTACTATACTAGGAAGTGTGAGGATTATAGAATCCTAGACTAAAGATGCATCTCAAACCATAAAGGGGTCAGTTCTCAATAAAATATCCAAATTAGCAAGTGCAAAAAACACCTTTTAATTACCCATGATGGAACTAAATTGTCTCAGCAAACTTGAAATAGGGCACATCATCCAGTGATTGCCAGATGAAGATAAAGGACTATTTCATGCCCATAGGTCAGCCGTGATCTAGATACCTGTACTTCTGTACTTTGAAGTGGATGTTCAAGGGAATTTAGTGAAAAACAGGTTAGAAATACAGGCACCTAACTCATTCAGCTCTTTTTAAAATGCCAGGCCATGTATTGGCACAGCACATAACCTTTTATACACACACTTGGGTTTAGATATAAATTATGCTGAAAACCAGCCTAAACAGCAAACTGCCTTCTGTTGGTTCTCTCCAAAAAGAAACAGCATGTTCATCTGTCAACATGTTTTTTGAAGCAAGTGTTCACTGTTACAGCAAGTTATTCAGCTAGTATAGCATGTAGTCTCTTCTGGGAAAAAAAAAAAACAAAACAACAAACCAACAAAACCCCAAAACAAACCAAAACAAACAAACAAACAAACAAAGCACTGAATGTTAAGGCAAGATCATTCTCTTGTGCAGAGAAAAAACCCAATCAACCAAAACCAACAGAATGGTGTTCAATGAAAGAAGCACCGCAAGGAGCCGCTTGCTGAGAACGCCACGTCTTCCAACAGAGAAGTTGCTCTTCATAGTAGGAGCTACTAAGCTTGGGTCTAGAAAAGCCTGTCTCGGTAACAGTTCATAATTTAACACTGCCCCTTAGCTCCGTGGCTCCAGTGAAACAGCACTGCCGAGACCTCCTCCCAGGCTCCAACAGCTCCCCGAGGCAGCTGCTGAGCTATACAATCGTCTCTCCTAGAAGTGGGTCAAGGTCATATCCTTTTTTTCCCCTGCAGTGAAGGAGCAGTCCCACACACCTCCCAGCTCGCGGCCTAGAGGTGCCTCTGCAGACGGTGGGTGGGTACAGACAGTAGCATCTTCACCTGCCTGGGTACGGAGAGGCAGAAATCACGTGCAGAGGAAATCCTCCACGCACGGATCTGCCAAACCCACATCTTGCCTCTACGGTTACGCCACTCAGTGCTGTATCTTACATCACAAAGCTAAGCTTTTTTTTCATCTAAAGAAAGTGTGGGTGACACGGGTTTGTTTTCCCACAGTTAAAAAAGTTAGAACAATTATTTGAAGACTTTTAAAGTTGTTCTGCAAATATCTGGATGACTGCAATTAGTTAATGTAGCTACTCGAATATCATTGGCTGGCTGTTTTCTAGGGACAGCTTTCCTTTTGGAACAGATACAGACATTACTGCATTAAGAAGTTACATCAATAAAATTAGATTGCTACTGCGTCTGCTAAGACTTTGATAAACCACTACAATATGCAGACAACATCCAACATGACACACGCAAGAACCTCGACAGGCTTTTCCCATTGCTTCAGAGCACAGAGGAGACCTCTCACCTTCACCTATTTTCTCATTCATTTTTATGCAGACTATTTTGAAGTCAAGATCTATTATGTTTGTGCTACTGCAACATAACCCTATGCATTTGAGCTGTACACATAGGTGATGGCTCACTACCAGCTTTATTAATAAGCTCTGTCTACAAAGATACACATTTAAGAGAATGTCCTGAAAAACAGGCTAGAAATATTGAACATATAAACTTGCACCTGTGAACTGCTGATGGTTTTTTATCTTATGGCTTCTTGTGTCAAAACAAAACAATTCCTCCCTCCCTGTCCCTTTTCTAGTAAAAACAGTTTCAGCAGAAAAGCATTTTTAACACAATGGATAAAGTATCACCGATATTAGAATGTCTTGGATTACAAGCAGTAGCCTTCTTAGGCAGTCACTGAAATATACTTATGCAACACAGAACAGCGTCTTTCCAGTGACCCACTAAAAGGATGTTTCTAGACACGGTGTAGAAAAACGGTGCCATTTCCTTCCTTTAGGAAATCCACAACAATTCGCCATCAAAATTAGTGTACCAGGTCGCATTAAGCCAGACGAAGGCAGAAATAAAAGATATAGCTGTTGTTATATAATTCGTTCCTTGACGATTCAGCTGAACTACTGAAAAAAGATACCTGCAATACATAACACCACTGATAAAACTAACTTCCACCATAAAGACGAGAAGCTGTGTTGCTAAGGGAAACAAATGAGAGGCTAAAATCAGCACAGCTCTCTGCAACACTTCATAGACTTCCAAGAAACAAAGCAAGCACAATTCCTTGCAAATCCTCAGGTTTCACAGATTTTTCTGCCTGTAGCCCTATTTCTCTCAGAGGCAAAGTCCCACTAGGAGAGAAGGGTTAAGAATCTTCCTATTCTTGCTATAAACAGTAATGATTTTTCTGGCAACATTTGCTACTTAGTTTTCTAACACTTTCAAACTCCATAACCTCTAATACAGACATTTGTTAATTGGGCGAGTAACTGGTTGCAACAATCAATTTCTGTTTCTGCCTGATGACAAATTCCTATTCTGTCTTACGTCTTACGGTTCATAATGTAGGTGACAAAAAAAGGAGAATTAAATTCAATGGACATTTCTGACATACAAATTCACAGTTCATCTGAAGTCTATTAAGTTTCCTATAAAGAATGAAGCTTGTCTTGGGGCTTCAAATCCTGAAAAAATAATTTGGGGCATTAGTTCAAAAGATTCTATTTTGTACATTAATGGTTAAGTAAGGAAAGTGCCGGTAAAAAACTGGTAGTGATGTTACCTACAGGATGGAGCATGGTCAACCAGTACAAATAACTACCAGTTAATCTGGCATGTTTCTGCAATACGGTGCTTACATTAAGATAATACAGTTAGTTGGTTTCATAATGAAGTCTTTGACCTGCTGCCCTATCCTAGATAATTCAGGATGTCTCATGCTATGAGCAGACGGGAAAAAAAACAGGCACGTCTGGCTTTACAAGAAGAATTCAGTGTGCTTTAGACCATTTTTTCTGCTCAGATTGTTGCAATATTTAATTCTGTAAGTTTGCTAAGACTGAGAATGGCAAACATGTTTTATAGCAGCACTGACTGTAACACAGTCAGCTCACAGGGCTGCTTGAAAGTCAGCTGAATTATCTAGAATATCAAAGCTGAGCACAATGATTTGCATCTAACATTTCATACTCTTGCAGGCCAACAGGCTATTCAACCCAGTGAAGTTAAAGCACAGATCGCCTTTGAGCCTATTTCCAAATTATTTGCTTTTCCCTTCAGGATGAGTCCAATGACCTTTGCAGCCTATCCAAGCTCCTTTCCATATCAATGGAGAGCGCTAGACATCTCTGAAGGCCTTTTCACAGTGGTTCAGAGATGCTAAAAGAGGAAGATGCTTTCTACATTGATTATGTAGCGAGCCCACAGCTTCCCTAATGCAATTCCGTATGTTGTCTGCTGAACCGTGAGTCACCTAGAGCTGTCAGTAGGAAGTGGTAGGCAATGGGTTGTGTCTGAGCAGGTGCCTGACTCACTGCATTACCATGAGGTATCAATCACCCATGTAAGACTGAAAATGGTGGATTTTTGTAAGAGGGATGCCTATGCAACTAAGCCACTACATACAGATCATTCAGGAACTGTACAAGCAAGATCATTTACTTTCATGGACTGATACTTCTATTTATAATGAAAACTATGACCAGAAAATATGTTTTCTGGCATGGCAATCTAAATGTTAAATATTTATTAAAATGATATAGACAAAGACTTTCGCTACACGGCAGCAAACCAAGTTTCAGAACACAAACTGGAAATGTAAACTTTGATACAGAAATAAAATCTCAGGAGTCAGATAAGAACAGAGCAACTATGCATACAAGTCCAGCAAACAGAGACCAAATATTTATTTTTATACAGTATTTGCTCAGTGTCTTCACACATAAGTCACCTTGCCACTCCGTCAGCAGCTGACGATTCCGTGACACCCCTCACCTTGAGCTATACCCTCCCTCAGCTTTGTGATTAACTTCCAGGAAATGCCTTAAGGTCTGACCTTGAGCATACTTCATGCATATAAAGCAAGCCACGTGAGAAATGCCTTCACGGTATCCCCATCGCAACATCACTAATACACATGACTGCAGGACCGATCAAAACGCCGGCCCCTGTTTTTAAACATCATACTACAAAATAACCTCCCTGCACTTACAGCCGCTTAAAATACTATTAAAAAAATGTAACTATGAAATTTGCACGTACAGAATTATACAGGATTTGGGAGGAATGCTTCCTACCCTCTCCTGTGATCCACGAAACTCTGGACATGCCAACACTGGCCTTTGGTTTAGTTATTCATACCTTTAGCTCCTAGACATGCAATACACCAGGCAGAAATGCACTTCGCAGGTCAGAAAACCCAGCTGTTAGAGAGTAACACAATATATTGCCTCAGCAGCACCCACAACAACAAACCTGGACTCCATTCTCCTAGGAATATTTCATGAAGTTCTAAGTCTGCATCCTATTTTCTAGGACCTGATGGTCTATGGCAATTTATCAAATACATGCTAACTAGAGCTTTGGACAGTCAACCACTTTAGCCTGCAATGAGGTGAACACCCACTTCTGCGAAGACAGAACTTTCTCAAAGCCGGTCTTTGCCGGAGGGATGAACTCCCTGGGAACTACAGTCCATCCAAGACCACTCGCAATCTCACCACTTTCCATTCTCAGCAAAAGGCGATTTCTTTCCTGCCCACAACTTCTCAGGCAAGCATTCAGAACCACGTGCACATTAAATAAAAAGAATTCCAAACCAAGAGGAATTCCCCCAGCAGAGACTTTTTGCCACCCTTCCGAAACAGGACAGCGCATCCCCGCGTCGGAGAAGTGAATTCCTTTCCTCGGCGCGCTTCAGAGGGACACCTTAGATCCTACAGAGGTCAGAACGAGGTAGGTACAAAACGAGGTACGTGAGCAGAAACAGCTTATGAGAGAGCGACAGATGCCCAGCGAACACAATTTCTTCTTCTTTCTCATTCTTTCGCTTTCTGTTCCGATGATAACCTTTCACGGGCATATGGAAATTATTTAGAAACAGAGTACTGTCCTAAGTTTGATTTCTCTCTGAAACACAGTAGCGTTCTGAACTCTGCTACCCGCCGTACTGTAATCACCTGTTTTTTGCAGAGGCGGTGAAATCAGCAGCTTTACCCGGCCCGGGCTCGCTGCCGGCCCCCCCCCCCCCCCCGCCC